>CM055116.1:510425281-511119711 GCA_029206835.1 Rana muscosa | reverse complement strand
AAAAAACATTTATTCTAGGGACAGAAAACTCTAGGTAGGGACAGTGTCAGTTTCTTTCACTCTGCAAGTCCTTGTTTCCAGGGACCTGTAAGGACAGTGAGTTAATTTTCCTTGTGCTATATTGTGATTAAAAAAAACATTTTTTCTAGGGACAGAAAACTGTAGGTAGGGAGAGTGTTTTTTTTCTTTCACTCTGCAAGTCCTTGTTTCCAGGGACCTGTAAGGACAGTGAGTTAATTGTCCTTGTGCTATATTGTGCTTAAAAAAAACATTTATTCTAGGGACAGAAAACTCTAGGTAGGGACAGTGTCAGTTTCTTTCACTCTGCAAGTCCTTGTTTCCAGGGACCTGTAAGGACAGTGAGTTAATTTTCCTTGTGCTATATTGTGATTAAAAAAAACATTTTTTCTAGGGACAGAAAACTGTAGGTAGGGAGAGTGTTTTTTTTCTTTCACTCTGCAAGTCCTTGTTTCCAGGGACCTGTAAGGACAGTGAGTTAATTTTCCTTGTGCTATATTGTGATTAAAAAAAACATTTTTTCTAGGGACAGAAAACTGTAGGTAGGGAGAGTGTTTTTTTTCTTTCACTCTGCAAGTCCTTGTTTCCAGGGACCTGTAAGGACAGTGAGTTAATTGTCCTTGTGCTATATTGTGCTTAAAAAAAACATTTATTCTAGGGACAGAAAACTCTAGGTAGGGACAGTGTCAGTTTCTTTCACTCTGCAAGTCCTTGTTTCCAGGGACCTGTAAGGACAGTGAGTTAATTTTCCTTGTGCTATATTGTGATTAAAAAAAACATTTTTTCTAGGGACAGAAAACTGTAGGTAGGGAGAGTGTTTTTTTTCTTTCACTCTGCAAGTCCTTGTTTCCAGGGACCTGTAAGGACAGTGAGTTAATTGTCCTTGTGCTATATTGTGCTTAAAAAAAACATTTATTCTAGGGACAGAAAACTCTAGGTAGGGACAGTGTCAGTTTCTTTCACTCTGCAAGTCCTTGTTTCCAGGGACCTGTAAGGACAGTGAGTTAATTTTCCTTGTGCTATATTGTGATTAAAAAAAACATTTTTTCTAGGGACAGAAAACTGTAGGTAGGGAGAGTGTTTTTTTTCTTTCACTCTGCAAGTCCTTGTTTCCAGGGACCTGTAAGGACAGTGAGTTAATTGTCCTTGTGCTATATTGTGCTTAAAAAAAACATTTATTCTAGGGACAGAAAACTCTAGGTAGGGACAGTGTCAGTTTCTTTCACTCTGCAAGTCCTTGCTTCCAGGGACCTGTAAGGACAGTGAGTTAATTGTCCTTGTGCTATATTGTGATTAAAAAAAACATTTATTCTAGGGACAGAAAACTCTAGGTAGGGACAGTGTCAGTTTCTTTCACTCTGCAAGTCCTTGTTTCCAGGGACCTGTAAGGACAGTGAGTTAATTTTCCTTGTGCTATATTGTGATTAAAAAAAACATTTATTCTAGGGACAGAAAACTCTAGGTAGGGACAGTGTCAGTTTCTTTCACTCTGCAAGTCCTTGTTTCCAGGGACCTGTAAGGACAGTGAGTTAATTTTCCTTGTGCTATATTGTGATTAAAAAAAACATTTTTTCTAGGGACAGAAAACTGTAGGTAGGGAGAGTGTTTTTTTTCTTTCACTCTGCAAGTCCTTGTTTCCAGGGACCTGTAAGGACAGTGAGTTAATTGTCCTTGTGCTATATTGTGCTTAAAAAAAACATTTATTCTAGGGACAGAAAACTCTAGGTAGGGACAGTGTCAGTTTCTTTCACTCTGCAAGTCCTTGTTTCCAGGGACCTGTAAGGACAGTGAGTTAATTGTCCTTGTGCTATATTGTGATTAAAAAAAACATTTATTCTAGGGACAGAAAACTCTAGGTAGGGACAGTGTCAGTTTCTTTCACTCTGCAAGTCCTTGTTTCCAGGGACCTGTAAGGACAGTGAGTTAATTTTCCTTGTGCTATATTGTGATTAAAAAAAACATTTTTTCTAGGGACAGAAAACTGTAGGTAGGGAGAGTGTTTTTTTTTCTTTCACTCTGCAAGTCCTTGTTTCCAGGGACCTGTAAGGACAGTGAGTTAATTGTCCTTGTGCTATATTGTGCTTAAAAAAAACATTTATTCTAGGGACAGAAAACTCTAGGTAGGGACAGTGTCAGTTTCTTTCACTCTGCAAGTCCTTGTTTCCAGGGACCTGTAAGGACAGTGAGTTAATTTTCCTTGTGCTATATTGTGATTAAAAAAAACATTTTTTCTAGGGACAGAAAACTGTAGGTAGGGAGAGTGTTTTTTTTCTTTCACTCTGCAAGTCCTTGTTTCCAGGGACCTGTAAGGACAGTGAGTTAATTGTCCTTGTGCTATATTGTGCTTAAAAAAAACATTTATTCTAGGGACAGAAAACTCTAGGTAGGGACAGTGTCAGTTTCTTTCACTCTGCAAGTCCTTGTTTCCAGGGACCTGTAAGGACAGTGAGTTAATTGTCCTTGTGCTATATTGTGATTAAAAAAAACATTTTTTCTAGGGACAGAAAACTCTAGGTAGGGACAGTGTCAGTTTCTTTCACTCTGCAAGTCCTTGTTTCCAGGGACCTGTAAGGACAGTGAGTTAATTTTCCTTGTGCTATATTGTGATTAAAAAAAACATTTTTTCTAGGGACAGAAAACTGTAGGTAGGGAGAGTGTTTTTTTTCTTTCACTCTGCAAGTCCTTGTTTCCAGGGACCTGTAAGGACAGTGAGTTAATTGTCCTTGTGCTATATTGTGCTTAAAAAAATTTTTTTTCTAGGGACAGAAAACTGTAGGTAGGGAGAGTGTTTTTTTTTTTTCACTCTGCAAGTCCTTGTTTCCAGGGACCTGTAAGGACAGTGAGTTAATTGTCCTTGTGCTATATTGTGCTTAAAAAAAACATTTATTCTAGGGACAGAAAACTCTAGGTAGGGACAGTGTCAGTTTCTTTCACTCTGCAAGTCCTTGTTTCCAGGGACCTGGAGAGACATTGAGTGAATTGTCCTTGTGCTATATTGTGATTAAAAAAAACATTTATTCTAGGGACAGAAAACTCTAGGTAGGGACAGTGTCAGTTTCTTTCACTGTGAAAGTCCTTGTTTCAAGGGACAGAGAAGGACACCTGAAGGTAGCCCTTATTGCTTTTTTCCCATCTCCCTGCAGGCCATCTATTAGAATGTCTGGAAGGCAAACAAGGAGAGGCAGACAGTCAGGAGGCAATAAAAGAGGGCAAGCAGGCTCTGTGTCTGGGGGCAACAGTGCTGGTCGTGGACGCGGTGCATTGTCATCAGCACATGGCCATGGGACACGCTTGTCCTTGTTTTCGGCAGCTGGACATGTTGAGCCACATCATGCCGAAGACTTGGTAGAGTGGATGACCAAGCCCTCCTCCTCCTCCTCATCCTCTCTCACCCAGGCTCAGGGTACTGGAAAAGCAGCTGCCAAAGCGTCGTCTTCCCTGGTATCAATGTCAGACAAATCATCAGTCACTCCTTCCCTAGACCCACCATGTCCTCCTCCTGAGGAGTCCCCCGAACTGTTTCAGCACAGTGTTGGGTACATGCTCCAGGAGGATGCCCAGCGTTTCGAAGGGTCTGATGATGAAACCCAGCTAGAGGAAGGCAGTAGCGTGAGAGCAGACAGAGGGGATGCTCAAGAAGGACACCAATCTGGCAGTCATGTTCCAGCAGCTGCAGCATACTGCCAGATTGGCTCCAGTGATGAGGAGGGAGGGGATGATGAGGTCAATGACTCCACGTGGGTGCCTAATAGGAGAGAGGAGGAGGAGGAGGATGAGGAGGAGGCACATCTCCAACGAGGCAGGATGCCCTTTGGTGGCCAGCGTAAGGGCAGTACACCGACGGAATCACACCGCAGAGCTCCGCCTGTGCAGGGCGCTGCCTCTGCCCGTCATTCAAAAAGTTCTTTGGTGTGGGCCTTTTTTGAGGCTAGTGCATCAGATCGCACAGCTGCTGTTTGCAACATATGTCTCAAGCGTATATCGCGTGGCCAAAACATCAGCCGCTTGGGTACCACATGCCTGACCAGACATATGTTGACCTGCCATGCAGCTCGTTGGCAAGCCTACCTCAAAGACCCACACCAAAGAACAAAGCGGACCTCTCCTTGCACCGCATCAGCTGGGATCTCCAACCCCACTATAACTTCAGTCCTCTCTGAAACATGCACTGAGAGGAATGAAGGTGTAGAATTAGGTGTGTCACAGCCAAGTACTTGCGCCCACTCTGCTAGCAGTACACCGACGTCCGATTCTAGCAGGCAAATTTCCCTGCCCCAGCTGCTGGACCGTCGAAAGAAGTTCACTCCCAGCCATCCACATGCCCAGCGGTTGAATGCTAGCTTGGCTAAATTGCTAGCGCTTCAACTGCTGCCTTTTCAGTTGGTAGACTCGGCCCCCTTCCGTGAGTTTGTGCAATGTGCGGTTCCTCAGTGGCAGGTTCCCAAACGCCACTTTTTCTCACGGAAGGCTATTCCGGCTCTCTACCGGCATGTGGAAGGCAATGTCTTGGCCTCGCTGGACAGGGCGGTCAGCGGTAAGGTGCATATTACCGCTGACTCATGGTCCAGCAGGCATGGACAGGGACGTTACCTTTCTTTCACGGCCCATTGGGTCACTCTTTTGGCAGCTGGGAAGGATTCAGGACAAGGTGCAGTAGTGTTGGAGGTTGTCCCACCGCCACGCCTCCAAAATGCTACTACTGGTTGTGACACACCTCTCTCCTCCACCCCCTCCTCTTCTTCTTCCTCCATGGCCTCTTCCTGTGGTTTGTCCTATGAACCAGCGGTGCTCCGTAGCCGTTCACGGGGCTACGCAAGTACGCAGGCAAAAAGATGCCATGCCGTGCTTGCGCTGGTGTGTTTGGGGGACAGAAGCCACACTGGGGCAGAGGTCCTGTCTGCTCTGCAGGGCCAGGCCGAGAGGTGGTTGACGCCACGCCAGCTTAAGCCAGGAATGGTGGTTTGCGACAATGGCACCAACCTCCTCTCCGCCCTCCGACAGGGACAACTGACCCATGTGCCCTGTGTGGCTCACGTCCTTAACCTGGTGGTGCAGCGCTTCTTGGGCAGGTACCCGGGCTTACAGGATGTCCTGAGGCAGGCCAGGAAAGTCTGTGTGCATTTCCGCAGATCTTATAATGCCAGTGCTCGCCTGGCTGAGCTGCAAAAGGAGTTGAACCTGCCCAAGAACCGCCTTATATGTGACATGCCCACCAGGTGGAACTCAACGTTGGCCATGCTGCAGCGGCTGCACACGCAGCAGAGGGCCATCAATGAGTACCTGTGCGACTACGGCACCAGGACAGGGTCAGGGGAGCTTGGTTTTTTTTCTCCACGCCAGTGGGGCATGATCAGGGATGCATGCACTGTCCTGGCACCATTTGAGGAGGCCACGAGGATGGTGAGCAGTGACAGTGCATGCATCAGTGACACTGTACCTCTTGTCCACCTGTTGGAGCACACGCTGCGTGGAATAATGGACAGGGCACTTGAGGCAGAACAGAGGCAGGAAGAGGAGGACTTCCTTGCCTCTCAAGGCCCCCTTTACCCAGACAGTGTTCCTTCTGTCCCACCCATCGCACAGGAAGAGGAGGAGGAGGAGGAGGAGGAGGAGGAGGATTGTGTCAGCATGGAGGTGGAGGCTGGCACTCAGCATCATCAGCAGCAGTCTTTTAGGGATGATTTACAGTCCCAAGAAACCAGTGGACTTGTACGTGGCTGGGAGGAGGTGGCTGCGGATCATGTCGTCCTTAGTGACCCAGAGGACTCCGGAGCGAATGCCTCAGCAAACCTACGCTGCATGGCCTCCCTGATCCTGCAAAGTCTGCGGAAGGATCCTCGTATTCTTCGGATCAAGGAGAGGGACCATTACTGGCTGGCCACTCTCCTTGATCCACGGTACAAGGGTAAGGTTGCGGACCTTATGTTACCGTCGCAGAGGGAGCAGAGGATGAGACAACTCCGGGAGGCCTTGCAGAAAGGTCTGTGCAACGCGTTCCCAGAGACTGGGAGGTTGCAAACTCCTGGTCCTGGACAACGAGTTGCTGAGGCTTCGGCCAGTCAAAGAAGGAGCGGTGGGGAAGGTGGCCGTCTGACCGATGCGTTCAGACAATTCTTTAGTCCGCAGCCCCAAAGTATGATCGGTTCCAGCAACCATCGCCAGCGTCTGATAAACATGGTGCAGGAATATCTAGGGGCAAGGTCAGACTTGGACACCTTCCCCACCGAAAATCCTCTGGCTTACTGGGTCTTGAGGATGGATCACTGGCCAGAGCTTGCACAGTATGCAATTGAGCTACTGGCCTGTCCTGCATCCAGCGTTCTTTCGGAACGCACATTCAGTGCTGCTGGAGGATTTGTCACGGATCACAGGGTGCGCCTGTCCACCGACTCGGTTGATCGACTGACTTTCATCAAGATGAACCAGTCTTGGATCACCACCAGCTACCACACACCTGATGCTGATATAACAGACTAATTGATTTTAAAATGTCACATCCCTTCAAGACTGATGCTGATGCTGAGTGCCTGTGCTGTTATGTTGACTGGCTATCCTCCTCCTCCGAGTCCTCAATGATACGATTGATGATGATAGCTTGGAAGATCATTTTTGTTTATGGGTGCCGCCACCAGTGCCTAACGCCCAATTTTTCAGCCCCTGTTTAACAGGGGCGTGTAATTACAATTTTTGAAGCAATACTTTGCAACAGGGCTCATTGCTGTGCTCCAAGTACAGTATCTGTGAGGAGTTGCAGTGTTGTGCCACCAGTGCCTAAGGCCCAATTTTTCAGCCCCTGTTTAACAGGGGCGTGTCATTACAATTTTTGAAGCAATACTTTGCAACAGGGCTCATTGCTGTGCTCCAAGTACAGTATCTGTGAAGGGTTGCAGTGTTGTGCCACCAGTGCCTAAGGCCCAATTTTTCAGCCCCTGTTCAACAGGGGCATGTAATTACAATTCTTGATCTAATAATTCACAGCAGGGCCCATTGCTGCACCCACCAAGAGTAACTGTCAGGGCTTACAGTGTTGTGGCACCAGCACCACCATCAAAGGCCCAATTTTTACTACCACTGTTCAACAATTATATGTAATTAAAATTCCTGATATAATAGTTGACAGCAGGGCGTTCCAGCACCAACCAAGAGTAACTGTGAGTGCTTACAGTGTTGTGCCAACACCAACAACTAAGGGGCCTATTTCTGCAGAGTATATACGGCAGGTCCCTACTTTCAAACATCCAACTTACAAACGACTCCTACTTGCAAACGCAAGAAGACAACAGGAAGTGAGAGGAAATCTACCACTAGGAAGGAAAATTCTCTCCTGTAAGAATAAATATGGGAGAAAGGTGTCTCCTCTGTACTGATGCTTTATCAGCAATCCTTGTTTCAAGAAAAACACCACATTTCAAAAACAGTTGTCATTAGGACGGAAAGTGAGGTGAAATGTTCTGAACAGGGGCACAGACAGCAAAACAAATGTTACAGGGGTGATAACCCTTACCTATGTTTTCCAAAAAGTTTAAAAATAGATTTTTGGTCTGGAGCTACACTTCAACAATGTACCTGTTCAAAATTACAAACAGATTCTACATAAGAACAAACCTACAGTCCCTGTCTTGTATGCACCGCCTGTATACGGCTGTTCAGAGTATATAGGGCCTTTTTTATTTTATGTGCGGGGTTCCCCTTAATATCCATACAAGACCCAAAGGGGCTGGTAATGGGCTGGGGTAGGGGGGGGGTCATGGGGTAGCTATGCCATTTTTCTTAAAGATTTTCATCCATATTACCGGGACCAGACATTACATTAAAGCCGCAAGCAGTTTTAAATGGCTTTTTTTTCCTTTAGAAGTGTCATTTTGTGCAGGGACAGTTCTAAACACGGGAAACACGTGGCACTTCACAGGCATACTTTAGACACCCCCCAGGTACGATATTTAAAGGAATATTTGACTTTTTTTTTTCACTTTATGCATCATTAAAATGACTGCTCCCGGAAAACGACCGTTTTTAAAACTTATTTTTGCATTGATACATGTCCCCTGGTGCAGAACCCGGGTTCCCAAACCCTTTTTAGGACAATAACATGCATAATAGTTTTTATAATTAGCACTTTAGAATTCGAACGTTCGCATCCATTGTATTTAATAGGGTTCTAATGTTCGTTCGAACTTTCGGTCCGTTCGCGGGTTCTGGTGCGAACCGAACCCGGGGGTGTTCGGCTCATCACTAGATGTGACATGTTAAAATCAATTAGTCTGTTATATCAGCATCAGGTGTGTGGTAGCTGGTGGTGATCCAAGACTGGTTCATCTTGATGAAAGTCAGTCGATCAACCGAGTCGGTGGACAGGCGCACCCTGTGATCCGTGACAAATCCTCCAGCAGCACTGAATGTGCGTTCCGAAAGAACGCTGGATGCAGGACAGGCCAGTAGCTCAATTGCATACTGTGCAAGCTCTGGCCAGTGATCCATCCTCAAGACCCAGTAAGCCAGAGGATTTTCGGTGGGGAAGGTGTCCAAGTCTGATCTTGCCCCTAGATATTCCTGCACCATGTTTATCAGACGCTGGCGATGGTTGCTGGAACCGATCATACTTTGGGGCTGCGGACTAAAGAATTGTCTGAACGCATCGGTCAGACGGCCACCTTCCCCACCGCTCCTTCTTTGACTGGCCGAAGCCTCAGCAACTCGTTGTCCAGGACCAGGAGTTTGTAACCTCCCAGTCTCTGGGAACGCGTTGCACAGACCTTTCTGCAAGGCCTCCCGGAGTTGTCTCATCCTCTGCTCCCTCTGCGACGGTAACATAAGGTCCGCAACCTTACCCTTGTACCGTGGATCAAGGAGAGTGGCCAGCCAGTAATGGTCCCTCTCCTTGATCCGAAGAATACGAGGATCCTTCCGCAGACTTTGCAGGATCAGGGAGGCCATGCAGCGTAGGTTTGCTGAGGCATTCGCTCCGGAGTCCTCTGGGTCACTAAGGACGACATGATCCGCAGCCACCTCCTCCCAGCCACGTACAAGTCCACTGGTTTCTTGGGACTGTAAATCATCCCTAAAAGACTGCTGCTGATGATGCTGAGTGCCAGCCTCCACCTCCATGCTGACACAATCCTCCTCCTCCTCCTCCTCCTCCTCCTCTTCCTGTGCGATGGGTGGGACAGAAGGAACACTGTCTGGGTAAAGGGGGCCTTGAGAGGCAAGGAAGTCCTCCTCTTCCTGCCTCTGTTCTGCCTCAAGTGCCCTGTCCATTATTCCACGCAGCGTGTGCTCCAACAGGTGGACAAGAGGTACAGTGTCACTGATGCATGCACTGTCACTGCTCACCATCCTCGTGGCCTCCTCAAATGGTGCCAGGACAGTGCATGCATCCCTGATCATGCCCCACTGGCGTGGAGAAAAAAAACCAAGCTCCCCTGACCCTGTCCTGGTGCCGTAGTCGCACAGGTACTCATTGATGGCCCTCTGCTGCGTGTGCAGCCGCTGCAGCATGGCCAACGTTGAGTTCCACCTGGTGGGCATGTCACATATAAGGCGGTTCTTGGGCAGGTTCAACTCCTTTTGCAGCTCAGCCAGGCGAGCACTGGCATTATAAGATCTGCGGAAATGCACACAGACTTTCCTGGCCTGCCTCAGGACATCCTGTAAGCCCGGGTACCTGCCCAAGAACCGCTGCACCACCAGGTTAAGGACGTGAGCCACACAGGGCACATGGGTCAGTTGTCCCTGTCGGAGGGCGGAGAGGAGGTTGGTGCCATTGTCGCAAACCACCATTCCTGGCTTAAGCTGGCGTGGCGTCAACCACCTCTCGGCCTGGCCCTGCAGAGCAGACAGGACCTCTGCCCCAGTGTGGCTTCTGTCCCCCAAACACACCAGCGCAAGCACGGCATGGCATCTTTTTGCCTGCGTACTTGCGTAGCCCCGTGAACGGCTACGGAGCACCGCTGGTTCATAGGACAAACCACAGGAAGAGGCCATGGAGGAAGAAGAAGAGGAGGGGGTGGAGGAGAGAGGTGTGTCACAACCAGTAGTAGCATTTTGGAGGCGTGGCGGTGGGACAACCTCCAACACTACTGCACCTTGTCCTGCATCCTTCCCAGCTGCCAAAAGAGTGACCCAATGGGCCGTGAAAGAAAGGTAACGTCCCTGTCCATGCCTGCTGGACCATGAGTCAGCGGTAATATGCACCTTACCGCTGACCGCCCTGTCCAGCGAGGCCAAGACATTGCCTTCCACATGCCGGTAGAGAGCCGGAATAGCCTTCCGTGAGAAAAAGTGGCGTTTGGGAACCTGCCACTGAGGAACCGCACATTGCACAAACTCACGGAAGGGGGCCGAGTCTACCAACTGAAAAGGCAGCAGTTGAAGCGCTAGCAATTTAGCCAAGCTAGCATTCAACCGCTGGGCATGTGGATGGCTGGGAGTGAACTTCTTTCGACGGTCCAGCAGCTGGGGCAGGGAAATTTGCCTGCTAGAATCGGACGTCGGTGTACTGCTAGCAGAGTGGCCGCAAGTACTTGGCTGTGACACACCTAATTCTACACCTTCATTCCTCTCAGTGCATGTTTCAGAGAGGACTGAAGTTATAGTGGGGTTGGAGATCCCAGCTGATGCGGTGCAAGGAGAGGTCCGCTTTGTTCTTTGGTGTGGGTCTTTCAGGTAGGCTTGCCAACGAGCTGCATGGCAGGTCAACATATGTCTGGTCAGGCATGTGGTACCCAAGCGGCTGATGTTTTGGCCACGCGATATACGCTTGAGACATATGTTGCAAACAGCAGCTGTGCGATCTGATGCACTAGCCTCAAAAAAGGCCCACACCAAAGAACTTTTTGAATGACGGGCAGAGGCAGCGCCCTGCACAGGCGGAGCTCTGCGGTGTGATTCCGTCGGTGTACTGCCCTTACGCTGGCCACCAAAGGGCATCCTGCCTCGTTGGAGATGTGCCTCCTCCTCATCCTCCTCCTCCTCCTCTCTCCTATTAGGCACCCACGTGGAGTCAGTGACCTCATCATCACCTCCCTCCTCATCACTGGAGCCAATCTGGCAGTATGCTGCAGCTGCTGGAACATGACTGCCAGATTGGTGTCCTTCTTGAGCATCCCCTCTGTCTGCTCTCACGCTACTGCCTTCCTCTAGCTGGGTTTCATCATCAGACCCTTCGAAACGCTGGGCATCCTCCTGGAGCATGTACCCAACACTGTGCTGAAACAGTTCGGGGGACTCCTCAGGAGGAGGACATGGTGGGTCTAGGGAAGGAGTGACTGATGATGAGTCTGACATTGATACCAGGGAAGAGGACGCTTTGGCAGCTGCTTTTCCAGTACCCTGAGCCTGGGTGAGAGAGGATGAGGAGGAGGTCATCCACTCTACCAAGTCTTCGGCATGATGTGGCTCAACATGTCCAGCTGCCGAAAAGAAGGACAAGCGTGTCCCATGGCCATGTGCTGATGACAATGCAACGCGTCCACGACCAGCACTGTTGCCCCCAGACACAGAGCCTGCTTGCCCTCTTTTATTGCCTCCTGACTGTCTGCCTCTCCTTGTTTGCCTTCCAGACATTCTAATAGATGGCCTGCAGGGAGATGGGAAAAAAGCAATAAGGGCTACCTTCAGGTGTCCTTCTCTGTCCCTTGAAACAAGGACTTTGACAGTGAAAGAAACTGACACACTCTCCCTACCTACAGTTTTCTGTCCCTAGAAAAAATGTTTTTTTTAAGCACAATTTAGCACAAGGAGAATTCACTCACTGTCCTTCCAGGTCCCTGGAAACAAGGACTTTGACAGTGAAAGAAACTGACACACTCTCCCTACCTACAGTTTTCTGTCCCTAGAAAAAATGTTTTTTTTAAGCACAATTTAGCACAAGGAGAATTCACTCACTGTCCTTCCAGGTCCCTGGAAACAAGGACTTTGACAGTGAAAGAAACTGACACACTCTCCCTACCTACAGTTTTCTGTCCCTAGAAAAAATGTTTTTTTTAAGCACAATTTAGCACAAGGAGAATTCACTCACTGTCCTTCCAGGTCCCTGGAAACAAGGACTTTGACAGTGAAAGAAACTGACACACTCTCCCTACCTACAGTTTTCTGTCCCTAGAAAAAATGTTTTTTTTAAGCACAATTTAGCACAAGGAGAATTCACTCACTGTCCTTCCAGGTCCCTGGAAACAAGGACGTTGACAGTGAAAGAAACTGACACACTCTCCCTACCTACAGTTTTCTGTCCCTAGAAAAAATTTTTTTTTTAAGCACAATTTAGCACAAGGAGAATTCACTCACTGTCCTTCCAGGTCCCTGAAACAAGGACTTTGACAGTGAAAGAAACTGACACACTCTCCCTACCTACAGTTTTCTGTCCCTAGAAAAAATGTTTTTTTTAAGCACAATTTAGCACAAGGAGAATTCACTCACTGTCCTTCCAGGTCCCTGGAAACAAGGACTTTGACAGTGAAAGAAACTGACACACTCTCCCTACCTACAGTTTTCTGTCCCTAGAAAAAATGTTTTTTTTAAGCACAATTTAGCACAAGGAGAATTCACTCACTGTCCTTCCAGGTCCCTGGAAACAAGGACTTTGACAGTGAAAGAAACTGACACACTCTCCCTACCTACAGTTTTCTGTCCCTAGAAAAAATGTTTTTTTTAAGCACAATTTAGCACAAGGAGAATTCACTCACTGTCCTTCCAGGTCCCTGGAAACAAGGACTTTGACAGTGAAAGAAACTGACACACTCTCCCTACCTACAGTTTTCTGTCCCTAGAAAAAATGTTTTTTTTAAGCACAATTTAGCACAAGGAGAATTCACTCACTGTCCTTCCAGGTCCCTGGAAACAAGGACTTTGACAGTGAAAGAAACTGACACACTCTCCCTACCTACAGTTTTCTGTCCCTAGAAAAAATGTTTTTTTTAAGCACAATTTAGCACAAGGAGAATTCACTCACTGTCCTTCCAGGTCCCTGGAAACAAGGACTTTGACAGTGAAAGAAACTGACACACTCTCCCTACCTACAGTTTTCTGTCCCTAGAAAAAATGTTTTTTTTAAGCACAATTTAGCACAAGGAGAATTCACTCACTGTCCTTCCAGGTCCCTGGAAACAAGGACTTTGACAGTGAAAGAAACTGACACACTCTCCCTACCTACAGTTTTCTGTCCCTAGAAAAAATGTTTTTTTTAAGCACAATTTAGCACAAGGAGAATTCACTCACTGTCCTTCCAGGTCCCTGGAAACAAGGACTTTGACAGTGAAAGAAACTGACACACTCTCCCTACCTACAGTTTTCTGTCCCTAGAAAAAATGTTTTTTTTAAGCACAATTTAGCACAAGGAGAATTCACTCACTGTCCTTCCAGGTCCCTGGAAACAAGGACTTTGACAGTGAAAGAAACTGACACACTCTCCCTACCTACAGTTTTCTGTCCCTAGAAAAAATGTTTTTTTTAAGCACAATTTAGCACAAGGAGAATTCACTCACTGTCCTTCCAGGTCCCTGGAAACAAGGACTTTGACAGTGAAAGAAACTGACACACTCTCCCTACCTACAGTTTTCTGTCCCTAGAAAAAAATGTTTTTTTTAAGCACAATTTAGCACAAGGAGAATTCACTCACTGTCCTTCCAGGTCCCTGGAAACAAGGACTTTGACAGTGAAAGAAACTGACACACTCTCCCTACCTACAGTTTTCTGTCCCTAGAAAAAATGTTTTTTTTAAGCACAATTTAGCACAAGGAGAATTCACTCACTGTCCTTCCAGGTCCCTGGAAACAAGGACTTTGACAGTGAAAGAAACTGACACACTCTCCCTACCTACAGTTTTCTGTCCCTAGAAAAAATGTTTTTTTTAAGCACAATTTAGCACAAGGAGAATTCACTCACTGTCCTTCCAGGTCCCTGGAAACAAGGACTTTGACAGTGAAAGAAACTGACACACTCTCCCTACCTACAGTTTTCTGTCCCTAGAAAAAATGTTTTTTTTAAGCACAATTTAGCACAAGGAGAATTCACTCACTGTCCTTCCAGGTCCCTGGAAACAAGGACTTTGACAGTGAAAGAAACTGACACACTCTCCCTACCTACAGTTTTCTGTCCCTAGAAAAAATGTTTTTTTTAAGCACAATATAGCACAAGCACAAAACACACTGACACTCTCCCTACCTATCCTTCTCTTTCCCTAAACTAAAGGAATCCAGGTTAAGCAAGAAAGAAATAAAAGTCACTGTCCCTGCCTATGCTGCTCTATCCCTGCTCCGGAACACACTACACTAGGCCGCCGTGCTGGCGGCCTTTTATAGTGTGGGGCGTGTACTAAACACCCTCAGCAATAATTGGCCACAGGCATCCTGCCTGTGGCCAATCATTGCTCTCCTCGCTGCCGGCGCTGTGATTGGCCAAGCATGCGGGGTCACAGTGCATGCTTGGCCAATCACAGCGCCTGGATGACACTGCGATGGCGTAGTGCATTGTGGGCCGTTCGCGTCACTCGAATTTGGCGCGAACGGCCCAAATCGTTCGATCTTCGTCGAACGATCGAACAGCCGATGTTCGAGTCGAACGTATGTTCGACTCGAACACGAAGCTCATCCCTAACGGAGATGTTCTAAGTAGATTTGTGTTAATTTCTCTTCTATGTATTGCTTGAAGATGTATGTACCTACATTAATGTACAATTATTGCAACTGTACCTGTATGTAACTTTTATTTTCTTACTAAATAAAAATGTAAAGTTTAAAAAAAAAATGGGATATTTACTATAGCAAAAAGTAAAAGATAATGTGTTTTTTTCAAAATTGTCGCTCTTTTTTTGTTTAAAGCGCAAAAAATTTAAACCGCAGAGGTGATCAAATACCACCAAAAGAAATCTCTATTTGTGGGGAAAAAAAGGACATAAATTTTGTTTGGGTACAACGTCGCACGACCGTGCAATTGTCAGTTAAAGTGACGCAGTGCCGTATCGCAAAAAATGGCCCTGTCATTGAGCAGCCAAATCTTCCGGGGGTGAAGTGGTTAAGAAGCACTTTTACACTGGAGCGCTTTCATATTTATTTGTGCACTGAGCACCGAATGGCACGTGGTTGTTTAAGTATGGATTATACATGCATTCAATATGAACTTTGAACCCTTTTTAAATGCAGTATTCAGGATTTTTAAGTTGCAGCAGTCTTGTACTGAGTGCAAGGTTTTATTATACAAAAGTTTACGGAGTAGAAACCAAAGCAAAGCAGCTCCAGGTGAGCAATCAGCAGTCTATCTACTGCAATACCTATAGGTGAAGGTGCTAGCACAGCTTGTCTGGAGATGCACAGGAAAGGATAAAGTCCAGAATACACTGCACTTCTTCAAACTTTATTACATCTTCTTATAACAACATCACAGACAGTGTGGGGAACAGTTACTGATGACAACGGTGTAGAAGTTCGATTGGATCTAAGCCCCTTAGCATAAGGTGACCAGATTTTTAAAATGAAATCCGGGGACATATTATTTTTTTTTTACTAGTAATGGCGGCAATCGGCGACTCATTGCCCGTCGCCGCCCGCCTCACAGCCTGTCAAGTCTTACTCTCCGGGCTCTGGCTACTACTGGGTGGGGAGCGGAGGAAGATCACTCCACCAGGGAAGGCAAGGAGATAAGCAGGCAGGTGGCTGGCCGGGACTTGAGCCAAGGCAGAAGAACATGCAAGCGGAGGTGAATGGGCATACACCCGAAACTGAAGAAATATTCCCTCCGCTCCGACCAGCACATGATAATCAGAAAGGGGCACAGATAATGGGAAAAAATACACCCCCATAAACTAGTAGGAGCGGCGGAGTGGGGATGTGTAATTCAGAATTAATTTTTTTCATTCTGCACTGACTGTCTTTGAAATTGCCCCAGCCCCTGTTTAAATCCAATCCGGGGACAAAACCGGGGACAGACTTGGTCCGGGGACAGTGTCCTCAATCCGGGGACTGTCCCCTGAAACCGGGGATGTCTGGTCACCCTACCTTAGCATGTATATGTTTAAGAAAAAGTTAAACCTTTTTGTTTGTTTGAATTGTTTGCATGGCTTGATTATATATAATCTAAAATACAGAGCCAAAAAATAGCACTTCTAACCAATTTCGTACAAGTTACTGCAATGTTTTATATGTGAATAAAAGAAACAATAAATAGCTAAATATAACCTGTTTGCATCTGTCTGTGTCAGCTATAGAAAGGCCATTAAAGAATTGATCTACAGTAGATGCTGATACTATGTGTAGCGCCCATCCCAAATGGTTGGGACGCTATTCAAATTTAGAGGGATGTCTGAGCCAGTAGTTGGCATAATTACACTTAAATTCGCCTCTGTCTCAGTTATGGTAGTTATAGTAGTGATTTCCCTTTTTGCCTGTAGGTGGCGTTGCCACCTCAGGCACTTGTTGGAATATGGGCAGATTATGGTATATTGAATGGCCCCTTTCGGCAGTGGTGTAGTGGGAGTGGTTGACTCGCTGTGCCTGCTGGGAGGGGATACTTAAAGCGGTTGTAAAGTCATTATTTTTACTTTTACCTACAGGTAAGCCTATACTAAGGCTTACTTGTAAGTAAAAGAAATATCTCCTAAACCTTTACGGTTTAGGAGATATTCCCCTCGCAATGCGCCGCTGACAGCAGCGGCGCATGCGCACAGGGGATTCTCGGGCTGAAGGCTCGGCAGACGCCGAGCCTCGCCGGAACAAAGTCTCCCGTGTGCATGCATGGGAGTGAGACATCACGTCTCCAGCCACTCACAGCGCTGGAGCCGCGATGCCCGGAAGACACGCCGAGGCAACATGTCATCTCCCTCGACGTGGACCAGGTGAGTTACCGATGCCTTGTCTAAGGTAAGTATTTCATAATAAGCTTGTATGCTGTGCATACAAGCTTATTATGCCTTTTCCTTTACAGGTGTAAAAAAAAAAAAAAAAAGACAGCGGCTTTACAACCGCTTTAAGGGGCAGACGCCATTGATTGGGGTTTGTTC
Organism: Rana muscosa; assembly: GCA_029206835.1. Taxonomy (NCBI): domain Eukaryota; kingdom Metazoa; phylum Chordata; class Amphibia; order Anura; family Ranidae; genus Rana; species Rana muscosa. The sequence goes on along the minus strand of CM055116.1, from coordinate 511,102,706 downwards.
ACGCCCCGCAGCCCTCCGGGCGCGAGGTGTGTGTGTGGTCCTGGTCTCTGGGCCACGTTGGCCTGAGGCTGCATCATTACTTAGTAGGCCTAGCTAGGCTGGCTGGGGCCTATATCCGGAGAAGGGATCCCAAGCTGTCCATCTAAATGGGGAGAAAGCATCTTAATGAAGGAGACCAGGGGAGGACCTGCCCTGGAGGAGACCGGCACAACACTGCTGTCTCGGGAGAGGCCTGGCAACTTTATTAAGGAGGGATCCATTACACCACAAGCCCTGCAGTTCGCCAAATTGGCTTAAAGGCTCTTTAAACTGTGCGGCTGGAAGTTTGGGACTTTGAAATCCTGTGGCAGAGGATTCCTGGACTATCCATTGCTCAACTTCAAACAGGTCTGTGGCAGAGACTTTGTACATTTGAACAGGTCTGTGGCAGAGATCTACTTCACCTTGGGCAGTCTGTGGCAGAGATTGCCCCGTTGCTGGTTCGTGTGTCATCCCGACTGCTAGACCCTGTGAGAGGGGACTATCCGGGTGACCAATACCCACTCTAACATTGAGAGCGGTGAGAGACTTTGAACTTCTACCTTTGTCAACTTTTTTGGCAAGTGCCTGAACCTTCCCCCTACTCTTCCGTACCTTCTACTTCTCAAAGTTATACTGCATAAGAAAAATAAAGCCTAACTGTTTGAGGTTTTACATCTGTGTGGACATTGCATTACTGCAGACTTTCCTACCCAGACAACGCAGCAGAAGAGGTAACGTGCAAAACCCAACACTAATAAGTGGCCCTGAACAGGGTATTGCTACACATGTAAAGCAAGTTTCTTCAGATCATGTTTCAGAATCTAGAACAGAAAACAATATCTAGGATTATGCAAAGTGTTTTCAAATGTAGTGCTTACTGGCTGTGCTGCATTTAGATTCTACATTTGTAAATTTCTCTTCAGAAAATTGAAATACATGGGAAACAAATACAATACAATTAGGCAATCCAAGCAATATAACCAGTACGCCATTAAAATGTCTATACAGCGTACAGACAAAAAATGAAAATTGTGAACATTATTCTATCATCAAGATTAGGATTATAGCCAGCCTTTGGCTCCAGAAAAGCTACAGTCCTAAAGCCATCATACAAGTCCGGAACTACAGGTAGTGCGTAAAGGAATTGTAAAACCTCAAGGTTTTTCACCTTAATGCATTCTATGCATTAAGGTAACAAAACCTTCTGTGCTGCAGCAGCCCCACAGAGCCCCCCTTTTTCTTACCTGAACCTGATCGTTCCAGTGAAGAGCACAAGCCCAGTAGCTCCAGCTGCTGTCTCGGGTTCACATTGGATAGATTGATAGCAGCAGGAGCCATTGGCTCCCATTGCTGTCAATCAAATCCAGTGACACGGGGGCGGGGCCAAGTTCTGCTGACTGTGTCAATAGATGCAGCAGCAGGACTCAGGAGCACGCCCGCATGGATACCCCCATGGAAAGCATCTCTCTGTGGAGGCACCCGATAAAGAGGAGGAGCCAGGAGCTCTGCCAGGGCACCCCAGAAAAGGAGGATCGGGCCGCTCTGTGCAAAACCCTTGCACAGAGCAGGTAAGTATAACATGTTTGTTATTTTACAAAAAAAAACTAACCTTTACAATCACTTTAAGGCAGACCTTACAGTCAACTTTCCCTTATGTTCTTCCTCCCTCTGTACAAAATTCATAAACATTTATATGAACTTTGCCTTAAAGTGTGTGTGTAAACTCTAACAAAACATTTCTCTAATATGCTCCCTTATGGTCTTTTAACCACTTCAGTCCCGGAAAGGATTTGCCCCCTTAATGACCGGGCCACTTTTTGCAATACGGCACTGTGTCGCTTTAACTGACAATTGCGCAGTCATGCAACGTTGTACACAAACAAAATTCATGTCTTTTTTTCCCCACAAATAAGGCTTTCTTTTGGTGGTATTTGATCACCTCTGCCTTTTTTATTTCTTTGCGCTATAAACAAAAAAAGACAGACAATTAAAAAAAAAAACTATATTTTTTACTTTTTGCTATAATAAATATCCCCAAAATATTAAAAATAAAAACAAATTTCTTCATCAGTTTAGGCCAATATGTATTCTTCTTCATATCTTTGATAAAAAAATTGCACTAAATGTATATGGATTGGTTTGCGCAAAAGTTATAGCATCTACAAAATAGGGGATATATTTATGCCATTTTTATTATAATTATTTTTTACTAGTAATGGCAGTGATCATCAATTTTTAGTGGGACTGCGACTTAGCGGTGGACAGATCGAACACTTTTGACACTTTTTTGGGACCAGTGACATTTACACAGCGATCAGTGCTAAAAAAAGCCACTGATTACAGTATAAATGACACTGGCAGGAAAGGGGTTAACACTAGGGGGCGATCAAGGGGTTAAAGTGGAGCTCCGCCCTTAAAAAAATATTAAAAGCCAGCAGTTCCACATACTGCAGCTGCTGACTTTTAATATATGGACACTATCTGCTGCCCCCACCGCTATCCTCAGTGAGGGAATCAGGAAGTGAAGCGTTCCGGCTTCACTGCCCGGTTTCCTAGGGCGCATGTGCGAGTCGCGCAGTGCCGTCCTCACTGGTCACTGTTGTGTTCTGAGAGCCGTGTGTTTCCCAGAACACAACGGGCGGGGGCAGGAAGTGATGCACTACCCGCAGAATACCCGCAGAGAGGACTCCCGGAAGTGGGTGAAAATACTTAGACAGGTATCTGCACCCCCCTCCCCCCTGAAAGGTGCCAAATGTGACACCGGAGGGGGGGAGGGTTCCGATGAGCGGAAGTTCCTCTTTAGGGTGGAGCTCCACTTTAAGTGTTCCCTATGGAGGTGTTTCTAACTGTGGGGGGAGTAGAAAGAAAGGGAGTACAGAGAGATCGCTGTTCATGATCACTAGGAACAGACAATCTCTCTCTACTCCCCTGTCTGAATGGGGATCTGTTTGTTTACATTGACAGATCCCAGTTTTGGCACTCTGTGGAGCTATCGCGGGTGGCCAGAGGACATTGCGGCTGCCGGCCGCGCGCATCGGCTCCGGCGACGCGCCACGGTGGTGCGCACACCTGCTATTGCTCTTAAAGCGGCTGATGTACACCTACGGTGATTCGTGCAGCCGAGCCAACCTGCCGCATTCGGCAAGTGGTTAAATATACCATTGAAAGCGTTTTATAGTTGTCCGTTCAGCTAGAAATCTTGTGAGCTTCCTGTATTATCTTCATCTGAGGACAGTTATAAATTAATATTGCTCCCAGCTATCTCTGTTGACTACAAAACACCTCTCCCTATGTTATATAGTTGTAAAACACTCCCTTCCTGGGGTGACAACGCTGTTCCTCCTAGGTGCAGTACAATTTTCACCATAGCTCAGGAAGTATGTTCCTGACAGGATTATTAGGTGCAAATAGAGAAGAAAAAGGAATTCAGCCACCACATCTAAGGTATGGTAAGCTGCAATGCATTCAATTTTTGCTCCTGGTCTTAGAAATACTTTAGGCTGGAGTGTCCTTTGTTAATTTACTGTTTGTTCTGCAGCTGCCCCGTACACACGATCCGGATATCGTACGACAGATCGTACGACTTTTTCCGCTTAATAGTCGCAAGTAAAATTAAATAGGTTATTAAAGTCACGAAAATTCTCGTACGACAGAAAAAAAAAATCGGAAGTAATGTCATGTGTTGTAATGTATTTGTATTGTATGTAGCGGGTATGTAATTTTAAATCTGGTGAAGACATCAGTGATGTCTAGTTCCCTGCGGCCCAGCAAGTGGCGCTGTCACTTTGGGCCGGGGTTGAACCATCGCTGCAGTGCCGTACCCTTTGTGACCTCTCGCAGCAGTTGTACGGCGGGGCAGGGAACCCGCTGTGCTTGCTGGGGGAGGGTATAAAGGGGGCGGACATCTTCGCCACGAGTTTCGAGTCCCAGGCACCTGTTTGCGGTCGGTGTCCAGGCGGCCTAGGCCTGGACACTTTGAGTTTGTGTTCCATCCCAGACACCTTCAGTCTGGGGTGAGGTACTCAGCCGGAGGCCTGGGGCCCAGTACCTCTTGCTGGTCCCGCGAGGGAGGGATTGTCCTAGGGGGCCCCAGGAGAGGGGCACCCGAATCCAGAGGCGTAAGGGACAGGAGGAGGGATTCATCCGAAGATCTGGTGCAGCATATTGCCAGTGACGGGTGAACCTCTGGAGACCGCCCGGAGGGATATCTTTCCCGAACAGGGGCCAAGTTCATAGAGGAAGGTGGTTCATGTTCTATGACCGGTGGCAGCGGTCCAACTATTCAACTCAGGTCAGTGGCAGAGACCTGCTATTAGGCCTGTGGCAGGAGCCTCAACAGTTCATCCGGTCGGTGGCAGCGACCAAAACTCACGGTCGGTGGCAGAGACCGTGCGCCAGGCCTATTCGCTAGCAAAGGAATAGGAGAGTTCATTCGTGCCTGGGCCTACTCGTATCCACACCCCTGTCTGTTACTAAAAGTTCAACTAATTGTGTTCACCCTGAAAGCAGAGAAATAAAAGAGTGTTGGACCTTTGATTGGTGTGGGGCTCTATTATTGGCAGACACATCTCCACGGTACAAGAAGAAGCTTCGTACGCAGTGAACAGAGGTAATTCAAGTGACTTTGCTCAACCCTCATACACAAAAGAGGAGGGGGCTTGGCGTAGTGTTCCTGCACTCTCGTCTCCCAGGTACCCCTAGACACAAGCCACTCAAACGAGAAGAAACCGAGAGGGAGAGTGAGGCTCTGCTACATGTATTTTCAGACGACAACTGTACTGACTAAACGAAAATCGTACGATCTGGTATCGTACGAGGAAAATTTTCGTGCATGTCCGATAAAATAATATCGGATGAACTGTCATGATCGGCTCTCGAAGCTCTGTACACACGATCCGATTATCGTACGATTCTTCCTCGGACGACATTTTTCGTACGATATTCGGATCGTGTGTACGGGGCTTAAGCATTTGTATATTTTTTCAGGGCTCTATAGTTTTATTCTAAGCTCAGGGTATTGATTTATTCTGCCTGCCACTGTTGAATGGGGCTCCAGTAACAAGAGTGGGAAGAAAGAATAACTGACTTATGAATATTTATCCACCCCAGCCAATCACTGACAACTTTGTTTAGTGGTGTGAGTTAAAGGAAGGTGATACACGTGTAAGAGTGTAATGCTCTACTATAGGAAGCATCTTTAAAGTGTATTTCTACTTTTGATGACAAATTTTAAAAAAATGCACTATCTTTTTGTAATGTGTTTCCACTGGCACAGAATAACTATTTTATTTTAATAATTCTTAACTTTTAGATGCTATTTATTAGTCTGCTTTTTTGTTTATACATATGACTGTTGTCTATGCATATACTTTTTTGGTCTGATTCTGCTGCTCTTGTAGCCTATCAACTGAGATCATGCCCTTTGAATGATGGAGTGGTGATTGGTAGCCTCTCACTGAATATAGACTGCTTAGGGAGGCATTTATGCAAGCAGGTACGGTAAGCTTTAACCACTTCAATACAGGACATTTTCACCCCCTTCCTGCCCAGGCCAATTTTCAGCTTTCAGCGCTGTAACATTTTGAATGATAATTTCGTGGTCATGCAACATTGTACCCATAGAAAATTTTGATAATTTTTTGCCCCACAAATAGAGCTTTCTTTTGGTGTTATTTGATCACCTCTGCGGTTTTTATTTTTTGCGCTATAAATAAAAAAATACAGACAATTTTGAAAAAAACACAAATTTTTTTACTTTTTGCTATAAATATCCCAATTTAAAAAAACAAAAACAAATTTCTTCCTCAGTTTAGGCAATATATATCTTCTACGTATTTTTTGGTAAAAAAAAAAATGCAGTAAGCATATGTTTGATTGTTTTGCGCAAAAGTTATAGCACGTACAAAATAGGGGATAGATTTATTGCATTTTTATTATTATATCTTTTTTACTAGTAAAGGTGCCGATCTGCAATTTTTTCAGGACTGTGACATTGCGGCGGACAGATTGGAGACTTCTGACACTATTTTGGGACCATTGACAATTATATAGCGATCAGTGCTTAAAAAATGCACTGGTTACTGTATAAATGTCACTGGCAGGGAAGGGGTTTACACTAGGGGGCGATCAAGGGGTTAAATGTGTGTCCTAGGGAGCGATTCTAACTGTAGGGGGGAGGGGACTGACTGGGGGAGGTGACCGATCGGTGTTCCTATATACAAGGAACACACGATCGGTCTCTGACAGGACGTGGATCTGTGTGTTTACACACACAGATCCACGTCCCTGCTCTGTGACCGGCAATCGCAGGTGCCTGGGATGGGAATGGGAAGGGAAGAAAGTTTGCCCCTCGAAAAACACATCACCTACCATCTGCATGTTGCTAAGGGAGAACTTCCATCAACAAATTGAAGGATGGAGTTATGAAGAGGTTTTGTCTTTAGGATATGATCCATGGTTACATGCCTGCAATTTTAATATCTTTGTGTTTCTTTTTTGTTAAATTTTATAATTAAAATGGTGTCAAAGGTAATCCACAAGGTTGGTGCACACTCTTTCTTTGTATAATATTTTTTTAGTGTAAAGTTCCATTGTATATAAGAAAGATTAAAAAAATGCAGCGAGTGATTGTTTTTTACTCCCATTCCATTAAAATTCAAGTGCTGGTTGTGTAGAAGGCCCAAAACTTATTTGCATAATCAAAGATAATAATGATAATGACATCAGAAAACATACAAAATCCATGTTCAAAAAGTAGCTTAATTAAACCGTTTCTCATTCATAACGTCTTCTCATGTGTATAGGACTAAAAGAGAGATAACAGAAGAAGGGTATTCCCCACAGAACCACTTAAGACACTGCACTGTTGAGATGTTGCTTGACAGGTGTTATTTCACTGATAAACGGTCACTTTTGAAGCCATAAAGATTCTTTGTATCTGAGAAGAAAGGTTTATGTATTATTCAAACACTAAAACACATTTGGAATAATGACATTTTATTTGTCCTCTACAATATATCACATTAGCACCTGTGACACTTGTTCTTTAGGCCTCTGCCTGACACATTTCTTCATATTAAAAATGCATAGATGATAGAGAACATTGACCATTAAATCTGTCCATTGGATCAGACCTTTAGTTTTATGATACATAATACATAACACTCTAGCTATATAAAGTGCAAGCATTTCAAATAACATGTTGTAAAATATAGCGTTTTTTTGTTCAAACAACTATTTATGCTTATTATAGTTAATGTTATTATTGATGTTATTACCCACTTTAAGTGTTCACTGTAATTTTCTTACACTACATTTCTAAATACCCAATATCCATTTATGGTCCTGTCTGATTATCAGCATTGCCAATAAGGGCCATGATGTGGGGGGCAAGGGTGCCAGGGGCACAGACAACCGGATATAATTTTGCTGATTGAGTCTTTACCCCTAAAATTAGGGGATGGATGGCATTGGTAATATTAAGCCCCATACACACTATCAGTTTTCCTGCAGATTTTTGTCTTCAGGTTTACCAAAACCATGTAGTGTAAGGGCCTGCCTGATTGCATACGAATTGAAACTCTTAAGGTTTGACCTCATATTAGATGGTTTTGGTAAACCTGAAGACAAAAACCTGCAGGAAAACTGATAGTGTGTATGGGGCTTTGAAGTGTTAGTTTACCTTTACAGCAAAAATGAAAAGGTGAATCTAGCACTGTATACCCTCCCCACCCCCCAGTCCCCACCATACTTAAAGTGGATGTAAACCTGATTCATGAAATTTGCCTAATTACCGTATTCATCTGCGTATAACACGCACTTTTTTCCCCTTAATATCAGGGGGAAATCGTAGGTGCGTGTTATATGCCGATCCCCACCGTTCCCCGTCGATCTCCGCTGATTGTGAGCGGAGCGATCGCCGCCAAGATACACATAGCCGAGTGTACTCGGCTCTTCTCGGCTTCGCTCACAGTCATGCCCAGTCCCGCCATTGGACCTGTGTTATGTCCATCATAGGGCAGGACTGGGTGTGACTGTGAGCGGAGCCAAGAAGAGCCGAGTACACTCGGCTATGTGTATCTTGGCTCTGCCCAGTACCTGCGATCTCGGCGGCATTTGCTCCGCTCCGACCAATCTCGGCGGCGATCTCGGCGAGGCCAATTTTAAATTCATCCAAGGCTGCAATGGACACTAGGGGCAAGGCTGCACTGGGGCAAGGCTGCAATGGACACTGGGGGCAAGGCTGCACTGGGGCAAGACTGCACTGACAAGGCTGCAATGAACACTGGGGCAAGGCTGCACTGACAAGGCTGCAATGGACACTGGAGCAAGGCTGCACTGACAAGGCTGCAAACGACACTGATAAGCCTGCATTGATGGGCATTTAAATGTAAGTTTTTTTCTCCTTAAACCTCCCTCCTAAAAGTTTTTTTCCTTAAAATTCCCTCCTAAACTTGGGGTCTGTGTTATACGACGGCGCGTGTTATACGCCGATAAATACGGGACATATATCTGTAGTGTTTTCTTATCTCTTTCCAAAGTCCCGTGTCTTTCTTCTGTTTCGTTAGTCTGTTATCAGCATGATAGTTTCTGACAAGTTCTCCGTCAACCAAGGTATAACCAGCCTGATATTTGTGTTGTGTGAGGTTGCTATAAATAGATTAGCAGAAAGCTGGTCTTGTGACAGCACAGCTCTGCACATTTCTTCCTTCATTTGCCTATGTGGAGTGGGGGTGTGTGCCTTTCCTCCAATCAGCTGTCTTGTCTGTATGCCAAGACTTCACTCCTAGTGCAGAACAGGAAGAGAAAATCTCTAACGCTTTGTACACTTTCTAAAGAATATATAAAGCTGAAGACAGCAGATATGGATGTAAAACTTATGCAGAGAGATTTGTTTCATCTCTGTGTATGATCTGAGGCTATTCACTTCACTGGGTATATGTGAGGGTTTATATCCACTTTAACTCTGGGGAAACTGAGCTGTCAGCGTCCACGCAGCCGGTCCAGCAGTCCAAGGATTTGAAATCCCCACTGTTCTCTCTTGTCTCTGTGCAGCACTTTTAGGACATGAATACAGCAATTCTGATTGGTCAGCGCTTGCACAGTGAATAGCTTTGGTCGGTCCCAGAAACGCTAAGAAGAGGGGAGAGAGCGAGGATTTCAAATGCCTGGACCACTGAACTGGCTATACGGGCAACGACAGCTTAGCATCCTCATAAGTAAGTACAGTGGGGACCAGGGGGTGGGATGGGTTGGTGGGGAGGGTGTACAGTGTTAGCTTGCCTAAGGTGAACTAACACTTATATTTTCCTTACTGTCAAATTTTGCAAACAAAAAAAACTTACAAGTCCTATGTCTTTGTGTCTTCAGGAGGACTGAAGAAAAATAATAGCCCTTTTCCTCCAGTTTTAGAGAGGTGTTTGCTAGGGTACATAACCAAAGATGTGAATTTTTAAACGTTCACCTCTTTTACATTACTGGGAGTTTGTAATTCTTATGACGGTGCTAAGGCATTACAATAATTGTCAGCACCATGAGCCCGGTGATGCTGGTTTTGAGAGACTGTGCCTTTAGAACTAGTACAAATTGTGCTTTATCACTTACTATCTGTAAGCAAAGGATTGTCCCTATAATAAATCACTCAACTCAAACTGAACCCCAAGATCTTAACGCTTAATCCCTACACTATTGCCTTTAATTTTTTGCCCCCCCCCCCCCAAAGTTTAAAGCAGAACTCAATCTAAAAGAACAAAAATTATGAGCAGGCAGGCTCTTTATTGCAGAGGAGACATGCAAGACTTAGTTCCTCAAAAGTCCTTGTTCATTGACGTCTTCCGCATCCACTCCTACACCCGCCACAGTAGTTTTTTGCTGCAACAGGGTTTAATAGAACTGGGGGAGCTGTCAAAAGCACTCAGCAATGCATTTTATTCATCTACCGGTCCTCTATTCATAGATCACATTTCATTCATAGAAGCTGTAGTACATGGCATAATCCTCTCTGCTGTGTTATTGTATTCTGACAGTAGGGACTTTTCCAACAGTCGACCATTAGATTGTCTTCTGTCGAGCAAGAATGGTCCTAGATGGATCAAAATTCAGCCAGTCCCTGCTTAACTGGCTGAATTTCGATCCATCTAAGGCCAGCTTTAGGATTTAAATATTCAGACTTGAGAACCATGAGAGAAAACTGTGCATTTCACTTCGGTCACACAGATTCTCGGCCTAACAGTTGTAAATGTGGCTGATTTAGTATATTCACTTAAATTATTCAGTCATGTTGATGCACATGACTGGCTATTCTAAGTGAGCAGTATTTGCTTTTCACATGATTGGATATTTGAAGTGAATAGTCCCACATTATTTTCAGTGAAGGTTCTTATCTTCTTCAGTAAATCAGCATCAATATATTGCCTACAGAGGGAGGGCAGCTTTTTCAATGGGTCCTTGGTACAGCAGCTCATATGCACTCCTGCACTGGAATTTCCTGACACCATGTACTTACATACATTGGATAGGGAAAAGCTGGGCTCCAAGAAACCTGAATTTGCGCAGCTGGTTGCCAAGCAGCCATCTAGTCACCCCCCACTGCTGATCCATATGACAACAAGCAAAGGGGTTTCAATCTTCCAAAAAGAGACAGTTTTTCCAATTAAAAAAGCAATACAATAAAAAAATGTTTTGTTTCCTTTTTTTTCTTGTTCTATAATAAATTGTCACTATTATATTCACAACCACTTTGAGCCTCTGACAACATCCGTGCAGCATTATTCGATATACAAAGAGTTTTTGAATTTCTAGTAAATAGCATTTCTATTTCGTCTTTGCATTTTATATCCACTTGCCAGATTAATTATTCTGATCCTAATCTGATTTTGTGATAACAGAAAGCAGCATTCAAGTGAAGGGAAAACTATAATTTTCGATGGCATATGGCACTTCAAATGGCATATGTACCGGCTTTCAGTGGCGCTGGCAAAGAGAAATGCTGTGGTTGATGCCAACTGCCAAGAATTCTAAAAACAATTATGCAAACATCCTGGGGTTTTTGCTGTACATTTTCCTTAATAGTAGACAGATAATAAACACCTCCATAATCATCTATATGTACAATAGTGTAAATTAGAATATCCAAAGGCATGAGATGGCAGTCAAATAATCTGAGCACAAAATATTCTTTTGACCGGAAGTGGTATCAACGCACACCCTTTTATCAGCCAAGCAATGCAACTGTCATGTTTCCACAGAGCGGTCCCTACTTCCTTATCCAGAGACCCCCTGTCAGCACTCTTTCTGCTCCTTCTTCTTACGGTTGCCCCCACTGCAAGCCATGTGTTATGGGGAACAAAGCCAAAGAAATTCTCAGCTTAATTTACTGACCAGCCTGTTAACCAACCGAAATGTCCTGTTTAGGGTTTAGTTTGCACACATTTGCAAATACATGTGTAAGCTGCAGAGCCTCGTCAAGGCACCCCAGAATTTTCTGTAGTCCTAACTCTAAATTTTAAGAGCCTCCACAGTGAAAGCACATGCATTCTAATGGATAGGCAGAGGGCAGGTGAGCCTGGAGGGAGCCCACCCCACCTTAATGGCACAGGGTGCACTAGACACCCAGCATATAGGAGTATGGCAGCAAAGGTTTCCCATACGTCCCCTCACTAATATTACAACAGTACAAACAAATAGTCACCGCCCTCACCTATAACTGGCCTTTGCAGCAAGGAGCACATAGAAGAACAATGCATGCAAAACAAACCCAAAGAAATGCCCAGCTCAATATTGACCAGCCTGTTAACCAACCAAATTGTCTTGTCTAACAGTATGTGTTAAAAACAGGGGTTTAGTTTGCACACATGCATAGGCTACAGAGGCCCATCAAATTACCCCAGTATTTTCTGTAGTCCTAACTCTAAATTATGTAAGTCTCCACAGTGTAAGCACATGCAATTATAATGGATAGGGAGAGGGCAGGGGAGCCTGGAGAGAGAGTACAGAGTTAGGAGTGCAGTACACTGGGGTGCCTCAACATGGCCTCTGCAGCTTATGCATATATTTGCAAATGTTTTAACATTGTTTTAACATGAACTGTTAGACATGACTGATTTTGTTTGTTGCAGGCTGGCTGGTAAGTAAGCTGAAAATGTTTTTTTTTTTTTTCTTTACATGCGCTCTTCCATGTGCTCATTGCTGCAAAGGCCAATTATAGGTTGGGTGGTTGCCATTTGTTTTTACTATTGGTGAATTGGTGAGGAGATGCACTGGATACCTTTGCTGCCATTGTGCTATTGCTGGGTGTCCAGTGCCTCCTTATACCTTTTAAGCAGGGGTGGGCTCCCTCCAGGTATACCTGCCCTTAATCTCTCTATTATTATTTATGTGCTCAAACTTTGGAGACTCTCAACCTTTAGAGAGTTAGGACTGCAGTACACTGAGGTGCCACAACGTGGTCTCTGCAGCTTACGCAAATATTTGCAAATGTGTGCAAACTAAACCCCTTGGTTTTACTGTGAACTGTTAGACATGGTTAATTTGGTTTGTTACAGGCTGACTGATAAGTGAGCTGGAAATTTCTGTTAGTTGTTTTTTTAGAAATGGACTAAAACCTGACTTTTGAGTCTTTGTTTGGATATTTAAAAATCTTTGAGGATTAATTGATTTAGAGAGGTCGGGGATGGTTTATTTTAAAGCTCTTTTAGTGCTTGTTAACAATATGTAAAAAGTCTGGACAATGCTGCAAATTAAGTTTGATATTGTTGCCTTCTTCACTTGGTGATTCAAAACGATTTATGGCTTGGGAAGTTGGCTTGCATCTTATATGGTATTCAGCCTGTGTTTGATTCATTAAGATGTCTTTAAAATTGTATAGAACAATTTTGGTCGGAGAATAAAGGCAATTATAGCAGACATTAACATCACAATATCACAATTTGTAGACCAAACAAATACTACCCAAAACTAATAAACACACTTCAAAATCTGTTGAAGTCATTTAATTCAGTAAAAACTGTAATGCCGTGTACACACGATCGGTTTTACCGATGAAAACAGTCCGATGGACTTTTCTCATCAGATAAACCGATCGTGTATGGGACCCATCGGTCTTTTTTCCATCGGTGAGAAAAAATAGAACATGTTTTAAATTTATCCGATGGAGAAAAAAAAGATAGCAAATTCCGATCGTCTGTGTGGAACTCCATCGGACAAAAAACCCACACATGCTCAGAATCAAGTCGACGCATGCTCAGAAGCATTGAACTTAATTTTTCTCGGCTTGTCGGAGTGTTTTACGTCACGTGTTTGGGACGGTCGGATTTTTGACTGATGGTGTGTAGGCAAGACTGCTTCATTGGATTTCCTATGAAAAAATCCATCGGATTAGAATCCATAGGAAATCCGATCGTGTGTACAGGGCTTAAGAGGTATGAACTCTTATGGTGATGATTCATTAATTTACATGCTTGACTCATAAAACACATTAAATGGCTTTGGCTATTCCAGGTCTGTATTACTTGGAAAGTCAATTCTGTGATACACTGAGCCAGTTTTTTTTAATACTAACTCTGTCAATCATTTAAAAATATTGTTTAACAAGGAACAAATTATTATTAACTTGAAGATCAGCCCAATTTTCAAAATATGTCCACAGCTTGTCTAGTAAGGGCTGCATTGTAATGTTGTTTTTTTTTAAAGATGTTGTAGTTAATGCCAGCCTAAGAATACTTCAAACTCCATCTTCTGTCTCTCTTTTGGTTGGACCTGCACCCAATCTTTTACCATGCATGCCTCTGTCCACTAGCTGGCTGTCCAACACACAATTCCCATAATACTCTTATCTTTTTAGGTGATTTTGCAATAAACCACACTGGCCTCAGTCATGCCAACTGTTTGATCCTTATCTTGCAATTTTTGTTCACTAAACAATTTTATTAATAAAAGAAATGTTAAAAATACCGTATTTATCGGCGTATAACACACACAGGCGTATAACACACACCCTAACTTTAAGGGGGACGTTTCAGGAAAAAAAACTTTCCACAGCCCCCTGCGTATAACACGCAGGCACAGTTTACCCTCTATTTTCAGGCTAAAAAAGCGAGTGTTATACGCCAATAAATACAGTAATTATTGGAACTCTTTCAGTGTGAAAAAGAAAGTTCAGACTGAACATACATTGCATTAACACCAAAAGTTTAGCTTTTAGACAATCCCTGAAAACCCTTCTCTTCAGAGAAGCCTATCCTACCCACACCTATCAACTGTTTTTTCATCTTGTCCATCTGATCATCCCCCACAGCTACTACCCTTTGTTCCACTTGACCCTTCCTTCTAGATTGTAAGCTCTAACGAGCAGGGCCCTCTGATTCCTCCTGTATTCTATTGTAATTGTACTGTGTTCCCCGATGTTGTAAAGCGCTGCGCAAACTGTTGCCGCTATATTAATCCTGTATAATAATAATAATAAAAAGTATATACACCTTAAAATCTCAAAATCACACTAAAGAAAGAATGTAAAGTATAATTGATTCCTGCTATAAACATTCCCTATTCAAGTAGTCTATGAAACTAGCATTTAAAGAAAAAAAAAAAACAGGGATATCTTGTATCTACATATTACCGGTAGTTTACTTCAAGTTGGATCTTCATTCTGGTAAATCATTTGGCTCATGAAACTCACTGTGCCCATTCACAGTAAAGCAACAGGTTCATTAGATAGCAGAAACTCTGTAGTGCTTTACTTAACGTAAAGGCTGAAGGTTTTTTACCTTCTCGCATTCTATGCACAAAGGTAAAAAAAAACTTCTGTGATCTGCTCTCCCACAGCCCCAGTAATACTCACCTTAGCCCCCTGTTGATCCAGCGATGTGCACAGGAGCGTCGGATGTCCCGGGTCTTTCTCTCCTCATTGGCTGAAACAGTAGCTGGAGCCCATCATAGTCAGTGAGCCAATAAGGAAAGAGTAGGTGACGTGGCTGAGCCACGGCTTTATGGGTCTTATGGACGCAAAGAGCGCAGCTCTGGAACAAGCAGGCACCAGTGCCCCCATAACAAGTGGCTTTATATTGGGGGCACTGGTTAAGGTGGCATAAACATGCACAGGGCTACTGATAAGGCAGTACAGCAAGCCCTCCTGTACTGGGCTCGGGCCCCATAAGTTCAATAGGGGGGCTCAGGCACCTGGTGAGCAGGACGGCCAGCTGTAGTGTCTTAACTGCAGACACTTTTCCTCTTCTGTAGCCCCCTGCAGAGCTGATGGCCTTTCCTCCACTTCTTCCATCCAGCTGTGCTGCAGGAGGATCAGTTCTAGAATCCGCTTACCCATCCCCCTGTTTTCCAGGCCCCCGTGTGCTCCCCTTTTTCCTGCAGAGTTTCTGACTTCTCACCTCTCCTCTCCAACCGACAGCTGTTGCAGGCACACAAGGGGATGTTTCAGGATGGAGAGCAGGGGAAGAGACTGGTAAATACGTCATATAATAATGTTTTAAGTGTATTTTTCTTTATCAATGATATTTATTCAATTCTAAGACAAGAAGAGAATACAAACAACATTTCATGGTAAAAATATCATTTGATATTATGTGGGAGGGGGGAGGGGAGTGGGGCCCTGTCAGACAGGCATTATGGGACCCCCATGATTTCTAACAGCAGCCCTGAACATGCACAACGCCACTCTATAAAGCTCACATTCCAGCACTACACACAAACACTTACATAAAAATGCATGCAACACACACAAAATGCCACACTACAGAGCTCATGCAATAATTTCGATACAAATCATACTCCCTTCTCTTTCAAAATTATATTAACTGAAATTTCAGAAAAGTAATGAAACACAGCAGAGCCTTCTTTTGACTGAAATGTATTTTATATACCTCATTCCAAACTCCAGAAATGTGGATTGTTCCATATTTATGAATAGTGAGTAGAGTCATGCAAATAATTAATTAACCTCTTAGTCAATTCGACCAATTGTATAACCAGAACTACTGATCTACAGTATAGATACACCCTAATTTAACTCAGACTGCATACATCTTTTTCTGATGGCCACTAATCAACGCAGTGCATGGCAACAATGGATTCTATGTTGTAGGACTTGGGGACCAATGAGAAAGTATATCTCAACAAGTTTTGGTGAGGCATCCCATAGCTTTTTTTCTTGAAGAATAGGTGCAGGAACTAAACACCCCTGCTGCGTCGCATGGAATAGTGGGTGTGGCTAAATTGCACAGTGGGAGGGTCTTAAAGGGGCATTTAATACCAAGAGTGTGTAATGTGCGGAGTTCAGGGTGTGCTTTGTACAAGGTTCAAGAGTGTGCTACATATAAAATGCAGCGTTCAGGGGTGTGTTATGTACAAAGTTCAGCTTTTAGGGGTTCACTTCATACATAGCGCAGAGTACAGGGGTGTGCTACATACAGAGTGCAGGTTTCAGGGATCCGCTATATACAGAGTGCAGGTTCCAGGGGTGCGCTACGCATAAAGTGCACAGCTCAGGGGTGCGCTATATATATAGTGTAGGTTTCAGGGTGCCCTATATACAGGGTGCAGAATTCAGGGGTGCGCTATGTACAGAGTGGAGGTTTTGGGGTGCACCACACACAGAGTTCAGGTTTCAGGGGTGTGCTACGCACAGAGTGCAGAATTCAGGGGTGCACTACAAACAGAGTGCAGGGTCTTTCACAGGCTTTTACCTCTGCATCCTCCTTCTACATCTCACATCCACTTCCACAGCTCCTCAGAGATGTGGTCCTCTTCAAAAGAGAAATTACTTTGAGACCCCACTGTAAGTAAACGGTAATAACTTCCTAGGGCAGGCCTTTTTAGGGTCCATGCACACTAGGCTGCTGACAAAATGCCAGAACCTCTGGCAGAAAGGGCAGGATAAGAAATGGTCATAGTGGCCTGTATTGCACAAGGGTTTATGAGAGTTTAACAGCATTTGCTTTTATAAGTGTTATTTTTCAAAACATTCCCCTCTGCTTATTTTTCACTATAATCAATGTACACTTGGAAATGCAGAGTGCTCCAAACACTGCATTTATGTGCATTCATGAGCATTTAGGCATGTTTACTGTATGAGTGTTCAGACATTTTTTGAGCTCAAAAAGTACTCCCCTACTTCTGGAAATTAGCAGAAGATTCCAGAAGGATGGGAGTGGAGGGGAGGAGGTGCCTGGAGTATTCTGAGGGCCCTGGTCAATCCTCAACAGATGGGTTTGCAGGGGGCAAGCCCCCTCAAACATGCAGGGTCAGGCCAGCTGGGGCAGTGGAGTTTGGGTGGAAGATGGAGATGGTGTGTTAGGCTGTCAGAGGCCTTTGAGAGTAGCCCCCTAGTCTGGGGAAAATAAACTCAGGCCTGAGCTCGGGTACGGAAGGGACCCCTCTTCGTGACACAAAGAGGTATCCTGACCATGAGGCGTGGGTGCAAGGAGAGGACAGTAGAACACTGCCAGGCAAATCTTCAGGGAGGAAGACAGCCAGTGTACAGTCAAAGGACTGAAAGGCATGCCTGAAGGGACTGGGTGCAAGCAGTCTGGGATGGATGCATAGTTAATCTTCTGGGAGGACTGTGAAGTTTTAGCCAGGAGGGCTAGTGAAAGCGGCAACTGCAGTAGGCGGGCTTGCAGTGCCTGAAGAGGTGGTACTGGGATCAGTAGCCACAGGAATAGGACAGCTAAGCACTGGGACTTCTTTTCTGTTACACTACCAAAGGGGCCCATGGTTTCTGCCTGCAAAGGGCATCTACTACATATCTAACTGGATCTCGGATAAATCCTATTTCCAGTGCTAGCTGGTCCTGGGAGATGTAGTTATACAAGCAACATTGTGCTGGAGGTAGAAGAGAAGAAGTGTATATACTGTGTGTATATAGTTGTTTTCCTGAAGAATTCTTCTGTGCTGATCAAGTGGG
Source organism: Rana muscosa (assembly GCA_029206835.1). NCBI lineage: Eukaryota > Metazoa > Chordata > Amphibia > Anura > Ranidae > Rana > Rana muscosa. The sequence continues at coordinate 511,084,771 of CM055116.1, read as the reverse complement.
CATCCCATAATAACCCTATCCCCTATCCAAGTTCAACTCCCCTAAAAAAGAAACAAAAACAAAGCTGCAAGGACTGATCCCTGACTCCAGCGTGTGTAGAAAATTTGTGTGTCTGGCTATGCATGGTGGGAGATACCCATATTTACCAGCGGCTCCTATGGGGTAGCACTACACGTTTTTTGTCTATAGAGTATATAAAAGTTTCGGATTAGTTCTTCCAAGTGCTGCTACACCACTACTCTGCCTAACAGCCACCAAACATTTCTGGCAAGAGAATATCCCCAAAAGAAAGCCATGTTTGTCCTACAAACATGCATCACTATGTTATATTAAAGAAGAAGTAAACCCTGATGGGTTTTACTTCCTCCTTTTCCCCTACAAAGTAAAAGCATAATAGGCTAGTGTCCTGCCCTCACTATACGTGGCTGGCTGAGGTATAATTAGACAGACAGCTAACTCTCCTCCCTTAACAATTTATTGAGGCAGGCGCAAGGTCCTTTTTTCAACTTTTATTGCAGGGGAGTTAGAGTAAAACTAACAGTAAAAGAAATAACATACACTGAGTATACACAATATACAAATATACAGTCCTAACACACTGGTCTAACTAGGGAAAATAATTATAATCATACCAGCGATGTTCCCATAGACTGACATTAGAATTGCAGCTGAATAGGTGTGGATTCCTCTGGAGTAGATGCATGTATGAAGAAGGAAAGATGGCTACTGGGGGTGTCTCTCAAACCTCATGGTATAATCCCATGGAATTATGGGAAGCTACGATGGCTTATAAGCAACAATCTCTATCTACCTTCAGTAAATTATTAACAGATACTAAATATGCAAAAATAGACATTAGATGGCGATATTACAATGTATTTACAAACCATTAGCATATTCAACAATTATTAACAATGAACATAAGAAGACTTGCTGAAGGCATGACAGCTAGTATGCAATGCATACTAGCTCATTATGTTGCACTTACCTACGAAGGATACCAGCGATGCCACCGCTGTCCCCGCTGTGTGGAAGCATCCATCTTCACCCCCCTTCCTTCCATGGCCGCAGGCACCCTGGCTCTCTGGCTGGCCAAAGTCGCTTTACGTCACTCCTACGCATGCGCCCGGAGCCGACGACCACGACACGGGCACTATATAAAAAGGATCGTGCCCTTTCTTTAGTGCACATGCGCCGATGACGTCAGCGCAAGCGTATATGGTAAATATTTCCACTACCTACAGGTAAGCCTAAATATAGGCTTACCTGTAGGTAAAAGTGGTTGTGCAGGGTTTACAACCACTTTAAGTAATGAAAAATCTATTGCTGAAAAAACTATCTATTATAGAAATGTACAAATTGTTCTGGTTCATGGTCCAGGGAGTATACAGGTGTGTGAGCAGAATATTATATGATTTTCAATCCAATCAGCAGGTATAGCTTCAAGATCCTTAAAAAAAAAACATTGTTTACAGAGCTCAATAGCCCAAGCTGAGATTACCACACATGCAAATGAGGCAGTGGAGTGACTCATCACATTATAAGACTTAATCTGAGGGTTTAATTAAAAGGCAGCCAGCGTTTGATAACTAGCTATCCCATAGCACATTGGCAATTCTTGAAAAAAACAAAAAAGATATGTGTACAGTATGTGTGTGTATATATATTTTTTTTTTTTTATAAAAGCACATATAATTATATAATACAGCAGTTAAAATGTATGAGCTGTAACACTACTGGATTTTGTCAAGGACAACTCACTGATGAGAGTTATAAGAGGAGGCTAGCATAAATTTTGCAGATCAACAGATGGTTTGCTTTGAGTCAGCTGTCGGGCTGTGACAGGACTCTCACTGAGACCCATATAAAATGCATAACTTACTGCACCTTATACATAAAATGACATGACTGCTGATGACCTTATATTGGTCCAATATGTGCCACTGACTCAGCTGAATAGATTTCTGCTTTACAGTTTCAAAACAATAGATTTTATACTAATATATATATATATATATATATATATATATACAGTATATATATATATACATATATATGTATATGTAAGAGGACTCCTCAAAAAGTTTCTGCACTTTTGTAACTCTATGAAATAAAAAAAAGTGCAGAAACTTTTGAAGACCCTATATATATATATATATATATATATATATATATATATATATATATATACACACTATATTGTCAAAAGTAGACACCTGCCTTTACACGCACATGAACTTTAATGGCATCCTAGTCTTAGTCCATAGGGTTCAATATTGAGTTGGCACACCTTTTGCAGCTATACCAGCTGAAGCCTGTCCACAAGGTTTAGCAGTGTGTCTGTCGGAATGTTTAACCATTCTTCCACAAGTGCATTTGTGAGGTCAGGCACTGATGTTGGATGAGAAGGCCTGGTTTGCAATCTCCCCTGCAATTCATCCCAAAGGTGTTCTATTGGGTTGAGGTCAGGAATCTGTGTGGGCCAGTCAAGTTCCTGAACCCCAAACTCGCTCATCCATGTCTTTATGGACCTTGCTTTTTTGCACTGGTGGGCAGTCATGTTGGAACAAGAAGGAGCCATCCCCACAAAGTTGGGAGTATGAAATTGTCCAAAATGTCTTGGTATGCTGACGCCTTATTCACTGGAATTAAGGGGCCAAGCCAAACCCCTGAAAAAAAACCCACATCATAATCCCCGCTAGACCAAATTATTTATACAAGTGCACAAAGCAAGGTCCATAAGGTCCAAGGTCCCCCAGAAGAGTTGAAGCTGTTATAGCTGCAAAGGATGGACCAGCTCAATATTGAACTCTACGGACTAAGACTGGGATGCCATTAAAGTTCATGTGCGTGTAAAGGCGGGCGTCACAATACTTTTGAAAATAGAGTATATATATATATTTATGGTCAGAGCCCTCTGTCTGAAGAGATATGGATCACATAAACATGTCACAAGACTAACAACACAAATAAGACCTGAAGTGTGGGCCTGGCCTGTTGTACGGTATGCCAAAGAAGGGGCCATACCTGGATAGAAGTAATAGATAATTCTGTTGAGAATTGGTTGTAGAGGAGTGCCCTAGAAAAGGGGGATATGGGTGGGTGGGTACCGCGCACTAGAGCCAACACTGACCCTCGTGGATGGTCTGTATAAGTACCCCTCGAACTCCTCCCATAATTTCAGGCTAGCATACTAGCCTTCCTATTTATGGTCGGAGCCCTCTGTCTGAAGAGATATGGATCACATAAACACGTCACAAGACTAACAACACAAATAAGACCTGAAGTGTGGGCCTGGCCTGTTGTACGGTATGCCAAAGAAGGGGCCAAAAAGTCACACAAGGTTAGGAAAGAATTGTTCTATTATGTCAGGTAAACCACTATCGAGCAAGACTGTTAAAGGCTCGTGATATTTCTGACTGAGGATCGGGAACGTATCGGGCGACACACAAGGATTTCCACCTGCCCATCTTCCTTATTGCGTGGTCTGGAACTCTGTTTTGTGATGTTGCTGGGGCTGCTCTAATGCGAAAGCAAGTCCTGAGTAACATCCTGGGTCAAGGCCCGAGATGCTCAGGAGTGTTCTGACGTGGCTGATGAACTGGTTCCCGCTTAGGGGTTCAGTTGGGAAAGGTAGTAGAGGGCTGTCCTCTGACGGGTCGGACAGCAGAGTTTACCTGTTTACACTAGAACGGCCATGGCGTTGTGTGTCTGGAAAAGTTTGCTGTCTACTCCGGGACCGGGTTGTAGCGTTTCCGATACCGTCGGGTGTAGGATGAAATGACTTTGGTGGCGAGTCGGGTGGTGCCTGGGTAGTACTTGGCATTTAGGGCTGGTGATAGTAATTCGCCGAGCCGTAAAATCGTAAAAGGATAGGTAAATGGCTGCTTGAATTACCAGGCTGGGCCATAGACCAAAGGGAGAACGTGAAAGGATAGCAGACATGTCCCGGATTATGGCGCTGGTCACTGGTAAGCGTTTGGTACTAGAGTGTGGTTGCCGCCACCTGTAGTGTGTTGGCAGATCAGGATGCATTGATGAGGGAGGTAGCACCATGGAGGTGCTATCTGATTCCAGAGTTGGTTGCGACTAATGTGGGATGCCGGACATGGTCGAGTCGGCTCCGGGCTTCTGTGAAAGAATGTGGCATGGTTAAGCAGGATAGCGCGTCGGCCGAGGTGTTGCATTGACCAGGGATGTGGACACGGAGGCTACTGAGCTGATGTTGTAGGGAAAGTAGCAACAGCCTGCGTGGGAAGGACATGATGGACAACGATTTATTGACCTGCCTTGTTAATGACTGTGGCTGTAGCCTGGTTGTCTGTGGCGAACGTGGCGGTCTGTCCTGCCCGGGGCTGCCCCATACTTGAATCGCTGCGACTATGGGGTAGATCTCAAATAGAGAGGAGGACTGACTAAAGGCGGAATTGTGAGTATCTCAGATGGTCGCGGTCCTGAAACCAATGATGGCCAAAAATTGCAGCGAAGCTTGTGGGAGCTGCTACGTCCGTGATTATCTGTGGTGACGAAAAGGATGCTGATGGGATAAACAAGGGTCTACCTATCTGCATGGCGCGTTTGTCTAGAATGATTTCCAGGAAGGAGATGAACTGTGCCGGTCTTTCTACTTTTTTCTCGGTTATGGGCACGTCAAGGTTTTTAGAAGACCTCTCTTGGATTTCCTAGATCTCACAAGAATACTAAACCTTCAGGAGAACTCCTCTGAGGGTATGCAGGAGTTTGACTGGGTATGTTTTAGAATGAGTCGGGCAGTATAATGAGTCCGGTGTGGAACCCTGTAGTGCCCCCTGCACTAGAAAGGCTGCTAGAGAGGGAGTTGGATGTGAGGAGAGAAAAGTCGAGCCGCCCGAAGTGCACGTGGCCTAGACAAGCTGGACTCTGCTGCTTGACGCCGCAGGTATTACTAGGGAGAGCCTTCTGGTACAGGAGGCAGATGTGCAGAAGTTTGCGGTGGGGGTAAAAGCAACCCTTGAAATTAAGTTGCTGGAGACGGCTGCGCCCCCCGGTGCTCGAACTGGACGTCCTAGTCTGACTGGGAGGACTGGTTACATCTCTAAGGCTTCCAGAGGCTACCACGAACTTTGTCGCTTTCGAGTTTGCGAGCGAGCCTAGGGTCCTAGGCCATTAGGATGACTGAGACGTTCCCCAGGGCACGTGACTTGTTCCCTGTTATGACCTGTACCGAAATGCGTAGGGACGCTAGGTTCACGTCCTAGCCGCTTAGGATGTCCTTCCTGATGCCCGCTGGGACAAGGTGCGAAGGAAAAGGTGCAAGCGTCGGGCGTACCTACAGTGGGGGGTTTGGTAACGACGGTGAAGACTGGGGCTGATAGGGGCACGGCTGATCGTGTTTCCAGGGCCCCTATTCTAGCCTGGACGTCGGTGACTGCGGTTGCCAGTGTGGTCACCAAGGCGCGTAGCTGGGTAAATGCGGAGGGTGTCGACTGCAGCGGAACTTGTGTGTCTGGTAGAGTTGCCGCTGGTTATGGAAACAGCAGCCTAACAGCTTGGCTTTCCTGGCTGTGGTAAGGCAGGGAATGCCCCTACGTCGTAGTTCAGCCGTAGCCTGGGGATGGTCCGAGCTCTAGGGAACTGTGTAGCGCCGGCCGCTGGACCCGCGAAGGGTGACGACGAGGCAGAGGCGAAGACTTCGCTGTCGGATCGCGACATGGCGTCGGCTAAAAGGAGGGGAATACATATGTTTAGAATGAGATTGCGAGTTTCAGAGGGGATAGAAGGATTTAGAAAACGGGGAGAAAGAAGGAAAGCAGGGTGGATAGGACAAGGAGCGATAGGCGTAGGGGACAGTTTAGTTTGCGTACGAGCGCTTGTTGAGTGTAATTTAGAAAACTCAAAAGAGTGCGTGGCAACCGAGGTGAGCCAGGAGGTGACTGGCTAGGTAACCGATAGCTCGGGTGCCGTCTGTGCTTGGCACAGACTGATGAACCAGAGCCCCCAGGGCGTACTGGGGCGGGTAGCTGAAAGTCTGGTATACTAAGTAGGAATGTTTCGATCTGTAGTTCATTGACGTGTGGTCGGTCTGCCAACTCCTGCACTGCCAGCAAGGTCGATGTTGGCGACCTTGTCTGTGTGGTGAAGGATCTCGGATCGCTCTTCGAAAACAGAGTGTAGTGCGTAGAAGTATGTGGCAGCTGCTAGCTCCTGGTGAGCGGTAGACATGTGCATTTCGTTTCGTTCCGAATCGAAATTCGGACGAATTTTTCATTATTCGGACATTCGGATGCATCCGAATTACCGAATTACAATACTAACGAATTTAACCGAATCCGAATTTTTTCGAATCTAAAAATATTTTTGACCCGACTTTGGGTCCATGTATCTCGGGGTTACTTGGTGATAGAAACCCCAAATTTGGAGATGTTGTAGTGCTAGTTCTTCTGTGTTTGCATACCAAATATGGGGTTTCTATATCTAAGTGACCCCGAGATACGTGGACCCAAAGTCGGGTCGCAAAATGTCAAGCACTTTACTGGAGCAGAGAATGACATTTTGCGACCCGATTTTGGGGCCACATATCTCGGGGCCACTTGTAGCTAGAAACCCCAAATTTAGTATGCAAACACAGTAGAACTAGCACTACAACATCTCCAAATTTTGGGTTTCTATCACCAAGTAACCCCAAAATACATGGACCCAAAGTCGGGTCGCAAAATATTTTCGAATCCGGTTGAAATAGTATCAACATGATTCGAAATTATTTCAACTGCATTTGAAACTATTTCAACCGGATTCGAAAATATTTTGTGACTCGAATTTGGGTCCATGTATCTCGGGGTTACTTGGTGATAGAAACCCCAAATTTGGGGTTATTGTTTTTCTAGTCTATTTTCTATTTTATTATAATCTTTTCTATCCAAAGTTAAAATTAATTAATTAATTAATTAAAAAATTTGAATTCATACTATTCGAAATTCAAATTTATTCTATTCGAAATTCGAATTTCAGAAGATGGTTGTATATTCTTTCTATTTTATTCTTCTAAATTATATTTTTTTTCTATTCTGTTCTAATCTTTTCTATTTGAATTATAAATTTTGGAAGAAGGTTATTTACTTACTTGTATACATCTGTCACATAAAAAAAAAGATGTGAAATGGCTGTCACGGATGTCGATCGCAAGGCAAGTACATATGCTGTATGTCATTGTCCACTTACCACAACACCTGCCACGAGTGCCACGACACCAGCCACGAGTGCCATGACACCTGCCACGAGTGCCACGTGACCTGCCACGAGTGCCACGTGAACGGCCACGAGTGCCACGTGACCTGCCACGTGACCTAGTTGTGGATTGTCTACTTGCCACGTCACCTGCCACAAGTTATGGGGCTCCTAGCACCAAGTGACCCCCAGATATGGGCGATATTTCAAGTACTTTTCTGCAGCAGAGAATGACATTTTGTGACCCGACTTTGGGGCCACGTATCTCGGGGCCACTTATAGCTAGAAACCCCAAATTTGGTATGCAAACACAGTAGAACTAGCATTACAACGGGGTTACTTGGTGATAGAAACCCCAAATTTGGGATTATTGTAGTGCCAGTTGTAATGTGTTTGCATACCAAATATTTTGGGATTTCTAGCTATAAGTGGCCCCGAGATACGTGGCCTCAAAGTCGGGTCACAAAATTTAATTCTCTGCTGCAGAAAAGCACTTGACAGACGCCCATATCTGGGGGTCACTTGGTGCTAGGAACCCCATAACTTGTGGCAGGTGACGTGGCAAGTGGACAATCCACAACTTGGTCACGTGGCACTCGTGGCCGGTCACGTGGCACTCGGACAATGACATACAGCATATGTACTTGCCTTGCGATCGACATCCATGACAGCCATTTCACATCTTTTTTTTATGTGACAGATGTATATAAGTAAGTAACTAACCATCTTTCAAAATTTATAATTCAAATAGAAAAGATTAGAACAGAATAGAAAAAAAATATAATTTAATAGAATAAAATAGAAAGAATATGCAACCATCTTATGAAATTCGAATTTCGAATAGAATACATTTTAATTTCGAACAGTAGGAATTAAAAAAAATGTAATTAATTAATTTTAACTTTGGATAGAATAGATTAGAATAGAAATAGAGAATACACTAGAAAAACAATAGAATAGAATAGAATATAGATACTATCTATTTCATGTTTAATTTTTTTTTGCAGATTACTATTTTTTACATAAGATCTCCTGCAGACTATTAGCATTTATTTAATTTTTTTAGCAGATCTCCTGTAGACTATTAACAGCCATTTCACTTCTTTTTTTTTTGCAGATCTCCTGCAGACTGTTAGAATCAATTTCATTTTTTTTTCAAAGTCGGGTCGCAAAATATTTTCGAATCTGCTTTAAATAGTATCAACATGATTCGAAATTATTTCAACCGCATTTAAAACTATTTCAACCGCATTTGAAACTATTTCAACCGGATTCAAAAATATTTTGCGACCCGACTTTGGGTCCACGTATCTCGGGGTTAGTTGGCGATAGAAACCCCAAATTTGGGGATGTTGTAGTGCTAGTTCTCCTGTGTTTGCATACCAAAATCGTGTCGCAAAATGTCAAACACTTTTCTGCAGCAGAGAATGACATTTTGCGACCCGAATTTTGGGCCACATATCTCGGGGCCACTTGTAGCTAGAAACCCCAAATTTGGTATGCAAACACAGTATAACTAGCACTATAACATCTCCAAATTTGGGGTTTCTATTACTAAGTGACCCTGAGATACGTGGACCCAAAGTCGGGTCGCAAAATATTTTCGAATCCGGATGAAATAGTTTCAAATGCGGTTGAAATAATTTCGATTCATGTTGAAATAATTTCGAATCCGGTAGAAATATTTTCGAATTCGGTTGAAATATTTTCGAATGCGACCGATTTTCGAATTCGGTCGAAAACAAAACGAAATCCGAAAACGAATTTAACAAATTTAACGAATCTAACTAAACAAAATTAATTAATTAACGAATTAAAACGAAACGAAACAAAACAAATTTTTTCCTTTTGCACATGTCTAGTGAGCGGTCGAATTGTGTATGTGAAGACAAATATGTCGTGAAAGAGTGCGACGAGAAGCAAGGAGGGGCCTTGCATTTACGCATCTGTCCTGTACCCTAGTAGTGACGTCTCAGTTGGGGTCCGGAAGTGGGTCGACCGGGGACCTGTAGTAAGGTGACATGGAAATACTCTTTTTTTTTTGTGAGGGGGATGCAGAGAGCTGTTTTGGAGCAGTAGCTGGCTCCCTGGTGAAGATGTGAGCCCTAAGATACTTCCCCCTGTTTTTTTTTTTTGTATCCTGAGGGGAATACTGTCCAAACCTGGTGCAGGGTGGACCAACTGGAACTCAAACTGACCTGCATGGGGAAAGGGACAGAGAAAACGGTGAGTAGCCGTGTTGCTACTGGAGATGATGAGTGGCTGATGTTTGAACCACTTGTCGAATGCTCGCAGCGATTGCGAGGAACACAGCCTTACTGAGAAGGCGAAGGAAGGAAAGTTTGTGAATTGTGAGTATGTAGGAATAACCGTCCGTGAGGGAGCTGGAATAGTTGGAGTAAGTTGTGTATGTAAATGCAGAAATTTTTTATTTAATTCTTCCTATGTATTTATTTATTTATTTATTTATTCATTTTTATTTTTTATTTATTCATTTATTAATTTGTTTTTCCCTTTTTTTTTTGGTACAGCGTGAGGTTTGGGGAATGGTTCGTACGTGATCGTGACGCTGATGCGACTGGTAGCGACCTGGCACTTTGTATTGCCGACGATCTGAAACGTTTGAGCCGATGCTACGACGGTTTGGATCGGTTGGAAGGGTCGGGTCGGTTGGAGAGTGCTAGTTGCTAGGGATCCGAGACGTTTGAGCCGGTGATGCGACTGGACTCGGATCGATTGTGTTTGCCAAGGATCCGAATCTACGAGCCGACGTTACGACTGGACTCGGATCGGTTAAAGAAGTTTACTGCTGCAGATCAGAGCGGTATGAGCCGGTGATGCGACTGTGCTCGATCGATTGTAAATGCCATGGATCCGAAAATTTGAGCCGACGCTACAACTGAATTCGGATCAGTTCGGAGTTTGATGTTTGTAGATCCGAGCCGATGAGCCGCTGGTGCGACTGTGCCCAGATCGGTCATGTTAGCGGAGGATCCGAACCTTTGAGCCGATGCTACGACTGGGTTCAGATCGGATAGGAGGGTTTGTTGCTAGAGATCCGAGTCGATTGAGCCGGTGATGTGACTGGACTCGGAACGCTTGAGAATGCCATAGGTCCGAAAGTTTGAGCCGATGCTACGACTGAATTCGGATGGTTTAGAAGTTTGATGTTTGTAGATCTGAGCCGATGAGCCGGTGGTGCGACTGTGCTCGGAACAAACGTGGATGCCAGAGATCCGAATCTCTAAGCCGATGCTGTGCCTGTATTCGGGCTGATAACGGGTGCAAGGCGGGGATTTGAATTGCCGGGTCCGAATCGGAGATACGGCTGGACTCGGACGGCTGTTCGGTGTTTCGAAGTTGAAGGGGCTTGTGATTGCCGAGGGTCCGGCCTGTAGTGCCGATTGTTAGCGACCAGAGCCGGACCGGACTGTTCGGTGTATGGTGTGAGTAGGAGGTGTGGGGCATCAGTAAGGTGAAGGGAGAGTATCGTAGGAGGTGTAGGGCATCAGTGACTAGGGATAAGGAAGTGCAATGTGGGATACCAGTCCGACGACTGGGTATCGGATGTGCGACTTGAGGTAAGAGACTTGCGAGCTGCGAGTAATTCGTACAACAGCTCTGTGAGACGTAGTGTCTAGGCGGGCCGTTGCCGGTGGTAACGTGGGTGCGACAGGGTTCGAAAGACAACTGGACTAGCCAGTAAACATACGATGCAGACAGAAAACACGGGGTTATAAACCGTGTGACTTGTAAAAGAAGAAAACGTGTACCGGCGCTACGATTCGTACGAATGGTAACGGCCGGTCCTACCTGCGACGGCGAGCGGGGATACGATCAACTGCGAGCGAAGTTAGGAGGTACGAAAGCGACTACACGGACGTTGCGAGTCGTATGGCATCGGCTGATGACGATGAATACCGCGCACTAGAGCCGTCACTGACCCTCGTGGATGGTCTGTATAAGTACCCCTCGAACTCCTCCCATAATTTCAGGCTAGCATACTAGCCTTCCTATATATATATATATATATATATATATATATATATATATATATACACACAGTGGGTACGTAAAGTATTCAGACCCCCTTAAATTTTTCACTCGTTGTTATATTGCAGCCATTTGCTAAAATCATTTAAGTTCATTTTTTTCCACATTAATGTACACACAGCACCCCATATTGACAGAAAAACACAGAATTGTTGACATTTTTTCAGATTTATTAAAAAAGAAAAACTGAAATATCACATGGTCCTAAGTATTCAGACCCTTTGCTCAGTATTTAGTAGAAGCACCCTTTTGATCTAATACAGCCATGAGTCTTTTTGGGAAAGATGCAACACGTTTTTCACACCTGGATTTGGGGATCCTCTGCCATTCCTCCTTGCAGATCCTCTCCAGTTCTGTTGGGTGGATAACGTTGGTGGACAGACATTTGTAGGTCTCTCCAGAGATGCTCAATTGGGTTTAAGTCAAGGTTCTGGCTGGGCCATTCAAGAACAGTCACAGAGTTGTTGTGAAGCCACTCCTTCGTTAATTTAGCTGTTTGCTTAGGGTCATTGTCTTGTTGGAAGGTAAACCTTCGGCCCAGTCTGAGGTCCTGAGAACTCTGGAGAAGGTTTTTGTCCAGGATATCCCTGTACTTGGCCACATTCATCCAGTCGTCCTGTCCCTACAGCTGAAAAACACCCCCACAGCATGATGCTGCCACCACCATGCTTCACTGTTGGGACTGTATTGGACAGGTGATGAGCAGTGCCTGGTTTTCTCCACACATACCGCTTAGAATTAAGGCCAAAAAGTTCTATCTTGGTCTCATCAGACCAGAGAATCTTATTTCTCACCATCTTGGAGTCCTTCAGGTGTTTTTTTAGCAAACTCCATGCAGGCTTTTACGTGTCTTGCACTGTGGAGAGGCTTCCGTCAGGCCACTCTGCCATAAAGCCCTGACTGGTAGAGGGCTGCAGTGATGGTTGACTTTCTACAACTTTCTCCCGACTGCATCTCTGGAGCTCAGCCACAGTGATCTTTGGGTTCTTCTTTACCTCTCTCACCAAGGCTCTTCTCCCCCGATAGCTCAGTTTGGCCGGACGGCCAGCTCTAGGAAGGGTTCTGGTCATCCCAAACATCTTCCATTTAAGGATTATGGAGGCCACGGTGCTCTTAGGAACCTTAAGTGTAACCTTGGCCAGATCTGTGCCTTGCCACAATTCTGTCTCTGAGCTCTTCAGGCAGTTCCTTTGACCTCATGATTCTCATTTGCTCTGACATGCATTGTGAGCTCTAAGGTTTTATATAGACAGGTGTGTGGCTTTCCTAATCAAGTCCAATCAGTATAATCAAACACAGCTGGACTCAAATGAAGGTGTAGAACCATCTCAAGGATGATCAGAAGAAATGGACAGCACCTGAGTTAAATATATGAGTGTCACAGCAAAGGGTCTGAATACTTAGGACCATGTGATATTTCAGTTTTTCTTTTTTAATAAATCTGTAAAAATGTCAACAATTCTGTGTTTTTCTGTCAATATGGGGTGCTGTGTGTACATTAATGAGGAAAAAATGAACTTAAATGTTTTTAGCAAATGGCTGCAATATAACAAAGAGTGGAAAATTTAAGGGGGTCTGAATACTTTCCGTACCCACAGTATAGTTATATACAGTATATATACACAGTATATAAAATATAAAGATCTTGATGACACTAGACATCATATGTATGAATCAGCAAAAAATATTAATGGTCCTAGATGTGTTTGTTTTATTTTTGTTATGAGTATTTACTTTTGTTTTTGCATGTATTATTCATGTGTATTTTGGGATGAAGATAGATGCATAACTATTAAAAGTACTGAAATACAGTCTAATCACTGTTATGTATAGATGATGATGTAAATTATTTTAAATGATGTTATATGATATAAAAGTATTTTTACTGTATGTAATAATGGTAAGCAAGCAGTATCTGAGCACTATATGTTATGTCCCCATTGGAGAATTGTCAGCATTTATCATGCTTTTGGAATTCTTAGAGGGAACATGGGTAATGTACATTTTATTGAACATTAGGGGGTAATAACTATATACAGCATTATGTATAATGGAATGATAGTTGCAAATTTTACTGGTGATGATGATATTGGTTCACTACATGACTAATATTGTACTAAAAGTATATATCACATCACAAGGAAATGGACTTTCTGTATTTCAATAGCCAACGGAAATTGGGTATACTGTATATATTTAAAAGTTCAACCAAAACGGCTCTCTGTATAACACCTACAAACTCAGGAATTGGATTAATATTAATTTACTGGGCATTAGTCTTTTTATGCTGATGTTAGAAAGTTGGATTTGGATTTGAATATTGCCCTGATCAGCAAAAAATAGGATATTTTTACTATTCACCACCAGAAAGTGAGAGCGAGTCAAAGTTAGAGTGAGTGGTAGTGTGGACTCTTACTGTCAGGTATGCCAAAGCCAAATGAAGCAGTAGGCAAAATTGAGTGAGGTAATCCTCAAAGGGCTTCATTACATCTGTTAAGGGCTAAATCAACTTAATTTATTGTTAAGACCTAATAGTAACAATTGCAAGCTACAACATTTTGTTCCAACAGAGTGGGCGATAAATATTTCCTGACTTATTTGGCTACAAAATTGCATAAGGGTATGCAGTCACTGTGAGAAGAAAAAGGGCTACATGCAGCTCAGAAGGCATCAGTTTGAAAGGCCTGTATGTCATCATCATGTGGACCGAGGAGCCCTCTGATGCGATCTCCTGCTCTGGGATAGCGGGTTTGCAAGCCCAGATTGTGGTTGCCGACCCACCATCCCAGAGCATCAGTGTTGTGAATGAAGCCAGAGGTAGAGGAAGCAAGTGGCTGCAGAGCAGAGCGGCATAAGCCAATGCTTCCTGTATAGCATCAACTCCTGTCACAGGTGGAGGGATATCAAATACACTCTGCCTGGGACAGCAAACGTCGGTGATACCTGAATGGAAGACTGTTATTAAAGGTAAGTTTATTACTAAAATCACAGTGTATATTTGGGCATATCTGTTCTGCAGTGATTTCTGGGCTGCTTTCAAACTGATCAGCAGGTGCAGCGCGGTGCACCTGCAGGTTACCTGTACTGAGCCATAGACTTCAGTTATTACCTGTGGGTTTGGTGTGCTTTCAGAAAGTGCACCACACCTGCAGGATATAATAGAGGTCTATGGCAAAGTGCAGCTAACCCACAGGAAAGCTGCACCCTTGGTGTGGGTAAACTGCAGTGCATCATTGTGAAAGCAGACTTAGGCCCTTTTACACGATCAGTTTGACCCAATTGGACTCTCCATTAACCTCTAGGGAGCAGCAGATGTAAACTGACTTGTCCGTTTATTCCCTCCTACCTCCAATCAGGTCAGAGGGCCCATAGAGTAGAGTGGGCTGTGTCTGCACAATCTGACATACATTTGCTCCGCTCATTCTGGGCTGTGACCGGTTACCAAGTCGCTTAAGTGGCCCTCGCTCTTTAAAAGGTTGGGCACCCCTGCCCTAAGCCATGGAGTCTAGGATGTTTCCAGCCTTTTCCACAAACTCACAATACAGCATTGATTTAATTACATGATGCTTCCCTTCTGGCAACAGCTAATATTGAGGAATGCCAGGTAAATGCAATGTTCCCAAAACCATAGCATGCTTGGGGCAGAAAGCATTTAGACAGGATCTTACAAATTGCAAAGGTTGAGGCTAGTGGTAGGTTGTGTAAATATTTATTAAGCCAAATAGGGTGGGGGGGCTGGGATCTGGGGGCCCCCTTATTAAAGGGGGCTCCCGGATTCTGATAAGCCCCCTGCCCCCAGACCCCGACAACCAACGGCCAGGGTTATCTGGAAGAGGCCCTGGTACTGTTCAGGAGGGGGGGTGCTCACTTGTCCCCACCCCCTTTCCTGACCGGCCGGGCTGCATGCTCGAATAAGGGTCTAGTATGGTTTTGGGGGGACCCCCACGCCATTTTTTTGGGCGTAGGGGGTTCCCCTTAAAATCCATACCAGACCTAAGGGCCTGGTATGCTCTTGGAGGGGAACCCATGCCATTTTTTTATTTAAAATTTGGCGTGGAGTTCCCCCTCATGATTCATACCAAATTCCAGCTCCGTGGGAGGGGTTTGCCTTAGAGCCGGTTCACAGAGGGGCGACTTCCTATAAAGTTGCCTCTCTATGAACGGGGATCTGACTTGGAGGCGATTTCCTTTGAAATCAGTGGGTACAAGTCGCCTAGAAGTCGGATTGAAGTCGTACAGGAACCTTTTTTGAAGTCGGAGCGACTGCAGTCGTGTACATTAAGACGACTCCATTCACTTCCATTAGTTTTAAAAACAGCGCGACTTGGGGCAACTTGGGGCGACTTGAAGTCGGATCCCGAGGCGCCCCTGTGTGACCGGCTCTGATAAACAAATTAAATAAAAAGAACAAACCAGGGCCAGGAATTAAATAGCAAACATACACTATATTCCCAAAAGTAATGGGACGCCTGCCTTTACACACACACATGAACTTTAATGGCATCCCAGTCTTATGCCGCGTACACACGACTGTTTTTAACCACTTAAGCCCCGGACCATTTGGTAGCTAAAGGACCAGAGGTGAATTCAGAATTTTGCACTGCGCTGCTTTAACTGTAAATTGTGCGGACATGCAATGTTGTACCCAAACGAAATTTGCGTCCTTTTCTTCCCACAAATAGAGCTTTCTTTTAATGGTATTTGATTGCCTCTGCGATTTTTATTTTTTGCGATATAAACGGAAAAAGACCGAAAATTTTGAAAAAAAATGATATTTTCTACTTTTTGTTATAAGAAAAATCGAATAAACTCAATTTTAGTCATACATTTAGGCCAAAATGTATTCAGCCACATGTCTTTAGTAAAAAAAATGTCAATAAGCGTATATTTATTGGTTTGCGCAAAAGTTATAGCGTTTACAAACTAGGGTACATTTTCTGGAATTTACACAGCTTTTAATTTATGACTGCCTATCTCATTTCTTGAGGTGCTAAAATGACAGGGCAGTACAAAACCCCCCCAAATGACCCCATTTTAGAAAGAAGACACCCCAAGGAAATTGCTGAGAGGCATGTTGAGCCCATTGAATATTTTTTTTTTGTCCCAAGTGATTGAATAATGACAAAAAAAATAAAAATACAAAAAGTTGTCACTAAATGATATATTGCTCACACATGCCATGGTTATATGTGGAATTGCACCCCAAAATACATTCTGCTGCTTCTCCTGAGTACGGGGATACCACATGTGTGGGACTTTTTAGGAGCCTAGCCACGTACGGGACCCCGGAAACCAAGCACCGCCTTCAGGATTTCTAAGGGCGCAAATTTTTGATTTCACTCCTCACTACCTATCACAGTTTTGAAGGCCATAAAATGCCAAAATAGCACAAAACCCCCCCAAATTACCCCATTTTGGAAAGTAGACACCCCAAGCTGTTTGCTGAGAGGCATGGTGAGTATTTTACAGCTCTCATTTGTTTTTGAAAATGAAGAAAGAACTTTTTTTTTTTTTCTTTTTTTTTTTCAATTTTCAAAACTTTGTGACAAAAAGCGAGATCTGCAAAATACTCACAATACCTCTCAGCAAATAGCTTGGGGTGTCTACTTTCCAAAATGGGGTCATTTGGGGGGGGGGGTTTTGTGCCATCTGGGCATTCCATGGCCTCCGAAACTGTGATAGGCAGTGAGAAGTGAAATCAAAAATTGACACCCTTAGAAAGCCTGAAGGCGGTGATTGGTTTTTGGGGTCCCGTACGCGGCTAGGCTCCCAAAAAGTCTCACACATGTGGTATCCCCGTACTCAGGAGAGGCAACAGAATGTATTTTGGGGTGTAATTCCACATATGCCCATGGCATGTTTGAGCAATATATCATTTAGTGACAACTTTGTGCAAAAAAAAAAAAAAATTGTATTTTTTCCGCAACTTCTGTCAACATATAAAATATTCCATGGACTCGACATGCCTCTCAGTATATAGCTTGGGGTGTCTACTTTCCAAAATGGGCTCATTTGGGGGGGTTTTGAACTGTTCTGGCATTTTATACACAACATTAGGAAGCTTACATCCACTCTTCTAACCACTTGAAGACAAAGCCCTTTTTGACACTTTTTGTTTACATGAAAACATATTTTTTTTGCAAGAAAATTATGTTGAACCCCCAAACATTATATATATTTTTAAAGCAAAGGCCCTACAGAATAAAATGGTGGGTGTTGCATTTTTTTTTTCTACACAGTATTTGCGCAGCGATTTTTCAAACGCATTTTTTGGGGAAAAAATACACTTTTTTAATTTTAATGCACTAAAACACACTATATTGCCCAAATGTTTGATGAAATAAAAAAGATGATCTTAGGCCGAGTACATAGATACCAAACACGACATGCTTTAAAATTTCGCACAAACGCGCATTGGCGACAAACTACATACATTTTTAAAAGCCTTTAAAAGCATTTACAGGTTACCCCGTTAGATTTACAGAGGAGGTCTACTGCTAAAATTACTGCCCTCGATCTGACCTTCGCGGTGATACCTCACATGCATGGTGCAATTGCTGTTTACATATGACGCCAGACCGACGCTTGCGTTCGCCATTGGGCAAGAGCAGGGCAGGACAGGGGTGCTTTTTTTTTTTTTTTTTTTTTATTATTAATTTTGCTTTTTTATTTTATTTTTAAACTGTTGCTTCCATATTTATTTATTTTTATCACTTTTATTGTTATCTCAGGGAATGTAAATATCCCCTATGATAGCAATAGGTAATGACAGGTACTCTTTTTTGAAAAAAACTGGGGTCTATTGGACCCTAGATCTTTCCTCTGCCCTCAAAGCATCTGACCACACCAAGATCGGTGTGATAAAATGCTTTCCCAATTTCCCAATGGCGCTTTTTATATCCGGGGGGGGACATTCCCTTCCCACTGCTTGTAAAAGCAGTCCAGAGGCTAATTAGCCACTAGGATTGCTTTTACATGAAAGCCGGCCGCTGGCTGAAAAGAATGATACCAAGATGATACCTAAACCCGCAGGCATCATTCTGGTATAAACATTCAAAGTCCAGCAACATACCAGTACGTTGCTGGTCCTTGTTGGACATGTATTGTAATCTTTTTTTTCATGCAGCCTGTTGGCTGAACGAAAAAAAAAGATTGATCGGTGGGTATGCCCACCATTAGAATACCGCCCTTCATCCACCCACTTCTAATGATGGGCATACATTCACCATTTATATATGCCGAAGCATGGGGGCATCTTCTCGCAAAAGTTATGCCGCGTACACATGGTCAGACTTTTCCACGGGCAAGCCTCCGTCGGAATTTCGACCGTATGTACGCGGCATTAGGAGCAAAATCGCTCCTCCGCTCCTGCTGCCCCAATGCTTCGGCATATATGCTTTTTTTTTTTTAACTGTGGTGGTGAAATCACCTCCTACAGCACTGGAGTCGCAGGGATCAGGCCTGTCTCTGCGAACGCTGCAGTTATGTGTGTTGTGTTTTGCAAGTGACAGTGATCGATCGATACTGCACTTGGGTGGCCTGGGCTGAACGGAGGGGCAAAACGCAGGTGCTAGCAGGTATCTGGGCTGATCCCGCTAACACTGCGTTTTTGGGAACCCTAAACTGCTGGGGACGCTAGTATAGATCTGATCAGATCAGATATTGAGCTGATCAGATACTATACCACTAAGGGGGGTGTATGCTTCACGCGTGGATGTTAGTGCTACTGGCACTAACCTGACGCTGCCTGGGGTGTGACGCAGACCCTCTCTGACGCTAAAACCTAATTGATATCACCCGCCGGGAGATCAGGGGGTTAAACCTTTATTGGGTTATATACGGCGGGTGCCCTGACACTATAAAAAGCAAACTAACTAACCAGTGTCACCCGTAACACTTATATGATGATCACTGGTGAAAGGGTTAACTAGGGGCAATTAGGGGGTTAAAACCTTTATTAGGTAATATATGGGGGTACCTGACGCTATATAAAAACCTGACGGCGAACCTAAAAAAAAAATTACTGGCTACCGATCCGCATCACCGACACTAAGACAACGATCATAAAAACGATCGCTTAGCGACAGTGGTGATAGGGGGTGAAAGGGTTACCTGGGGGGCGATCAGGGGGTTAAACCTTTATTAGATAATATATGGGGGTACCTGACGCTATAAAAACCTGCGGCGAACCTAAAAAAAATTACTGGCTACCGATCAGCATCACCGACGCTAAGACATCGATCAGAAAAATGATTGCATAGCGACGGCGGTGCTGGGGGGTGAAAGGGTTACCTGGGGGGTGATCAAGGGGGTTAAACCTTTATTAGGTAATATATGGGGGTACCTGACGCTATAAAAACCTGCGGCGAACCTAAAAAAAATTACTGGCTACCAATCAGCATCGCAGACGCTAAGACATTGATCAGAAAAATTATCGCTTAGTGACAGTGGTGATAGGGGGTGAAAGGGTTACCTGGGGGGTGATCAAGGGGGTTAAACCTTTATTAGGTAATATATGGGGGTACCCGACGCTATAAAAACCTGCGGCGAACCTAAAAAAAATTACTGGCTACCGATCAACATCGCCGACGCTAAGACATCGATCAGAAAAATTATCGTTTAGTGACAGTGGTGATAGGGGGTGAAAGGGTTACCTGGGGGGCGATCAAGGGGGTTAAACCTTTATTAGGTAATATATGGGGGTACCCGACGCTATAAAAACCTGCGGCGAACCTAAAAAAAATTACTGGCTACCGATCAGCATCACCGACGCTAAGACATCGATCAGAAAAATGATTGCTTAGCGACGGCGGTGCTAGGGGGTGAAAGGGTTACCTGGGGGGTGATCAGGGGGTTAAACCTTTATTAGGGGGGGTTAGGGGGCTACACTGGACCTAAAACTAAATGTAGTGACACTTTTACAGTCACAAATGTCACTGATTGCAGTGATCACTAAATAAATGGTCACTGCAATCAGTGACACTGTGACTGGGGGCTGGGGGGGGCTGGGGGGTGATCTGGGGGGGCCTGGGGGGGGCGATTTATGTGCCTATGTGTCCTGGTGTCAGTGTGCTGTTTTGTGTACTAACCTGCATCTTCTCCTGTACGGCGCTCGGTATATGTGAGCGCCGCAGGAGAGATGACATCACTTCCTCCTGCCTGGCAGGCAGGGGAAGCTCTCTCATTCGCCGGGAGCGATCGAGAGGGGGTGGCCGGAATCGAACGGCTGTCCCCTCATGCCGGATCGCTCCCGAAGGTAAAACGACCACCCACTGTAAAGAAGGGGGGTCCCCCCAACTATACAAAGGCAATCACGTATATGTACGTGATTCTGCCTGTCGGTGCCATTCTGCCGACGTATATTTACAGTGGGCGGTCGTTAAGTGGTTAATGATGAGAAAAATTAAATTTTTTAAAATGGTCATTAAAAATGATCGTGTGTGGGCTTTCCAGCAGTTTTCCCAACGAGAAAAACGCTGAGAATCACGACGAGAAAAATTGAAACATGCTCTTATTTTTCACGTCGTTTTTTACATCGTCGTTTTTCTCGTCATGAAAAACGGTCGTGTGTGGGCTTTAACGACGTGAAAAAAAATGCATCAAGTATGAGAAGGGAACGCTCGTTCTGGTAAAACTAGCATTCGTAATGGAGATAGCACATTTGTCACGCTGTAACGGACTGAAAAGCTCGAGGCTGAAAAGCATGAATCGTCGTTCAACAAACTTTACTAACATGTAGGGTGGCGCCATCCGAATGGAACTTCCCCTTTATAGTGCCGTCGTACGTGTTGTACGTCACGGCGATTTACTCAAACATTTTTTTCCACGATAGTGTGTAGGCAAGGCAGGCTTGAGAGGAAACCCGAAAATTGACGTAGAGAAAAATGCCGTTTTTTTCAATGACATTAAAAAATGGTTGTGCGTACGCGGCATCAGTCCGTAGGGTTCAATATTGAGTTGGCCCACCCTTTTCAGCTATAACAGCTTTAACTCTTCTGGGAACGCTGTCCACAAGATTTAGGAGTGTGTCTATGGGAATGTTTGACCATTCTTCCAAAAGCACATTTGTGAGGTCAGGCACTGAGGTTGGACGAGAGGGCCTCGCTTGCAGTCTCTGCTCTAATTCAAAGGTGTTCTATCGGGTTGAGTTCAGGACTCTATGCAAGCCAGTCAAGTTCCTCTACCCCAAACTCGCTCATCCATGTGTTTATGGACCTTGTTTTGTGCACTGGTGCGCAGTCATGTTGGAACAAACTGTTCCCAAAAAGTTGGGAGTATGAAATTGTCCAAAATGTCTTGGTATGCTGATGCCTTAAGAGTTCTCTTCATAGGAACTAAGGCGCCAAGTCCAACCCCTGAAAAACAACCCCACACCATAATACCCCCTCCACCAAATGATTTGGACCAGTACGCAAACAAGGTCCATAAAGACATGGATGAGCGACATAGATAAAATAAAAGATAGGGCTACACTAGTTAGGCCTATTATCCCTGATTAAAAGTGTACTGCTGCTGGACAATTTTATACTACTCTGTCATCTCATTTGCAGCATCTTGTAGTTAAATGCCTGTCTGCACTCTTTCTCTCTATTACATTTTATCCTGGTGTCCCTGATTAGAACTGTGCTGCTATTGACCAATTTTACTTTGCTGTATCTTCTGCCGTATCTTAATTCTCCGGTGCTCTTTATTTATAGTACATTGTGCCTAGGCTTGCTATTTAAAATTGTCCTGTTGCTAACTTATTTTACACTACTGTGTTATCTTAATTTTTCCTATGAGCTTGCTAGAAACTGTTTGCAGGAAAGTTTCGCATCAGTGAGAATAGGAACAGCCACAACAATCTACTGGCCAATTTCTATGTGTCAGTCAAAGTGGGTCTATTATCATTTAATGAAAAAGCATACGGCACTGCTAAAGCTACTTGAATTTTGCCCTCAAAATCCCATGAAAATACCCTTTCTCGGTTATTACTTGTTTTTTATTTTTTTTGTTTGCCATTTTACATTGGTACATGTTCCTCATGGAAATCTCTAGCTTCCCTTGCCTTTTTTTTATTTATTTTTTACAATAGTTTGCCTATTAGCTCAAAAAATGGCCAGAATTTTACAAGAACTACCCCCTATAAACCTCAATGGGGTTCACCAATAAGTTCGGGGCCACGGAATTCTAAACAAGATTCACCAAACCATGGATAAATCTAACCGAGGCAGATTGTATGTCATTAGTTTCTGTTTATTAACGTAGCAAGTGAATGGACCATGGTCTTGTGTCACATCATCAGAATTGGATACTACATATGGTGGCTTTTGTATTTAGAACCCTGGTATAAACATATGCTGTGCTAAAATGTCATCAGTTAAAATTTGTACTTACCAGTATTATTTGGATATTAGATATTAGATTTTAGATATTAGACCACCAGATTTTTTTTTATAATATTAGTCACAAAGTATTTGACACAAATGGTATATTTGCCATATAGCTGGGACAGGTCTAGCATAGCACTACAGTACTTGTAATAGATTTAGCAGAGACTTAAATCTGATCATATTTGAAAGAAAATTATATTTTTGAGTATTTTTTTGTAGGCACATAATTTGCATTATTGCATTTAATTTTTTATTTTACTTTCACGTTTTTTGTACTTGTTCTTCCACTTTTTGTTATTGTATTATAGAAAGGCTCTACTGAAAAGCTATCCATACTCCTATTTCTAAACTTGCCTATTGGAAATGCTAATTTTTTTGGTCTCCTATGTTAATCCAAAGAATCAAATACTTTGAATATGCAGATACAGATTTAGTTTAAATGTAAAGGTGTACAAAGTGTCCACTAGAGGGAGCTCTTGTTTCCATTGGGATCATTCAAGTCAAACTGCAACAAACACTTTTTTTATATATAGTGGGAGGAAGGGTTAGCATTTTAAATGATGCCAAACTTTTCTCACTATGCTTAAAATTTGGTTTTACTGTCTGTGTTTTTGTTGGGGAATTCACGCTGACTTCCTCTTCTGTTTGACACCTGTCAAAGAAAAAGGAAATCAAAGCAAATTCACCCAAATCAAGACAAGGACAACAACAAAAGCCAGACAGAGGTTTAAGTCCCCCCACACTCTGTCCAAAACTAAAGGTTCCCTTGCTGTAGATGGGCTTTTTTAAGGTTACCTACCTAACAATTGGTCACATATTGAGTGTGTTGTTTTCAATGAATTGGTCAACTCGTATATTTGGAGTGGGAGAAAAAAACAAAACAAATTAAAAATAAAACCATTGTTCAATAGTCATAATTGAAGAAGCAGGTTCTGTGTATGTAATAATCTGGTAATCTCATATTTTATTAACAGAGTTAATATGAGTATCTCATTGTAATTATGGAAAAATTAAGTGTAACAAGGTTTTGAAAACATTAACATATATTGATATGTACCTTAGCTAATCATGTTTTCATGTATATCTTATCACTGAAAAGAGTATACACTGCTCAACAAAAATGTAATGAACACTTTTTATTCAGAGTATAGCATCAATTCAAGTCAATTAAACTCCCGGGATATTGATCTGGTCAGTTAAGTAAGGCTGGCCATACATTATACAATTTTCTTGTACAACTTTCCTAGATTTACCAAAACCATATAATAGGAGGTCAAACCTAAACACTTTTAATTTGTATGCAATCAGGCAGGCCCTTGTACTACATAGTTGAAGGTAAATCTAAAGAAAATATGTATGGCCAGCTTAACAGAGGGGGTTATTAATCAGTTTCAGCTGCTTTGGTGTTAATGAAGTTAATTAATGTGCAACAATGAGATGACCTCCAAAACAGGAATGGTTTTACAGGTGGAGGCCACTGACATTTATTTCCCTACTCTTTTCTGACCGTTTTTTCCCTACTTTTGCATTTGACTATTGTCAGTGTCACTACTGGTAGCATGAGGCGATACCTGGACCCTATAGAGTTTGCACAGGCAGTCCAACTCCTCCAGGATGGCACATCAATATGTGTCATTGCCAGAAGGTTTGCTGTGTCTCCCAGCACAGTCTCAAGAGCATGGAGGAGATTCCAGGAGACAGGCAGTTACTCAAGGAGAGTTGGACAGAGCCCTAGAAGATCCTTAACCTATCAGTAGGACTGATTTCTGCTCTTTTGTGCAAGGAGGAACAGGATGAGCACTTCCAGAGCCCTACAAAATGACCTACCTCCAGCAGGCCACTGGTGTGAATATCTCTGACCAAACAATAAGAAACAGACTTCATGAGGGTGCCCTGAGGGCCTGGTGTCCTCTAGTGGGCCCTGTGCTCACTGGCCGGCACTGTAGAGCTTGATTGGCATTTGCCATTGAACACCAGAATTGCCGGATCCGCCACTGGTGCCCTGTGCTTTTCACAGATGAGAGCAGGTTCATCATGAGCACTTGTGGCAGACATAAAAGGGTCTGTAGAAGCCATGGAGAACGGTATGCTGCCTGTAGGGATGAGCTCGGTGTTCGAGTCGAACATACGTTCGACTCGAACATCGGCTGTTCGATCGTTCGCCGAACAACGAACGATTTGGGACGTTCGCGCCTAATTCGCGGCCCACAATGCACTACGCCATCGCAGTGTCATCCAGGCGCTGTGATTGGCCAAGCATGCACTGTGACCCCGCATGCTTGGCCAATCACAGCGCCGGCAGCGAGGAGAGCAATGATTGGCCACAGGCAGGATGCCTGTGGCCAATTATTGCTGAGGGTGTTTAGTACACGCCCCACACTATAAAAGGCCGCCAGCACGGCGGCCTAGTGTAGTGTGTTCCGGAGCAGGGAAAGAGAAGCATAGGCAGGGACAGTGACATTTTTTTTCTTGCTTAACCTGGATTCCTTTAGTTTAGGGAAAGAGAAGGATAGGTAGGGAGAGTGTCAGTCTGTTTTACTGTGCTAAACCTTGTTTGTAGGGACAGGGAAGGACAGTGAGGGAAATTCTCCTTGTGCTATACTGTGCTAAAGCATTCATCATCAACCATCTTTAAAAAAACATTTTTTATAGGGACAGAAAACTATAGGTAGGGAGAGTGTCAGTGTGTTTTACTGTGCTAATCCTTGTTTGTAGGGACAGGGAAGGACAGTGAGGGAAATTCTCCTTGTGCTATACTGTGCTAAAGCATTCATCATCAACCATCTTTAAAAAAACATTTTTTATAGGGACAGAAAACTATAGGTAGGGAGAGTGTCAGTGTGTTTTACTGTGCTAATCCTTGTTTGTAGGGACAGGGAAGGACAGTGAGGGAAATTCTCCTTGTGCTATACTGTGCTAAAGCATTCATGATCAACCATCTTTAAAAAAACATTTTTTATAGGGACAGAAAACTATAGGTAGGGAGAGTGTCAGTGTGTTTTACTGTGCTAATCCTTGTTTGTAGGGACAGGGAAGGACAGTGAGGGAAATTCTCCTTGTGCTATACTGTGCTAAAGCATTCATCATCAACCATCTTTAAAAAAACATTTTTTATAGGGACAGAAAACTATAGGTAGGGAGGGTGTCAGTGTGTTTTACTGTGCTAATCCTTGTTTGTAGGGACAGGGAAGGACAGTGAGGGAAATTCTCCTTGTGCTATACTGTGCTAAAGCATTCATCATCAACCATCTTTAAAAAAACATTTTTTATAGGGACAGAAAACTATAGGTAGGGAGAGTGTCAGTGTGTTTTACTGTGCTAATCCTTGTTTGTAGGGACAGGGAAGGACAGTGAGGGAAATTCTCCTTGTGCTATACTGTGCTAAAGCATTCATCATCAACCATCTTTAAAAAAACATTTTTTATAGGGACAGAAAACTATAGGTAGGGAGAGTGTCAGTGTGTTTTACTGTGCTAATCCTTGTTTGTAGGGACAGGGAAGGACAATGAGGGAAATTCTCCTTGTGCTATACTGTGCTAAAGCATTCATCATCAACCATCTTTAAAAAAACATTTTTTTAAAGGGACAGAAAACTATAGGTAGGGAGAGTGTCAGTGTGTTTTACTGTGCTAATCCTTGTTTGTAGGGACAGGGAAGGACAGTGAGGGAAATTCTCCTTGTGCTATACTGTGCTAAAGCATTCATCATCAACCATCTTTAAAAAAACATTTTTTATAGGGACAGAAAACTATAGGTAGGGAGAGTGTCAGTGTGTTTTACTGTGCTAATCCTTGTTTGTAGGGACAGGGAAGGACAGTGAGGGAAATTCTCCTTGTGCTATACTGTGCTAAAGCATTCATCATCAACCATCTTTAAAAAAACATTTTTTATAGGAACAGAAAACTATAGGTAGGGAGAGTGTCAGTGTGTTTTACTGTGCTAATCCTTGTTTGTAGGGACAGGGAAGGACAGTGAGGGAAATTCTCCTTGTGCTATACTGTGCTAAAGCATTCATCATCAACCATCTTTAAAAAAACATTTTTTATAGGGACAGAAAACTATAGGTAGGGAGAGTGTCAGTGTGTTTTACTGTGCTAATCCTTGTTTGTAGGGACAGGGAAGGACAGTGAGGGAAATTCTCCTTGTGCTATACTGTGCTAAAGCATTCATCATCAACCATCTTTAAAAAAACATTTTTTATAGGGACAGAAAACTATAGGTAGGGAGAGTGTCAGTGTGTTTTACTGTGCTAATCCTTGTTTGTATGGACAGGGAAGGACAGTGAGGGAAATTCTCCTTGTGCTATACTGTGCTAAAGCATTCATCATCAACCATCTTTAAAAAAAACATTTTTTATAGGGACAGAAAACTATAGGTAGGGAGAGTGTCAGTGTGTTTTACTGTGCTAATCCTTGTTTGTAGGGACAGGGAAGGACCGTGAGGGAAATTCTCCTTGTGCTATACTGTGCTAAAGCATTCATCATCAACCATCTTTAAAAAAACATTTTTTATAGGGACAGAAAACTATAGGTAGGGAGAGTGTCAGTGTGTTTTACTGTGCTAATCCTTGTTTGTAGGGACAGGGAAGGACAGTGAGGGAAATTCTCCTTGTGCTATACTGTGCTAAAGCATTCATCATCAACCATCTTTAAAAAAACATTTTTTATAGGGACAGAAAACTATAGGTAGGGAGAGTGTCAGTGTGCTTTACTGTGCTAATCCTTGTTTGTAGGGACAGGGAAGGACAGTGAGGGAAATTCTCCTTGTGCTATACTGTGCTAAAGCATTCATCATCAACCATCTTTAAAAAAACATTTTTTATAGGGACAGAAAACTATAGGTAGGGAGAGTGTCAGTGTGTTTTACTGTGCTAATCCTTGTTTGTAGGGACAGGGAAGGACAGTGAGGGAAATTCTCCTTGTGCTATACTGTGCTAAAGCATTCATCATCAACCATCTTTAAAAAAACATTTTTTATAGGGACAGAAAACTATAGGTAGGGAGAGTGTGAGTGTGTTTTACTGTGCTAATCCTTGTTTGTAGGGACAGGGAAGGACAGTGAGGGAAATTCTCCTTGTGATATACTGTGCTAAAGCATTCATCATCAACCATCTTTAAAAAAACTTTTTTTGTAGGGACAGAAAACTATAGGTAGGGAGAGTGTCAGTGTGTTTTACTGTGCTAATCCTTGTTTGTAGGGACAGGGAAGGACAGTGAGGGAAATTCTCCTTGTGCTATACTGTGCTAAAGCATTCATCATCAACCATCTTTAAAAAAACATTTTTTATAGGGACAGAAAACTATAGGTAGGGAGAGTGTCAGTGTGTTTTACTGTGCTAATCCTTGTTTGTAGGGACAGGGAAGGACAGTGAGGGAAATTCTCCTTGTGCTATACTGTGCTAAAGCATTCATCATCAACCATCTTTAAAAAAACATTTTTTATAGGGACAGAAAACTATAGGTAGGGAGAGTGTCAGTGTGTTTTACTGTGCTAATCCTTGTTTGTAGGGACAGGGAAGGACAGTGAGGGAAATTCTCCTTGTGCTATACTGTGCTAAAGCATTCATCATCAACCATCTTTAAAAAAACATTTTTTATAGGGACAGAAAACTATAGGTAGGGAGAGTGTCAGTGTGTTTTACTGTGCTAATCCTTGTTTGTAGGGACAGGGAAGGACAGTGAGGGAAATTCTCCTTGTGCTATACTGTGCTAAAGCATTCATCATCAACCATCTTTAAAAAAACATTTTTTATAGGGACAGAAAACTATAGGTAGGGAGAGTGTGAGTGTGTTTTACTGTGCTAATCCTTGTTTGTAGGGACAGGGAAGGACAGTGAGGGAAATTCTCCTTGTGCTATACTGTGCTAAAGCATTCATCATCAACCATCTTTAAAAAAACATTTTTTATAGGGACAGAAAACTATAGGTAGGGAGAGTGTCAGTGTGTTTTACTGTGCTAATCCTTGTTTGTAGGGACAGGGAAGGACAGTGAGGGAAATTCTCCTTGTGCTATACTGTGCTAAAGCATTCATCATCAACCATCTTTAAAAAAACATTTTTTATAGGGACAGAAAACTATAGGTAGGGAGAGTGTCAGTGTGTTTTACTGTGCTAATCCTTGTTTGTAGGGACAGGGAAGGACAGTGAGGGAAATTCTCCTTGTGCTATACTGTGCTAAAGCATTCATCATCAACCATCTTTAAAAAAACATTTTTTATAGGGACAGAAAACTATAGGTAGGGAGAGTGTCAGTGTGTTTTACTGTGCTAATCCTTGTTTGTAGGGACAGGGAAGGACAGTGAGGGAAATTCTCCTTGTGCTATACTGTGCTAAAGCATTCATCATCAACCATCTTTAAAAAAACATTTTTTATAGGGACAGAAAACTATAGGTAGGGAGAGTGTCAGTGTGTTTTACTGTGCTAATCCTTGTTTGTAGGGACAGGGAAGGACAGTGAGGGAAATTCTCCTTGTGCTATACTGTGCTAAAGCATTCATCATCAACCATCTTTAAAAAAAACATTTTTTATAGGGACAGAAAACTATAGGTAGGGAGAGTGTCAGTGTGTTTTACTGTGCTAATCCTTGTTTGTAGGGACAGGGAAGGACAGTGAGGGAAATTCTCCTTGTGCTATACTGTGCTAAAGCATTCATCATCAACCATCTTTAAAAAAACATTTTTTATAGGGACAGAAAACTATAGGTAGGGAGAGTGTCAGTATGTTTTACTGTGCTAATCCTTGTTTGTAGGGACAGGGAAGGACAGTGAGGGAAATTCTCCTTGTGCTATACTGTGCTAAAGCATTCATCATCAACCATCTTCAAAAAAACATTTTTTATAGGGACAGAAAACTATAGGTAGGGAGAGTGTCAGTGTGTTTTACTGTGCTAATCCTTGTTTGTAGGGACAGGGAAGGACAGTGAGGGAAATTCTCCTTGTGCTATACTGTGCTAAAGCATTCATCATCAACCATCTTTAAAAAAACATTTTTTATAGGGACAGAAAACTATAGGTAGGGAGAGTGTCAGTGTGTTTTACTGTGCTAATCCTTGTTTGTAGGGACAGGGAAGGACAGTGAGGGAAATTCTCCTTGTGCTATACTGTGCTAAAGCATTCCTCATCAACCATCTTTGAAATCCTTGTTTTTTGGACAGTCAGGGAAATTGTCATTGTGCTATTCTGTGCGAAAGCAATCATCCTCAACCATATTTAGAAATCCTTAAGTAAAGGGACAGAGAAGGACACCTGAAGGTAGCCCTTATTGCTTTTGTCCCATCTCCCTGCAGGCCATCCATTAGAATGTCTGGAAGGCAAACAAGGAGAGGCAGACAGTCAGGAGGCAATAAAAGAGGGCAAGCAGGCTCTGTGTCTGGGGGCAACAGTGCTGGTCGTGGACGCGGTGCATTGTCATCAGCACATGGCCATGGGACACGCTTGTCCTTCTTTTCGGCAGCTGGACATGTTGAGCCACATCATGCCGAAGACTTGGTAGAGTGGATGACCAAGCCCTCCTCCTCCTCCTCATCCTCTCTCACCCAGGCTCAGGGTACTGGCAAAGCAGCTGCCAAAGCGTCCTCTTCCCTGGTATCAATGTCAGACTCATCATCAGTCACTCCTTCCCTAGACCCACCATGTCCTCCTCCTGAGGAGTCCCCCGAACTGTTTGAGCACAGTGTTGGGTACATGCTCCAGGAGGATGCCCAGCGTTTCGAAGGGTCTGATGATGAAACTCAGCTACAGGAAGGCAGTAGCGTGAGAGCAGACAGAGGGGATGCTCAAGAAGGACACCAATCTGGCAGTCATGTTCCAGCAGCTGCAGCATACTGCCAGATTGGCTCCAGTGATGAGGAGGGAGGGGATGATGAGGTCACTGACTCCACGTGGGTGCCTAATAGGAGAGAGGAGGAGGAGGAGGATGAGGAGGAGGCACATCTCCAACGAGGCAGGATGCCCTTTGGTGGCCAGCGTAAGGGCAGTACACCGACGGAATCACACCGCAGAGCTCCGCCTGTGCAGGGCGCTGCCTCTGCCCATCATTCAAAAAGTTCTTTGGTGTGGGCCTTTTTTGAGGCTAGTGCATCAGATCGCACAGCTGCTGTTTGCAACATATGTCTCAAGCGTATATCGCGTGGCCAAAACATCAGCCGCTTGGGTACCACATGCCTGATCAGACATATGTTGACCTGCCATGCAGCTCGTTGGCAAGCCTACCTCAAAGACCCACACCAAAGAACAAAGCGGACCTCTCCTTGCACCGCATCAGCTGGGATCTCCAACCCCACTATAACTTCAGTCCTCTCTGAAACATGCACTGAGAGGAATGAAGGTGTAGAATTAGGTGTGTCACAGCCAAGTACTTGCGGCCACTCTGCTAGCAGTACACCGACGTCCGATTCTAGCAGGCAAATTTCCCTGCCCCAGCTGCTGGACCGTCGAAAGAAGTTCACTCCCAGCCATCCACATGCCCAGCGGTTGAATGCTAGCTTGGCTAAATTGCTAGCGCTTCAACTGCTGCCTTTTCAGTTGGTAGACTCGGCCCCCTTCCATGAGTTTGTGCAATGTGCGGTTCCTCAGTGGCAGGTTCCCAAACGCCACTTTTTCTCACGGAAGGTTATTCCGGCTCTCTACCGGCATGTGGAAGGCAATGTCTTGGCCTCGCTGGACAGGGCGGTCAGCGGTAAGGTGCATATTACCGCTGACTCATGGTCCAGCAGGCATGGACAGGGACGTTACCTTTCTTTCACGGCCCATTGGGTCACTCTTTTGGCAGCTGGGAAGGATGCAGGACAAGGTGCAGTAGTGTTGGAGGTTGTTCCACCGCCACGCCTCCAAAATGCTACTACTGGTTGTGACACACCTCTCTCCTCCACCCCCTCCTCTTCTTCTTCCTCCATGGCCTCTTCCTGTGCTTTGTCCTCTGAACCAGCGGTGCTCCATAGCCGTTCAAGGGGCTACGCAAGTACGCAGGCAAAAAGATGCCATGCCGTGCTTGCGCTGGTGTGTTTGGGGGACAGAAGCCACACTGGGGCAGAGGTCCTGTCTGCTCTGCAGGGCCAGGCCGAGAGGTGGTTGACGCCACGCCAGCTTAAGCCAGGAATGGTGGTTTGCGACAATGGCACCAACCTCCTCTCCGCCCTCCGACAGGGACAACTGACCCATGTGCCCTGTGTGGCTCACGTCCTTAACCTGGTGGTGCAGCGGTTCTTGGGCAGGTACCCGGGCTTACAGGATGTCCTGAGGCAGGCCAGGAAAGTCTGTGTGCATTTCCGCAGATCTTATAATGCCAGTGCTCGCCTGGCTGAGCTGCAAAAGGAGTTGAACCTGCCCAAGAACCGCCTTATATGTGACATGCCCACCAGGTGGAACTCAACGTTGGCCATGCTGCAGCGGCTGCACACGCAGCAGAGGGCCATCAATGAGTACCTGTGCGACTACGGCACCAGGACAGGGTCAGGGGAGCTTGGTTTTTTTTCTCCACGCCAGTGGGGCATGATCAGGGATGCATGCACTGTCCTGGCACCATTTGAGGAGGCCACGAGGATGGTGAGCAGTGACAGTGCATGCATCAGTGACACTGTACCTCTTGTCCACCTGTTGGAGCACACGCTGCGTGGAATAATGGACAGGGCACTTGAGGCAGAACAGAGGCAGGAAGAGGAGGACTTCCTTGCCTCTCAAGGCCCCCTTTACCCAGACAGTGTTCCTTCTGTCCCACCCATCGCACAGGAAGAGGAGGAGGAGGAGGAGGAGGAGGAGGATTGTGTCAGCATGGAGGTGGAGGCTGGCACTCAGCATCATCAGCAGCAGTCTTTTAGGGATGATTTACAGTCCCAAGAAACCAGTGGACTTGTACGTGGCTGGGAGGAGGTGGCTGCGGATCATGTCGTCCTTAGTGACCCAGAGGACTCCGGACCGAATGCCTCAGCTAACCTACGCTGCATGGCCTCCCTGATCCTGCAAAGTCTGCGGAAGGATCCTCGTATTCTTCGGATCAAGGAGAGGGACCATTACTGGCTGGCCACTCTCCTTGATCCACGGTACAAGGGTAAGGTTGCGGACCTTATGTTACCGTCGCAGAGGGAGCAGAGGATGAGACAACTCTGGGAGGCCTTGCAGAAAGGTCTGTGCAACGCGTTCCCAGAGACTGGGAGGTTACAAACTCCTGGTCCTGGACAACGAGTTGCTGAGGCTTCGGCCAGTCAAAGAAGGAGCGGTGGGGAAGGTGGCCGTCTGACCGATGCGTTCAGACAATTCTTTAGTCCGCAGCCCCAAAGTATGATCGGTTCCAGCAACCATCGCCAGCGTCTGATAAACATGGTGCAGGAATATCTAGGGGCAAGGTCAGACTTGGACACCTTCCCCACCAAAAATCCTCTGGCTTACTGGGTCTTGAGGATGGATCACTGGCCAGAGCTTGCACAGTATGCAATTGAGCTACTGGCCTGTCCTGCATCCAGCGTTCTTTCGGAACGCACATTCAGTGCTGCTGGAGGATTTGTCACGGATCACAGGGTGCGCCTGTCCACCGACTCGGTTGATCGACTGACTTTCATCAAGATGAACCAGTCTTGGATCACCACCAGCTACCACACACCTGATGCTGATATAACAGACTAATTGATTTTAACATGTCACATCCCTTCAAGACTGATGCTGATGCTGAGTGCCTGTGCTGTTATGTTGACTGGCTATCCTCCTCCTCCGAGTCCTCAATGATACGATTGATGATGATAGCTTGGAAGATCATTTTTGTTTATGGGTGCCGCCACCAGTGGCTAAGGCCCAATTTTTCAGCCCCTGTTTAACAGGGGCGTGTAATTACAATTTTTGAAGCAATACTTTGCAACAGGGCTCATTGCTGTGCTCCAAGTACAGTATCTGTGAGGGGTTGCAGTGTTGTGCCACCAGTGCCTAAGGCCCAATTTTTCAGCCCCTGTTCAACAGGGGCATGTAATTACAATTCTTGATCTAATAATTCACAGCAGGGCCCATTGCTGCACCCACCAAGAGTAACTCTGAGGGCTTACAGTGTTGTGGCAACGCCACCACCACCACCACCACGAAAGGCCCAATTTTTCAGCCCCTGTTCAAAAGGGGCATGTAATTACAATTCTTGATCTAATAATTCACAGCAGGGCCCATTCCTGCACCCACCAAGAGTAACTCTGAGGGCTTACAGTGTTGTGGCAACACCACCACCACCACCACCACCACGAAAGGCCCAATTTTTCAGCCCCTGTTCAACAGGGGCATGCAATTACAATTCTTGATCTAATAATTCACAGCAGGGCCCATTGCTGCACCCACCAAGAGTAACTGTCAGGGCTTACAGTGTTGTGGCACCAGCACCACCATCAAAGGCCCAATTTTTACTACCACTGTTCAACAATTATATGTAATTACAATTCCTGATATAATAGTTGACAGCAGGGCGTTCCAGCACCAACCAAGAGTAACTGTGAGTGCTTACAGTGTTGTGCCAACACCAACAACTAAGGGGCCTATTTCTGCAGAGTATATACGGCAGGTCCCTACTTTCAAACATCCAACTTACAAACGACTCCTACTTGCAAACGCAAGAAGACAACAGGAAGTGAGAGGAAATCTACCCCTAGGAAGGAAAATTCTCTCCTGTAAGAATTAATATGGGAGAAAGGTGTCTCCTCTGTACTGATGCTTTATCACCAATCCTTGTTTCAAGAAAAACACCACATTTCAAAAACAGTTGTCATTGGGACGGAAAGTGAGGTGAAATGTTCTGAACAGGGGCACAGACAGCAAAACAAATGTTACAGGGGTGATAACCCTTACCTATGTTTTCCAAAAAGTTTAAAAATAGATTTTTGGGCTGGAGCTACACTTAAACAATGTACCTGTTCAAAATTACAAACACATTCTACATAAGAACAAACCTACAGTCCCTGTCTTGTATGCACCGCCTGTATACGGCTGTTCAGAGTATATAGGGCCTTTTTTATTTTGTGTGCGGTGTTCCCCTTAATATCCATACAAGACCCAAAGGGGCTGGTAATGGGCTGGGGTAGGGGGGGGGGGGGGGTCATGGGGTAGCTATGCCATTTTTCTTAAAGATTTTCATCCATATTACTGGGACCAGACATTACATTAAAGCCGCAAGCAGTTTTAAATGGCTTTTTTTTCCTTTAGAAGTGTCATTTTGTGCAGGGACAGTTCTAAACACGGGAAACACTTGGCACTTCACAGGCATACTTTAGACACCCCCCAGGTACGATATTTAAAGGAATATTTGACTTTTTTTTTTCACTTTATGCATCATTAAAATGACTGCTCCCGAAAAACGACCGTTTTTAAAACTTCTTTTTGCATTGATACATGTCCCCTGGTGCAGAACCCGGGTTCCCAAACCCTTTTTAGGACAATAACATGCATAATAGTCGTTATAATTAGCACTTTAGAATTCGAACGTTCGCATCCATTGTATTTAATAGGGTTCTAATGTTCGTACGAACTTTCGGTCCGTTCGCGGGTTCTGGTGCGAACCGAACCCGGGGGTGTTCGGCTCATCACTAGCTGCCTGTAACATCTTTCAGCATGACTGACCAGTTTGGTGGTGGGTCAGTGATGGTCTGGGGAGGCATATCCATGGAGGGACGCACAGACCTCTACGGGCTGGACAATGGCACTCTGACTGTCATTAGGTATCGCTATGAAACCCATTGTCTTGGACCCATTGAAATCTATGCACCTATGCTGGTGCAGTGGGTCCTGGGTTCCTCTTGGTGCGCGACAATACCTCCTGTGGCAAGAGTATGCAGCCAGATCCTGGAGGATGAAGGAATTGATACCATTGAATGGCCTCCAAGCTCGAATTACCCAAATCCAATTGAACACCTCTGGAACATTATATTTTGGTCCTTCTGATGCTGCAAGGTTGAACCAGTCTGTTCAGGAGCTTAGTGATTCCCTGGTCCAGATCAGGGAGGACATTTTTTGGAGCAGTGTATTGTCATTTTAATAAACCACTACCACTTGCCACATATCTTTTTGTACCTCCTAGGTTTCTTTCCTCATTAACATTGTAATGCAAAAAAATAAATTTTCATGTCATAAAAAAACAATGAAAAACTGATTCAGCCATAAAAACATATCTAGTTGTTCAAGAAGCATGAAATTATTTAAATGAAGTAAAGAAATACTTATAATTGTCTATTCTTATTACTTACAAATATATTTTATAAACGTAAAGCTGCAATCCAGGCAGGTATAGTAAAGTTCCCCCTAAAATAATAAAACACACTTTAGAATGCAAGTAATGCAAGTACAGTGCCTTGAAAAATATTCATACCCCTTGAAATTTTCCACATTTTGTCATGTTACAACCAAAAACGTAAATGTATTTTATTGGGATTTTATGTGATAGACCAAAACAAAGTGGCAAATAATTGTGAAGTGGAAGGAAAATGATAAATGGTTTTTAACATTTTTTACAAATAAATATCTGAAAAGTGTGGCGTGCATTTGTATTCGGCCCCTTTTATTCTGATACCCCTAACTAAAATCTAGTAGAACCAATTGCCTTCAGAAGTCACCTAATTAGTAAATAGAGTCCACCTGTGTGTAATCTATTGTGTAATTTATTCTCAGCATAAATACAGCTGTTCTGTGAAGCCCTCAGAGGTTTGTTAGAGGACCTTAGTGAATAAACAATATCATGAAGGCCAAGGAACACACCAGACAGGTCAGAGATACATTAGTGGAAAAGTTTAAAGCAGGGTTAGGTTATAAAAAATATCCCAAGAGCTTTAAATTGACAGTTAATTTGGGTACATATACTTGTTCAATATTTTCATTGACTTTTAAAACACTTTACAAAATAAAAAAATGCTAACACAATCATTTCAGGTTTGTAGAACATAACAAGGTGCATGCAACCCAACAAGAAAAAGTAAAATAACCGGGATCACATTGCAGTGCTAATGTATATAACATATTACGGCAGTGTTTAAAAACAAACCTAAACACAATGACATTCATGACCGACCTAAGCAACCAAGAACGGAGTCTATTTTTAGGGGTTGGGTACATACATTTTAATTTTCTAGGTTTAATCAAGAATAAATAATTAAGAATTTCAAATAAAACATTCATGTACAGTAATTCTTTCCAACACAACGTTTATGTGATTAGTGCAACCCCATATAATTAACCAAACAAAATCTGTATCAAAAGTTTGCTGATTAAAATGAGTAATTTTTATGCAATGAATGTAGTGAATGTTTACAGTTTACTTTTGGAGAGTTTTATTCCCATTTGACTACATTGCAACAAAAAAATTGCAAGTTTGAGTAAATTGTTAATATTCAGATAAGATCAAGTTAGGTTGGTGAGGACACAAATTAGTAATGATGGGACTATTTCACAGGTTGCAATCAAAAAAATACCAAATTGCATTGCATTTGCATAAATGCCATGAACTGGTAATTTTGCCCCCCCTACTGCAACACATCAGTAACAATGGAGAGGTTCATAGATGGGGACATGCAAATAAGTATCCTTTATGGTCCCCAACTTTCAGGGAAGGAATTACGGTATGACTGGACTCGCTGCAAACCTTCTGTACATGGAACTATCACTAGATTCACACTAAAGTGACCTTTTTTATGATCCCAAAACTGGATAGCATTGTAAGTCCTATTCTGTACTGATTGAACTGCCTTAGGTCCAGAATAGGACTTACAATGCTATCTAGTTTTGGGATCATAAAAAAGGTCACTTTAGTGTGAATCTAGTGATAGTTCCATGTGAGTGTAGTGTGACCATTAATTTTTACTTTAGTGTCAGTTTAGTTTCTCAGGGCAGGTTTCCTGCAGTATATACAGTATCAGTGCATTACTGCAAGTTTAATGCAGTATATATCAGTGCCAATACTGCACGTTTAGTGCAGTATATATCAGAGTGTTTCTGTACGTTTAATGCAGTATATATCAGTGCGTTACTGCGTGTTTAACGCAGTAAATATCAGTACATTACTGCACGTTTAATGCAGTATATATCAGTGCTTACTGTATGTTTAACACAGTATATATCAGTGCATTACTGCACGTTTAACACAGTATATATCAGTGCATTACCGTACGTTTAATGCAGTATATATCAGTGCATGACTGCATGTTTAACGCAGTAAATATCAGTGCATTACTGCGTGTTTAACGCAGTATATATTAGTGCGTTACTGTACGTTTAAGGAAGTATATATCAGTGCGTTACTGCACATTTAACGCAGTATATATCACTGCGTTACTGCACCTTTGCCGCAGTATATATCAGTTCATTACTGCAAGTATAACGCAGTATATATCAGTGTGTTAATGCACGTTTAACGCAGTATATATATTAGTGCATTACTGCAAGTATAACCCATTATATAGCAGTGCTTTGCTGCACTTTTAATGCAGTATATATTAGTGTGCGTTACTCCATGTTTAGCATAGTATATATCAGTCAGTTACTGTATGTTTAACGCAGTATATATCAGTGTATTACTGTACGTTTAATGCAATAAATATCAGTGTGTTACTGCATGTTTAACGCAGTATACTTGAGTGTGTTACTGCACGTTTAATGCAGTATATATCAGTGCGTTACTGCACGTTAAATGCAGTATATTTGAGTGCGTTACTGCGTGTTTAGCACAGTATATATCAGTGTGTTACTGCACGTTTAACACAGTATATTTAAGTGCATTACTGCACGTTTAAAGCAGTATATTTGAGTGTATTACTGCACGTTTAATGCAGTATATATAAGTGCATTACTGTACACTTAACCCAGTATATATCAGTGCATTATTGCACATTTACCGCAGTATATTTAAATGTGTTAATGTAGGTTTAACGCAGTATATTCCCGTGCATTAGTACTTATTTGCCAGTATATTGCAGTGCGTCAGTGCAGTTTTACTGCAGTATATTGTAGTGTGTCAGTGGATTCTGTCTGTGTAGTGAGTACTCAAGGTAAAGTGCACCAAACACCACTTTTCATTGATTAAAGTGCATCCACATCCACATTTCCACATCTTTATTACATTTTGTTAATAAGCGCCCCCCCCCCCCCATCATGTCTGGGAGGCCAACAAGGAGAGGCAGACGTTCCCATAGCACAGTGAGGGGACCAGCAGAGTATGTGTCCACAGGCGAAGGTGGACATGGTCCATCCTCAGGCATGGCATAATTTCCTCAGTTTAGTGACGTTGCCCATTTCATCCAGCCACATCATGCAGAGGAGGTGGTGGACTGGTTTACTAAACCATCATCATCCTCCTCATCCTCTGTCACCCAAGCAGAGACTATTGTGCAGTCCACTGAAGCTGCTAGAGTGGCTTATTCTGCCTCCTTGGCCACAGCTACTCCTGCCATAGCCCCAGCATCAGGCATGGAGGAGTCAGCTGAGTTATTTGAACACAGTGTCATCCATTTATTTGAACACAGATGCACAGCCATTACTTGATTCAGATCTTGGTTCTGAGGTTGAGGAAGGAAGGAACATGAGCCTACAGAGGGGGGGAGAACCCTGGTAAACAACAAATTGGCAGTCATGTTCCCCCAGCCGTAGTGTATTGCCAAGTTGTCTCCAGTCATAATGAGAATAGAGGGGATGATAATGATGATAGGGTCACTGACGTAACTTGGGTGCCGGATAGAGCAGAAAGGGAAAGTGAGGGTGAGGCACAACCCCAAAGAGGCAGCCATCATGCAGAGCAGCCTCTCTATTCCACCAGATTGTGAAACTGTTATCTCCTGGCCCACTTCCCACAGCTCAGCTGTTTGGGCCATTTTTAGCACATGTGCAGCTGATTTGTTGCAATTTGCAAACTTGCCTTAAGCACATCAAGCATGGAAAAAACACTAGCCATTTGTGTACCACATGCCTGACAAGGCATTTAACCTCCCACCACTCAGCCTGTTGGCAGGAGCACCTGAAAGCCACACCAAAGGGATAGAATTCTGGCCTTCCTCACTCCCCACCTTTCCGGTCTAGTTCTGCTATACCTAATTACCTCTCAGCAGCCTCCACTGACAGGCATGATGGTATAGCACAGGATGTTCCAGGTCCTTGCAGCACATCTGTCAGTACCATACTATGGCAGGCAAATTTCTCTGCCCCATTTGCTGCAGCAGAAAAAAAAAATACAGTCACTGCCACCCACATGCCCAGCGTCTAAATTCAAGCTTGTCAAAGTCAAAGGGTGCTTTTATTCCCTGCTAGCTGCCAAAGACAGGGTTAAAAGCGCCCGTGTTTTGGCACTGCCAAAGCACTTTGCAGGCGCTTTGGCAGTGCTGCCCATTCATTTTAATGGGCAGGACGTTTTGGGAGCGGTGTATACACTGCACCCCCCAAAGATGCTGCTTGCAGGACTTTTTTTCCCGTCCTGCAAGCGCTCTGTCCCAGTGTGAAAGTACTTGGGCGTGAGAGACGCTTTTCAGGCGCTTTACAGGTACTATTTTTAGCGCTAAAACTCCTGAAAAGGGCCCCAGTGTGAAAGTACCCTAAGCCGATGACACAAGCAGGAAATTATGTTTCTGGGGGGGGGGGGGGGGTTCTGTTCACATTCTGTGTACAGAATACCTCCAGGTTGCCATATTGCATTGCATTTACAGTGCTGCAGATTGAAAAGGAAAGGTAATTTTTTATTGGCAATTACAATGTTACAATATGACTTGTGTTGCAATTTTATATGCTATATATATATATATATATATATATTGCTATTTTTTTCCCACAAAAGTGGAGTTACCCTTTAAACACTGTAAATAATTTATTTAGGTAGGAAAAGTAGTCACAGAATTATTGTCAAGTAGTAATGCTGATGCTGCTAAATTTGGTCTCAACAGCAACACATCAATAGCTGATTGTCATGAATATATTGTTTGATTTTGACATATGATTTAGTCTAACAATTTCAAAATATTTAATTTGTTTTTATTGCATAATGTGTATGACTATTTGGTAGCAATCATTGTAGGTTTCTAGATAGTGTCTGACGGGGAATTTTGTAATATCAGTGACTAGCAAGGACTCATCACAGTTACTGTTAGAAAGCTATATGATGTTAGGATTTTACAAGCTAAAGTGCCCAGAGGACATTTACAACTGACTTCAGTAATCATTACAAAATAAAGCATGATTCATTTAAAGGAAGTCTGTATGACTTCCTGGTTCCTATCAAGGAGACACAATCAAAAGGAAACGTTTCTTGCGATTGAAGACATGAAATTTAGATCTTTAAACCTGCATGATATTATTTTTATGAGACATAT
Organism: Rana muscosa; assembly: GCA_029206835.1. Classification (NCBI taxonomy): domain Eukaryota; kingdom Metazoa; phylum Chordata; class Amphibia; order Anura; family Ranidae; genus Rana; species Rana muscosa. The sequence continues at coordinate 511,043,848 of CM055116.1, read as the reverse complement.
AAAATATGTACCTTATATTTACTGATGTGTGGACTATTTACAGTAGATTGAAGTGATTAAACTGCATGCCATGTGTTCAGAAGTGATTATGGATTAGAGGATTTACATCCACACTGCATCTATAAAATATGAATGTAAGTGAGCATGTAAATGATCTGGTAATGCAAAGTCACCTGCTATAATGTTTACAGTGGGACGCAGACCTACTCCAAATCTTCTTTTAGTTCAGGTTTTAATTCCAACCTCTCTAGGAGAATAATACCAGAATATTTACTAAATAAAATAATTTATGTATCACAAATTAATACATTTTACTTTGATAAGTAAATCAGACATTCATCTATAAAATGCTGATTTTATTCGAGACCGTTATCCAGAAACGATTCTACAGTTACCCAAATAAAGCATCATTGGTACTGTTACAAAAAATTCTTTGGGTGTATAGTAGTATTGAAATATGTATTATATAAGTGCCGGTTCACACTGCTGCGCTGTGAATTTGTTCCGTTTTTTCAGTCCATTCTGAGGTGCGAATTTACCGCAAATTTACAGCGTTTTTACCGCGATTTGAATGCAAATTTCAGGAGTGGGACATAGCTGCGATTAATGTTCTAGCCAATGGAATCATAATGAAAAAAAAAAAAAGTGTTAACTTCCTGGTTTTTGTGGAGAATAGTGTGGTGGAATTCGCACATATGTGAACCATCAAATGCGATTCCAGAACGATTTACATTAATGTCTATGGAGACTAAATTCGCAACGCTCTAAACTCGCACAAGACCCTTTTATTCATCGCATCGCATTCGGAGAGGAATCGCAATGCATAGATGTGAACCACCATCATTGAAAACAATTACTTTTTGGATGACATGCGAATCTTGTTTGTGTTTAACGCATCGCATTCGGTATCAACTCGCACAAGTGTGAACCGGCACTCATTCTGCTAAATTTCCAAAATCATTTAATCCTGCGGACCTATACCATGCCTTTGTTTCTGGAGAACAGTTGCCCAATACTCCACTGATCACCTGATGAGTTACTTCCCTTTAACCCCTGTATGATCGTTCCAGGGTGTCTTGGACTTACACTATATTGCTAAAAGTTTTGGTATGCCTGCCTTTACCTTTTGGACAGTCTTCCCAGAAGAGTTGAAGCTGTTATAGCTGCAAAGGGTGGGCCAACTCAATGTTGAACCCTACGGACTAAGACTGGGATGCCAGTAAAGTTCATGTACGTGTAAAGGCAGGCGTCCCAATACCTTTGGCAATATAGTGTGCATTAATTTAAACTTATGGCAAGCTGTGAAAAAATATTAGCGACTATGTCTTTAGTGTTAAAAAAAGTGATTTTACACAAATTAATATATGTTGAATCATCTTGGATAAGTTGATGTTCATTTTTCAAATGATCTGGGCAGAGACAACTCTGTGGAAGGAGATGTGAACACAAATGTTCTTTGAAGTCTGGGAATCGTTTATTGACACTTGATTAATTTATGTTAAGCAAAAGTTCATACAAGGTTTTCTTTCACTTCTTGACTTCCATGACTTCTTTGATCACCATTAGAACACTTTCCAATGACCTCCTGGTTCCTCCTTAAGCCCTGTACACACGATCGGATTTCCTATGGATTTTAAACCAATGGATTTTTCCATCGGAAATCCGATGAAGCTGACTTCCATCAGTCTTGCCTACACACCATCAGTCAAAAAACCGATCGTCCCAAATGCTGTGACGTAAAACACTCCCACGGGCCAAGAAAAATTAAGTTCTATGCTTCTGAGCATGCGTCGACTTGATTCTGAGCATGCGTGGGTTTTTTATCTGATGGAGTTCCCCACAGACGATAGTAATTTGCTATTGTTTTTTTTTCCATCGGATACATTTAAAACATGTTCTATTTTTTAACACCGATGGAAAAAAGACCGATGGGGCCCATACACGATCGGTTTGTCCGATGAAAAAAGTCCATCGGACTGTTTTCATCTGTAAAACCGATCGTGTGTACAGGGCTTAAGTCTCCTCCAGAGCTGTTTCTTCATTGATTTTTTAAGGACCCTACACTACTGTCTGACCTTCTCTGAACAATATTCTCATTCTTGTTTCTTGTGAATGTGTCCCATTGCTACCTTAAGGCTGGTACACACTGGCCAGTACAGGCTGCTTGAACAGAAACTGACTGAAATGTGGCTCGTGTGTACAGTAGCCTATCTGACAGAAGCCGGTTCTGGAGTGGCTTTTATCGAATGGTCACGCTGGAAAACCAGCATCCGATCAGCGCTTGAAGCCAGTGGCTGCAAGCACTAATCACTGTGTTCTGGCGGAGAAATCACTGTACTAACATCGCTTGTGTTAGTACAGCGACCTGTCCGTTTTTTTCCGTTCAGCGGTGGATTAGGTGGAAAAGTTTTCAATCTATTAGGCTGGTACCAAATGTCACAATCTAATTATGCAATCTTCTTTGGATTTATCAACAATTATGTAGTGTGATGGACTACCTGATTAAATATAAACTCAATAGACCATTTAGGTAGTAGGTCCTCACACTAGATGGTTGTTGGTAGATGTAATAGAGATGTTACAAAGATAGTACAATGAAATGGTAATCTGCTTAGCCATCTTTAGACTGGCCACACAGTGTTTAGATGTCATATTAGATTTGTCAGATCAAAACATTTTACCAAAACTGAACAGCGAGAGAGCCTACCTGACTTATTACTAATGAAGTACATTGTTTAGGGAAGTCCTCGCACTGAATAATTATAGGTTTTAGTGTGTTTGTAGACTATGTGATGTATTGATTTATTTTTTCATTTACATTATTTTACAGAGTGCATTCTTTAAATATCTTTTATGAAAACAGTTGTAATTTGTACAAAACTAAAAGCATGTGTGTGGTAATTGGAAAATATTCCACATATATTAAAAATTGCGATTGAACCTAAAGAAAAAAAAAGTGCATAAATGAAGTGTGTGTAGCCACAGAAACATTTAAATTGCCACAAATAAAACCCAATATGTAATTTATTTTCTAAATTGCTAAATGTTCTTTCTTCTAAAAACTAGTTGAATCTGTATCCATATCTTTATTTGTGAATTGATGGAAAGAGATTAGGGTGAACAACTAAAGGACTTTAGTTTGGAATGAAAAAGATTAATGGACATTTCTGGTAACAGCGGTCAAAACCAATACCTAGTTTTAAATGTAAATGCAATGATGCAAGAACAAGTACACATATCGTACTTGTCAATATTTCAAAATTATTTGCCTCTTATGCCCCGTACACACGATCGTTTTTCATGCCGTTAAAAATGCCATTTTAAAAAATGACCATTAAAAATGATCGTGTGTAGGCTCCAGAGCATTTTTAACGACGTGAAAAACGGGCATTAAAAATTCCGGACATGCTCTCTTTTTTCACGTCGTTTTTCATGTCGTTTTTTTTAACGACGTGAAAAACGATAGTGTGTATGCTTTCACGACGTGAAAAAAAACGCGCATGCTCAGAAGCAACTATGAGACGGGAGCGCTCGTTTTGGTAAAGCTAATGTTGGAATTGGAGATGGCACATTCGTCACGGTGGAATTAATAGCATCGTTTTAATGCTGCGCATTCCGTTCTTCTTTTGATAATGCTTTAAAATTACCCTCTTTTGATAATGACATTGAGAGTTTTATGCCAAACTTGTTTCTAAAGTAATTCCAAATTGCTCTAATGATTATAAAATATTATTTATAAGCCGCACCTCCCTCCTAAATAATACTAATAATAATAAAATAATGTAATTCTCCTTTTTTCTTTAAATTTTATATTATTTTTGGTTATTTTTTTTTGGCCTTTTTTTAAGTATTTTGGCTTAAATTATTCTTGTGTAAAGTTACCACAACAACCTTCCAAATGTGTCTCATTTGGCCTCAGGGAGGTTTGTGTCCCCTGATAATAACAATAATATAATTTGAGATGTCCCTGCCTGCTTCCTAGCAAGCTCTCTTTTGAAATACAAATCACATAGTCAAGTATTTAAAGGGCACTCAAATTTTTTTTATTTCAGAACATTAACAAATTAAAGTGGAAGGCAGCACTGGAGAGCCTGCTTGCATTTGTGCATCCCTTTCACCCCACAACAACCATACAAGATGTCCAAACCAAAATAGAGATTAGATCCCCCCAAAAAATGAGCCCAATCTTGTCTTGAGCTCCCAGAGGTCAGGAGCCACAGCAGATAAGTCCTATATGTCCCCAGTCTGTGGTACTACAGCAGGCATTATTTTCTCCTCTTCCTTGTAGCCTTCTCTCCAGCCTTCTCTGCAGCCTTGGTTGGTTTCTTCCTTGGAGGCTGGGGATCAGGAGGAGAGGTTGTGGCAGGAGGAGTAGTAGGAGGCGGAGGAGGAGGTGGAGGAGTAGGGACAACCTCCGTTATGTCCGTGTACCTAGTGAGTTCACCCAGCACGCCCTTATTGATGACTTTCAATAGCAGGGTCTCACTGAAATTTTTTTGCTGCAACTCCATTTGCCCTAGTTTGTGGGCGAGGACTGCGGCAAATCCCTCATCAACAGAGGGTGCCTCTCTGAGGGCCGCTGTTGCCTCTCTGAGGAAGGCCCTGGTTTCCTCCTCCACCTGCCTACCTCTCCTTGGCCCTCGTGGTTTAACTACCAGGGGAGGCATCTGGGCTCTTGTGCTGGGCCAAGCCTCCTCCTGGGTGCCACTGGGCCCAGCCTCCTCCTGGGTGCCACTGGGCCCTGCCTCCTCCTGATCCCCAACATCACCCTCTTCCTGGCTCTGCTCTGGCTGTAAAAAAAGAAAGGGACATTATTTATTTTGCCACATCATCATTCACAGACATTGTTCACCTCTAGACATTGTTGAAATCAATGCCAAAAGTTATGTCCTTTTCATTGATTACGCATCCTGGTTTTGTTGTCTTGGACACATAAAATTAGGCCACTACTGTATCTTGCTCTTCACAAACTTTATTGGTAGAAGTGTACATACCTTTAACAATACTAACATCTATTTAAAATCTACAATTTTGTACGATAGAAATATAGATAGCAAAACTTTACCTGGCTCCATATCTCCAAATCTGCCTCCTCAAGGCCCTGATCTTGATCCTCAGAGGAAGCCAGAGCAGGGTTGACAGGAAGGCCGGAGGACTGGCTGCAGGGAAGGCTGGAGGGCTGGGTACAAGGAAGGCTGGATTGACCTCTGGGGGGAAGGGTGGAGAGAGATTCCCGCACTTCCAGCTGGTCATCCAGAAAAGCAAGCTTACTGTAGTACCACAGACTGGGTTTATAAACCTTATCTGCTGGTGCACCTGACCTCTGGGACCTCAGGACCATAGTCCTCTGGGTCCTGTATGTCCCTCTGATGGTCCCAATTTTGTTTTTGACATCTTGGAGAGTTGTTGTGGGTATCTTTGTTTGCACAAATGCAAGCAGGCTCTCCAGTGCTGCTTTCCTGGCGTCTTTATTTTTATTACCGCCACTTTTTGTTTGCCATAATATAGGGAGCTCTTGCCATTTATCGATGAACTCCCCCATGAAGTCTGGGTTTTTAAAAGTATTCATGATATCTGTAAAAGCGAGAAACCCAAAAAAATATATATTTCAGGCAACATTCCTCAACTGTGCATTGTCTACATATTTTGAGCACACAAATCTCCTCGTCTGATGAACCTCAAAAAGTAAAATTGTTAGGTACCTTGGTCACGACGTTCGTTGCTAACTCTCTCTCCCGAAAAATGAACGTATTTCCCAGACATGGATCTTCACTTTATATACACAGCGCATGCGTGAAACTCCGCACGCTTTCCCCGCCCCTGACGTTCGATATTGTACTTTCCCCGCCCCTTCTCGCTCGTAGTGCTGAACAAAACATGGTGGAGACACAGGTGGCTGAGATTACCTCTACAGAGGATGAAATTACAGAGGAGCCCAAATCAAGACCCAGGAGATATAAGGCATCCAACATGTCATTCGAGGAAATGGTGGAGATGGTCGCCATTTTAAAGAAGGAGGATTATGATGCCAAGCATGGTCCGTATAAAAGGCCTAATCTGGTCAAGTCCAGAATTATGGGCAAAGTGGTCAAAAGTCTCCACCAAAAATTTGGGGTGTGCAGAACGAAGGAACAGCTCAGAAAACGATGGTCAGATCTGAAGTTGCGGGAGGCCGACCAATATAAAAGAATCAAGAAAGTTATATTAAAAAGTAAGTTGTTTTTTTTTTGACTTTCAATGGTACATATTATTTTCTGGTATTCTGTCGTGTATTTTGAACTTTCATATAGTACACTGAAAGATACCATCTTTTTTAGGTTCGTCCGCATAGTAAACGGACGTATTAAACCTCTTTCTCCGTACAGTTCCTCAAACGATGTTTTAGGATCATCCAGTGTGAACACCCATGTTTTTTGGTTTATTTGGGGGAGTACATTTGGGCCACACTTATTTTTGGTGTGCTAATCCAAAGGACATTTGTTCATTTGAAAAAACGATATGCATGGTAATGTTAAAGGGAGTGAATGCTCAGCAGCTGATGAAACATCTGAACGCAGTAGTACAAGTGTGGGCCTAAAGCCAAAAAGCTTGAGGGAGTCACACACAGGTGATCCAGTGTAGATACTTTGGGGTGTTACAATGTTTCAAATTTGTTTACAAAATGTATATGCTCTGTTTTGGCCTATGTATCCAATCATTTGTCCCGGTTGGCACAGGGGGTAAAAATTAAAATGGAGCATGCTTCAAAAGAATGATTACAAAGTTTTTTTTCATGTTTCTTATTTTAGCAAAATTGAGTCGCTACTAATGAAACTATTCCTTTTATTTCAATCTCCCTAGGGATTCGAAAAGCTACCTCAGATGAGACGAGAATTGCAATACCTACAACAATACCCCCAGAACCCCAGGATGGAGAGGAATGTGATGTTGTGGAAGTGGAAAGTGGCACCACCACAGGTCAGAGTGAAACCAGACACATGCATGTTAAATAGATGTAGGCCTACATATTCTATCCTACATATTTCTTTTTACATTTAGGTGCAGTTCTGGCCGAAGACCCCAATAAGTTGACACATCACAGTGCCCAGATCCTGATCCAATACCTGATGGTCTGCTGTTGTGACCTCGAAAAAATTAAGGGAGATTTGCTAGAGATCAGGGCAAATACAAAGCGGGTGGAGGAAAGGCTCCAAAATATCATGGCTGTGCTTGGGCGTGTCTAATGTTTTTACACCAAATAACGTTTTACTTGCAGAGATTTCTATTTTTTTGGTTATTTTACCCTTTAATGACTAGCACATGTTTAGCTTTTTCTAAATTTGGAGAAATATAGTTTGTTTATGCATGGCTGGTCATGCGTTTTAATACACCTGAAATTAAGGGAACATCCACATTTCTAAGGAAGTTGCCCACCTAAACAAAAAAAATAAAGGTATTTTTACATAACAAATCATTGTGGCTTCATTATGTAAATGTGGTGCTGAGTGAACTAATCAATGTTTGGTGTTTACACTGACAATGAAGGCTAATTAAAAGATTTTTTAATCCACATGGCAAAACATGTGCACTAGGTAAACCTACCAGAAACATCAAACATTATACAATAAAAATGACAAACCAATCTTTACTTTTTTAAAAAGTTTTATTTTTTTGGTCTAAAATTATTAGAGATTGTCTGGCATTTCAATGGCCCCCCTACCCATAAAATAGTCCACATATTGGTTACGGACCTCACGTCCGGTTGGGGGGGCCAAGCCAGGACGGCCAGGTTCCAGGGCCACCAAAGTTTCGGCATTGATTAAAGAGGCCTCAGGCCCACTCAAAGATATATAACTCGTTGAATGCACCCTTAGGAAATTATGCAGCACACAGCACGTCATAACCACATGGTTCCATTTGTATGGGGCAAGGTGGATGGAGGTAAGGAAGAGGCGAAATCGGCTGGCCATGATCCCAAACGCATTTTCCACCACCCTTCTGGCTCTGGCCAGCCGATAATTGAAAACCCTCCTCTCAGGGGTGAGGGTGCGTTGCGGGAATGGCCTCATCAAATGGGGTCCCAGGCCAAACGCCTCATCCGCCACAAACACAAAAGGTAGTCCCTCCACATTCTGCTCCGCTGGTGGCAAGGCCAGCAGATCCAAAAGGAGCCGTTCTCCAAACTCCGTCTGGGCAAAAACTCCTCCATCAGACATCCTGCCATTCTTGCCAACGTCCACATAGAGGAACTCGTAGGTGGCCGACACCACTGCCATCATCACGACGCTGTGGAACCCCTTATAATTATAATAAAAGGATCCCGAATGGGGTGGTGGGACGACCCGAACATGTTTGCCGTCGATGGCTCCTCCACAGTTCGGAAAGTTCCATCGCTGGGCAAACTCGGAAGCCACATTCTGCCATTCATGTGGCGAAGAAGGGAACTGTGGAATTAAAGAAATAACAAATTAATACTTGGAGCCAGAAACATTGAAAGCTGATTTCATACACACATTCATGGCCAACATTGGTAGAAACTGTTCAAAACATAAAAAATTGGAAGCAAGAAAAAAAAAAAAAAAAAATTATGGGGGGGGGGGGGTAAGGGTTGAAGATGAGTTGGGAATATCACACATGAAGGCTGTAGCACTCTGTATTGAAGTTAACAAAAATGAAACATTCCTAGGCCAAATTTAGGGTGCGTTTTGGGTAAAGCACTACGATGGAACATATAATAAAAAACATGGAAATGACTAGGCAAGGTAGGTATGGCCCCAGGATAGCATGCTGGGGAGGTTAGGTAAGCCAAATTTACAGGTAGGCCTCAAACCCCAAACTTTAAATAATAAAACATGGGGAGAAAGGGGACATTCCCTGCAGCTAAGAATCATGTGAATTAGGGACTGTGTCATAGAAATCCTGTCAGCTACAGGATTCCTGGACTTCCTGATTCCGAATCTCGGGCACGTCCACGCGCGCGCGATGGCGAGCACGTGCGCGCGCACGCGCCTAGCGGGGGCGCGCGCACGCTCCACAAAGCGCGCCAGAAGAGCTATTTAAACATGCCTGTGACAGACAGTCCCTGCTGTCTGCTCTACAGCGTGTAGTACCTAAAGAGACCTGATTCGTGTATTTACCTGCATCCGACCCGGCTTACCTTGACCCTTCCAGTTTCCTGCCTGCCTCTGACCCCCGGCTTTGTTTGACCAATCTTCTGCCTGATCCTCCAGTACCTTGCCGCCAGCCAATACTACCGACCCGGCTTGTCCGACCAATCTCTCCAGTTGCTGTGTCCTGGTTCCAGTCCAGTCAGCCTCATCAGTTCCAGTCCAGCTGCTTGTTCCTAGTTCCAGTCCAGTTGCTTGTTCCTGGTTCCAGTCCAGTTGCTGTATCCTGGTTCCAGTCCAGCCAGTCTCATCAGTTCCAGTCCAGTTGCTGTGTTCCTGGTTCCGGTTCAGCCTGCCATACTTCCTGGGTGCCTGGATCCGTCCCAGTCTTCAGACTCTACTCTACCTTGATCCATCCTGCCAGGCACTCGTACCCCTTCTACCTCCGTGCCTCCTGTCTTCAGTACCAGGGGCCGCCGGTGGAAGCCGTAAGAGAGGCCTCCCTCTGCAGATCCGGGCTCGTCACCGTCAGGTACGTGACAGTAGCAGACAGCCATGTCTGAGCCCGGGCAGGGAGCCTCACCTATGGAGGAACTCTGTCGGCACCTGGCAGGTTTGTCTGAAGCAGTCAAGAGTCTTCAACAAGGATACACCCGCTTGGAAGAACAAGTGCGGGTCCTCTCCAATCCTTCTGCCATCCAAGAGGGGCCCCACGCCTCTGCTTCCACAGCCGGAACAAGTTCCTCACCCACAGTGGTCATGCTTCCTCCTGAACCTAAGGTTCCTACACCCGAAAGATTTTCCGGGGATCGGAGCAAGTTTAGGGCCTTCCGGAATTCATGTGAACTGTATTTTGCCCTACAGCCCCGTACCTTTTCTCTAGAGGCCACCAAGGTGGGCTTTGTGGTCTCTTTGCTCGCTGGAGACCCTCAGAGCTGGGCCCACCGTCTCTTTGAACAGAAGGATGTATCACTAAACAACCTTGCTGCTTTTTTCGATGCCCTGGCCCAGCTATACGAAGATCCCCAACTCTCAGTAACCGCAGAAGCTGCCTTGCGTTCCCTTCAACAAGGACGCAGACCAGCGGAGGACTATGTGGCAGAATTCAGGCGGTGGAGTGCGGATACCAATTGGAATGATGCCGTCCCTCCGCCATCAGTTTCGCTTAGGACTTTCCGATTCCTTGAAGGACGAGCTAGCTAGAGTTGGTGTACCACAGACACTCAACCTGTTGATTGATCTAACCATCCAGATTGACCGACGTCTGAGGGAACGGAGGGCTGAGAGGACCACTGGCTTCTCCCGCCCAACCTGGATGCTTCCTCGGGCTCCTAGTCACCTGTACTCGGCTCCTGCTACACCTCCAACTCCCACATCTGACACGCCTGAACCAATGCAGCTCGGGCTCCTTCGTCCATCCCTCGCTCCTGAGGAACGCCAGCGCCGCCGAATAAATAATCTGTGCCTGTACTGCGGGGACCCCGGACATTTCGTTAGAACCTGTCCCCTGAAGCTTCGTAAGTTTCTTTCAGTTTCTTCTAACATGACTAACCTACAAGCCAAAACCACATCTCACCTTGCCCTCTCTGTTTCATTACAGCTCCCAGGAAGGACTTTGCAAGTACCCGCCATTATTGATTCCGGAGCATGCAGCTGCTTTATGGACTCAACCTTTGCCATTAAACACCAAATTCCCCTTCGTACCAAGACCCACGGACTTCGTGTCCATCTGGCTGATGGTTCCGTCATTAAGTCCGGACCTGTGACCCAGGAGACCACTCCTATACCCGCTACCATCTTTACCACCTCTGGAACCCACCAAGAATGCTTGTGTCTGGACATCATCTCTTCCCCGTTGTTTCCCTTGATCCTTGGTATGCCTTGGTTACAAGCCCACAATCCCACTATCAACTGGACTACGGGAATAGTTGCCTTTCCTTCTTCCTATTGCCAACAGTCCTGTGGCTCATATAAACCTCCTGGGCCGGCCTCGTTACTATGCATTGACACAGAAGATGGCACCCGTCAATCCATCCCAGAAGTTTACCACGACTTTCTTGACGTATTTAGTAAACAAAAGGCAGAGACTCTACCGCCCCATCGGGCCTACGATTGCCCCATCGACCTACTTCCTGGAGCAAAGATTCCGTTCGGTAGAGTCTTCCCTTTAACGGAGGTGGAACAAGGGGCTTTAAAAAATTATGTTGATGAGAACTTGCAAAAGGGGTTCATCCGCCCTTCCACATCCCCAGCAGGCGCAGGCATCTTTTTTGTAGAGAAAAAGGACCACACCCTTCGACCTTGTGTGGATTACCGGGAATTGAATACAATTACAGTAAAAAATCGCTACCCTCTCCCCCTGGTACCAGAGTTATTTCAGAGACTAGGAACTGCCACCATCTTTACCAAACTTGACCTCCGCGGAGCCTACAACTTGATCCGTATCAAAGAAGGTGACGAATGGAAGACCGCCTTCCGTACCCGGTATGGACATTTTGAGTACTTGGTAATGCCATTCGGGTTGTGTAATGCCCCTGCCACTTTCCAGTATTTTATCAACGATGTTCTACGGGACTTCCTAGACCTCTTTGTTATTGTTTATCTTGATGATATCTTAATTTTTTCTTCCTCCCTTGATTCTCATCGCAGACATGTCAAAAATGTGTTGGGTCGGCTCCGCCAGCATGGCCTGTATGCGAAGGCCGAAAAATGCGAGTTCGAGCAAGAGAGTATATCATTTCTGGGGTTAATCATTTCCAGCGAGGGCATCAAGATGGATCCTCAAAAGATTACCGCAATCCTGGACTGGCCAGAACCGGTGGACAAGAAGGGAATCCAACGTTTCGTTGGATTCGCCAACTTCTACCGCAAGTTCATCAGGGGGTTTTCAGCTATTATCGCACCCATTACTCAACTCACCAAGCAAGGAACACGTTTTCACTGGTCTCCTGAAGCCCAAGAAGCTTTTGAACGCCTGAAGGCCCTATTTACCTCAGCCTCTATCTTGAAACACCCAGACTCCTCACTACCATTCGTACTTGAGGTAGACGCCTCCGAAATAGCGGTAGGAGCAATACTGTCCCAAAGACAGGGAGTCAAAGCCTTGCTCCACCCAGTAGCCTTCTTCTCCCGCAAGCTTTCTGCAGCAGAGAGGAACTACGACGTGGGGGATCGGGAGCTACTAGCGATCAAGTCTGCACTAGAAGAATGGCGGTACCTGCTGGAGGGCGCGGCTCATCCGATCCTAATATTCACTGACCACAAGAACCTGGAGTACCTGAAAGCCGCGAGAAGATTGAATCCACGGCAAGCCAGGTGGGCACTCTTCTTCTCCCGGTTCTCTTTTCATGTTACTTATCGTCCTGGGGCCAAGAATATTAAGCCTGACGCCCTGTCTCGGATGTTCCATAAGTCCAAGGAGACTTCTCCGCCTGATACCATCCTTGCCCCCGGAAATTTCCTTCTTCTACAGGAGAACCTATTCACTCAAATCAAACAAGCTTCCACCGGGCAGAGACAGTTCTCCGAGCCGGAATTGCAGGTTAAGGATGGACTATTGTGGTACCAAGACAGAATCTACGTACCTGAGAAACTAAGAGTAACCGCATTAGAACTCTGCCACGACCACGCCCTGGCCGGGCATTTTGGCGTTGCCAAGACCACTGACCTGGTACAGCGCACCTTCTGGTGGCCTCGAGTACGTGAAGACTGTAGGAGGTTTGTAGATTCTTGTACAACTTGCACCCGAAACAAGGGTTCCAGATCCAAGGCCTGGGGACTACTAAAACCCTTACCCGTTCCAGATAGGCCCTGGAGAATGTTGTCCATCGACTTCATTGTCGAGTTACCCCCGGCCGAGAACCATTCCACCATCTTCGTTATTGTGGACCGTCTGTCCAAGATGGCACACTTCATCCCTATGAAAGGGACTCCCTCCGCTCCTGAAACCGCACAGGTATTCATCAGAGAAATAGTCAGACTCCACGGGGTACCAGCCAATATTGTTTCCGATCGCAGGGTTCAATTTACCTCTCGATTCTGGAGATCCCTTTGCAAAACCTTGAAAATCGAATTATCGTTTTCCTCTGCTTACCATCCACAGACCAACGGACAGACGGAGAGAATGAATCAGACGCTCGAGCAATACCTGCGATGCTTCTCCTCTTTTGCTCAGGACAACTGGGTTTCCCTACTTCCGTTGGCCGAGTTTGCGTATAACAATTCCATCCACTCCGCTACCTGCCAGACTCCTTTCTTTGCAAACTATGGTTTTCATCCTACTTTTCTGCCTAACTCCCTTCCTGAGTGTCCTGTACCTGCAGTCCAGGAAAAGTTAATTTTTTTCTCGGTCAATAACCAGCTTCTACAAGAGACCATGACCAAGACTCAAGAACGCAACAAGACAATCTATGACAAGAAGAGACGGGGTGAATTAGTGTTGGTACCCGGCGACCAAGTATGGCTATCTACCACAAACCTAAGAATGGCATGCCCTTCTAAAAAACTGGGCCCCAAATTTTTAGGTCCATTCCCTGTTAAGAGGAAAATTAATGAAGTAGCTTATGAATTGGAACTTCCTGACTCTCTTAGAATCCATCCAGTTTTTCATGTCTCTCTCCTAAAACCCACAGTCTCTAATCCGTTTCCAGATCAGAAGCCGGATCACCCTGATCCGATCATTATTGACGGTGAGCAGGAATTCGAAGTAGAAGCTATCATGGACTTCAGGAGAAGAAATAACCAGAACCAATTCCTAATTAAATGGAAGGGCTACGGACCCGAGGAAAACTCATGGGAACCCGAGGAGAATATCCATGCCAGGAGTTTGATACAGGCTTTCAAAAGGACTCACCCTGGAAGGTTCACCCGGCTGGGCATCCGGAGGCTGCCCCTTGGGGGGGGCAATGTCATAGAAATCCTGTCAGCTACAGGATTCCTGGACTTCCTGATTCTGAATCTCGGGCACGTCCACGCGCGCGGGCACGCGCGCGCGCAATGGCGAGCACGTGCGCGCGCACGCGCCTAGCGGGGGCGCGCGCACGCTCCACAAAGCGCGCCAGAAGAGCTATTTAAACATGCCTGTGACAGACAGTCCCTGCCATCTGCTCTACAGCGTGTAGTACCCAAAGAGACCTGATTCGTGTATTTACCTGCATCCGACCCGGCTTACCTTGACCCTTCCAGTTTCCTGCCTGCCTCTGACCCCCGGCTTTGTTTGACCAATCTTCTGCCTGATCCTCCAGTACCTTGCCGCCAGCCAATACTACCGACCCGGCTTGTCCGACCAATCTCTCCAGTTGCTGTGTCCTGGTTCCAGTCCAGTCAGCCTCATCAGTTCCAGTCCAGCTGCTTGTTCCTAGTTCCAGTCCAGTTGCTTGTTCCTGGTTCCAGTCCAGTTGCTGTATCCTGGTTCCAGTCCAGCCAGTCTCATCAGTTCCAGTCCAGTTGCTGTGTTCCTGGTTCCGGTTCAGCCTGCCATACTTCCTGGGTGCCTGGATCCGTCCCAGTCTTCAGACTCTACTCTACCTTGATCCATCCTGCCAGGCACTCGTACCCCTTCTACCTCCGTGCCTCCTGTCTTCAGTACCAGGGGCCGCCGGTGGAAGCCGTAAGAGAGGCCTCCCTCTGCAGATCCGGGCTCGTCACCGTCAGGTACGTGACAGACTGCAAATAAAGCAAATTAAAAATATCCAAAAATAAATACCATACAATGTGAATTTTTGAAGAAGAACACTTACCTTAATATAGTCCTCCTGCAAAACTTGAAGGATGGCAGAACAAGTCTCTGGTATAATGATCCCCAGAGCCTGGGGGGATATGCCTGTGGAGAACTTAAGGTCCTGCAGGCTTCTCCCAGTAGCCAGGTATCGCAACGTGGCGATGAGCCTCTGCTCAGCACTGATGGCTTCCCGCATAACGGTGTCCTGCCTGGTAATATAGGGGGACACCAAAGCCAACAGCTGCTGAAATACGGGGTCAGACATCCTGAGAAAATTCCTGAAATCATCAGGATTATTCTCCCTGATCTCCCGCAACAAAGGCATGTGACAGAATTGGTGCCGCTGGAGCAACCAATTCTTGGTCCATGAACTCCTCCTGACCCTGCTCATGGCATGGAGTCGGGATACAGCATGAACCCCTGCACCAACTACAGCACGAACTCTACGACGAGTACGTAGCCGCAACATGGCTAGATAACGGTCGGCTGAACAGAACGAACTAGAAGAACGCACGGAAGAACAGCAAGGCCTATGAAGAACAAGCTGAAAAACACGAACGTGCAGAGCAGGCCGCACTGAATAAACAGATACGAACTGACTACAAGCAGTGCTAAACAGATACGAACCCACAGGCGCAATCTGAACTCCCGAAAACGATCTTCAAAGCACGAAGACTGAAAAGCGCGAATCGTCTCTCACCAAACTTTTACTAACACGCGGAAACACGGAATTAGCAAAAGCGTCCCAAAGGGTGGCGTCATTCGAACGGAACTTCCCCTTTATAGTGCCGTCGTACGTGTTGAACGTCACTGCGCTTTGCTTGATCGTTTTTTTTAATGATGGTGTGTACAAAAGGCAGGCTTGAGAGGAAACATGAAAAAAAACGAGGAGAAAAACGTCGGTTTAAAAAATGACATTAAAAACGATCGTGTGTACGGGGCATTAGGCACATTGTTGAAAGCTAACCTCCAGTTTTGTGTTGTGCAATATTCCTATACCAGGATTTTGATAGTACTTAAACTATCAGAGTGTTTAATATATATGATTTATTTGCATAACTATGAGTCACATTACTGCTAAACTTGACTATTGATTTGGACGTCATGCATGTGTGCAGTCCCTGATTACAGCTTCCTTTTTAGTCATGAAAATCAAGATTGCACTGGAAATAATTTATACAGGACTACAGATAGCATCCAGCAACCTTCCCCCTTCCCAACACACACACACCTAATAAAAACTGTACCTTACATATAACAATACAAAGTAAGAAACAATAAATCAATATGTGAATATTAATACTATAACTAGTCTTGAGTGCACTCTAAGAGAATGGCTAGGATATGATTTATGGTTGAACTAGATGAAGTTGTGCCTTTTTTCAACCTGACTAACTATGTAACTATGTAACTTTGATGCAATGTCCCCTGAGAGGTACCTCTTAGCATAAGCAATAGGTTAAGGTCTCTGTGTAGCAACTGTACAGTACAGTCTTTAGTCCTAACTCTTCAGCCAGCTAGCGTTGGGGCCAAGTTGTACTGTTGGTGCAAATGAGAATAGTCCACCCAGAAGCCACAGATTTTATGTGAAAATGAACAGAAACAAGTGAAAGCTGTAAAGGTGGTGGAGGAAAATAACCTGGCAGTGTGTGAGAATTCCTGATCTGCACACAAAAGGTCAACATAAAACATCCACATATCATAAAAACAGAACTGTGTCCCAATATGTTTAGCTTTTGCCAATCCATGTGTCTGTGAAGATTAGGACGTAGCACCACTGACACGTGTTTGTATGGATGGGTGTTATCAGTGGAACTGTCAGATATTTCTTGCACTGATTATCACAAGGGAAACAATCAGGACAGGTCTTCTAATCTATATGATTAGTTGTTACTCCCAAAAGTGTTTCATTGGTTGTCGTAAGTGGGGCCCATACACATTAGATCATCACCCATTTTGGCATTTAATGTCTAAAAGTAGCTTTAAGACGTCCATAGACATTAAGGAGCAATCACATGTGCAAACAAGTGTATCTGCAAGCCACCAAGTTCCTAAACAAGAACAAGTAATTGTGACTGCATTTAGCCTGTGGCAGTGGCGGCTGATGCTCAAAATTTTTGGGGGGGGCGCAAACAAACTGAAAAAAAAAACATCAATTGCAGCTACTGTGCCATCAAACGCAGCCACTGTGCCATCAAACACAGAAACTGTGCCCATCAAACACAGCCACTGTGCCATCAAACGCAGCCACTGTGCCCATCAAACGCATCAAATGCAGCCACTGTGCCATCAAACGCAGCCACTGTGCCCATCAAACGCTGCCACTGTGCAATCAAATGCAGCCACTGTGCCATCAAATGCAGCCACTGTACCCATAAATTGCCACCACTGTGCCCATCAAACGCAGCCGCTGTGCCCATCAAATGCTGACACTGTGCCCATCAATTGCTGACCCTGTGCCCATCACTTTCTGCCAGTGTGCCCATCAATTGCTGCTACTGTGCCCCATCAAATGCTGCCAGTGTGCCCATCGATTGCCGCTACTGTGCCCCATCAGATTCTGCCAGTATGCCCATCAATTGCCTCTACTGTGCCCCATCAGATGCTGCCAGTTTGCCCATCAATTTCCGCTACTGTGCCCCATAAGATGCTGCCAGTGTTCCCAATCAGATGCTGCCAGTGTTCCCAATCAGATGCCGCCAGTGTGCCCCATCAGATGCCGCCAGTGTGCCCCATCAGATGCTGCCAGTGTGCCCCATCAGATGCTGCCAGTGTGCCCCATCAGATGCCACCAGTGTGCCCCATCAGATTCCACCAGTGTGCCCCATCAGATGCCACCAGTGTGCCCCATCAGATGCTGCCTGGAACTTACCTGTCTCGGAGCGGGTCAGCGGCGGTCTCCTGCACGTCCTCCATGTCTTCTTCTGTCCTCTCTCAGGCGTCCAATCACAGCGCCTGACATTTCAGCCAATCAGGTGACCGGAAACAGACCCAGCAACCTGGCTGAGAGGCGGATTCAGCATGGCGCCCGCTGTTCACATTTTTGGAGGTCTATTAGAGCCTATGGCTCTAATCAGGTGCATCTAAAAAACACCCCTGCCAGTGTAATTCAGGTGCCTTTCCTAATTCAGGCGCCCGAAAAGGGACTGGACACCTGAATAGGGGGTGTCAGCAGCGACCATAGATAGATTCATGCAATGCATGAATCTATCTATGGTGATAGAGCGGCGCAGGAGACATTGCATTCTGGTCACTTTTGTGCCTAGAAATTAAATGAGGATGATCCAATGTATTTAAATATTTTCTAAATAAAAATGACAATGTTAAAGGTGCCAGATTCCCATAATTTAATCTCCTGATAATACCTTCATCCTAACTAAGTTTTGAAACTTGTGGGCAGCTTCAATGTTGAATGCAAATTGTAAAACCAGACCCTAGAAGACTAAATTTTTTCACCAAATATACACACATTTTTGGCAGGAGCCAAGATCCCAGACTTACTTGATAATTTGTTTTGTGTATAATGAAAATATTCACAAAATTACTTCATAAAATGACCTATGAAAAGACTAATTTATGTATTGGTACTTCTAATTCTGAATCACAACTGCAGTTCTAAATAGTAATACTTCATAAACAGTAAAGCAGAGACAAGGAGGACCATTAACAATAGAGTTGGGCAAACAGTTTGAGCCTATTTGCTCGTTCAGCGAACACCCGAATATGCGGAGAACTCGGCGAGATGTTCAAGTGGCGAGTGCCCCACAATGAACTGCCTGCTGCACAGTGCATTCCAAGCCCTGATTGGGCAAAATGTTGCCCAATCAGAGCACTGTGAGTAGCTGGTTGTTAAGGAGCGGGCCAGAAAGCAGATGAGTCATCGGCTGTCAACAGACTTCCCCATTGACAGCTAAATGAAAAAAAAAAATGTCCACCAATAGAAAAAAGTGAAAACAAAAATGGCGTGGGGTCCCCACCAAAATCCATACCAGACCCTTATCCGAGCATGCAGCCTGGCAGGACAGGAAAGTGGGGGTACAAGCGAGCGCCCCCCTTCTGAACCATACCAGGCCACATGCCCTCAACATATGGGGACAAGGGACTATTCCCGACAACCCTGGGCAGTGGTTGTGGGGATCTGTATGTAGGGGACTTATTGAAATCTGGGAGCCCCAGATTCTTCCCCCCTTTATTAAATATTAAACAAATAATGTCCGCAGACAAAAAAAATGCTCTACCAACGATAAAGGCTAACCGCCGAATGCCTGCTCTGCCATTTTAAAGTTCTTAAATAGGTAAGGGGCAGTGCCACCAGTGATGTCACCAGGTGGCCCGTCCCTTACCTATTTAACTATTGCTTACTGGGCACTTAAACCCCCTTCCTGCCCAGGCCAATTTTCCGCTTTCAGCGCTTTCACACTTTGAATGACAATTGCGTGGTCATGCAACACTGTACCCAAATGAAATTTTTATCATTTTTTTTTCCGCACACATATTGCTTTCTTTTGGTGGTATTTAATCACTGCTGTTTTTTTTTTGCAAAAAAAATATAAAAAAGCGAAAAAAAAAACAGTTTGTTCTTAAAAATGTAAAACAGGTAATTTTTATCCTTCACTGATGTGCGCTGATGTGGCAACACTGATGGGCACTAATAGGTTGCACTGATGAGCACTAATAGGCTGCACTGATAGGCACAGATAAGGCGGCACTGATGGGCACTGCTAGGTGGCCCTGGTGGCCACTGATGAAGGCGGCACTGGTGGCCACTGATATGTGGCACTGATGGACACTGATAGGCACTGGTAGGCGACACTGATAGGCAGCACTGATAATGAGGCACTGATGGACACTGATTGGCAGCACTGGTTGGCACTGATAGGTGGCACTGGTGGGCATTGATAGGTGGCACTGGTGGGCACTGGTAGGTGGCACTGGTTGACACTGATATGGAGCACTTATTTGCACTGGTAGGTGGCACTGGGGGGCACTGGCAGGTGGCACTAGATGGCACTGCATAGCAGCAGTGGCTCTCTGTGACCGGCACCTGTGTCCCCCTGTCAAAAGCCGCTAATCGGCCAGGATCGGCCCCTTACTCTGATCTGTGATCAGCTGAGTCTCATTGACTCACTGATCACAGAGTACCCCGCACGTACATGGATGCACTCCTGGCACCTAAGGCCCGTGCTGTAGCCATCTTTTGGCTATAGCGAGGGCGGCAGGTAGTTAAGAACTGTCAAACAGCAGAGCAGGCATTCAGCGGTTAGCCTTCTTCATGGAGCGGAGCGTTTTTTTTCTTCCCAAGTTCGGTGGTGCGACTGGCGTCATGATTGACAATGGATCTACATCAGGGGGTATCGTTTATTTATTTTTAATAAAGGAATTGTCAAAAACTGCCTCCTGTCTTTATTTATTTTTGACACTTATTTTTGGTATATGATGTACCCGATACTCATTAATATAGGGAGGGGGCCAGGATCTGGGGGCCCCCTTGTTAAAGGGGGCTTCCAGATTCTGATAAGCCCTCTGCCCGCAGACCCCCACAACCACAGCCCAGGGTTGTCGGGAAGATCAACAATGGGAAAATGTTCTTTGCCCCCCCGCCCAAAAGCAGCCCCCCATGTTGAGGGCATGTGGCCTGGTATGGTTCAGGGCCCCCCTCGCTCCCCCCTTTTCTGACCTGCCGGATGCATGCTCAGATAAGGGTCAGGTATGGATTTTGGTGGGAACCCCACGCCGTTCTTTTAAAAATGTTGGCATGCGGTTCCCCTTACAACTCATACCAGACCTGAAGGCAATGGTATTGTATTGCCGGAAATTTAAATGTCATTTTTTTCCTTTATAAATGTCAGTTTTGCTTCAGCAAGTTCTATACATGGTACACACAAGCGGAATTTCCGTTGGAAAAAGTCTGATGTGAGCTTTTCATCGGAAATTCCGACCGTGTGTATGCTCCATCAGACTTCCTCCAAATTCCTATCGGAAAATCCGTTCGTCTGTTTGCAATTCCGACGGGAAAAAAAACACGCATGCTCGGAAACAATTTGGCACATGCTCGGAAGCATCGAACTTCTTTTTCTCGCCTCGTCGTAGTGTTGTACGTCACTTAGTTCTTAACGCTAGAAAGTTCAGAGAACTTTTGTGTGACCGTGTGTATGCAAGCCAAGCTTGAGCAGAATTCCGTCGGAAAAACCATCCAACTTTTTACCGACAGAAATTCCGCTTGTGTGTACAGGGCATAAAGGGACCCCCCAGGCACTATATTTAATAAATGCACCCTCCCCATGTTGAGGGCAAGTGGTCTGGTATGGCTCCTCCCCCCCTTCCTGGCCTGCCAGGCCGCATGCTCGGATAAGGGTCTGGTATAGATTTTGGGGGGGACCCCACAGCATTTTTGTTTTTATTTTACTGTGGAGTTCCTCTTAAAATCTATACCAGACCCAAAGGGCCTGATATGGATTTTGGGGGAGACCCTACACCGTTTTTTTCTTAATTCTGTCATAGGGTTCCCCTTCACCACTTCAATACAGGGCACTTTCATGCCCTTCCTGCCCAGACCATTTTTTAGCTTTCAGTGCTCTCACACTTTGAATGACAATTACTCAGTCATGCTACACTGTACCCAAACAAATTTTTTATAATTTTTTTCACACAAATAATGTTTTCTTTTGGTGGTATTTAACTGTTTCCAGACCAGCCGCCGCAGTTATACTGCGGCAGGTTTGCTCCCCCGGGTAGAGCCGTCGTAGCTATACATTGGCCGCTTTAAGAGCACTAGGTGGGGCGCTACATAGCTGGTAAGCGTGCCCGGCGGTCGTGATGTCCGCCGGATACCCGCGATCGCTCCGGAGAGAGACAGAACGATGTCTGTCAATGTAAATAGACAGATCTCCGTTATGTCAGGGGTGAGGAGACTGATTATTTGTTCCAAATGCTTAGGAACAACAATCGGTCTCCTCCCCCAGGCAGTCCCATCCCCCCACAGTTATAAACACTCCCTAGGTAACACATTTAACCCCTTGATCGCCCCCTAGTGTTAACTCCTTCCCTGCCAATTACATTTATACAGTGTTTTTTAGCACTGATTGCTGTATTAATGTCAATGGTCCCAAAAAAGTGTAAAAAAAAGTCTGTCCACCGCAATGTTGCAGTCCCGATAAAAATCGCAGATCACTGCGATTACTAGAAAAAATTATAATAAAAATGCCATAAATATATCCCCTATACACTTATTGCAAGTTTTTTTTACCAAAAATATGTATAAAAATACATATCGGCCTAAACTGAGGAAGGAATGTGTTTTTTAAACTTTGTATTTTTTGGGGATATTTATTATAGCTAAAAGTAAAAAATATTGTGTTTTTTTTTCAAAATTGTTGTTTTTTTTTGTTTATAGCGAAAAAACAAAAATGCAGAAGTGATCAAATACCACCAAAAAAAAGCTTTATTTGTGGGGAAAAAAGGATGTCAAATTTGTTTGGGTACAGCGTCGCGTGACCGCGCAATTGTCAGCTAAGGCGACGCAGTGTCGTATAGCAAAAAATGGCCTGGACATTAACCTCCCTGGCGGTATGATTCTGGCAGATTTTAGGTGCTAAAAGAGGTACCATTATTCTGCATGGAAATTTGGCGTTTTATATTGCAGGCCTGTAATTCTTAGGAATAACTCACTTAAATCTGTCCAAACAAGAGTCTAGTAGACATCCTGGGTATGATAAAGTTCAAAAAACAAAATCATAAATTATTATATAATAAATAACTATAAAATAATTATAATATAATATAATATATAATAATAATAAAAGTGTTTTTCAGTGTTTGATGACGAATTTCCCCCACAAATCGCTATCGCTTAATTCTGCGAGTGATTCTAATTTATTATCGCTGTTTTCTAGCTGGTCTAAAACCACTTTTGACATAAATGGACACTTTTTGGTTGCTATGGACAATCTCCAAATTCCAGGCAGAAAGAACAGTTTTCATTATATAAAAGTGCATGCAGGACACTGGGCAGACCACTAGGGACAAAGGGGGTGTGTAATTTTTTTATACTGTATGTGTACTGTGTTTTAACTTTTTTTAATTTGGCGCCAATCTCCGCCCCACGTGCCTCGTAACGTCGCAGGGAACGGAGCTCGGCGGCACTCAGCACTGTGTGAATCGAGCGAGGAGACAGCTCGATCACACAGCGGGGAGGCATCGCAGGATCCAGGGGACAAGGTAAGTAACTCTGCCTGGATCACTGCGATGCAATCCCGAGTCTGGCTCGGGGTTACCGCTTTTGGTGCTGAAACTTCACCCCAAGCCTGGCTCGGGAATACTGCTAGGCAGGTTAAGGGGCCAAATCTTACAGGGCTTAAGTGGTTAATCACCACTGGGTTTTTTATTTTTGCGATATAATTAAAATAAGAGCAAAATTTTGAAAAACAAAAACACATTTTTTTGTTTCTATTATTAAATTTTGCAAATAAGTCATTTCTGTTCATAAATTTGGCCCACGATTTATACTGCTCCATATCTTTTTTTAAAAACAACCCAAATTAGTGGATATTTTTTAGTTGTGTGAAAGTTATATAGTCTACAAACTATGGTGCAAATCATAAAAATTTGATCACACCTGATGTACTGACGGCCTATCATTTCTTGAGGCCCTGAAATGTCAGGACAGTACAAATACCCCCCAAATAACCCCTTTTTGGAAAGAAGACTGGTATTTGGTAAGTATGGATGAGCCGAACACCCCCGGTTCGGTTCGCATCCAGAACATGTGAACGGACCGAAAGTTCGCGCGCACTTTCGAACACCGTTAAAGTCTACTGGACTCGAACGGGAGAAATCAAAAGTGCAAATTTTAAAGGCTAATATGTAAGTTATTGTCCTAAAAAGGGTTTGGGGACCCGGGTCCTGCCCCAGGGGACATGTATCAATGCAAAAAGAAGTTTTAAGAACGGTCGTTTTTTCGGGAGCAGTGATTTTAATGATGCTTAAAGTAAAAAAATAGAAGTGAAATATTACTTTAAATATCGTACCTGGTTGCAGGCCAGGTAACGAATCATTGACCCCTAATTACAATTATATTCTTACTGGTATTGGATATAGCATTACCAAAAACGAACACTGCGGTTGATCCTCCTCCCTTACCCCTCTTTCTTCCTCCACTGACACTGAAGGCAAATCAGGAGATGGCATATAATACTTTGTACATGTTTTCACCTTGTTTAGACATGAAGAGATTCGACAAGAAAGGTTTAGCAGCTTTTATTGGCTACCAATATATCTGTCGCATTAGACTTAGCAGAATTATTTCTATGTGTGTATAATGTTATTTTGGACCGTTAAACATGCTAATTAGTCTCACATATATCACTTTGTACGGATATTTTGACTCCATTATATGCATTTCTGGTTTGTATTAATCTGTTTTTCAATAAACTCTTTAACGATAAATATCGTACCTGGGGGGTGTCTATAGTATGCCTGTGAAGTGGCACGTGTTTCCCGTGTTTAGAACAGTCCCTGCACAAAATGACATTTCTAAAGGAATAAAAGTCGTTTAAAACTGCTTGCGGCTTTAATGTCATGTTGGGTCCCGGCAATATAGATGAAAATTATTGAGAAAAACGGCATGGGTAACCCCTCTCCCCAACCCATTAGCAGGCCCTTTGGGTATTGTATTTATATTAAGGGGAACCCCGCACCCAAATTAAAAAAAGAAAAGGCGTGGGGCCCCCAGGCCCCGTATACTCTTCTTAACAGCAGTATACAGGCGGTCCCAAGAAAGACAGGGACTGTAGGTTTGTTCTTAAGTTGAATCTGTTTGTAATTTGGAACAGGTACATTTTGTAAGTGTAGCTCCAGCCAAAAAAAAAATTTTTAAGCTTTTTGGATATCCTAGGAAGGGTTATCATCACCCCTGTAACATTTGTTTTGCTGTCTGTGCCCCTGTTCATAAGATTTCACCTCATTTTCTGGCCCAATGACAATTGGATTTTGAAAATTTGGTGTATTTCGGGAAACAAGGATTGGTGATAAAGCATCAGTGGAGACACTTTTTTCCCATATTATCTCTTACTGGAGAGAATTTCCCTTCCCTATATACTCTGCAGAAATTTGGGCCTTAGGTGTTGGTGGTACCAGAACACTGTAAGCCCTCACAGTTGCTCTTGGTGGGCGCTGGAACGCCCTGCTGTGAACTATTATATCAAGAATTGTAATAACATGCCACTGTTGAACAGTGGCAGACAAATTGGGCCTTTGGTGGTGGTGGTGGTGCTGGTGCCACAACACTGTAAGTCCTCACAGTTACTCTTGGTGGGCGCTGGAACGGGCCCTGCTGTGAAATATTATATCAAGAATTGTAATTACATGCCCCTGTTGAACAGGGGCTGAAAAATTGGGCCTTTAGTGGTGGTGGTGGTGCCACAACACTGTAAGTCCTCACAGTTATTCTTGGTGGGCGCTGGAACGGGCCCTGCTGCGAAATATTATATCAAGAATTGTAATTACATGCCCCGTTGAACAGGGGCAGACAAATTGGGCCTTTGGTGGTGGTGGTGCCACAACACTGTAAGCCCTCACAGTTACTCTTGGTGGGCGCTGGAATGGGCCCTGCTGTGAAATATTATATCAAGAATTGTAATTACATGCCCGTGTTGAACAGGGGCAGAAAAATTGGGCCTTTGGTGGTGGTGGTGCCACAACACTGTAAGCCCTCACAGTTACTCTTGGTGGGCGCAGGAACGGGCCCTGTTGTAAAATATTAGATCACTGGAGCAAACCTGGCAGTATGCTGCAGCTGGGGGAACATGACTGCCAGTTTGTTGTCCTTCTTGGGCACCCCCTTTCTCTGGGCTCACGTTACTGCCTTCCTCAAGCTGGGTACCATCATCGGAGCCTTCAAAACGCTGCGCATCCTCCTGCAGCAAGTACCCAACACTGTGGTCGAACAGTTCGGGGGACTCCTCCGTGCATGATGGTGGGGCTAGGGAAAGAGTAACTGATGACCTGGAGCAGATGGAATAGGCCACTTTGGCAGCTGCATTGGCAGCCAAAGTACTCTGAGCCTGGATGACAGAGGATGAGGAGGATGAGGACGGCTTGGTCATCCACTCTACCAAGTCTTCTGCATGTTGTGGCTCAACACTGCCAGCTGCTGAAAAAAATGACAAGCGTGCCCCACGTCCACGTGCTAAGGATGCACCGTGTCCACGACCAGCACTGTTGGCTCTAGACACAGAGCCTGCTTGCCCTCTTTTAGTGGCCTGTGAGCGTCTGCCTCTCCTTGGCCTTCCAGACATACTGTAAACTTAGAGTAGCAAAACAACGCCTGAAGTTTACTAGAAAAAGTACACACTAAATGGTCTGCAGTCAGATATAGGCTTGGTTAGACTGGATGCAGTGGATATATATATGTTGGGGACAGTATATATTTTAGGCACTGCAGATCACTGAATCAACTGCCTGCCTGTAGTATATTGGGAAGAGCACAACAGGAACGGTCTGCAGTTAGATATAGCTGCACAGGATACAGTATACTGTCTGAATATACTGCAGCTAACTGAGTCAACTGCCTGCCTGTAGTATATTAGGAAGAGAACAACAGGAACAGTCTGCAGTTAGATATAGCTGCACAGGATACAGTATACTGACTGAATATACTGCAAATAACTGAATCAACTGCCTGACTGTAGTATATTAGGAAGAGCACAACAGGAACAGTCTGCAGTTAGATATAGCTGCACAGAATACAGTATACTGACTAAATATACTGCAGCTAACTGAATCAACTGCCTGCCTGTAGTATATTAGGAAGAGAACAACAGGAACAGTCTGCAGTAAGATCTAGCTAAACTGTATACAGTATACTGATTAAATTTACTGCAGCTAACTGAATCAACTGCCTGCCTGTAGTATATTAGGAAGAGAACAACAGGAACAGTCTGCAGTTAGATATAGCTGCACAGGATACAGTATACTGACTGAATATACTGCAACTAACTGAATCAACTGCCTGTCTGTATTATATTAGGAAGAGCACAACAGGAACAGTCTGCAGTTAGATATAGCTGCACAGGATACAGTACTGTATACTGACTGAATATACTGCAACTAACTGAATCAACTGCCTGACTGTAGTATATTAGGAAGAGCACAACAGGAACAGTCTGCAGTTAGATATAGCTGCACGGGATATAGTATACTGACTGAATATACTGCAACTAACTGAATCAACTTACTGCCTGTAGTATATTAGTAAGAGCACAACAGAAACCGTCTGCAGTTAGATATAGCTGCACAGGATACAGTATACTGACTGAATTTACTGCAACTAACTGAATCAACTGCCTGCCTGTAGTATATTAGGAACAGTACACCAGGAACGCTCTGCAGTGAGATCTAGCTAAACTGTATACAGTATATATATATATATATATATATACAAAGCCTGGAATGCATATATATACTAAATATACTGGAGCTAACTGAATCAACTGTCTGCTCAATCTAGCTAACTGAATCGCCTGCCTGCTCAATCTAAGTAAATTATGGGCAGTGACGTGTCGATCGAATTTGGCGCGAACGGCCCATAATGTTCGATCTCCATCAAACAGCTGATGTTCGAGTTGAACTCATGTTCAACTCAAACTCGAAGCTCATCCCTATTAGTAAGATGCATGGTGAGTTTTTTGAAATTGTAATTTTTTCCCACAGTTCTTGGGAAAATTAATAATTTTTTTACACAAAATTGTCATAATAACAAGTTATTTCTCACACCCAGCATATGCATACTTCCAATTACACCCCAAAATACACTCTGCTACTCCTCCTCAGTATGGCGATACCACATGTGTGAGACCTTTTCACAGCCTGGCCACATAGAGAGGCCCAACATGCAGAGAGCACGTTCTAGGAGCATAAATTACACATCGAATTTCATTTCTACCTATTACACTTTTGAAGGTCCTGGAGCATCAGGACAGTAGAATTACCCACAAAATTACCCAGTTTTGGAAAGAAAACACCTCAACATATGTTCTATGAGGCATGGGCCGCAGATAGGTACTCGGGTACTCTGATGGGCTGGAAATAGGTACTAGGGTACTCTGATGGGCTGCAGGAGGGATGGAGTGTTCCTGCTGGCATCATTTTACAATATGCCAGTAGGGAAGTGGTTAAAATCAATACCAGACCCAAAGGGTCCCCCCACACCATTGTTTCCCCAATTTTTTTCCGTCGTTTTTTTTTTCTCGCAGTGCATTATGGTGCGCTCATCGGTGGGCGAACTAACGAACACAGGATGTTCGAGTCGAACTTACATTCAACTTGAACATTGGGCCATCCCTAGTGTTTATTTATTATTTTCCTTTTAGAAGGAGAATTAGTAAATAAGAAGAGTGGGGCAGTATCTTGAGTTACGCTAATTTTTAAAGAATAGCTACCAGTTTATGATAAGACCCCCACTGCTAGACCCCACAACTATCAGGCCATGGTTGTACAGAAGAGGCCCGAGTTTTCATCAACATAGGAACAAGGTTATTTGCCAGGATGGTCCCCCTGGCAAGGGGCCCACCCCATGTTAAGAAGGGTGCTTGCACATTCTTTCCCTTTCCTGGCCTGCAGACTGCATGTTCAAATAAGGTTCTGGTATGAATTTCGGGTATCTCAGGCTTTTTTTTACACTATCCCCTTTGTTTATACTCACCTGTCAGCCAGAAATCCCTGACTGACAGCTGAACGGGCAAGTCAGGTATATGTCACTGGTTGTTAGGACAGTGACAGCAACTGGCTCCTTAACAGCCAGGTGCCTTGAGCAGAAAGCTGTAGAATTAAGCTGCAGCTGTAATAACAGCTGTAGTCTAAGGTACACCCCAAAACAAGCAAAATTTGGTCAAAACATGGGTTCAGACTAAAGCAGCAGGTCATACCTAGACATTTTAATAACGTTCTAACAAAAAAAAAAAAATTACAATGTGATGCAGCTTTTTCAGCATATGGGCATTGCTGCCTCCACATCACACAACCTCTAAAAAAAAACACCTGGGCAGGCATTTATCAAAGAATTTTCCCTCAATATAAAAGATGAAGTCTTTCATCCCCTTGTATGACTCCAGTGATGGACACGCTAAATAAAGATCTAATAGAGTGGGAACTCACTTAGGGGGCTGCCATATTCCTATGGTGGGGATCATCTCGACTGCAATGATTATCTAACAATCTTTTTATGTTTGTCTGTTTCTGGGAATTCTAATTACAGTAGGTGCTGTGTGGAACAAAAATACATGCTTTATCATTTCTTTATTATAATCATTTTATAAGTTAGGCCTTGTGTATGTCCATAATTGGGTACAATTATTTCCTTTTCACCAGACTATGCACTGCAGGTAGAATTTGAAAAGGAAAAGAATGGACGCTATTGGAACTTGTACATAGTTAGGAAATAATCTTAATCAAGTACAGGAAATTGTCACATCTGTTTTTACATGCTTATAAAAAATTACTCCTAAGGAAAAGTCATTCACGTTAACCTTCCTGTTCTGTTCTTTTATCTTCTGCCTTAGATTAACGTAATTTGTTCTACAAGCGGCTAAAAGCCTTGTCTCTACACTGCAAATTCATGGAGAGAGAAGACTGATTGCAAGTGGTTAACAATTGCAGGCTATCCTTAACCTGGATAGCTGCAGCAGAAAATTTCCTTGGCATCTTGATTGAAAGAGTAGGTATATCTGCCAGCATCTGTTAGCCCCTATGCGCCTCTTTAGCAATGCTCAGCATCTCTGATCACCTATGGAGACCCCTGGATAAGGCAGGGGTCTTAATATGCCTCTCCAAAGGTAATTTACAGATTGTCTGATGGGAGATATTTGGCTGGTTCACTACCTTTATCCAGCCCTAGGCAGAAATAGAAAATAATCTCCTTTTCTTCTTCCTAACCTCTTCATGCACCAGCCATGTTTTTTTTTTTGGCTATCTCTTCCCTTTTTTATTATTCTGCCAACCTTTTTATCTTGTCTCTTTTGGCTCTTTTTGCTGCTGCTTCTTTTTATTTTACTACCTCTTCTATAGAAGGCAACTCCAGATATCTTCACATCCATTCTTTGCAGGTCATCCTCTCTAATGCCGCGTACACACGACCGTTTTTAATGTCATTGGAAAAAACAGCATTTTTCTCGACGTGATTTTTTCGTGTTTCCTCTCAAGCCTGTCTTGCCTACACAACTATCGTGGAAAAAAATGTTTGAGTAAAGCGCGGTGACGTACAACACGTACGACGGCACTATAAAGGGGAAGTTCCATTCGGATGGCGCCACCCTTCATGTTAGTAAAGTTTGTTGAGAGACGATTCGCGTTTTTCAGCCTCATGCTTTTCAGTTCATTACAGCGTGACGAATGTGCTATCTCCATTACGAACGCTAGTTTTACTAGAACGAGTGCTCCCGTTTAATACTTGATTCTGAGCATGCGCATTTATTTTCACGTCATTAAAGCCTACACACGGCCATTTTTCATGACGAGAAAAACGACGATGTGAAAAACGACGAGAAAAATTAGAGGATGTTCCAATTTTTTCTTGCCCATTTTTCACGTCGTGAAAAATGCTCGGAAGCCCACACACAATAATTTTTAATGACCATTTTAAAAAATTGCATTTTTCTCGTCAATAAAAACGGTCGTGTGTACGCGGCATAAGGCTCCATATACACCAATGTATTTTTTCATGCTTTTTGCAGAAACGCAGGTCATTATTTTTAACATGGGTTCCATGGGAACAGGTTCACATCAATGCATTCTTGTGCCTCTGCATTTTTGGAAAGGGTCAGGGAAGTTTTTTAAAACAACACAGTGCTTTTTTTTGCTTTCTTGTGTAGCAGAATCTCTAACCTCTTCCAGTCTAATGATAACCTTTGAGGCCACAGACCGCTGACATCCTTCAATATGTAGTGGGTTGTGAGGCATAGTGGGTGCAAAGGTGGTAAATGTCATTGGGCGCCAGACACTTCTTGGATGCAAAAGAGGTTTTATTTCTTTTAACAGTCCTTTTATATTTTGCAAGGGAAAGAGGATTGGGGCCAGGACACCCTTAAGTAGTTGCAATTTCAATAGGCAGACTCTGATGCTTCAATAGGAGGACAGCTGTACAAGGCCAAACTTAGGGAAAAATCAATGGATCTCTAACAATTTAACTATGGTAGCTACCCCTGACAAGGAATTTGGTGAGGAGCTCCTTGAATAAACCCCAGGATGCTACACTTGGTTCAATAGACTTCAATGGAGATGTTGCAGAAAAGCATGTAGTGCATTTTTACCGCAATTTTACGTTATGCCTTTTTAAATCTGCCCGACAACAAATTTGCCCCAAAAAAATGCATAAAGCAAAAAGCATGGCAGAAACACTCAAAAGCAAACTGCATAGGTGTGAATGGAGCCTTATGCCTAGTGCGCCAATCAAGCGTATTGTAATTCTATAGCTTAGACGAAGGAAAAGCTTTTACAATGGGGGAAATACTGTACATTTGGTTCTTCTATATTCCCTTGAGCTGTAGATTAGGATATTTAAAGATATATATGGTAAGTGTGCAGCGCTTTAAATCCCAAAAGGATAATCCAGGAACAAAAGTTCAATAGTAGTTCAATCTGCAATATGCAGGGAATAAGGAGACCCGTCACCAGCACCCGACAATACAGCCGGTTACCCCATGTAGTGGACCCTCATCATAAAGGTCACATCAGCTTATATAAAGTAAACTCATGTAAGAAGGAAGCCCATCAATCTTCATACACTTAGTGGCAGCAGACCGGAGAGTGGATGCAGCAAACCTAGATGTCACTTTCCTTGTTCAAAAATTACCCTCCAGCGGTAATCATCAAATACTGTATATGTCATCCCATGCAGAAAAAAGGAGATAAACCTCATTGCGCAGTACATCAAAACAGTATTTATTCAGATAAAAACGATTGAAATTGCACTCACATTGCTGACAAACAAAAGCAATCTCTGTTTGTAGATATACAGCCTCTCTCCACCAGAAAGATGGCCGCTGTGTCCCAGCATGCAGCAGCGTCACGTTGCCTACTTCTCCCTATGTCGTTTTGTGAGAGAATCACGTCATCAGGGGCATGGCTAAACGGACGCTCGAGCAGTTTATATATGCTGGACACAGTAATTGATATGCTGGAAATGGGATGTGCTTGTGACTGGTCTCCTTATTCCCTGCATATTGCAGATTGAACTACTATTGAAATTTTGTTCCTGGATTGTCCTTTTGGCATTTAAAGCACTGCACACTTACCATATATATCTTGTTATTGACTTCCTTCAATATTGTGCTGGCTGCTGATATCTTATTGAACCAACTGATACTAAAGATCTATAGCGCAACAAATTCTTCTTATTTTTTAGGATATTTAAAGAGCTATAGTTACCCCTCAACAGTGGCATACCAACGGGGGAGGCGGGGGGGGTCCTCCCCGGGTTCCACACATTGGAGGGGTGTCAGCCCAGCGACCCCGCCCTCCGCGGGTGAATCGGTGACAGGGGGGTGCACCGGGCACAGGCAGCAGCGGCGGCGGTGTGACAGTCAAGGCAGGGAAAGATCAGCTGTGACAGGGTGCAGGGGTGCCTGACACCCAGGGCCGGCCGGTGGATTCACTCTGCGCCGCTCACAGCCAGGGGAGAGAGACAATGAGCAGCGCTGAATAGAGGACGGGCGGAAATTGCTGGACTTAACTTTTCAAGTTAACGAGCAGGTGATTGGTTACTAGGTGGTCCTAGCAACCAATAATTAGCTTGTTGATATTAAAAATGTAACTTCAGCATTTCCTGCCCTCTGTTCTGTGCTGCTGTGTCTCCAGCTCGGCATACATGCCCCAGTGAGATAGGAAGGGGCAATGTGTAATGTGCAGGGGTCCCAAGCTGGGAGGGCTGTGTGTAATGTGTAAGGGTCCCGAGCTGGGGGTCGGGGGGCTGTGTGTAATGTTCAGGGGTCCCGAGCTGGGGGGTGGGGGCTGTGTGTAATGTGCAGGGGTCCCGATCTGGGGGGTGCTGTATGTAATGTGCAGGGGTCCAGAGCTGGGGTGGGGGGGTTGTGTAATGTGCAGGGTTAAGAGCTGGGGTGGAGGGGCTGTGTAATGTGCAGGGATCCAGAGTTGGGGTAGGTTGCTGTGTAATGTGCAGGGGTTCAGAGCTTGGGCGGGGGGGCTGTGTAATGTGCAGGGGTTCAGAGCTGGGGTGGGGGGCTGTATAATGTGCAGGAATCCAACGATAGTGTGGGGGGGCTGTGTCATGTGCATGGGTCCAGACCTGTGGGGGGCTGTGTAGTGTAAAGGGGTCAAGAGCTGTGGGGGGCTGTGTAATTTAAAGGGGTCCAGAGGTGCATTTGTGGAGAGGGGGTACACAGTAGTGACATAGAGATATTGGGGGATGCAGAGGTATGCAGGGGGCACAGTGGGGTTTACATTTTAAAGTTGGGGGGGTGCCAGATATAGGATCCGCCTCGGGTGCCAAATGCTCTAGGTATGCCCCTGCCCCCCAATTTCCCCCTTTTGAGGGAATTGAGGGCTCTTTTAATACATGTACCCTAATAGCTTTATCAAATTTCTTTGTCAATTTATAAATAAGACCTATTTGTATGTTCATTACTGACTGGGAAGAATGATTCCTTAAAGTAAAACTACACTGCATCTGAGCACCACAAACAAAAAATTATATTTACCGGTAATTCATTTTTAATATTCAAATCAAACTCCCCTACCCATCCATGTCTCCATGCTTTATTTTGTTGAGAAATCACTTTGAAAAACACCCCTTAGCATTTCTGGTCCTGACCATCTTGACTAATAGCAGATGATTCATGAAGCATTTAATTCTAGGAATCCATCTGCCTTTAGCTCAAGCATGCAGACAGGAGGTTGTGCTTAGCTGAGAAAACCCCTCCTCCTCTCCCCTCCTGAAGACTCCTGGGATGTATAACATAATTTGTCTAGGCCTGGAAACCAAGAAGTAACTGAACACATGGTAAAAAAAAAAAAAAAAAGGTTTTAAAACAGGTAAGTATGATAAACTTTCCTATCTATTTACTATTGCTAGCAGCATAAGGATTAAAAATATTCAATGTTGATTGGGAGAGTGAAGTTCCACTTTAAATAATGAAATTTTCAACTGACCACAGTTTGACGCAACAGGTAGAGTTTGGAAAGTAATGCCGCGTACACACGACCGT
The DNA here is from genome assembly GCA_029206835.1 of Rana muscosa. NCBI lineage: Eukaryota > Metazoa > Chordata > Amphibia > Anura > Ranidae > Rana > Rana muscosa. The sequence continues at coordinate 511,009,829 of CM055116.1, read as the reverse complement.
TTTTAATGTCATGAAAAAAAACGACGTTTTTCTCGACGTGATTCTTCTCAAGCCTGCCTTGCATACACACTATTGTGAAAAAAAATGCGGTGACGTACAACACATACGACAACACATCAGTGGTGCATTTAGGTTTTGTGCTGCCCTAGGCCTGACTAAACTCATGCACCCACTAATTTAAATATGACCCACCCCTTCCGGTCAATGCCACACCCCTTACTGTTTAAGACCCGCCCTGAAATTTTTGAGTGGGGAAACTAGTTCTGAGGGCTTGGGGGGGGGTAATGGATTCCCTTAATTAACATAGATTTCCTCTCACTTCTTGGTTGGCTATGGGGCAGGGATGGTAAAAAAACTGTCAGGGGCCCTAACCCCCCCCCCCTTACTCTATCCAAAATGAAAAAAAAAAGTGTTGCCTATAGTTCTACTTTAAGCAAAAATTTCTGATAATTTTATTGAGAGGACTAAGAAGATATAACCATGCCAATGGTGCAGCAGAAAACATATAGCACAGTGAGGAAGGTTTGTGGTCCAGAATGATAGGACAGTCAAAATTAGAAGTGGCGCCCCCCCCCACAGTTGTGGGATGCCGTCCGCCCGCATACCGGAAGCAGTGCGGCCACTTTATGGGGGCGCTAGACTAATTTGCCTAACAGTGTAGCGCAAGCCATCGGGGAATCTTTTCGTGCTGCCCCCCTGCAAAGTGCTGCCCTAGGCCTGGGCCTTGTTGGCCTAGGCCAGGATACAGCCTTGCAACACATACGACGGCACTATAAAGGGGAAGTTCCATTCGGATGGTGCCACACTTTGGGCTGCTTTTGCTGATTTTGTGTTACCGCGTGTTAGTAAAAGTTTGATGTTAGCCGATTTGCGCTTTTCAGTCTCTGTGCTTTTCAGTCCGTTACAGCATGACGAATGTGCTATCTCCATTACGAACGCTAGTTTTCCCAGAACGAGCGCTCCCGCCTCATAACTTGCTTCTGAGCATGCAGGTTTTTTTCCCGGCATTAAAGCGTACACATGGGCGTTTTTCACGACGAGAAAAACGACGAGAAAAAATAGAGCATGTTCTAAATTTTTAATGCCCATTTTTCACGTCGAGAAAAATGCTCTGGAGCCTACACACGATCATTTTTAACCACTTCTCCACCGGGCCTATTCCGGCACATCTCTCCTTCATGTAAAAATTATCATTTTTTTGCTAGAAAATTAATCAGAACCCCCAAACATTATATAAATATATTTTTTTAGCAGACACCCTAGGGAATAAAATGGCAGTCATTGCAACTTTTTATCTTGCACGGTATTTGCGCAATAATTTTTCAAATGTATTTTTTTGGGAAAAAAAAACTGTTTACGAATTAAAAAATAACAAAACAGTAAAGTTTTTGTATAATGTGAAAGATGCTGTTACGCCCAGTAAATAGATACCTAACATGTCATGATTTAAAATTGCACACACTCATGGAATGGCGCCAAACTTCGGTACTTAAAAATCTCCATAGGCGACGCTTTAAATTTTTTTACAGGTTACTATTTTCGAGTTACAGAGGAGATCTAGTTCTAGAATTGTTGCTCGTACTCTACCGCACATGGCGATACCTCACATGTGGGGTTTGAATGGCGTTTACATATGTGGGCGGGACTTACATGCGTGTTCGCTTCTGAGCGTGAGCTACCGGGGATAGGGGCGCTTTCCTTTTCTTTTCTTTTTTAACTGAATTTTTTTTATTTTGACACTTTTTTTAAAATGTTTTTTTTTCTATCACTTTTATTCCTATTACAAGGAATGTAAACATCCCTTGTAATAGGAATCATTGTGACAGGTCCTCTTTATGGAGAGATGCGGGGTCAATAAGACCCCACATCTCTCCTCCAGGCTGGAAAGCATGAGATCGGTCAAAAAATATTCACCGATCTCATGCTGACAGCCGTAATTGTGGCTTTGTTTACTTCCGGGTACTGGGCGTGATGTCACAATGTCGCGCCCGGGACTCCGACGGTCATAGAGATGACTGGTGACCATCATGCGACGCCGGCCGATTCGTTCTCCGGGCCCCCGATGGCACGGGACAGCCCGGAGAAGCACCGGATGGCGGCGGGAGGGGGCGTTGTCCCCTCCCGCCGCCTATAAGAACGATCAAGCGGCGGAACTGTCTGCTCTGATCATTCTTATGGTGCGCAGAATCGCCGGCATGACAGAATGATATCTGAATGATGCCTGTAGCTTCAGGCATCATTCAGATATCCCAACTCAAAGTCAAGGACGTCAGATGACGTCCTTGGTGGAGAAGTGATTAATAACCAATATAAAAAATGGCATTTTTCTCGTCATGAAAACGGTCGTGTGTACGCGGCATTAGGGACATTGCTAGGGCTATAAAAACATCATAGTCAAATACTTGAAATGGCTACAACTGCTTTTAGAGGCTTAAAAATGTACAGGTAAAGTCTAGTACATAGTACAAGTTTCTTTTTTATTTTTTTCGCTCCACCCAGCAGGGCTGAACATAAAAAAAAAAAAAACTGACAGCTCAGGAGAAAATACTTTTGTTTTAACCGTTGTGTTCTGTTCCTTTATCTGCCGCAGTAGTATTTACATTTTTGCTACATATGGCTAAAAGCCTTATCTCTTCACTGCGATCACTGCGATCTTCTCTCCCTGCAGAGATATTATCATGTAAGCAACACTTCATGTTTTATTTGGGTTATTGGTCAGCCCTTTAAGGATTTTACTTCTTTAAGTGTCTGCCACTGAATAGTTGTGACTGCTGATTATCATATATGACATCATAATTATAAACTATGTAAAGTAAATTATTCTTGCAAGTGTAAAACATTTATTTTAATGCATGCAGCACCATTTTACATGTATCTATATTGAGTTTGAAAATGCATAGCCTTATTTCTTCCAAGCTATATTCTTAATGGTTTTTATGTCTAAAGATACTAAGAACCATGTTTGGAACTGAGTGCATCTTAAACTGGCCATTCAGATTACAGTCTGATTGCACACAAAGATTATGTCATGTGTGGCCAGTTTTCCTCAGACCATCAGAATGGTTTAAGGTTAAAGTGGTTGTAAAGTCTAAAGACTTTTTACCTTAATGCATTACTTGCATTAAAGGGAAGTTCCAGCCTTTTTATGTTTATTAAAAGTCAGCAGCTACAAAAAGTGTAGCTGCTGGCTTTTAATAAACAGACACTTACCTGTTCCACTGTCCAGCGACGCAGCCGCTCTGAGCTTTGCTCCTCTCCCCCCTCTCTGCCGGCGCCTCCGCTCTAACTGTGGGCGCCGGGCCGTGACAGCTTTCGGCTTCACGGCTGGGCACTCACTGCGCATGCGCGAGTGGCGCTGCGCTCCCTGAGTGGACAGGCGATCGCCTGGGACCTGTCACGTGTCCCAGGTGATCGCCTACAGGGAGGGGTCGCCAAAAGGCGATATGACGAGTGGTCCCTGGGTCGGAAGGAGGAAGTGGGACAGGAAGTCCCACTCCTACTGAAGCCCCCACTCCCCCCCAAAAAAAATTACATGCCAAATGTGTTATGTAAGGGGGCGAGGTGTGGTTTAAGGGTTTAAGCGGAAGTTCCACTTTTGGGTGGAACTCCGCTTTAAGGTAAAAAATGTTTAGGTGTCAGCATCGCCCCCTCAGCCCCCCTTTACTTACCTGAGACCTCATTCGATCCAGCATTGTGCACGTCTGCAGGTCTTTTCTCCACTCACTTCTGGGTGTCGCTGGCTTTGCTGGGGCACCGGGAGCCTTTGGCAACCCCTTTAAATACTCTTATTAAAAATAAATATTCTTTTAATGAAGCATTATTTTGTTCTAAAAATTTAAACCAGCTTTATAGCACCGCAGAGAGCTATTAGCATTGTGTTAGTTAACTTTGTTAGTTTGTCTGTCTATGTTTATCACTAGGGATGAGCCGAACACCCCCCGGTTCGGTTCACATCCAGAACATGCGAACAGACCGATAGTTTGCGTGAACTTTCGAACCCCGTTAAAGTCTATGGGACTCGAACGTGAGAAATCAAAAGTGTGAATTTTAAAGGCTAATATGCAAGTTATTGTCCTAAAAAGTGAAAAAATAAAATTTAAATATTCCTTTAAATATCGTGCCTGGGGGGTGTCTATAGTATGCCTGTAAAGTGGCGCGTGTTTCCTGTATTTATAACTGTTCCTGCACAAAATAACATTTCTAAAGGAATAAAAGTCATTTAAAACTGCTTGCGGCTTTAATGTAATGTCTGGTCCAGGCAATTTGGATGAAAATCATTGAGAAAAACGGCATGGGTACCCCCCCCCCCCCCAGTCCATTACCAGCCCCTTTGGGTCTTGTATGTATATTAAGGGGAACCCCTCACCCAAATTAAAAAAAGGAAAGGTGTGGGGCCCTCAGGCCCTATATACTCTGAACAGCAGTATACAGGCGGTGCAAACTAGTCAGGGACTGTAGGTTTGTTCTTAAGTAGAATCTGTTTGTAATTTTGAACTGGTACATTTTTAAAGTGTCGCTCCAGCCAAAAAATCTATATTTAAGCTTTTTGGAAAACATAGGGAAGGGTTATCACCCCTGTAACATTTATTGTGCTGTCTGTGCACCTGTTCAGAAGATTTCACCTAACTTTCTGTGCCAGTGACAATTGGATTTTGTAAATTTGTTTTTTTTAGGGAAACAAGGATTGGTGATAAAGCATCTGTGGAGAGGAGACACCTTTTTCCCATAATAACTCTTAGGCCTCGTACACACGACCGATTTTCTCGGCAAGAACCAGCAAGAAACTTGCTGGCAGGGAGGTCTTGCCGAGTAAATCGGTCGTGTGTACGCTGCTAGCGGGTTTCTCGTCGAGAAAACCGACAAGAAACCTCGACGAGAAAATAGAGAACCTGCTCTCTATTCTCTCGTCGAGATTCTCCTTGGTATGTTTCTCGACGAGAAAAGTGAGTGTGTGTACACTTACCTGTCCGCCCGGAAGCCCGCGCATGTTCGAAATGAATTCGACGCATGCACGGTAGCTTCCTAGGCATACGTAGGGTATACCAAGATGGCGGCGACGGCATCGAATGTGACGAGCGCATGCTCGACGTAGTCGATGACGTCACCGCGTACACTCCTTTCAAAGAACCGCGGGTTCTTTGAAACGAGCGTGTGTACACTCGGCCGGGACAAGTTTCTTGTCCAAGAATCTCGTCGAAAAAAACGACATGTTTTTTTCAACGAGAATCTCGGCCGTGTGTACGAGGCCTTACATGAGAGAATTTCCTTTCTTAGGGGTAGATTTCCTCTCACTTCCTGTTGTCTCCCTCCCTCCTTTGTAAGTAGGAGTCGTTTGAAAGTCGGATGTTTGAAAGTAGGTACCTTCCCTATGTACTCTGCAGAAATTTGGGCCTTAGGTGTTGGTGTTGCCACAACACTGTAAAGCCATCACAGTTACTTTTGGTGGGCGCTGGAACGCCCTGCTGTGAACTATTATATCAAGAATTGTAATTACATGCCATTGTTGAACAGTGGCAGAAAAATTGGGCCTTTGGTGGTGGTGGTGGTGCTGCTGGTGCCCCAACACTGTAAGTCCTCACAGTTACTCTTGGTGGGTGCTGGAACGGGCCTTGCTGTGAAATATTATAACAAGAATTGTAATTACATGCACCTGTTGAACAGGGGCAGAAAAATTGGGTCTTTGGTGGTGGTGGTGGTGTTGCCACAACACTGTAAGCCCTCACAGTTACTCTTGGTGGGCGCAGGAATGGGCCCTGCTGTGAAATATTAGATCAAGAATTGTAATTACATGTCCCTGTTGAACAGGGGCAGAACAATTGGGCCTTAGGCACTGGTCCTGGTGCCACAACACTGCAACCCCTCACAGATACTCTAGTTAGAGCACAGGAATGAGCCCTGCTGCAAAGTATTACAGAAAAAATTGTAATTACACGCCCCTGTTAAACAGGGGCAGAAAAATTGGGCCTTAGGCACTGGTGCCACAACACTGCAACCCCTCACAGATACTCTAGTTCAGGGGTCCTCAAACTACGGCCCACGGGCCGCATCCGGCCCGCCAGTGTGATTTACCCGCCCCGCGGACTGCCCCTTTAACATTGCAGCAATCCGCCTCCCCTGACCTTTTTTTCCACTATCTTTCGCCGCCCGCCGCCGCTAGAGGTCCGGCCGGCGGAGGTAATGTCTGCGCCGGCGGCCATTTTCCAGAAGACCACAGACAAGTTGTAAACGAGAAGGGAGCCTGCCGAGTGGCTACTATAAAAATGGAGCTGCGGCACCGCCCACCCCCGCCAGCGGCCTGTCTGTCATCTGTGGCCTGTTGTGGAAAGGGGTGGTGGGTGGGCGGTGCCGCAGCTCCATTTCTATTGTAGCTACTCAGTAGGCTCCCTTCTTGTTAATTACTCATCTGTGGTCTTCTGGAAAATGGTCGCATCTAATTTGTTCCCCCTCAGCCTTCAATAATGACGGTGGAGACACCGCTGCTGGGATATAGAAGGGCTCCAATGGGGGCAGGGCTGGTGTGGGAGAAAAATTTGGCCCTGGACTTCATCCAGACCCGCCCACTTTAATTCAATAAAATGCTGCCCCCCCACCCCCCCAAAAAATCACGCCCACCAAAAGGCCCCTACATCTATTATTGTATATCATGAGAGGGTGAGCAAGAGGGGAATGAGAGAGAGAGAGGGAGGGTTGAGGGAAAGGGGATGAGAGGGGGTGGGTGAGAGAGGGGGGTGAGTGTAAAAGAGAGGGGGTGAGTGTAGGACCCCTTTCACACTGAGGCGTTTTTCAGGCCTTTTGGGCTAAAAATAGCACATGTAAAGCGCCTGAAAAATGCCTCCGCTGCAGTCCCAGTGTGAAAGTCCTCCAAGCAGCATCTTTGGGGCGGTGGAGGAGCGGTGTACACACTGCTCCTGCCCATTGAAATGAATGGCTGAGAGACAGATGAGGGGTCTGAGAGACAGAGGAGGGGTCTGAGAGACAGAGGAGGGGTCTGAGAGACAAAGGAGGAAGCTGAGAGACAGAGGGGGAAGCTGAGAGACAATGGGAGGGAGCTAAGAGACAATGGGAGGGAGTTGAGAGACAATGGGAGAAAGCTGAGAGACAGAGGGGGGAGCTGAGAGACAGAGGGGGGAGCTGAGAGACAGAGGGGGCTGAGAGACAGTGGAGGGGTCTGTGAGACAGAGAAGGGGTCTGAGAGACAGAGGGGGGTCTGAGAGATAGAGGGGAGCTGAGAGACAGAGGAGGGGCTAAAAGAGGGGGGACTGAGAGACACGGGAACTGAGAGACAGAGGGGGGACTGAGAGACAGAGGGGGGTCTGAGAGACAGAGGGGGGTCTGAGAGACAGAGGAGGGGTCTGAGAGACAGAGGAGGGGTCTGAGAGACAGAGGAGGAAGCTGAGAGACAGAGGAGGAAGCTGAGAGACAGAGGGGGAAGCTGAGAGACAATGGGAGGGAGCTAAGAGGCAATGGGAGGGAGCTGAGAGACAATGGGAGGGAGCTGAGAGACAGAGGGGGAGCTGAGAGACAGAGGGGGAAGCTGAGAGACAGAGGGGGGAGCTGAGAGACAGAGGGGGGAGCTGAGAGACAGAGGGGGCTGAGAGACAGTGGAGGGGTCTGAGAGACAGAGGAGGGGTCTAAGAGACAGAGGGGGGTCTGAGAGACAGAGGGGGGTCTGAGAGATAGAGGGGAGCTGAGAGACAGAGGAGGGGCTAAAAGAGGGGGGACTGAGAGACACGGGAACTGAGAGACAGAGGGGGGACTGAGAGACAGAGGGGGGTCTGAGAGACAGAGGGGAGGTCTAAGAGACAGAGGGGGAGCTGGGAGACAGAGCGGGGTCGAAGAGACAGAGGGGGAGCTGAGAGACAGAGGGGGGCTGAGAGACAGAGGGGGGAGCTGAGAGACAGAGGGGGGAGCTGAGAGACAGAGGGGGGAGCTGAGAGACAGAGGGGGAGCTGAGAGACAGAGGGGGGAGCTGAGAGACAGAGGGGGGAGCTGAGAGACAGAGGAGGGGGCTGAGAGACAGTGGGGGGAGCTGAGAGACAGAGGGGGGAGCTGAGAGACAGAGGGGGAGCTGAGAGAGAGAGGGGGGAGCTGAGAGACAGAGTAGGGGGCTGAGAGACAGAGGAGGGGGCTGAGAGACAGTGGAAGGGGCTGAGAGACAGTGGAGGGGGCTGAAAGACAGTGGAGGGGTCTGAGAGACAGAGGGGGGCTGAGAGACAGAGGGGGGAGCTGAGAGACAGAGGGGGAGCTGAGAGACAGAGGGGGAGAGCTGAGAGACAGAGGAGGAGAGCTGAGAGACAGAGGAGGAGAGCTGAGAGACAGAGGAGGAGAGCTGAGAGACAGAGGAGGGGTCTGAGAGACAGAGGGGGGGTCTGAGAGACAGAGGGGGGTCGGAGAGATAGAGGGGAGCTGAGAGACAGAGGAGGGGCTAAAAGAGGGGGGACTGAGAGACAGAGGGGGCTGAGAGACAGTGGAGGGGACTGAGAGACAGAGGGGGTCTGAGAGACAGAGGGGAGGTCTAAGAGACAGAGGGGGAGCTGAGAGACAGAGCGGGGTCAAAGAGACAGAGGGGGAGCTGAGAGACAGAGGGGGGCTGAGAGACAGAGGGGGGAGCTGAGAGACAGAGGGGGAGCTGAGAGACAGAGGGGGAGCTGAGAGACAGAGGGGGAGCTGAGAGACAGAGGGGGGAGCTGAGAGACAGAGGGGGGAGCTGAGAGACAGAGGAGGGGGCTGAGAGACAGAGGGGGGCTGAGAGACAGAGGGGGGAGCTGAGAGACAGAGGAGGGAGCTGAGAGACAGAGGGGGAGCAGAGAGAGAGAGGGGGGAGCTGAGAGACAGAGTAGGGGGCTGAGAGACAGAGGAGGGGGCTGAGAGACAGTGGAAGGGGCTGAGAGACAGTGGAGGGGGCTGAAAGACAGTGGAGGGGTCTGAGAGACAGAGGGGGGCTGAGAGACAGAGGGGGGAGCTGAGAGACAGAGGGGGGGTCTGAGAGACAGAGGGGGGTCGGAGAGATAGAGGGGAGCTGAGAGACAGAGGAGGGGCTAAAAGAGGGGGGACTGAGAGACACAGGCAACAGAGAAACAGAGGGGGACTGAGAGACAGAGGGGGGGTCTGAAAGACAGAGGGGGGTCTGAGAGACAGAGGAGGGGTCTTAGAGACAGAGGAGGGTCTGAGAGATAGTGGGGGGCTGAGAAACAGAGGGGGGGCTGAAAGAGGGGGGACTGAGAGACAGAGGGGGGGACTGAGAGACAGAGGGGGGGACTGAGAGACAGAGGGGGCAGAGAGACAGAGGGGAGGGCTGAGACAGACCACATAGCACTGTCCCTTTCTGCAGTCCCTCCTCTGCTCACCTCCCCGCTGTCTCAGTGTTCTGGCATGTTTGTGTAGGATGCCAGATACCTGATGGCCAGCAGCGGCAGCGCCGAGTCTCCCTCTTGATCCGGGGGGTGCTCACGCTGCTCTGCTCCTTACAGTGGCGCATGTTCTCTTCCTCCGGGCTCCCAGTCAGCCTGCCCTCCGGCCCAGGCCGCATGGTTCCTGGAGCAGAGAGGAGGTGGAGGAATCGAGATTCTGGGAGCGCCGGGGTGGCCGCGCTTGCTACTGTCCGCCTCTTCGGTGGTCAAGGAGGGGGTGGAGCTCTTCTCCTTCGCAATTTTACATCCAACTGCCCTCCTCGCTGGCCACCTTCCCCGAATCCCCGCCGCTGTTTGCTGCCACGCTCTCGCTGCCGCCGAACTGCATAAAAAAACGGCCCACAAAAAAAAAAGAAAACATTTTTTATTTTATTTTTAAACGGCCCACTGAGCCATCGGCCCACCAGGAAACTCCCGGTAGTCCCTATGGCCAGTCCATCCCTGAATGGGGGGGGACACCTGAGATGTAAGGAAGCACTCCGCTGGCTGCGGACAGTGACACCTGAGATGAAAGGAAGCACTCCGCTGGGGGAACCTTAGATGTAAGGAAGCACTCCGCTGTGGACACCTGAGATGTAAGGAAGCACTCCACTCGGGAAACCTGAGATGTAAGGAAGCACTCCGCTGGGGACACCTGAGATGTAAGGAAGCACTCCGCTGGCTGGGGACAGTGACACCTGAGATGTAAGGAAGCACTCCGCTGGCTGGGGACAGTGACACCTGAGATGTAAGGCAGCACTCCGCTGGGGACACCTGAGATGTAAGGAAGCACTCCACTGGGGACACCTGAGATGTAAGGAAGCACTCCGCTGGCTGGGGACAGTGACACCTGAGCTGTAAGGAAGCACTTTGCTGGGGACACCTGAGATGTAAAGAAGCATTCCGCTGGGGACACCTGAGATGTAAGGAAGCACTCCGCTGGCTGGGGACAGTGACACCTGAGATGTAAGGAAGCACTCCGCTGGGGACACCTGGGACACCTGAGATGTAAGGAAGCACTACGCTGGCTGGGGACAGTGACACCTGAGATGTAAGGAAGCACTCTACTGGTTGGGGACAGTGACACCTGAGATGTAAGGAAGCACTCCGCTGGCTGGGGACAGTGACACCTGAGATGTAAAGAAGCACTCCGCTGGGGACACCTGAGATGTAAGGAAGCACTCCGCTGGCTGGGGACAGTGAAACCTGAGATGTAAGGAAGCACTCCGCTGGGGACACCTGAGATGTAAGGAAGCACTCCGCTGGGGACACCTGGGGACACCTGCGATGTAAGGAAGCACTCCGCTGGCTGGGGACAGTGACACCTGAGATGTAAGGAAGCACTCCGCTGGCTGGGGACAGTGACACCTGAGATGTAAGGAAGCACTCCACTGGTTGGGGACAGTGACACCTGAGATATAAGGAAGCACTCCGCTGGCTAAGGACAGTCACACCTGAGATGTAAGGAAGCACTCCGCTGGCTGGGGACAGTGACACCTGAGATGTAAGGAAGCACTCCGCTGGCTGGCGACAGTGACACCTGAGATGTAAGGAAGCACTCCGCTGGGGACACCTGCGATGTAAGGAAGCACTCCGCTGGCTGGGGACAGTGACACCTGAGATGTAAGGAAGCACTCCGCTGGCTGGGGACAGTGACACCTGAGATGTAAGGAAGCACTCCGCTGGCTGGCGACAGTGACACCTGAGATGTAAGGAAGCCCTCCGCTGGTTGGCGACAGTGACACCTGAGATGTAAGGAAGCACTCCGCTGGCTGGCGACAGTGACACCTGAGATGTAAGGAAGCACTCCGCTGGCTGGGGACAGGGACACCTGAGATGTAAGGAAGCACTCCGCTGGCTGGCGACAGTGACACCTGAGATGTAAGGAAGCACTCCGCTGGGGACACCTGCGATGTAAGGAAGCACTCCGCTGGCTGGGGACAGTGACACCTGAGATGTAATGAAGCACTCCGCTGGCTGGGGACAGTGACACCTGAGATGTAAGGAAGCACTCCGCTGGCTGGCGACAGTGACACCTGAGATGTAAGGAAGCCCTCCGCTGGTTGGGGACAGTGACACCTGAGATGTAAGGAAGCACTCCGCTGGCTGGGGACAGTGACACCTGAGATGTAAGGAAGCACTCCACTGGCTGGGGACATTGACATCAGAGCTCCGACTGATTCTGATTCTGCATTATGGCGAGTTGAACTATTTAATTTTATATCACAATGTAATAATAGAAATAATGCGCTTCAATCACCCTGACTCCATAACAACCATGGTGCCGGGATGATTGAAGCGCTAACACCAGATGTTTGGAGTATCTTTATCTGCTGATTGTTAAACTTTCTGGAATACACATATTTCTATTGTGGTTGGGGGAAGACTGTGATGGGGGGGAGACTGTGATGGGGGGAGTCTGTGATGGGGGAGTCTGTTATGGGGGGAATCTTATAGGGGGATCTGTGAGGGGGGAGTCTGTTATGGGGGATCTGTTATGGGTGGCTCTGTGATGTGGGTATCTGTTACGGGGGGCTTTGTGATGGAGAGGAGTTTGTGTTGGGGGGCTTTGTGATGGGGAGATTTGTGATGGGGGGTCTGTGATGGGGGATCTTTTATGGGGGCTTTGTGATGGATGACCTTATATGGGGGCTTTTTGATGGGGGGAATCTGTGATGGGGGATCTGTGATGGAGAGGCTCTGTGATGAGGGGGTTCTGAAATGCGGAGGGGGTTCTGTGATGTGATACTAATACCGTATATACTCGAGTATAAGCCGAGTTTTTCAGCACATTTTTTTGTGCTGAAAATGCCTGCCTCGGCTTATACTCGAGTCACCTTTTTCAAAGCCGGGCACCCCTTCCATAGACTCCCATGTTAAACGTCAGTCTAGTCATGGACACAGTGAGGCATGGGCACAATGAGGCATGGGCACAGTGAGGCATGCACATGGACACAATGTGGCAAAGTGAGGCACAGTGAGGCATGCAGATAGACACCCTAGGCTTATACTCAAGTCAATAAGTTTTCCCAGTTTTTTGTGGTAAAATTAGGTGCCTCGGCTTATATTTGGGTCGGCTTATACTCGAGTATATACGGTAAGTTTATGTTGATTCAAATATTTTTTTATTTTAAATATTAAATAGTTTTGTCCTGTTTTTTTGCACTACAAATAAGATGTGTGCATAGGAATTTGTTCATATTTTTTTAAACTATAGTCCGGCCCCCAACAGTCTGAGGGACCATGAACTGGCCCCCTGTTTAAAAGGTTTGAGGACCCCTGCTCTAGTTGGAGCGCAGGAACGAGCCCTGCTGCAAAGTATTACAGCAAAAATTGTAATTACACGCCCCTGTTAAACAGGGGCAGAAAAACTGGGCCTTAGGCACTGGTGCTGGTGCCACAACACTGCAACCCCTCACAGATACTCTAGTTGGAGCGCAGGAATGAGCTCTGCTGCAAAATATTGCATCAAAAATTATAATTATACGCCCCTGTTAAACAGGGGCAGAAAAATTGGGCTTTAGGCACTGGTGGCGGTGCCCAGAACCAAAAATGTTCTTACAAGCTATCAACGTAAACAGGAGGAAGAGGATAGTCACTCAGCACAACAGAATAGTCACTCAGCATCAGCATAGGCAGTCTTGAAGGGATCGTAACATTCAAACAATTATTATTAGGTTACATCAGCATCAGGTGCTTGGTAGCTGGTGATCCAAGACTGATTCATTTTTATGAAGGTCAGACGATCGACCGAGTCGGTGGACAGGCGCACCCTGTGATTGGTTACAAAGCCTCCAGCAGCACTGAATGTGCGTTCCGAAAGAACGCTGGATGCAGGACAGGCCAGTAGCTCAATTGCATACTGTGCAAGCTCTGGCCAGTGATCCATCCTCAAGACCCAGTAACCCAGAGGATTTTTGGTGGGAAAGGTGTCCAAGTCTGATCTTGCCCCTAGGTATTTCTGCACCATGTGAATCTGGTGATGGTTGCTGGAACCGATCATACCTTGGGGCTGCGGACTAAAAAATTGTCTGAACACACGGCCACCTTCTCCACCGCTCCTTCTGTGACTGACCAAAGCCTCAGCAACACGTTGTCCAGGACCAGGAATTTGTAACCTCCCAGGCTCTTGAAACGCGTTGCACAAACCTTTCTGCAAGGCCTTCCGAAGATGTTTCATCCTCTGCTCCCTCTGCGACGGCTGGATAAAGTCCGCAACCTAAAAGAGGGGGGACTGAGAGACACGTGAACTGAGAGACAGAGGGGGGGTCTGAGAGACAGAGAAGGGGTCTGAGAGACAGAGGAGGGGTCTGAGAGACAGAGGAGGAAGCTGAGAGACAGAGGGGGAAGCTGAGAGACAATGGGAGGGAGCTAAGAGGCAATGGGAGGGAGCTGAGAGACAATGGGAGAGAGCTGAGAGACAGAGGGGGAGCTGAGAGACAGAGGGGGAGCTGAGAGACAGAGGGGGAAGCTGAGAGACAGAGGGGGAGCTGAGAGACAGAGGGGGGTCGAAGAGACAGAGGGGGAGCTGAGAGACAGAGGGGGAGCTGAGAGACAGAGGGGGGAGCTGAGAGACAGAGGGGGAGCTGAGATACAGAGGGGGGAGCTGAGAGACAGAGGGGGGAGCTGAGAGACAGAGGAGGGGGCTGAGAGACAGAGGTGGGCTGAGAGACAGAGGGGGGAGCTGAGAGACAGAGGGGGGAGCTGAGAGACAGAGGGGGGAGCTGAGAGACAGAGGGGGAGCTGAGAGACAGAGGGGGGAGCTGAGAGACAGAGTAGGGGGCTGAGAGACAGAGGAGGGGGCTGAGAGACAGTGGAGGGGTCTGAGAGACAGTGGAGGGGGCTGAAAGACAGTGGAGGGGTCTGAGAGACAGAGGGGGGCTGAGAGACAGAGGGGGGAGCTGAGAGACAGAGGGGGAGCTGAGAGACAGAGGGGGAGAGCTGAGAGACAGAGGAGGAGAGCTGAGAGACAGAGGAGGAGAGCTGAGAGACAGAGGAGGAGAGCTGAGAGACAGAGGAGGGGTCTGAGAGACAGAGGGAGGGTCTGAGAGACAGAGGGGGGTCGGAGAGATAGAGGGGAGCTGAGAGACAGAGGAGGGGCTAAAAGAGGGGGGACTGAGAGACACAGGGAACTGAGAGACAGAGGGGGGTCTGAGAGACAGAGGGGGGTCTGAGAGACAGAGGAGGGGTCTGAGAGACAGAGGAGGGGTCTTAGAGTCTGAGAGACAGAGGAGGGGTCTGAGAGACAGAGGAGGGGTCTTAGAGACAGAGGAGGGGGCTGAAAGAGGGGGGACTGAGAGACAGAGGGGGGGACTGAGAGACAGAGGGGGGACTGAGAGACAGAGGGGGCATCCTCTGCTCCCTCTGCGATGGCTGGATAAAGTCCGCAACCTAAAAGAGGGGGGACTGAGAGACACGGGAACTGAGAGACAGAGCGGGGTCTGAGAGACAGAGGAGGGGTCTGAGAGACAGAGGAGGGGTCTGAGAGACAGAGGAGGAAGCTGAGAGACAGAGGGGGAAGCTGAGAGACAATGGGAGGGAGCTAAGAGGCAATGGGAGGGAGCTGAGAGACAATGGGAGAGAGCTGAGAGACAGAGGGGGAGCTGAGAGACAGAGGGGGAGCTGAGAGACAAAGGGGGAAGCTGAGAGACAGAGGGGGAGCTGAGAGACAGAGGGGGGTCGAAGAGACAGAGGGGGAGCTGAGAGACAGAGGGGGGAGCTGAGAGACAGAGGGGGGAGCTGAGAGACAGAGGGGGAGCTGAGATACAGAGGGGGGAGCTGAGAGACAGAGGGGGGAGCTGAGAGACAGAGGAGGGGGCTGAGAGACAGAGGTGGGCTGAGAGACAGAGGGGGGAGCTGAGAGACAGAGGGGGGAGCTGAGAGACAGAGGGGGAGCTGAGAGACAGAGGGGGAGCTGAGAGACAGAGTAGGGGGCTGAGAGACAGAGGAGGGGGCTGAGAGACAGTGGAGGGGGCTGAGAGACAGTGGAGGGGGCTGAAAGACAGTGGAGGGGTCTGAGAGACAGAGGGGGGCTGAGAGACAGAGGGGGGAGCTGAGAGACAGAGGGGGAGAGCTGAGAGACAGAGGAGGAGAGCTGAGAGACAGAGGAGGAGAGCTGAGAGACAGAGGAGGAGAGCTGAGAGACAGAGGAGGGGTCTGAGAGACCGAGGAGGGGTCTGAGAGACAGAGGGGGGGTCTGAGAGACAGAGGGGGGTCGGAGAGATAGAGGGGCGCTGAGAGACAGAGGAGGGGCTAAAAGAGGGGGGACTGAGAGACACAGGGAACTGAGAGACAGAGGGGGGTCTGAGAGACAGAGGGGGGGTCTGAGAGACAGAGGAGGGGTCTGAGAGACAGAGGAGGGGTCTTAGAGACAGAGGAGGGTCTGAGAGATAGTGGGGGGGCTGAGAAACAGAGGAGGGGGCTGAAAGAGGGGGGACTGAGAGACAGAGGGGGGACTGAGAGACAGAGGGGGGGACTGGGAGACAGAGTGGGCAGAGAGACAGAGGGGAGGGCTGAGACAGACCACATAGCACTGTCCCTTTCTGCAGTCCCTCCTCTGCTCACCTCCCCGCTGTCTCAGTGTTCTGGCATGTTTGTGTAGGATGCCAGGTACCTGATGGCCAGCAGCGGCAGCGCCGAGTCTCCCTCTTGATCCGGGGGGTGCTCACGCTGCTCTGATCCTTACAGTGGCGCATGTTCTCTTCCTCCGGGCTCCCAGTCAGCCTGCCCTCCGGCCCAGGCCGCATGGTTCCTGGAGCAGAGAGGAGGTGGAGGAATCGAGATTCTGGGAGCGCCGGGGTGGCCGCGCTTGCTATTGTCCGCCTCTTCAGTGGTCAAGGAGGGGGTGGAGCTCTTCTCCTTCGCAATTTTACATCCAACTGCCCTCCTCGCTGGCCACCTTCCCCGAATCCCCGCCGCTGTTTGCTGCCACGCTCTCACTGCCGCCGAACTGCATAAAAAACGGCCCACAAAAAAAAAAGAAAACATTTTTTATTTATTTTTTAAACGGCCCACTGAGCCATCGGCCCACCAGGAAAATCCCGGTAGTCCCTATGGCCAGTCCATCCCTGAATGGGGGGGACACCTGAGATGTAAGGAAGCACTCCGCTGGCTGGAGACAGTGACACCTGAGAAGAAAGGAAGCACTCCGCTGGGGGAACCTTAGATGTAAGGAAGCACTCCGCTGTGGACACCTGAGATGTAAGGAAGCACTCCACTCGGGAAACCTGAGATGTAAGGAAGCACTCCGCTCGGGACACCTGAGATGTAAGGAAGCACTCCGCTGGCTGGGGACAGTGACACCTGAGATGTAAGGAAGCACTCCGCTGGCTGGGGACAGTGACACCTGAGATGTAAGGCAGCACTCCGCTG
Organism: Rana muscosa; assembly: GCA_029206835.1. NCBI lineage: Eukaryota > Metazoa > Chordata > Amphibia > Anura > Ranidae > Rana > Rana muscosa. Next base: position 510,993,069 of record CM055116.1, on the reverse strand, counting down.
GGGACACCTGAGATGTAAGGAAGCACTCCACTGGGGACACCTGAGATGTAAGGAAGCACTCCGCTGGCTGGGGACAGTGACACCTGAGATGTAAGGAAGCACTTTGCTGGGGACACCTGAGATGTAAAGAAGCACTCCGCTGGGGACACCTGAGATGTAAGGAAGCACTCCGCTGGCTGGGGACAGTGACACCTGAGATGTAAGAAAGCACTCCGCTGGGGACACCTGAGATGTAAGGAAGCACCCCGCTGGGGACACCTGGGACACCTGCGATGTAAGGAAGCACTCCGCTGGCTGGGGACAGTGACACCTGAGATGTAAGGAAGCACTCCACTGGTTGGGGACAGTGACACCTGGGATGTAAGGAAGCACTCCGCTGGCTGGGGACAGTGACACCTGAGATGTAAAGAAGCACTCCGCTGGGGACACCTGAGATGTAAGGAAGCACTCCACTGGGGACACCTGAGATGTAAGGAAGCACTCCGCTGGGGACACCTGGGGACACCTGCGATGTAAGGAAGCACTCCGCTGGCTGGGGACAGTGACACCTGAGATGTAAGGAAGCACTCCGCTGGCTGGGGACAGTGACACCTGAGATGTAAGGAAGCACTCCACTGGTTGGGGACAGTGACACCTGAGATATAAGGAAGCACTCCGCTGGCTGGGGACAGTGACACCTGAGATGTAAGGAAGCACTCCGCTGGCTGGGGACAGTGACACCTGAGATGTAAGGAAGCACTCCGCTGGCTGGGGACAGTGACACCTGAGATGTAAGGAAGCACTCCGCTGGCTGGCGACAGTGACACCTGAGATGTAAGGAAGCACTCCGCTGGGGACACCTGGGGACACCTGCGATGTAAGGAAGCACTCCGCTGGCTGGGGACAGTGACACCTGAGATGTAAGGAAGCACTCCGCTGGCTGGGGACAGTGACACCTGAGATGTAAGGAAGCACTCATCTGGCTGGCGACAGTGACACCTGAGATGTAAGGAAGCACTCCGCTGGTTGGGGACAGTGACACCTGAGATGTAAGGAAGCACTCCGCTGGCTGGGGACAGTGACACCTGAGATGTAAGGAAGCGCTCCGCTGGCTGGGGACAGTGACACCTGAGATGTAAGGAAGCACTCCGCTGGCTGGGGACAGTGAAACCTGAGATGTAAGAAAGCACTCCGCTGGCTGGGGACAGTGAAACCTGAGATGTAAGGAAGCACTCCGCTGGGGACACCTGAGAAGTAAGGAAGCACTCCGCTGGGGACACCTGGGGACACCTGCGATGTAAGGAAGCACTCCGCTGGCTGGGGACAGTGACACCTGAGATGTAAGGAAGCACTCCACTGGCTGGGGACAGTGACACCTGAGATGTAAGGAAGCACTCCACTGGTTGGGGACAGTGACACCTGAGAGATAAGGAAGCACTCCGCTGGCTGGGGACAGTGACACCTGAGATGTAAGGAAGCACTCCGCTGGCTGGGGACAGTGACACCTGAGGTGTAAGGAAGCACTCCGCTGGCTGGGGACAGTGACACCTGAGATGTAAGGAAGCACTCCGCTGGCTGGCGACAGTGACACCTGAGATGTAAGGAAGCACTCCGCTGGCTGGCGACAGTGACACCTGAGATGTAAGGAAGCACTCCGCTGGGGACACCTGGGGTCACCTGCGATGTAAGGAAGCACTCCGCTGGCTGGGGACAGTGACACCTGAGATGTAAGGAAGCACTCATCTGGCTGGCGACAGTGACACCTGAGATGTAAGGAAGCACTCCGCTGGTTGGGGACAGTGACACCTGAGATGTAAGGAAGCACTCCGCTGGCTGGGGACAGTGACACCTGAGATGTAAGGAAGCACTCCGCTGGCTGGGGACAGTGACACCTGAGATGTAAGGAAGCACTCCACTGGCTGGGGACATTGACATCAGAGCTCCGACTGATTCTGATTCTGCATTATGGTGAGTTAAACTATTTAATTTTATATTACAATGTAATAATAGAAATAATGCGCTTCAATCACCCTGACTCCATAACAACCATGGTGCCGGGATGATTGAAGCGCTAACACCAGATGTTTGGAGTATCTTTATCTGCTGATTGTTAAACTTTCTGGAATACACATATTTCTATTGTGGTTGGGGGAAGACTGTGATGGGGGGGGGGGAGACTGTGATGGGGGGAGTCTGTGATGTGGGAGTCTGTTATGGGGGGAATCTTATAGGGGGATCTGTGAGGGGGGAGTCTGTTATGGGGGATCTGTTATGGGTGGCTCTGTGATGGGGGTATCTGTTACGGGGGGCTTTGTGATGGAGAGCAGTTTGTGTTGGGGGGCTTTGTGATGGGGAGATTTGTGATGGGGGGGTCTGTGATGGGGGATCTTCTATGGGGGCTTTGTGATGGATGACCTTATATGGGGGATTTTTGATGGGGGGAATCTGTGATGGGGGATCTGTGATGGAGAGGCTCTGTGATGAGGGGGTTCTGAAATGCGGAGGGGGTTCTGTGATGTGATACTAATACCGTATATACTCGAGTATAAGCCGAGTTTTTCAGCACATTTTTTTGTGCTGAAAATGCCTGCCTCGGCTTATACTCGAGTCACCTTTTTCAAAGCCGGGCACCCCTTCCATAGACTCCCATGTTAAACGTCAGTCTAGTCATGGACACAGTGAGGCATGGGCACAATGAGGCATGGGCACAGTGAGGCATGCACATGGACACAATGTGGCAAAGTGAGGCACAGTGAGGCATGCAGATGGACACCCTAGGCTTATACTCAAGTCAATAAGTTTTCCCAGTTTTTTGTGGTAAAATTAGGTGCCTCGGCTTATATTTGGGTCGGCTTATACTCGAGTATATACGGTAAGTTTATGTTGATTCAAATATTTTTTTGCACTACAAATAAGATGTGTGCATAGGAATTTGTTCATATTTTTTTAATCTATAGTCCGGGCCCCCAACAGTCTGAGGGACCATGAACTGGCCCCCTGTTTAAAAGGTTTGAGGACCCCTGCTCTAGTTGGAGCGCAGGAACGAGCCCTGCTGCAAAGTATTACAGCAAAAATTGTAATTACACGCCCCTGTTAAACAGGGGCAGAAAAACTGGGCCTTAGGCACTGGTGCTGGTGCCACAACACTGCAACCCATCAGGGATACTCTAGTTGGAGCGCAGGAATGAGCTCTGCTGCAAAATATTGCATCAAAAATTATAATTATACGCCCCTGTTAAACAGGGGCAGAAAAATTGGGCTTTAGGCACTGGTGGCGGTGCCCAGAACCAAAAATGTTCTTACAAGCTATCAACGTAAACAGGAGGAAGAGTATAGTCACTCAGCATCAGCATAGGCAGTCTTGAAGGGATCGTACATTCAAACAATTATTATTAGGTTACATCAGCATCAGGTGCTTGGTAGCTGGTGATCCAAGACTGATTCATTTTTATGAAGGTCAGACGATCGACCGAGTCGGTGGACAGGCACACCCTGTGATTGGTTACAAAGCCTCCAGCAGCACTGAATGTGCGTTCCGAAAGAACGCTGGATGCAGGACAGGCCAGTAGCTCAATTGCATACTGTGCAAGCTCTGGCCATCCTCAAGACCCAGTAACCCAGAGGATTTTTGGTGGGAAAGGTGTCCAAGTCTGATCTTGCCCCTAGGTATTTCTGCACCATGTGAATCTGGTGATGGTTGCTGGAACCGATCATACCTTGGGGCTGCGGACTAAAAAATTGTCTGAACACACGGCCACCTTCTCCACCGCTCCTTCTGTGACTGACCGAAGCCTCAGCAACACGTTGTCCAGTACCAGGAATTTTTAACCTCCCAGGCTCTTGAAACGCGTTGCACAAACCTTTCTGCAAGGCCTTCCGAAGATGTTTCATCCTCTGCGACGGCTGGATAAAGTCCGCAACCTTACCCTTGTAACGTGGATCAAGGAGGGTTGCCAGCCAGTAATGATCCCTCTCCTTGATACCACGAATACGAGCTTCCTTTCGCAGGCTTTGCAGGATCAGGAAGGCCATGTAGCGTAGGTTTGCTGAGACATTCGGTCTGGAGTCCTCTGGGTCACTAAGGACGACATGATGCGCAGCCACCTCCTCCCAGCCAAGTACAAGTACAAGTCCATTGGTTTCTTGGGACTATAAATGATCCCTTGAAGACTGCTGCTGATGCTGAGTGCTAGGCTCCACCTCCATGCTGACACAATCCTTCTCCTCCTCCTCCTCCTCGTCCTCTTCCTGTGTGATCGGCGGGCCAGCAGGAACACTATCTGGATAAAGGGGGCCTTGAGAGGTCTTCCTCCCTCTGTTCTGCCTCAAGTGCCCTGTCCATTATTCCACGCAGCATGTGCTCCAACAGGTGGACAACAGGGACAGTGTCACTGATGCATGCACTGTCACTGCTCACCATCCTCGTGGCCTCCTCAAATGGTGACAGGACAGTGCATGCATTCCTGATCATGACCCACTGGCGTGGCAAAAAAAAAAACAAGCTCCACTGACCCGGTCCTGGTGCCATAGTTGCACAGGTACTTATTGATGGCCCTCTGCTGCGTGTGTAGCCGCTGCAGCATGGCCAACGTTGAGTTCCACCTGGTGGGCATGTCACAGATTACGTGGTTCTTGGGCAGGTTGTATTCCTTTTGGAGGTCAGCCAGCCGAGCACTGGTATTATATGACCGGCAGACATGCACACAGACTTTCCTGGCCTGCCTCAGGACATCCTGTAAGCCCGGGTACCTGCCCAAGAACCATCAAGTTAAGGACGTGAGCCAAACAGGGCACATGGGTCAGCTGTCCCTGTCGGAGGGCGGAGAGGAGGTTGGTGCCATTGTCGCAAACCACCATTCCTGGCTTAAGCTGGTGTGGTGTCAACCACCTCTGAGCCTGCCCCTGCAGAGCTAACAGAATCTCTGCCCTAGTGTGGCTCCTGTCCCCCAAGCACACCAGCTCAAGCATCACATGGCATCTTTTTGCCTTCGTACTTGCGTAGCCCCTTGATCGCCTACGGAGCACCGCTGGTTCCGAGGACAAAGCACAGGAAGAGGCCATGGAGGAAGAAGAAGAGGAGGGGGTGGAGGAGAGAGGTGTGTCAGAATCACCACTAGTAGCATTTTGGAGGCGTGGTAGCGGGACAACCTCCAACACTACTGCACCCTGTCCTGCATCCTTCCCAGCTGACAGCAGAGTCCCCCAGTGGGCCGTGAAAGATAGGTAACGTCCCTGTCCGTGCCTGCTGGACCATGAGTCAGCGGTAATATGCACCTTACCGCTGACCGTTCTGTCCAGCGAGGCCAAGACATTGCCTTCCACATGCCGGTAGAAGCCGGAATCGCCTTCCGTGAAAAAAAGTTGCGTTTGGGAACCTGCCATTGAGGTACCGCACATTCCACAAACTCACGGAAGGGGGCAGAGTCTACCAAATGAAAGGGCAGCAGTTGAAGTGCTAGCAATTTAGCCAAGCTAGCATTCAACTGCTGGGCATGTGGATGGCTGGGAGCAAATTTCTTTCGGCGGTGCAGCAGCTGGGGTAGGGAAATTTGCCTGGTGCAATCGGACGTTGGTGTACTGATAGCAGATTGCCCGCAAGTACTTGGCAGTTACACACCTAATTCTACACCTTCATTCCTCCCGGTAAAGGTTTCTGAGAGGACTGAAGGTATAGTGGGGGTTGGAGATCCCAGCTGATGAGGAGCAAGGAGAGGTCCGCTTTGTTCTTGGGTGTGGGTCTTTTATGTACGCTTGCCAATGGACTGTATGGCAAGTCGACATATGTCTGGTCAAGCATGTGGTGCCCAAGCGGCTGATGTTTTGGCCATGCGAGATATGCCTCAGACATATGTTGCAAATAGCAACGGTGCAATCTGCTGCACACGTCTCCAAAAAGGCCCACACCAAAGAGCTTTTGGAATAACGCGCAGAGACCGCAGTGCCTTGCACATGCGGAGCTCTGCGGTGTGATGAATAAATGTGAAACGCGTCAGTTGTCCTAAGGTTTTGTTGCTGTGATATGTAGTACCTGTTTTTATCCTATTTTTGACAATAAAGCTAGGTTGGATTGGAGTGCGGCTGTCCTAATCATCCTTGTTCCTAAGGGCAACCTGCCTCATTGGAGATGTGCCTCCACCTCCTTCTCCTCCTCCCCCTCCTCCTCTCTCCTGTCAGGCACCCACGTAGAGTCAGTGACCTCATCATTCCCTCCCTCCTTGTCACTGTAGCAAACCTGGCAGTATGCTGCAGCTGGGGGAACATGACTGCCAGTTTGCTGTCCTTCTTGGGCACCCCCTCTCTCTGGGCTCACGTTACTGCCTTCCTCAAGTTGGGTACCATCATCGGAGCCTTCAAAACGCTGTGCATCTTCCTGCAGCATGTACCCAACACTGTGTTCAAACAGTTCGGGGGACTCCTCAGGACATGGTGGGGCTAGGGAAGAAGTGACTGATGCCATTAAGCCGATGGAAGAGGCCGCTTTGGCAGCTGCTCTGGCAGACAAAGTACCCTGACCCTGGGTGAGAAAGGATGAGGAGGATGAGGAAGGCTTGGTCATCCACTCTACCAACTCTTCTGCGTGTTGCGGCTCAACACGGCCAGCTGCCGAAAGAAAGGACACGCGTGCCCCACGGCCACATGCTGATGAGAATGCACCGTGTCCATGACCAGCACTGTTGCCTCTAGACACAGAGCCTGCTTGCCCTCTTTTATTGGCCTGTGTGTGTCTGCCTCTCCTTGTTGGCCTTCCAGACAAACTTTATTTCTTGTATTGGAATAGGTACACAAGGAATTGTCTGCAGTCAGCTTTAGCTGCACACTGTGCCCAGTATACAGTACACTGACTTAATAAACTGCAGGTTAGCTCAATCAACTGCCTGTATTATTAGGAATAGAACAGGAATAGTCTGCAGTCAGCTTTACCTGCACACTGAGCCCAGTATACAGTACACAGACTTAATATACTGCAGCTTAGCTCAATCAACTGACAGCCTATATTATTAGAAAAGAGAACAGGGATGGTCTGCAGTCAGCTTTACCTGCACACTGAGCCCAGTATACAGTACACTGACTTAATAAACTGCAGCTTAGCTAAATCAACTGCCTGCCTATATTATTAGGAAGAGAACAGGGATGGTCTGCAGTCAGCTTTACCTGCACACTGAGCCCAGTATACAGTACACTGACTTAATAAACTGCAGCTTAGCTAAATCAACTGCCTGCCTATATTATTAGCAAGAGAACAGGGATGGTCTGCAGTCAGCTTTACCTGCACACTGAGCCCAGTATACAGTACACTGACTTAATATACTGCAGCTTAGCTAAATCAACTGCCTGTATTATTAGGAATAGAACAGGAATAGTCTGCAGTCAGCTTTACCTGCACACTGAGCCCAGTATACAGTACACAGACTTAATATACTGCAGCTTAGCTCAATCAACTGACAGCCTATATTATTAGAAAAGAGAACAGGGATGGTCTGCAGTCAGCTTTACCTGCACACTGAGCCCAGTATACAGTACACTGACTTAATAAACTGCAGTTTAGATAAATCAACTGCCTGCCTATATTATTAGGCAGAGAACAGGGATGGTCTGCAGTCAGCTTTTCCTGCAGTGTCCCGCGGCAATCCGAAGTCCAACGCTGTCCACACGAAACGTCATTGGCTGAGCCTGAGCGGACCTGATGGGGAACTTCCTCCGCAGTGTATTAAATGAATAGACCCGCCCCTTCTAAAGTTCCCCATCAGGTCCGCTCAGCCAATGACGTAGGTGTAAGGCTAAGCGGACCAGATGCGGAACGTGAGAAGGGGCGGGTCTATTCATTTATTACACTGTGGAGGCAGTTCCCCATCAGCCAATGACGTAGGCGGGGTCTGACATATGAGGGGGCAGACCTGATGGGGAACTTCCTCCACAGTGTAATAAATGAATAGACCCGCCCCTTCTCACGTTCCGCATCTGGTCCGCTTAGCCTTACACCTACGTCATTGGCTGAGCGGACCTGATGGGGAACTTTAGAAGGGGCGGGTCTATTCATTTAATACACTGCAGAGGAAGTTCCCCATCAGGTCCGCTCAGGCTCAGCCAATGACATTTCGTGTGGACAGCGTTGGACATCGGATCGCCGCGGGACACTGGATTTCATCGCTGGAATGTTTTTTTTTTTTTAATAAAGGACTTTTCCAAGGTGTCTGTGTGTTTTTTTTAATTTATTTTTTACACTTTCTTTGTGAAATGGTAGGGGTACAATGTACCCCTTACCAATTCACATAGGTCGTTGGCCGGGATCTGGGGGTCCCCTTTGTTAAAGGGGTCTTCAAGATTCCGATAAACCCCCTGCCCGCAGACCCCCACAACCACCGGGCAAGGGTTGTGGAGATGAGGCCCTTGTCCCCATCAACATAGGGACATCCTCCTCATGTTGAGGGCATGTGGCCTGGTACGGTTCAGGAGGGAGGGCGCTCTCTCGCCCCCCCCTCTTTTCCTGTGGCCTGCCAGGTTGCGTGCTCGGATAAAGGGTCTTGTATGGATTTTTGGGGGAACTCCACGCCATTTTTTTTTATTTGGGGTGGAGTTCCCCTTAAAATCCATACCAGACCTGAAGGGCCTGGTATGGATATTTAGGGGAACTCCACGCATTTTTTTTTTTATTTGAGGCAGGGTTCCCCTTAATATCCATACCAGACCTAAAGGGCCTGGTAATTGAATTTGGGGGGACCCCCACGCTTTTTTTTTTTTTTTTTTATCAATGACTTTTCTATGTATTGCCGGGAGCCGACAATTCATTATAGCCGTGAGTGAGTTTTAAATGACTTTTTTTCCTTCAGAAATGACACTTTGTGCAGGGAAAGTTCTAAGCACGGGAAACAAGCGCGACTTTACATGCATACTATACACACACCCTAGGTACGAAATTTAAAGGAATATTTCACTGTTATTGTTTTTTACTTTAAGCATTATTAAAATCACTGCTCCCAAAAAAACGGCCTTTTTTAAAAAAAAAAATGCATTGATACATGTCCCCTGGGGCAGGACCCGGGTCCCCGAACACTTTTTAGGACAATAACTTAGCCTTTATAATTAGAACTTTTAATTTCGAACGTTCGAGTCCATTGTATTTAATAGGGTTCTAAAGTTTACGCAAACATTCTGGCTGTTCGCAGGTTCTGGTGCGAACCGAACAGGGGGGTGTTAGGCTCATCCCTACTGCCTATATTATTAGGAAGAGAACAGGGATGGTCTGCAGTCAGCTTTACGTGCACACTGAGCGTATACAGTACACTGACTTAATAATCTGCAGCTTAGCTAAATCAACTGCCAGCCATATTATTAGGAAGAGAACAGAGATGGTCTGAAGTCAGCTTTACCTGCACACAGAGCCCAGTATACAGTACCTAACTTAATAAACTGCAGCATAGCTAAATCAACTGCCAGCCTATATTATTAGGAAGAGAACAAGGATGGTCTGCAGTCAGCTTTACGTGCACACTGTGCCCAGTATACAGTACACTGACTTAATATACTGCAGCTTAGCTAAATCAACTGCCTGCCTATATTATTAGGAAGAGAACAGGGATGGTCTGCAATCAGCTTTACCTGCACACTGAGCCCAGTATACAGTACACTGACTTAATAAACTGCAGCTTAGCTAAATCAACTGCCTGCCTATATTATTAGGAAGAGAACAGGGATGGTCTGCAGTCAGCTTTACCTGCACACTGAGCCCAGTATACAGTACACTGACTTAATAAACTGCAGCTTAGCTAAATCAACTGCCTGCCTATATTATTAGCAAGAGAACAGGGATGGTCTGCAGTCAGCTTTACCTGCACACTGAGCCCAGTATACAGTACACTGACTTAATATACTGCAGCTTAGCTAAATCAACTGCCAGCCTATATTATTAGGAAGAGAACAGGGATGGTCTGCAGTCAGCTTTACCTGCACACTGAGCCCAGTATACAGTAAACTGACTTAATATACTGCAGCGAGAATAACAGGAAAACTCTGAAGTGAGATCTAGCTAAACTGAATACAGTGTATATATATAGATATATACAACTCCTGGGATGCATATATATACTAAATACACTGACTGCAGCTACCTGAATCGCCTGCCTGCTCTATCTAACTGAAATGAAATGACACTCTGACTCTCTCTCTATCTCTCTCAGACTCTCACAAGTCACAACGCGCAACACACTACACAAGGCCGACACGCAGGCGGCCTTATATAGTGTGGGGCGTGTACCTACTCCCCTGAGCCGTGATTGGCCAAAGTTACCCTTCCTTTGGCCAATTATGGCTCTCTGTGCTGACGGCCCTGTGATTGGCCAAAGCATGCGGATCATTTCGCCCAAAGCATTCCACAGAAACTGCCCTCCTAAAACTCACAAACGACTTGCTAACAGCAAAAACCAAAGGTCATTTATTCCATACTCTTACTCTTGGACCTTTCCGCTGCCTTTGATACAATTGATCACCCCCTCCTCCTCAAAAAACTCAATTTGCTTGGTCTCCATGGCTGCACTCTCCGTTGGTTCGAATCTTACCTATCTCACCGCACCTTCAGTGTCACTTACAACTCCACTTCCTTCTCTCCAACTCCTCTTACCGTTGGGGTCCCCCAAGGTTCGGTCCTTGTACCTCTGTTATTCTCGATCTACACATCCTCCCTGGGTCAGCTCATAGCCTCCCATGGCTTCCACTACCATTTATATGCTGACGACACCCAAATCTATCTCTCTGCCCCTCAGCTCACCCCACCAGTCTCCTCACGCATCACGGATTTACTAACAGACATATCAGCCTGGATGTCAAACCACTTCCTCAAACTGAATCTATCTAAATCTGAGCTCTTAATATTTCCTCCCCCACGTGCCCCTTCCCCTGATTTCTCTTTCAAGATCAATGGCACATCTATCAGTCCGTCCCCACATGCCAGGGTGCTAGGGGTAATCTTAGACTATGAACTGTCCTTTCAGGCCCACATCCAATCCCTGTCCAAATCATGCCGCCTTGGCCTCTGCAACATTTCCAGAATACGCCCCTTTTTAACTAATGACACCATCAAGCTTCTAATTCACTCCCTGGTCATCTCTCGCCTCGACTACTGCAAGCAACTCCCTCCTCATTGGATTACCTTTACATAGACTATCCCCCCTTCAGTCCATCATGAATGCCGCTGCAAGACTCATACACCTTACCAACCATTCAGTGTCCTCTACCCCTCTCTGCCAATCCCTCCACTGGCTCCCACTCACCCAACGAATAAAATTCAAAGTACTAACAATAATTTACAAAGCCACCCACAACTCGGCCCTCAGCTACATCACTAATCTAGTCCCAAAATACCAACCAAGCCGCTCTCTTCGGTTCTCCCAATACCTCCTGCTCTCTAGCTCCCTTGTCACCTTCTCCCATGCTCGCCTCTAGGATTTCTCCAGAGCTTCCCCCATCCTTTGGAACTCCCTACCCCAATCTGTCCTACTGTCCCCTAATCTATCCATATTTAGACGATCCCTGAAAACTCTACTCTTTAAAGAAGCCTATCCTGCTTCTAACTAACACTTTTACTTCCTCCATCAGCTCATCCCCCACAGCTATTACCTTTTGTATCAAATGACCCTCCCTTTTTAGATTGTAAGCTCTAATGAGCAGGGCCCTCTGATTCCTCTTGTACCAAATTGTAATGTAACTGTAATGTCTGCCTTTATTTTGCTAAGCACTGCGCAAACTGTTGGCCCTATATAAAACCTGTATAATAATAATAGTGCATGCTTGGCCAATCATCAGCCAGCAATGCACTGCGATGTCGCAGTGAATTATGGGCCGTGACGCACCATTCGAATTTGCCGCGAATGGCCCATAATGTTCGAAATTCGGCGAACGAGCAAACAGGCGATGTTCGAGTTGAACATGAGTTTGACTCGAACACGAAGCTCATCCCTATTTATCACCAACGCTAGATGGGGTTGCTTATGGCAAACCTTATGGCAAATACAGTATTGTTATTACACCTAAATTAGTGGCGTCTTTGCAAACATTCTTAAAATGCTGTGTACATTTTTTGTATGCACAGATCACATACAGAGAGGCCAATTATATTTTGAACATTTTGATCTAAAAGTGTTTGCACCATGAATGTGGGATTGTTCTGAGGAAGGAGATTAACCACTTGCTTACTGGGCACTTAAACCCCCCTCCTGCCCAGACCAATTTTCAGCTTTCAGCGGCGGTGATGCAATTTGAATGACAATTGCGTAGTCATACAACACTGTACCCAAATTTAATTTTCATCATTTTTTTCACACAAATAGAGCTTTTTTTGGTGGTATTTGATCACCTCTGCGGTTTTGCTAAACAAACAAAAAAAAAGATGGAAAATTTTGAAAAAAAAATCATGTTTTATATTTTGTTAAAAAAAATGCAAACAGGTAATTTTTCTCCTTCATTGATATGCGCTGATGAGAAGGCACTGATGGGCACTGATAGGCCGCACTGGTGGGCACTGATAGGCTGCACTGGTGGGCACTGATAGGCTGCACTGGTGAGCACTGATAGGCACAGACAAGGTGACACTGATGGGGACAGATAAGGCGGTACTGATAGGCACAGATAAGGCGGCACTGATGGGTGGCACTGATGGGTGACACTGATGAGTGCAATTGATAGGTGTTACTGATGGGCACATATAGATGGCACTGATGGGCACTGATAGGTGGCACTAATAGGTGGCACTGATGGGCACTGTTGGGCACTGGTAGGCGACACTGATGGGCACTGGTAGGTGACAATGATGGGCACTGGTAGGTGACAATGATGGGCAGCACTGTTGAAGAGGCACTGATTAGTGACTTTGAGAGGTGGCACTGTGGGCACTGATAGGTGGCACTGTGGGCACTGATAGGTGGCGCTGGTGGGCACTGGTAGGTGGCACTGTTGTGCACTGACAGGTGGCACACATGGGCACAGATGAACTGTCCGCAGCTCTCCCTGATCGGGACTGATGTCCTTCTGAATTCCGCCGTGATCAGCTTTTTTTCCTCCTCACGCTATCATTGGCTGACAGCTGATCAGGTGGTAAGGGTCGGGACCAACCCCTTACTCCGATCTGTGATCCAGAGAGTCTCATAGACTCGCTATTAACAGAGTGAGCTGCGCGCGTCCTCCAGGGGGCGCGCAGGCCGCTCGGGCATGGGAGGACATCTATTGACAGCCTCCCGGCGATTCAGGTCCGCTCTGTAGCCATCATTCGGCAATAGGGCGGACGTCAAGAGGTTAAAGTGAAACTAACTACCAATGATGAGAGATGGTGGGTCTGGGGGTTTATTATTGAATAGAAGGTGAATGATGGACTTTGTAGGCACCACAATTACAACTTATTAAATACATTTTTATTACAAAATATATACAAATGAACAATAATAAAAACTTTAACTATTCACAATGCAATGACATTGCCATTAGAATATATGAACACACCACCTATTGAACCAAAAGCATTAAGCTATTTATCAAAAAAAGAAGCGTTCACACGTGCAACATGTAGAGCTGAGCTGAGCCACGGCACACCTCCTATTCTTCATGCTACATTTGATGTAACAATATTAATGGATGAATTTTTGGATGAATAGTTAGCTCAATGCTATTGGTTCAATAGGTGGTGTGTTCATATATTCTAATTGCAATAGCATTGCATTATGAATAGTTAACATTTTTAGTATTGTTAATTTGTATATATTTTGTAATAGAAATGTATTGAATTTTAATAAGTTGTTATTGTGGTGCCTACAAAGTCCATCATTCACCTTGTATTCCGTCTTGCACATATATAAGGACGTGCCACTTTTATACATGTCCTTGTATCCACAGTACCACTCTGTGATGATACAAATAAAATCTTCTTTAAAGTATCACTGATTGACAACTAATGATTGTGTTATTGTTTTTTGGCAGGTAGAGACTGAGGTTTAAAGTGCTATTTTTAGTGGGGTTTTCATGACATCTAGTCATTGAACGCAATTTAATTTCAGTACAATGCAATTTCCTCCAGGGAATTTTCGTCCAGTCATAATAGAAGACTTGCACTTGGCATCAGTGGGTGAATTGTAATAGCTAAGAGCACTTTAATTACTGTACCTGAGCATTTTTTTTTTTAAATACATGTTAAAATTTGCATTTTTTGCTCTAAAACTTTAATCCCAAAACAATTGTATTTTTTTCTGAAAGCAGAGGCCCTCTAGAATAAAATATTAGCAGTTGCTATTTTTTTATGTTGCACAATATTTACGCAACTGCAGTGGCGTAGCGTGGGTTGTCAGCACCCGGGGCAAGGCAAGTAATTTGCGCCCCCCCCCCCCCCCCAACCTGTAGACTTAGACACTCCCAGAGCCCCTTCCAACAATGCAATAGTACTGACCAACCTGATTACTTTACTGACCATTACACACTACACTGACCACTATACTACACTGTCCACTACACTACACTACACTGACCACTATACTATACTGTCCACTACACTAAGAACTACACTGACCACTATACTGTCAACTACACTGAGAACTACACTGACCACTACACTACACTACACTACACTGTCCACTACACTACACTGACCACTACACTGACCACTATACTGTCCACTACACTGACCACTATACTATACTGTCCACTACACTACCCTACAATGACCACTACACTGACCACTATACTGTCCACTACACTGACCACTATACTATACTGTCCACTACACTACCCTACACTGACCACTACACTGACCACTATACTGTCCACTACACTGACCACTATACTATACTGTCCACTACACTGAGAACTACACTGACCACTATACTGTCCACTACACTGAGAACTACACTGACCACTACACTACACTACACTGACCACTACACTACACTACACTACACTGAGCACTATACTGTCCACTACACTACACTGACCACTACACTATACTGTCCACTACACTGAGAACTACACTGTCCACTACACTAACCACTACACTAACCACTACACTAACCACTACACCATACTGTCCACTACACTAACCATCATACTACACTACACTGACCACTATACTATACTGTCCACTACACTGAGAACTACACTGACCACTACACTGACCACTGTACTATACTGTCCATTACACTAACCACCATATTACACTGACCATTACACTGACCACTACACTGACCACTGTACTATACTGTCCACTACACTAATCACCATACTACACTACACTGACCACCATACTACACTGATCACCATGCTACACGGTCCACTACACTACACTGACCACCATACTACACTACACTACACTACACTGACCACCATACTACACTACACTGACCACCATACTACACTACACTACACTAACCACCATACTACACTACACTAACCACCATACTACACTACACTGACCATTATAATATACTGTCCGCTACACTGAGAACTACACTGACCACTACACTGACCACCATACTACACTATACTGACCACCATACTACACTACACTGACCACCATACTACATTGACCACCATACTACACTGACCACCATACTACACGGTCCACTACACTACACTGACCACCATACTACACTACACTGACCACCATACTACACTACACTGACCACCATACTACACTACACTAACCACCATACTACACTACACTACACTACCCACCATACTACACTACACTGACCATTATAATATACTGTCCACTACACTGAGAACTACACTGACCACTACACTGACCACCATACTACACTACACTGACCACCATACTACATTGACCACCATACTACACTGATCACTGTACTATATGGTCCACTACACTACACTGACCACCATACTACACTACACTGACCACCATACTACACCATACTACACTACACTGACCACCATACTACATTGACCACCATACTACACTGATCACTGTACTATATGGTCCACTACACTACAATGACCAACATACTACACTACACTGACCACCATACTACACTACACTGACCACCGTACTACACCATACTACACTACACTGACCACCATACTATACTTCACTGACCACCATACTACACCACACTGACCACCATACTACACTACACTGACCACCATACTACACTACACTGACCACCATATTACACCATACTACACTACACTGACCAGCATACTACACTACACTGACCACCATACTACACTACACTGACCACCATACCATACTACACTGACCACCATACCATACTACACTACACACTACACTACACTGTCCTGCTGCCTACAGTATTCCCTCTCTCTTTCTCATCCCCCGGGGCCAGTAACACGAGGGAGTCTCATTCACCTTCTTGCCCTGGCCTGAATCAGTCCGGCAGATAGGAGGAGGTGGCGGCGGCGGAGAAGGTGGCGGCAGTGGAGGAGGAGGAGGAAGCGGCGACAGCGGCGGATGAGCTGGCAGCAGCGGAGGCGGAGGTCCGAGGCGGCTCACATTTTTGCTTGTCCCCCGCCATGTTCAGTGTCCGGCGCACTGTGATTGGGCGTATGGGGGTCATGTCCAGAGGCAGGACTTCAGGAGCAACGCGATTGCGGACAGGCCAGCCCTACGCCTCACTTACATGACCCCCATACGCCCAATCACAGGGGGCTGGACACTCAACATGGCGGCCAGAGCGCTGGGGACACGGAACCTAAAATTAGGAGGAGGCAGCCAGTAGTCACACACACTGGCATGAAAAGTCGCCCCGCTAAATATGGCGCCCTGGGCCACGGCCCCATCTGCACCCCCCACTCTACGCCACTGCGCAACTGTTTAGCAAATACATATTTGCTTGGAAAATATCTGTACCAAAAAATCTGTATCAAAAAGTAACACCTGCATTGTGTATTAAACAAATAAAAGTTCAAACTATTGAAAGATCCCCAAATAACAGTATGGGTTATACCAGTGTAACACCCTCCTAGTTAGATTGCTGGTACTGGAGGAAGGAATCCAATTACAAATGGCACAGTGAGTAAAGGCCAGAGTGAGAGAGACCCTATTGACTGTTCTTGCTTAACCCTTGAAGAGACTGTTCCAGAGTAGCTGGCTTAGGATTACTTATGCATTGGAGTTTATCCTACCACTAGCCACAAGGGGGGTTCACTCTGAAGAAGGTGTATGACATACAGCATATAAAAGGTGCACTGGAACTTGAAGGTCCTACTGTGTGTAATATACAAGACATAGAAAGAAAGGAAATAAGGAAAAATTGGAAGGGGGGAAGAAAAGGAAAAGGAGGGGGGGGATGGTGAAATTAAAGGCAAAAAAAAAAAAAAGGTGGATGGAGTAGGGGCTAAGTGGGGGGGGGGGGTAAAAAGGTTAAAGGAGAAGGGAAATAAAGTGGGGGTTAAGAGAAGGAAAAATATATGGAAAAGAAAAAAAGGTAAACATTTGCGAGAATAGGTCTGTTCTATTCAAAAGAGTGGGTTACACTCAATTCTTACCAACTGTCTTGGATTTATTGTGACAGTCTTGCTGTTTATTCAGTGATTTCACAAAGGCTGTGTGTCCTGCAATGTGCCCTGTGATCTCATGGGGCTTTCTTACATTGTTCCATAGCTCATTCATATGCAAATACAGTGGTGGCTCATTCATATGCAAATCATAACACTCTAAGGCAATTAAGCACATCACTAGTCTGTGCTTGTGTATGGTGGGGGGGAAGGGGAGGGACTAGTGCCTCCTTAGGGGGTTATATTGGTCCCTTGTCTGGTCCTGAATTATCTCAGCAGAGGAAGCTGTGATAGATAGAGGGAGAGAGCTGAGATGCTGTTCACCCACACTGTGTACTCACACTATCCATACAGTGCCCCCACACAGACACCCAGGCACTGGAGGTTCTCTGTAAGGAGAGACAAAAAGGTACGGTTTTAGGATAGAAGTGTGGGGGTCTATTGCTCTACTTCTTTACACCAACCTTGGGGTTCTGCCCTCCCCAGCCTATAGCAATATAATGGCCGGGCGGGACATGCCGCGGGGCCACGATGCAGCACGATCTGTCACTGGCGGTGTCCATCAGATGACTGATCGGTGTACCGGTCCACTGCCAGTACCATGTGATCGCTGTGACCAATCACAGAAGATCACATGATAATTGTAAACAATGGATGGCTTTCTTCCATGCCATCTATTGTGTACAATTGTGTTGCTAACTGTGATTGGTCACAGTGACCACATGGTACAGACAGGGCCAATCACAGCCCATCTGTTTCATGTGATTAGATGTGGCCAATCACAGTTAATCACAACAAAACACTTTGAACAAATTAATTTCATTCAGTAAAAATGGTTGCTTATACCAGTGAAATTCACAGGAATAAACATTTATAATGTATAAAAAAAATCCTAATCACTTCCCCAGGGTAGTACAGTGTTACTATGATAACACTGTATTGCGCTGGTCACAGTGTGTAAAAAAAAAAGAAAAATCGTAAAAAAAAATAATAAAAGAAGAACATTGAGAAAAAATTATACTTTTTTTTTTTGCATACTGTCACCAGTCACACTGCCACATCCGTTATATGATAACACTGTCCTGCGCTGGTGACAGTATAATTATTTTTTTTCTTTCTTAATTTTCCTAAAAATTGTGACAAAAAAATTACAACTTCAAAAAACTTGCCATGCCTCTTACTAAATACCTTGGACTTTCTACTTTCCAAAAAGGGGTCATTTGGGAGATATTGCCCTGGTGTTTTCAGGCCTCAAGAAATGTCAGTATATCAGACTTGATTGATTTTTAGACATATACCATAATGTGCATATATAAATGGTGCAGCGCTATTCTCATACAATCTGCTCCACTGTGCATTCAACGTATAACACTAAATTAATCTGTGACTTGATAAAACAAAAATTGAAAAGTACAATAAAATAAACATATAATCAAAGTTAATTCCCTGCTGTGCTCCTCAACAATCTTCTCATATAAAGCAAACACCACCAGGTGAATTGTGCTCTCACCTCACTCCTATTAATCACAGGCTTTTCTTTCTTACAACTTCAGTCAATCCCTCAGGGATATATATCTCCTCTCTTATCTTTGGATATGGTTTTCCTCTCTCAAAGGCTTTTCAAATGGACCACATGAAATAGAAAGGCAACTGCATAGTGCTCTCTGTATAAATAATTTATTAAAATACCCCCCTAAAATTGCACTTACAAGAAGTTAAATAAAAAACAGCATTTCTTAGGGTGCTTTCACACTGGGGCGGTGCCGGCGTTAGCGCTAAAGTGCCGCAAGTTTTAGCTGCGCTTTACCTCTGTTATAGCAGCGCTTTTTGGGCGCTAGCGGGGCGCTTTTAACCCCCGTTAGCGGCTGTAGAAAGGGTTAAAAGCACCCGTGTTGCGCCGCTTCCGCAGTGCTGGGCAGGGCATTTTGAGAGTGCTCCCACACTGCCCCAAAGATGCTGCTTGCAGGACTTTTTTTTCCAGTCCTACAAGCGCATCACCCCAATGTGAAAGCACTCGGGCTTTCACACAGGAGAGGCATGAGAGGCGCATTTCAGGCACTTTACAGGCGCTATTTTTAGCGCTAAAATGCCTGAAAAGCACCCCATTGTGAAAGGGGTTTTAATATCTTGCTCATGAGCTCAGGCTTCCAGTGATCATGTAACGATTCAGGGCTGGGCTCCTCCCTCCTACTTTTTCAATTTTTGTTTTATCAAGTCACAGATTCATTTAGTGTGATACATTGTATGCACAGTGGAGCGGATTGTATTAAGAAAAGCGCTGCACCATTTAGATATGCAATTTTCTATTTGTTTGGTGTAGTGAAACACTGATAGGTGTACAGCAACTATTTCATATTTTTAGATTTCATATTTATTATTTGTATTCATTAATAATATTTAAATTAATATTATTGAGATTTATGTATGTTTTAGTATACAGGTCACTGATTTAGTTTGTTTGTGTTTTAGGATACCAGGTAGCGCTGATTGTTTCACTTTGGTTATATATACCATAGTTTGTGGACTCTATAACTTTCCTACAGACTAAATAATATACACTGATTTGGGTTATTTTCACCAACAAAATGTAGCAAAATACATTTTGGCTTAAATTTATGAAGAAAGATTATTTATTCGCAACGTTTTATAACAGAAACAAAGAAAAATTGTTTTATTTCTAATGCTTTGTGCTTTTTCATTTATTTAACAAAAAAAAAAAAACACAGTTGTGATTAAATACTGTACCATAAAAAAAGCTCTATTAGTGTGGAAAAAAAAATATGAAAGTGTCATTTGGGTACACTGTTGCATCACCGCGTAATTGTCATTAAAATTATTATAGCGCTGAAAGCTGAAAATTGGCCTGGACAGGAAGGGGGTATTGTAAATGTGCCTGGTATTGCCCACACTGCACAGGTCAACTGCTTATTTTTGTCTAGGGGATTGGAGAAAGCCTATACTCACCACATCCACCTGCAAACACTGCTGCCTCACGATCCAGCAGTGGACTGTTCCTGTCGTTCTCAAGTTTAGAGCAGGTCTATGGACGTGAGGATCGGAAGATTAGGTTAGTATATGTCTGTTCTCCAATACCTTTTTTTTGCCCGGAATGGGGCTTTAAAGAGGAAGTAAACCCTATAAGCTACTGAGATCCATTCATCCCTCCTCTTTATTTTTGTAATACAACCATTAGAGTGACATTGGAATACACAGATATGGATCGTTTGTTGAGCCAACACAGTGTGTATGAAAGACCTGACAGACTGTCAAAGATTTCACAGGTATATTCTAAAGGCATTACGGTAAGGTTATCCATTGTATCTAAACACTTAAAATTTATACATGATGGTAACATGGATTCCGAAATGCTTACCAATAAATGACACTTCACGGATTACAGTTTTGCCGGCTCTTCTTACTACTGTTGCATTGGAGTGTGTTGGGACACATCGAGCCTTGGCACCTGTGAGTGGACCTGGTGTATGGATTGAGTTGTCCCTGCAGAGAGCGCTGTTACCTTTCTTCTTTCCTATGAGGGGAATTCCCCTAGATTTGGAGATTTCATCTATCTTCGTCTATCTTCTAGTTATCTTCCTGGGACAGGAAGTGAAGGGAAATTTCCCCAATGGCATGGCAACAAATAACCTGGTTGCGGTTTTAACCCTTCCCTACGCTAACCAAAATGAAAAAAAGCTCTGGCTATAGAGAGATTCCTCTGGAACAACAAGGTGGTAGGGGTATAAGAATTCAAACTGCTTACATTTAATGGAATAACTCAAAGAACATGTCTTTTTGAGCTTATGTTAAACAATACAAATAATTTTTGTATACAAATAGCTCAATGGTGATCCCAGCATAGGTAGGAAACTATTCAATCTCAGGTAGTGTAAGAAGTAACGGGGCCACACAATGAGATTGGAGGAGAAGCAGTTTAACCTTAAGCTGCGTAGGGGAGGTAAGGATGTGGAACTCTCTTCCACAATTGGTGGTGTCAGCAGGAAGTATGATAGTTTTAAAAGAATATTGGATGTGCATCTTAGTGAACACAATATACAGGGATATGGAAAATGATTATCGACATGAACACACATACACCAAGTACACAGCTTGAACCGGATAGACTAGTGAAACTATGAAACTATAAATATTACAAAAGGTATGAAGGATCTTTGGACTATTTTACACACAACCATTGATTTCTTTGTGCAGAAATAGGGGCATCCTGATCAGATTTGAGTTTACCATGGGTAACGGTATGCAAATGTTTAAAAAAAAATCTCTATTTTGATACAAATGGTATCCAAACTGGTTTAGAAATAAGGAGGATATAATAAAAATAGGATAAGTGAAAAAGAAATCGATAAAAGCAGCATGTAACAATTATTCTTTACATTTGTTGGAAGAAAATAAATATGTTATAAAGAAAATAAATGGTTCCTTAAATCACAACAAACGGGTTTACTTTTCTCTGAAAGCTAACATTTGTGTCTTTGTGAGTCTCAGTTATCCATATGGATCAGTGCGCTGCTCATTGCAGCTCAGTGGCAGTTAAAAGGCTTCCATTTCTGAATGCAGTTTCCATTATACACTGTAAAGTTTAATTGCTCAACAATAAAAATGCAGATGTTCAGAAATTGTTTTCGGCTGAGAAAACCACTATAGAGTATACATTAGAAGACTTGCATATTTACATTAATCATGATTCCCTTGAATAAACAGTTTTTGTACAGATGACGGTCTATTGCACAGTATTGCATGTCGAACAAACCTGTCATTACACAGAAAACTATAGTTTTGAAATAATGTTTTTTTCTATGCAATTAGTCATCCTATTTAGATCGCCATCTTGAATCTTACTTCTCTAAATTTGTGGTTAAATGATGCAGTTTTTCTGTATTTCCGCCACTAAATGTTTGTTTGAAGAGAGCATTAATCAAATGGCTATTTATACGTTAACAATAATAATTCAGCAAGGACAAATGTATATTTTAATAGCACCATATTTAGCATAATAATAGCAATATACAGTATATATATATATATATATATATTTCTCAATAAAAAATGTATTAAGCAGTTTGAAAAGACAAAGAAACTAATTGTTTTTAGCTCTATTTCAATTGCTTGTATCATATGCTTAACCACAAAATAAAAATAAAATTATGCCACTGATAAAAAAGATCTTATTTCGGAACTTAGTCTTTCATTTCCAGAGTACAAATTATTTTGCTGACAAGATATACTGAAGTTTCCATACAATAAAAGTGAAAACTGCTCTATAAAAAACGTATGTGAAGACTTTTAACACAACACATGGCTCCAGCCTGTTACCTGTGCGCGTATATCTAATTACAGTAGTATTGTGACATGGTAAATTTTTTTCAATCATTTCAAAGAGCAGAACATAAATATATATGTACTACTCTTAACTGCAATCCTTATATGCTGAATATAGAAAATAATAAATGTGGCTTCTGAGAATCCTACATTAGTAAATTATTTAGAGGATGTCAATGGAGAAAGCTATGTAGTATGCATAGAAACCAATCAGCTTCCATGTTTTATTGTCCAAGCTTAACCACATCCCTACCCAGCCATAGTCAAATGACGTCCACAGATGGGATCTCCCATCCTGGGTGGACGTCATATGACGTCCTCGGCTTTGTAGGGGGATATCTGAATGATGCCTGCAGCTAGAGGCATCATTCAGATATCCTTTTGTTGTGTCGGCGATTCTGTGCACCATAAGAATGATCATAGAGACGGTTCCGCCGCTTGATCGTTCTTATAGGCGGCGGGAGGGGACATCCCCCCCAGGGTTGCCAACTTTCAGTAAATTTACAAACAGTTTGTAAAATCTGTACTTTTTGCATCTGTCCTTGAATGTCCATTACAGACATGTAGGCTGCATGTCCGTAACTGACATTCATGGACAGATGCAACAATTATAGATTTTACAAACTGTTTGTAAATTTACTGAAAGTTGGCAACCCTGATCCCCCCCCTCCCGCCGCCATCCGGTGCTTCTCCGGGCTCTCCCATGCCATCGGGGGCCCGGAGAATGAATCGTCCGGTGCATGATAGGAAGCATAGAGATGACTGGTGACCAGATGGTCACCAGTCATCTCTATGTCCGTCGGAGGCCCAGGCGCAATGTGATGACGTCACGCCCGGGTCCTCAGATGTAAACAAAGCCGCCATTGTGGCTAGTAAATATGAGATCAGTGAAAATTTTTCACAATCTCATGCTTTCCAGCCTGGAGGAAAGATAGAGATGTGGGGTCTTATTGACCCCGCATCTTTCAATAAAGAGGACCTGTTACACACATTCCTATTACAAGGGATGTTTACATTCCTTGTAATAGGAATAAAAGTGATCAAAAAAAAAAGTAAAATAAGTGTAAAAAAAAAAAATTATGTAAAAAAATAATAAATTAAAACGCCCCTGTCCCCGGTAGCTCGCGATCAGAAGCGAACGCACATGTAAGTCCCGCCCACATATGTAAACGCCATTCAAACCACATATGTGAGGTATTGCCGCATGCCTTAGAGCACGTGCAACAATTCTAGCACTAGACCTCCTCTGTAACTCTAACCTGGTAACCTGTAAACATTTTTAAAGCGTCGCCTATGGAGATTTTTAAGTACCGAAGTTTGGCGCCATTCCATGAGTGTGCGCAATTTTAAAGCGTGACATGTTAGGTATCTATTTACTCGGCGTAACATCATCTTTCATATTTTCCAAAAAAACTTTACTGTTTTGTTATTTTTTAATTCATGAAACCATTTTTTTCCCCAAAAAGGCGTTTGAAAAATTATTGCGCAAATACCGTGCAAGAAAAAAAGTTGCAATGACCGGCATTTTATTCCCTAGGGTGTCTGCTAAAAAAAATATATAATGTTTGGGGGTTTTGAGTAATTTTCTATCAAAAGAATGACGACTTGTACATGTAGGAGAGAAGTGCCAGAAAAGGCCCGGTATTGAGGTGGTAAAAAAAGTTGGGTTGAAGTGGTTAATTGAACAAGCTGAATTTAGAAGCTGATTGGCTACTGTGCACAACTGCACCAGATTCTGAGTCCTCCAGTTTTAGTAAATCTCCCCCAATGAGTGATTTGTATTTTGTTGCTAAAGAATGCAGTCTATTCTTCAATTCATGATTTGCAGGATGTCACTAGAGAAAGCTTTGTAGTTTCTCTATCAATTAATGATTTGGATGATGTCAATGGAGAAGACTATGTAGTAACTCCCTCAATGACTGATTTGAGTGCTGTCAATAGAGAAGGCTTTGTAGTCTTATTCTCAATGAATCATTTATATTATGTCAATGAGAAAAGCTTTGTAGAATATCCACAAATGAATGATTTGGATGGTGTCAATAGAAATAACTCTGTATTCTAATCATGTCTGGTGAATAGTGTTGAGCGGACCCGAACTGTAAAGTTCGGGTCCGTACCGAATTTTGGCGTTTTCCCGACCCCGGACCCGGATTTTGCGCTAAAGTCCGGGTTCGGGTCCGGATTCGGGAATTTAATGGCGCAGTTAGAAATGCTTCAGGGGCCAGCCAATCACCATTTGATTAGCTGGTGTGCCCTTAGAAGCCATCATAGCCATGCCTACTAATGGCATGGCTGTGATTGGTCAGTGCAACATGTGACCCAGCATGTGACCAGCTTCTATATAAGCAAGAGGCACACAGCACAGATCGTCACTCTGCTTTTAGACAGTGTAGGGAAAGGATCCTGGCTGCTGTTGCTGTGAGGGAGAGAATTATATGATAGGAGTTAGTCCTGATTCTGCAATCTACTGATAGAAAAGATAGAGAGACAGTGTAGTGTAGTGTAGGGGCAGGATCCTGTTTGTGCTTTCAGGGAGAGAGATTTAGATAGGAGTCCAGATTGAGAGATATAATAGCTCAGCGATCTGCATAGGTTTATCTGTTTGTGTTGCAAGCTCAGTGCACCAGCACTGCATTACGTTGAGTGATACACCTATTCCATACTGTGGCTGTATTGTGCTTTTGCTAAAAAGACCCATTTTTGGGCCCCAAAAAAAAAAAAGGCACTTTATTGTGCTGTTGCAAAAAAAAAAAAAGGCACTTTGTTGTGCGCAAAAAAGACCTATTTTTGGGCAAAAAAAAATATTTTGCAGTGTATATCTCTAGTTGTGTGAAATAACCAATTTCTATATATTTTTCTTGTACTATGCTATACTAAAAAAAAAAAACAACTTTTTTTTGAATAGCATTCTCTGCAGCTGTGCGATTCAGTGGTTAAATACTGTGGGTGTGTTGTGTTCTTCCAAAAAACGCCATTTAGGGCCACAGAAAATATTTTGCAGTGTGAAATACACATCTGGAGGTGTGTGAAAAAACAACATTATTTTTAAAAAGCATTCTCTGGCCTCTGCAGCTGTGCGATTCAGCGGTTATATACTTTTGGGGTTGTTGTGCTCTTGCAAAAAACGCCATTTAGGGCCACAGAAAATATTTTGCAGTGTGAAATACACATCTGGAGGTGTGTGAAAAAACAACATTATTTTTGAATAGCATTCTCTGGCCTCTGCAGCTGTGCGATTCAGCGGTTATATACTGTTGGGGTTGTTGTGCTCTTGCAAAAAACGCCATTTAGGGCCACAGAAAATATTTTACAGTGTGAAATACACATCTGGAGGTGTGTGAAAAAACAACATTATTTTTGAATAGCATTCTCTGGCCTCTGCAGCTGTGCGATTCAGCGGTTATATACTGTTGGGGTTGTTGTGCTCTTGCAAAAAACGCCATTTAGGGCCACAGAAAATATTTTGCAGTGTGAAATACACATCTGGAGGTGTGTGAAAAAAAAACATTATTTTTGAATAGCATTCTCTGGCCTCTGCAGCTGTGCGATTCAGCGGTTATATACTGTTGGGGTTGTTGTGCTCTTCCAAAAAACGCCATTTAGGGCCACAGAAAATATTTTGCAGTGTGAAATACACATCTGGAGGTGTGTGAAAAAACAACATTATTTTTGAATAGCATTCTCTGGCCTCTGCAGCTGTGCGATTCAGTGGTTATATACTGTTGGGGTTGTTGTGCTCTTCCAAAAAACGCCATTTAGGGCCACAGAAAATAAATTGCAGTGTGAAATACACATGTGGAGGTGTGTAAAATAAACAATTTCTATATATTGTACAGTGCTATACTAAAAAAAAAAACATTTTTTTTGAATAGCATTCTCTGCACTTCTATAGCTGTGCGATTCAGTGGTTAAATACTGTGGTTGTGTTGTGCTCTTCCAAAAAACGCCATTTAGGGCCACAGAAAATATTTTGCAGTGTGAAATACACATCTGGAGGTGTGTGAAAAAACAACATTATTTTTAAAAAGCATTCTCTGGCCTCTGCAGCTGTGCGATTCAGCGGTTATATACTGTTGGGGTTGTTGTGCTCTTGCAAAAAACGCCATTTAGGGCCACAGAAAATATTTTGCAGTGTGAAATACACATCTGGAGGTGTGTGAAAAAACAACATTATTTTTGAATAGCATTCTCTGGCCTCTGCAGCTGTGCGATTCAGCGGTTATATACTGTTGGGGTTGTTGTGCTCTTGCAAAAAACGCCATTTAGGGCCACAGAAAATATTTTGCAGTGTGAAATACACATCTGGAGGTGTGTGAAAAAACAACATTATTTTTGAATAGCATTCTCTGTGTCATGGATATGCAGTAGTGTTTGTCTGCCATCTTACCTTCCTCCTCATGTGTTCATCTAGAGACCAGACCTCCTTCACCTGGCTTCCTTTATAATCTCCTCCCAGCCTGACTCCACCCCAGGCCCTATCACTGAACACTATATTAACCTGTGCACTGCAAGCCTGCTTTGCTGATCAACGTGTTTGTTAGGCATTGTGTGTTTGGGTTCCTGCCTGCCGTGTGCTACGTCTGTCTCTCTGTTACGTTATTGGCTTGTCCCCGACCATCCCTGTCTGCTTGTGGCCCCTGACCTTCGGCTTGTTATTCGGTTCTCTCTATCGTGTGCCGCTGCTTCCCCTTATCCTACGGGGCGTGAGCTAGGAAACTCCAGGGGCCGCGACCTGGTCCCAGCCTGCAGCGTAACATCCTCACCACTAGAGGCCCTGGAGAAGACCAGCTGGGTCTTAGACTCCGCGCCCTGGGGAATCTTGGCTCTCGCTTCCGTTGGGATCCCGGTTGTGCTCCTCTGGTCCCGCTTTCCACAACCACCCAGTTTCCTACCCACAGAAGCCAGCCATAGGGTTCACTACCTCGCGGTGCACT
This sequence comes from Rana muscosa, assembly GCA_029206835.1. Lineage (NCBI taxonomy): Eukaryota > Metazoa > Chordata > Amphibia > Anura > Ranidae > Rana > Rana muscosa. The sequence continues at coordinate 510,965,314 of CM055116.1, read as the reverse complement.
CCTGTCCCCCTACGGTGTGCATCTGTCACCTGGCCACAGGTGACCCTGACAGTTTGATCAGCCATGGACCCGGCTGACATCCCGATCCCCGCGGATGATCCATTGCAGGGCATAGTCCACAGACTTGAAACCCAGGAATCGAATCAGACTCAGGTGATGCGATTCCTCCAGGATCTGGCTTCTCGATTCGAGCAGCTTCAGGCCTCCTTGGGAACCCCGAATCCGCAACCTCAAGTACAACCAGCGGTGGTACCTATCGCACCAGTCGCAGCCACACACTCACTAATACTGCCAGCTCCGTTCCGTTTCTCTGGGGACTCCAAGGCCTGCAGAGGGTTTCTTAGCCAATGCACGATTCATTTTGAGCTTCAGCCTCAAAACTTTCTGTCTGATAGGGCAAAGGTAGCCTATATCATTTCCCTCCTCTCCGGTGAAGCTTTAGCCTGGGCAGCCCCTCTGTGGGAACTGAATGATCCAGTGGTTTCTAGCCTGTCTGGCTTCTTGAAACTTTTTCGGAATATCTTTGAAGAACCGGCTCGTGTCTCTTCAGCGGCCAGCGCCCTTCTACGTCTCCGCCAAGAGTCTGCTTCAGTGGGACAGTACGCCCTTAATTTCCGCATACTGTCGGCTGAGTTGAGCTGGAACAATGAGGCCTTAGTCGCAACCTTTTTGCATGGCCTTTCTGATAGAGTGAAGGATGAATTAGCAGGAAGAACCATCCCCACTGATCTGGACGGAGTTATCTCCTTGTGTAACCAGATCGATATTCGCTTTCAGGAAAGGACCCTAGAAAAGCGGCGCCAGCACTCCTTGGTCCTTAGTCAGCCTGAGCTCCCCTCTCCTCGACCCGTGGAGCATCTCCTGCCAGCTGAGGAACCCATGCAGCTGGGCAGGACCAGGCTATCCCCAGAGGAACGTGCTAGGCGCAGAAATCTAGGCCTGTGTCTCTACTGTGGGGGCAAAGGTCATTTTCGTGACACTTGCTCTCTTTGTCCAGAAAAACGTTTGGGTCCACTTCATCTGGAAAGTGGAGTATTGGACCCAGAAATATCACCTTCCCCTTCTCGTCTTCTGCTTTCTGTGTTCCTTCATGTTGGTGCTTCTTCTCATTCGGTCTCAGCATATCTGGATTCCGGAGCCGCTGGTAATTTCATGGACTGGGAAATCGCATCGTCCATGAGACTTACTCTTTTGCCCCTCACCACGCCATTGGTGGTCTTGGCGATTGATGGTACTGTTCTCCCAGGGGGACCTATCCGCTTCCAGACCCTCCCTGTTAAGATGTCGGTGGGTACACTCCACCAGGAGTGGATATCCTTCCTTATCTTACCCAAGGCCTCAACGCCTATAATTTTGGGTCTCCCATGGTTACAGCTCCATTCTCCTCATGTGGACTGGACTACTGGACAGATCCTGGCTTGGGGTCCCTCCTGTTCCTCGTCCTGCCTACCCAAGGTTGCCCCCTGTGAATCTGAGCCGGTCATTCATTCCAGGTTGCATAACCATTTACATTTCTCTGTCCCTAACCACCCTTGGACGCACAGCCAGGCTAGCTTGTCTACAAGTCCTGCAGTCGCTACGTCTTGCGATGCGATTCAGGTAGTCGCTACACCTGACTCAGCTATTCACTCTGCCTCTGTACTAGTTATGCCAGTCCAGCCCATGCCCAGTGAGCCTCTCACTTTTTCTTGTTCGGGACATTCTGCTTGTCCTTCAGCTATTCAGCTTGACTCCGGCGACATGTCACCTTCTAACCAACCTGACTTCAGGGTTCCACTGACATCTGCCCAGTCTGATGGTCCTGTGCAAGATGACCAGTTCCCCTTTAAGGGTCTAGGGGACCCTCCTCAGATTCCTGTTGATCGTCTCATGCCCTTGCTTATTCCTAGAGAGCCTTTGGTCCTCAATAGATCTTCTTGTCATCTCCCTACCTCGTTTTCAGTCTCTGAGGATAATCTTAAGTACGAGGTTAGACAAGTTCTGGATTCTCGGCTCTGCAGAGGCATTCTTCAGTACCTTGTGCATTGGAGAGGTTTTGGTCCTGAGGAGGCGTCTTGGATCGCTGCATCTGATGTCGCTGCACCTCATCTGTTGAGAAGGTTTCATCAGAGATTTCCCTTTAAGCCTGGGTCCAGGCGGGGGAGGGCCCATAAGAGGGAGGGTACTGTCATGGATATGCAGTAGTGTTTGTCTGCCATCTTACCTTCCTCCTCATGTGTTCATCTAGAGACCAGACCTCCTTCACCTGGCTTCCTTTATAATCTCCTCCCAGCCTGACTCCACCCCAGGCCCTATCACTGAACACTATATTAACCTGTGCACTGCAAGCCTGCTTTGCTGATCAACGTGTTTGTTAGGCATTGTGTGTTTGGGTTCCTGCCTGCCGTGTGCTACGTCTGTCTCTCTGTTACGTTATTGGCTTGTCCCCGACCATCCCTGTCTGCTTGTGGCCCCTGACCTTCGGCTTGTTATTCGGTTCTCTCTATCGTGTGCCGCTGCTTCCCCTTATCCTACGGGGCGTGAGCTAGGAAACTCCAGGGGCCGCGACCTGGTCCCAGCCTGCAGCGTAACATCCTCACCACTAGAGGCCCTGGAGAAGACCAGCTGGGTCTTAGACTCCGCGCCCTGGGGAATCTTGGCTCTCGCTTCCGTTGGGATCCCGGTTGTGCTCCTCTGGTCCCGCTTTCCACAACCACCCAGTTTCCTACCCACAGAAGCCAGCCATAGGGTTCACTACCTCGCGGTGCACTCCTGTCCCCCTACGGTGTGCATCTGTCACCTGGCCACAGGTGACCCTGACACTCTGGCCTCTGCAGCTGTGCGATTCAGCGGTTATATACTGTTGGGGTTGTTGTGCTCTTCCAAAAAACGCCATTTAGGGCCACAGAAAATAAATTGCAGTGTGAAATACACATGTGGAGGTGTGTAAAATAAACAATTTCTATATATTGTACAGTGCTATACTAAAAAAAACAACATTTTTTTTGAATAGCATTCTCTGCACTTCTATAGCTGTGCGATTCAGTGGTTAAATACTGTGGGTGTGTTGTGCTCTTCCAAAAAACGCCATTTAGGGCCACAGAAAATATTTTGCAGTGTGAAATACACATCTGGAGGTGTGTAAAATAAACAATTTCTATATATTCTTCTTGTACAGTGCTATACTAAAAAAAACAACCTTTTTTTTGAATAGCATTTTCTGTAGCTGTGCGATTCAGCGGTTACGTGCTGTGGGTGTGTTGTGGTCTGGCAAAAAACGCCATTTATGGCCACAGAAAATATTTTGCAGTGTGAAATACACATCTGGAGGTGTGTAAAATAAACAATTTCTATATATTCTTCTTGTACAGTGCTATACTAAAAAAAACAACCTTTTTTTTTGAATAGCATTTTCTGTAGCTGTGCGATTCAGCGGTTACGTGCTGTGGGTGTGTTGTGGTCTGGCAAAAAACGCCATTTAGGGCCACAGAAAATATTTTGCAGTGTGAAATACACATCTGGAGGTGTGTAAAATAAACAATTTCTATATATTGTACAGTGCTATACTAAAAAAAACAACATTTTTTTTTTAATAGCATTCTCTGCACTTCTATAGCTGTGCGATTCAGTGGTTAAATACTGTGGTTGTGTTGTGCTCTTCCAAAAAACGCCATTTAGGGCCACAGAAAATATTTTGCAGCGTGAAATACACATCTGGAGGTGTGTGAAAAAACAACATTATTTTTAAAAAGCATTCTCTGGCCTCTGCAGCTGTGCGATTCAGCGGTTATATACTGTTGGGGTTGTTGTGCTTTTGCAAAAAACGCCATTTAGGGCCACAGAAAATATTTTGCAGTGTGAAATACACATCTGGAGGTGTGTGAAAAAACAACATTATTTTTGAATAGCATTCTCTGGCCTCTGCAGCTGTGCGATTCAGCGGTTATATACTGTAGGGGTTGTTGTGCTCTTCCAAAAAACGCCATTTAGGGCCACAGAAAATAAATTGCAGTGTGAAATACACATGTGGAGGTGTGTAAAATAAACAATTTCTATATATTGTACAGTGCTATACTAAAAAAAAAAAATTTTTTTTTTAATAGCATTCTCTGCACTTCTATAGCTGTGCGATTCAGTGGTTAAATACTGTGGGTGTGTTGTGCTCTTCCAAAAAACGCCATTTAGGGCCACAGAAAATATTTTGCAGTGTGAAATACACATCTGGAGGTGTGTAAAATAAACAATTTCTATATATTCTTCTTGTACAGTGCTATACTAAAAAAAACAACCTTTTTTTTTAATAGCATTTTCTGTAGCTGTGCGATTCAGCGGTTACGTGCTGTGGGTGTGTTGTGGTCTGGCAAAAAATGCCATTTAGGGCCACAGAAAATATTTTGCAGTGTGAAATACACATCTGGAGGTGTGTAAAATAAACAATTTCTATATATTCTTCTTGTACAGTGCTATACTAAAAAAAAACAACCTTTTTTTTTGAATAGCATTTTCTGTAGCTGTGCGATTCAGCGGTTACGTGCTGTGGGTGTGTTGTGGTCTGGCAAAAAACGCCATTTAGGGCCACAGAAAATATTTTGCAGTGTGAAATACACATCTGGAGGTGTGTAAAATAAACAATTTCTATATATTGTACAGTGCTATACTAAAAAAAAAAACATTTTTTTTGAATAGCATTCTCTGCACTTCTATAGCTGTGCGATTCAGTGGTTAAATACTGTGGTTGTGTTGTGCTCTTCCAAAAAACGCCATTTAGGGCCACAGAAAATATTTTGCAGTGTGAAATACACATCTGGAGGTGTGTGAAAAAACAACATTATTTTTAAAAAGCATTCTCTGGCCTCTGCAGCTGTGCGATTCAGCGGTTATATACTGTTGGGGTTGTTGTGCTCTTGCAAAAAACGCCATTTAGGGCCACAGAAAATATTTTGCAGTGTGAAATACACATCTGGAGGTGTGTGGAAAAACAACATTATTTTTGAATAGCATTCTCTGGCCTCTGCAGCTGTGCGATTCAGCGGTTATATACTGTTGGGGTTGTTGTGCTCTTGCAAAAAACGCCATTTAGGGCCACAGAAAATATTTTGCAGTGTGAAATACACATCTGGAGGTGTGTGAAAAAACAACATTATTTTTGAATAGCATTCTCTGGCCTCTGCAGCTGTGCGATTCAGCGGTTATATACTGTTGGGGTTGTTGTGCTCTTCCAAAAAACGCCATTTAGGGCCACAGAAAATAAATTGCAGTGTGAAATACACATGTGGAGGTGTGTAAAATGAAAAATTTCTATATATTGTACAGTGCTATACTAAAAAAAACAACATTTTTTTTGAATAGCATTCTCTGCACTTCTATAGCTGTGCGATTCAGTGGTTAAATACTGTGGGTGTGTTGTGCTCTTCCAAAAAACGCCATTTAGGGCCACAGAAAATATTTTGCAGTGTGAAATACACATCTGGAGGTGTGTAAAATAAACAATTTCTATATATTCTTCTTGTACAGTGCTATACTAAAAAAAACAACCTTTTTTTTGAATAGCATTTTCTGTAGCTGTGCGATTCAGCGGTTACGTGCTGTGGGTGTGTTGTGGTCTGGCAAAAAACGCCATTTAGGGCCACAGAAAATATTTTGCAGTGTGAAATACACATCTGGAGGTGTGTGAAAAAACAACATTATTTTTGAATAGCATTCTCTGGCCTCTGCAGCTGTGCGATTCAGCGGTTATATACTGTTGGGGTTGTTGTGCTCTTCCAAAAAACGCCATTTAGGGCCACAGAAAATAAATTGCAGTGTGAAATACACATGTGGAGGTGTGTAAAATAAACAATTTCTATATATTGTACAGTGCTATACTAAAAAAAACAACATTTTTTTTGAATAGCATTCTCTGCACTTCTATAGCTGTGCGATTCAGTGGTTAAATACTGTGGTTGTGTTGTGCTCTTCCAAAAAACGCCATTTAGGGCCACAGAAAATATTTTGCAGTGTGAAATACACATCTGGAGGTGTGTAAAATAAACAATTTCTATATATTCTTCTTGTACAGTGCTATACTAAAAAAAACAACCTTTTTTTTTGAATAGCATTTTCTGTAGCTGTGCGATTCAGCGGTTACGTGCTGTGGGTGTGTTGTGGTCTGGCAAAAAACGCCATTTAGGGCCACAGAAAATATTTTGCAGTGTGAAATACACATCTGGAGGTGTGTAAAATAAACAATTTCTATATATTCTTCTTGTACAGTGCTATACTAAAAAAAACAACCTTTTTTTTGAATAGCATTTTCTGTAGCTGTGCGATTCAGCGGTTACGTGCTGTGGGTGTGTTGTGGTCTGGCAAAAAACGCCATTTAGGGCCACAGAAAATATTTTGCAGTGTGAAATACACATCTGGAGGTGTGTAAAATAAACAATTTCTATATATTGTACAGTGCTATACTAAAAAAAACAACATTTTTTTTGAATAGCATTCTCTGCACTTCTATAGCTGTGCGATTCAGTGGTTAAATACTGTGGTTGTGTTGTGCTCTTCCAAAAAACGCCATTTAGGGCCACAGAAAATATTTTGCAGTGTGAAATACACATCTGGAGGTGTGTGAAAAAACAACATTATTTTTAAAAAGCATTCTCTGGCCTCTGCAGCTGTGCGATTCAGCGGTTATATACTGTTGGGGTTGTTGTGCTCTTCCAAAAAACGCCATTTAGGGCCACAGAAAATAAATTGCAGTGTGAAATACACATGTGGAGGTGTGTAAAATAACCAATTTCTATATATTGTACAGTGCTATACTAAAAAAAAAAACATTTTTTTGAATAGCATTCTCTGCACTTCTATAGCTGTGCGATTCAGTGGTTAAATACTGTGGTTGTGTTGTGCTCTTCCAAAAAACGCCATTTAGGGCCACAGAAAATATTTTGCAGTGTGAAATACACATCTGGAGGTGTGTGAAATAAACAATTTCTATATATTTTCCTTGTACTGTGCTATACTAAAAAAAACAACCTTTTTTTTTTTGAATAGCATTTTCTGCAGTTCTGTAGCTGTGCGTTTCAGCCATTACGTACTGTGGGTGTGTTGTGGTCTTCCAAAAAATGCCATTTAGGGCAAGATCCTAAATTTGGAAAATATGAGGGGAAGGTCAAAGGGACGTGGTGGCCCCGGTCGTGGTGCTGCTGGTGGAGCTCCTGTTGCAGGGAAGGACGTGGTGGATCTGTGCCAGCTACACGCACAAGTGAAACACCTTCCTCAGGTGCGAGTAGGCGACCGAGCCTGCGGCGGTATTTTGTCGCACCTAATGAGGCTGTACCAATGTTTAGGCCAGGACAAGTACAGGCGATAGTAGATTGGGTTGCTGACAGTGCCTCGGGTTCCTTCACATTGTCTCCCACCCACTCTTCTGATGAAAGATCAGAGTTGGCACCTGAAGCCCATGTCCATCAGTCTTTCACCTCACCCCCTTGCAAATCAGCCAAGCAGTCTGAGCCCCAAATCATGCAGCAGTCTCTTCTGCTTTTCGATGACTCTGTTAGCAGGGTTTCCCAGGGCCATCCACCTAGCCCTGCCCCAGAAGTGGAAGAGATTGAGTGCACCGATGCCCAACCACTTATGTTTCATGATGTTACATGGGAGGACCATCGCAGCACGTCTCGGATGATGACGAAACACAGGTGCCAACTGCTGCTGCTTTCGCAATTGTGCAGACAGACATGGAGGGCAGGGGTGAAGACTGGGTGGAAGATGATGTGGAGGACGATGAGGTCCTCGACCCCACATGGAATCAACGTTATGCAGGTGACCAGTGTAGTTCGGAGGAAGAGGCGGTGGTCGCACAGAGCCACCAGCACAGCAGAAGAGGGAGCAGGGTGCAAAAACGGAGCATTCGTCCCCTAGACAGTACATCTGCTACTGCCCAACGCAGCAAGGGACCGAGCACACCAAAGCCAGGTCCAAGGACTTCCCTAGCGTGGCAGTTCTTCACACAGTGTGTTGATGACAAGACACGAGTGGTTTGCACGCTGTGCAATCAGAGCCTGAAGCGAGGCATAAACGTTCTCAACCTGAGCACAAGCTGCATGACCAGGCATCTAAGTGCAAAGCACGAGCTGCAGTGGAGTAGACACCTCAAAAACCAAGAAAGGTCTCTGGCTCCTCCTGCTTCCTCTTCTGCTGCAGTCTCGGCCTCTTCATCCACCTCTGTAGTGACAGTGGCACCTGTCACCCCGCAAACAGAGGATCTGCCAGCAACACTACCACCTGGGTCACCGACCATCTCCACAATGTCTCATGGAAGCGTTCAGCTCTCTATCTCCCAAACATTGGAGCGGAAGAGGAAGTACCCCCCTAGCCACCCGCGATCCCTGGCCCTGAATGCCAGCATTTCAAAATTCCTGGCCTTTGAAATGCTGTCATTCCGTCTGGTGGAGACGCAGAGTTTTAAAAGCCTGATGGCATTGGCTGTCCCGCAGTACGTCGTGCCCAGCCGCCACTACTTTTCCAGGCGAGCCATCCCTTCCCTGCACAACCAGGTGGGGGACAAAATCAGGTGTGCACTGCGCAACGCCATCTGTGGCAAGGTCCACCTAACTACGGATGCGTGGACCAGTAAGCACGGTCAGGGACGTTATATCTCCCTAACAGCACACTGGGTAAATGCAGTGGCGGCTGGGCCTGAGGCAGATAGCGGTTTGGCGCATGTCCTTCCACCACCGAGGATTGCAGGGCGCTTCAGTTTGCCTCCTGTTGCTAACTCCTCCTTCTCCGCTTCCTCATCCTCTACCGCCTCCTAATCCATTCAGCGTAACACCTTCACCACCAACTTCAGTACAGCCAGGGGTAAACGACAGCAGGCAGTTTTAAAACTTTCCTGTTTGGGGGAAAATCCCCACACCGCGCAGGAGTTGTGGAGGGACATGGAACAACAGACCGATGAGTGGTTGCTGTCAGTGAGCCTCAAGCCCGGCCTTGTGGTGTGCGATAATGGGCGAAATCTCGTAGCAGCTCTGGGTCTAGCCGGTTTGACGCACATCCCTTGCCTGGCGCATGTGCTGAACTTGGTGGTCCAGAGGTTCCTTAAAAATTACCCCAATATGCCAGAGCTGCTGCAGAAAGTGCGGGCTGTCTGTGCGCACTTTCGGCGTTCTCACCCTGCTGCTGCTCGCCTGTCAGCGCTGCAGCGTAACTTCAGCCTTCCCGCTCACCGCCTCATATGTGACGTGCCCACAAGGTGGAACTCCACCTTGCACATGCTGGCCAGACTGTGCGAGCAGCCGCAGGCAATAGTGGAGTTTCAGCTGCAGCAATCACGCGTGAGTCGCTCTGCGGAACAGCACCACTTCACCACCAATAACTGGGCCTCCATGCGAGACCTGTGTGCCTTGTTGCGCTGTTTCGAGTACTCCACCAACATGGCCAGTGCCAATGACGCCGTTCTCAGCGTTACTATCCCAGTTCTATGCCTCCTTGAAAAAACGCTTTGTGCGATGATGGAAGAGGATGTGGCACAGGAGGATGAGGAGGAGGAGGAGGAAGCGGGATCATTTCAAAGGCTTTCAGGGCAGTCTTTCACAAGTGGCTACGAGGGTGGGTTCCTGCACCAACAAACGCCAGGTACACAATTGTCCGGCAGAAAGGGCACAGTTCTGGAGGATGACGAGGTGGAGGAGGAGATGGAGGAGGAGGAGGAGGAGGAGGAGCCATGTTCACAGCAGGGTGGCACTCAGACCAGCTCGTGGCCATTACTGGTGCGTGGCTGGGGGGATACAGAGGACACAGACGATACACCTCCCACAGAGGACAGCTTTTCTTTGCCTCTGGGCAGCCTGGCACACATGAGCGATTACATGCTGCAGTGTTTCCGCAACGACAGCCGAGTTGCCCACATTTTAACTGGTGCTGATTACTGGGTGGCCACCCTGCTGGATCCCCGTTACAAGGACAACGTACTGTCCTTAATTCCCTCACTGGAGCGGGATCGTAAGATGCGCGAGTACAAGCGCACGCTGGTAGACGCGCTGCTGGTGGCATTCCCACCTGACAGCGGGCGTACGGTGGAAGCACAAGGCGAAGGCAGAGGAGGAGGAAGAGGTCGCCAACGCAGCCGGGGCACCGGCAGCACCTCAGAAGGCAGGGTTAGCATGGCCGAAATGTGGAAAAGCTTTGTCAGCATGCCACAACAACCAGCACCACCAGCTGAGATGGAACGTCTTAGCAGGAGGCAGCATTTCACCAACATGGTTGAGCAGTATGTGTCCACAGGCCTACACGTACTGGATGACGGGTCTGCCCCCTTTAACTTCTGGGTCTCCAAATTGGGCACATGGCCTGAGCTTGCCGTTTATGCCTTGGAGGTGCTGGCCTGCCCTGCAGCCAGTGTATTATCTGAACGTGTATTTAGCACGGCAGGGGGCGTTATCACAGACAAGCGCAGCCGCCTGTCCAGAGCCAATGTGGACAAGCTCATGTTCATTAAAATGAACCAGGCATGGATCCCACAGGACTTGTCCGTACCTTGTGCAGAATAGACATGTATACCGGTGTTGTGACAAAAACTGTCCGGCCATCGGATTGTGCCCGGCCCGTACTGCGCAGGCGCAGCGCTTGCGCAGTACAGAGGACAAGGAGATTCACAAAATCTCCGAAGATGAACGGCGCCTGCGCTGTGAGTGCAGGTTCAAGCCCCACCATCCAAGAGGACATACGGTAGCACATAGTAACAGGGCCCCTCACGGGCTCGCTTCGATCGCGGCCTTGCTTGGCTCGGCTTGAACCACGGATGGTGTGGCCTTCACCTGAACTCAACACGCAGGCGCCGTTAGTCTTGGGAGATTTTTGAAATCCCCTTGTCCTACATACTCAGCAAGCGCAGTACAGGCTACACTATTCGACAGGGGACAGAATTCGACACATCACCGGCCTTACCCAGCCATTGTTGTATTTTTGAACCAGTGTTGGCTACCTCGTCCTCCTCCACCGCCGCTTCCACCTACACAGCCACATCCACCGCCACCTCAACCTCCTACTCCATATGGACCTCGTCCTGCTAGGCCAAGATTAAAATTTTTATTTTATTTTTTTGTAGCGCACAGATCCTTTCCCCCTTACCTGCCTTTATGTTGTTGGCTCTTCGCAGGAGGGAGAAAGGCACACCGCACTACCAGCCCGTATCCTCCTATATAAAGAGGTTGAGCGGTGTACTTGACGGGCCGTGTCCACAGCCGGAGTCAAAACTCCTCCAGAGGATGATTCTCACCTCTACTGTAGGTAGAGGCAAGTCCTTTAATTGCCAGTAAAGTCAATGTCCACACCAGCTGAAACTCCAACTCTTATTCTCTCATGGCAAAATAAACTGTACTCAGATAGAAAAGGTTAGAGCAAAGAAACAGGACAGCTTAAGGTGTGGAGGAGGTCCAGGCACAAACGTAGCACATTCACTTCACTGCTTAGGTTTCTCAAACAGTTTTTGGCGCACGGTCTCTGCCACAGACATTGAGGTTGGTCTCTGCCACAGACCGGGTGTACAAGGCCCCTGCCACGGGCCTGGAGAACTTTGGTCTCAGCCACAGACCAGGGTGTATAAGGCCCCTGCCACGGGCCGGTTGAATAAGGCCTCTGATACAGTCAAGGTGACCTTGAGCTTCTCCTTCTACGAACCTAGCCCATATCAAGGGGAAGACATCTCTCCAGGGAGTCAACAGACCATTCCTTCACCGTGACTCCCGCATCGGTCCATCAGAATGATCCTCCCTTCCCTGGAACAGGGTCCCCTACACGAGGCGGCTCTGGACTCCAGGCTTTACTCCCGCCCCTAGGCCTCCATACCCAGGGCAGCAAGAACTCCAGGATAGTACCTCACCCCGGGCTAAAGGTGCCCGAGATGGAACAGGAACACATGCACCCAGGCCGAAGGCACCTGGGCGCGGACCCCACTGGACATCAGCCCCCAGGCCAAAGGTCTGCCCCTTTTATATGCTCTCCCGGCATGCACAGCAGGTTCCCCGCCCCGCTGTACTACTGCCAAGAGGGGACACAAAAGGCGCCACCTGTAGGCCGCAGGGAACTGCACACCAATACTGTCCTCCGAGGACAAAATGGTCCATGAATCCTACAGAATTAGGGTATTTGAGCCTATTTACCACTCAAACACTTTCCTTAAATTTAGCACCCCGCTACATTTTTATTTCAAAGTATTTTATTTTCCCACTAGCTTATCCATTAAATTAAATAATTTATTCCAGAAAGGGCGTATTCTGGGGCATTCCCACCATATGTGTGGCATTGTGCCGTTGAGTTTCTGAGGTTCTTAATGACTTCCTGTACCTCTTCTGCTGAAAAGGGGGCCTCCAGCATATTTTTTTATTTTTTTTATGTTCTTTTAACCACTTAAGCCCCGGACCATTTCGGGCCATTAGGACCAGGCCTGTTTTTGGGATTCGGCACTGCGCTGCTTTAACTGTAAATTGTGCAGACATGCAATGTTGTACCCAAATGAAATTTGCGTCCTTTTCTTCCCACAAATAGAGCTTTCTTTTAATGGTATTTGATTGCCTCTGCGATTTTTATTTTTTGCGATATAAACAGAAAAAGACCGAAAATTTTGAAAAAAAATGATATTTTCTACTTTTTGTTATAAGAAAAATCGAATAAACTAAATTTTAGTCATACATTTAGGCCAAAATGTATTCAGCCACATGTCTTTAGTAAAAAAAATGTCAATAAGCGTATATTTATTGGTTTGCGCAAAAGTTATAGCGTTTACAAACTAGGGTACATTTTCTGAAATTTACACAGCTTTAAATTTATGACTGCCTATCTCATTTCTTGAGGTGCTAAAATGGCAGGGCAGTACAAACCCCCCCCAAATGACCCCATTTTGGAAAGTAGACACCCCAAGGAAATTGCTGAGAGGCATGTTGAGCCCATTGAATATTTTTTTTTTGTCCCAAGTGATTGAATAATGACAAAAAAAAAAAAAATTACAAAAAGTTGTCACTAAATGATATATTGCTCACACATGCCATGGTTATATGTGGAATTGCACCCCAAAATACATTCTGCTGCTTCTCCTGAGTACGGGGATACCACATGTGTGGGACTTTTTAGGAGCCTAGCCACGTACGGGACCCCGGAAACCAAGCACCGCCTTCAGGATTTCTAAGGGCGCAAATTTTTGATTTCACTCCTCACTACCTATCACAGTTTCGAAGGCCATAAAATGCCAAAATAGCACAAAACCCCCCCAAATGACCCCATTTTGGAAAGTAGACACCCCAAGCTATTTACTGAGAGGCATGTTCAGTCCATGGAATATTTTATATTTTGCCACAGGTTGCGGGAATATGACAAACTTTTTTTTTTTTGCACAAAGTTGTCACTAAATGATATATTGCTCACACATGCCATGGGCATATGTGAAATTACACCCCAAAATACATTCTGCTGCTTCTCCTGAGTACGGGGATACAACATGTGTGGGACTTTTTGGGAGCCTAGCCGCGTACGGGACCCCAAAAACCAAGCACCGCCTTCAAGGTTTCTAAGGGCATAAATTTTTGATTTCACTCCTCACTACCTATCACAGTTTTGAAGGCCATAAAATGCCAAGATGGCACAAAACCCCCCCAAATGACCCCATTTTGGAAAGTAGACACCCCAAGCTATTTGCTGAGATTGCATGTTGACCCCATTGAATATTTTTTTTTTTTGTCCCAAATGATTGAATAATGACAAAAAGAAAAAAAAATGTACAAAAAGTTGTCACTAAATGATATATTGCTCACACATGCCATGGTTATATGTGGAATTGCACCCCAAAATACATTCTGCTGCTTTTCCTGAGTACGGGGATACCACATGTGTGGGACTTTTTGGGAGCCTAGCCGCGTACATGGCCCCAAAAACCAAGCACCGCCTTCAGGATTTCTAAGGGCGTAAATTTTTGATTTCACTCCTCACTACCTATCACAGTTTCGAAGGCCATAAAATGCCAAAATAGCACAAACCCCCCCAAATGACCCCATTTTGGAAAGTAGACACCCCAAGCTATTTGCTGAGAGGCATGTTGAGTCCATGGAATATTTTATATTTTGCCACAGGTTGCGGGAATATGACAAACTTTTTTTTTTTTGCACAAAGTTGTCACTAAATGATATATTGCTCACACATGCCATGGGCATATGTGAAATTACACACCAAAATACATTCTGCTGCTTCTCCTGAGTACGGGGATACCACATGTGTGGGACTTTTTGGGAGCCTAGCCGCGTACGGGACCCCAAAAACCAAGCACCGCCTTCAAGGTTTCTAAGGGCATAAATTTTTGATTTCGCTCCTCACTACCTATCACAGTTTTGAAGGCCATAAAATGCCAAGATGGCACAAAACCCCCCCAAATGACCCCATTTTGGAAAGTAGACACCCCAAGCTATTTGCTGAGAGGCATGTTGAGCCCATTGAATATTTTTTTTTGTCCCAAATGATTGAATAATGACAAAAAGAAAAAAAAATGTACAAAAAGTTGTCACTAAATGATATATTGCTCACACATGCCATGGTTATATGTGAAATTACACCCCAAAATACATTCTGCTGCTTCTCCTGAGTACGGGGATACCACATGTGTGGGACTTTTTGGGAGCCTAGCCGCATACGGGACCCCAAAAACCAAGCACCGCCTTCAAGGTTTCTAAGGGCATAAATTTTTGATTTCACTCCTCACTACCTATCACAGTTTTGAAGGCCATAAAATGTCAAAATAGCCCAAAACCCCCACAAATGACCCCATTTTGGAAAGTAGACACCCCAAGCTATTTGCTGAGAGGCATGGTGAGTATTTTACAGCTCTCATTTGTTTTTGAAAATTAAGAAAGACATTTTTTTTTCTTTTTTTTTTTCTTTTTTTACATTTTCAAAACTTTGTGACAAAAAGCGAGATCTGCAAAATACTCAACATACCTCTCAGCAAATAGCTTGGGGTGTCTACTTTCCAAAATGGGGTCATTTGGGGGGGTTTGTGCCATCTGGGCATTCCATGGCCTCCGAAACTGTGATAGGCAGTGAGGAGTGAAATCAAAAATTTACACCCATAGAAATCCTGAAGGCGGTGCTTGGTTTTTGGGGTCCCGTACGCGACTAGGCTCCCAAAAAGTCCCACACATGTGGTATCCCCGTACTCAGGAGAAGCAACAGAATGTATTTTGGGGTGTAATTCCACATATGCCCATGGCATGTTTGAGCAATATATAATTTAGTGACAACTTTTTGTACATTTTTTTTTTTTTGGTCATTATTCAATCACTTGGGACAAAAAAAAAAAATATTCAATGGGCTCAACATGCCTCTCAGCAAATAGCTTGAGGTGTCTACTTTACAAAATGGGGTCATTTGGGGGGGTTTTGAACTGTCCTGGCATTTTATGCACAACATTAGGAAGCTTATGTCACACATCATCCACTCTTCTAACCACTTGAAGACAAAGCCCTTTCTGACACTTTTTGTTTACATGAAAAAAAAATTTTTTTTGCAAGAAAATTATGTTGAACCCCCAAACATTATATATTTTTTTAAAGCAAAGGCCCTACAGATTAAAATAGTGGGTGGTGCATTTTTTTTTCCACACAGTATTTGCGCAGAGATTTTTCAAACGCATTTTTTGGGGGAAAAACACACTTTTTTTATTTTTAATGCACTAAAAAACACTATATTGCCCAAATGTTTGATGAAATAAAAAAGATGATCATAGGCCGAGTACATGGATACCAAACACGACATGCTTTAAAATTGCGCACAAACGCGCAGCGGCGACAAACTACATTCATTTTTAAAAGCATTTAAAAGCCTTTACAGGTTACCACGTTAGATTTACAGAGGAGGTCTACTGCTAAAATGACTGCCCTCGATCTGACCTTCGCGGTGATACCTCACATGCATGATGCAATTGCTGTTTACATATGACGCTAGACCGACGCTTGCGTTCGCCTTTGCGCAAGAGCAGGGGGGGACAGCGGTGCTTTTTTTTTTTTTTTTTTTTTTTTTATTATTTATTTGGCTTTTTTATTTTTTTTTTAAACTGTGCCTTCCATATTTAATTTTTTTACCATTTTTATTGTTATCTCAGGGAATGTAAATATCCCCTATGATAGCAATAGGTAGTGACAGGTACTCTTTTTTTGAAAAAAATTGGGGGGTTAGACCCTAGATCTTTCCTCTGCCCTCAAAGCATCTGACCACACCAAGATCGGTGTGATAAAATGCTTTCCCAATTTCCCAATGGCGCTTTTTATATCCGGGGGGGGACATTCCCTCCCACTGCTTGTAAAAGCAGTCTAGAGGCTAATTATCTGCTAGAATTGCTTTTACATGAAAGCCGGCCGCTGGCTGAAAAGAATGATACCAAGATGATACCTAAACCCGCAGGCATCATTCTGGTATAAACATTCAAAGTCCAGCAACATACCAGTACGTTGCTGGTCCTTGTTGGACATGTATTGTAATCTTTTTTTTCATACAGCCTATTGGCTGAACGAAAAAAAGAGATTGATTGGTGGGTATGCCCACCATTAGAATACCTCCCTTCATCCACCCACTTCTAATGATGGGCATATATGCCGAAGCATGGGGGCATCCTCCCGCAAAAAAGTTATGCCGCGTACACACGGTCAAGCCTTCGTCGGAATTTCGACCGTATGTACGCGGCATAAAAGGTTATGCCGCGTACACACGGTCGGACTTTTCCACGGACAAGCCTCCGTTGGAATTTCGACCGTATATACGCGGCATTAGGAGCAAAATCGCTCCTCCGCCCCTGCTGCCCCCATGCTTCGGCATATATGCTCTTTTTTTTAACTGTGGTGGTGAAATCACCTCCTACAGCGTTGGAGTCACGGCTTTATGTATCGTGGGAGCAAACGCTGTTGCTGTCAAGATAAATAGATCCGCGCTGCAACTGAATGGTGTACCTGCTAAGCAAATGGTGGTTAACATTAAAACAAAGTAACATTACAGTACAACAGTAAGACCTTACCATGCCATACCTGCAAAACAAATACCAAAACAAAACCTAGTAAAAAATAAAAAAATGTTTTAACGCAACCTGTGCCTAAAATATATATATGCCGAAGCATGGGGGCATCCTCCCGCAAAAAAGTTATGCCGCGTACACACGGTCGGAATTTTCCACGGGCAGGCCTCAATCGGAATTTCGACCGTATGTACGCGGCATTAGGAGCAAAATCGCTCCTCCGCCCCTGCTGCCCCCATGCTTCGGCATATATGCTCTTTTTTTTAACTGTGGTGGTGAAATCACCTCCTACAGCACTGGAGTCACGGCTTTATGTATCGTGGGAGCAAACGCTGTTGCTGTCAAGATAAATAATTCCGCGCTGCAGTTGAATGGCGCACCTGAAAACAAAAAATTACATACCTGAAAAGCAAGCATGATAAAACATTGCAGAATAGAATACAGTAAAAAAGAGCAGAACAATAGAGAGAAAATAGAGAGAGAGAGAACAATAAAACGACAACTATTTTTGGTTTTTTTATTTTATATTTTTTTTGTGTTTTCTTTTTTACGTTTTTTTTTTTCTTTTTTACACTTTTTTTTGTAACTTTACAACTGTAATGGTTCGGGTCTCTCAAAATGTAATGGCATCTTGGGAGACCCTGTGTAAGTGTGTCCTTGTCTGTGAAATGCTGTACCCTACGCTAAAACTTCACTTTTGAGTGGTAGCGTTCAAAACATTCACCTTGGCAAAGACCAGGCTTGTCAGGACAGAGTGGACAAAAACTACGGGTGTCACGCCTAAATCCGCGCTTGCTACAGACACGACATATTTTTTGGGGGTGGCTTTGGGTAGGGGTACTCGGGAGGACATACGAATAATGCCTCTCATGCAGCCGGCTTACTGCATTTGGTTGGGGATGGTGAGGTGCAGAACCGCCTGGATACAGGAGTTCTGTGACTATCTCATTCTGGAATTTTAGAAGAGATAACGTCCCGCCTGAAGCTCTGTATAGCACATGAGCGTTCAGCAAAGCCAATTGGAATAATGATAGAGACACTTTTTTGTACCAGCGTCTCGCCTTACGGTCAATTAGATACGGCGCCATCAACTGGTCGTTGAGGTCCACCCCTCCCATATTTTGGTTATATTCGTGGACACAGAGGGGTTTCTCCACAACACCAGTCGCTGTACGAATTTGGACTGTCGTGTCTGCATGAAGGGAGGTAAGAAGGAAAACATTCTTATTGTCCCTCCACTTCATAGCGAGCAAGTTATTACACTTCAAGCAGGCTCTCTCCCCCAGCCTAAGACGGGCATCTACAAGCCGCTGGGGAAAGCCCCGGCGATTAGGTCGCACAGTGCCACATGCTCCAATCTGATGATCAAACAAGTGACTAAACAGTGGCACGCTCGTGTAATAATTGTCCACATACAAGTGGTACCCCTTTCCGAATAAGGGTGACACCAAGTTCCACACTATCTTGCCAGCGCTCCCTATGTAATCCGGGCAGTTGACCGACTCAATCTGACTGTCATTTCCCTCATAAACCGTAAAGTTCACTACATAGCCTGTTGCCCTGTCACAGAACTTGTAGAGCTTGACCCCGTATCTGGCACGCTTGCTGGGAAGGTACTGCTTGAAAGACAAGCGGCCAGAAAATTTAATCAGGGACTCATCAACGCAGACAACTTGATCGGGAGTAAACAAGGCTGCAAAACGTTCGTTGAAGTGGTTTATGAGGGGCCGAATTTTATAGAGCCGGTCGTATTCAGGGTCCCCACGTAAACGACAAAGTTCATTGTCGTTGAAGTGCATGAACCGCAAAATCTGCTTGTATCGTGCCCTGGACATGGAGGCAGAGAACACGGGCATGTGGTCAATTGGGTGCGTGGACCAATAAGCACGCAATGACGGAAATTTATGTGTGCCCATGTTGAGGGAAAGGCCCAGAAAGGTCTTAAATTCGGAAACCGTAATTGGTTTCCAATTTCTGGCAATTTTAGGCAACTGGGGGTTAGCGGCGTTAAATTGACCAGCATATAAATTACTCTGGTCCACAATAGATCTATAGAGATCTTCCGTGAAAAACAGCGAATAAAAATCAATTGGAATAAAATCAGCTGTTTCCACCTGAATACCGGGTTGGGCAGTGAATGGGGGAAGTACGGGTTCTGCAGAAGTGGTGGGGACCCAATCAGGATAGGCGAATTCTGCAGGAAGGGCAGTATGGGCACGACGGGCCTGCCTTTGTCTTCTTGGTGGCAGCGGGACACTACTTGTGCTTGCCACCTCGCCAGCTTGAACTGCACTTATGGGACTCGCCACGTCACCAAGTGTTACTGCAGTGCTGGATGTACGTCCAGGCTGTACTAGGCCGCTGGTGCTTGCCAGTTCACCAGAAGGAATAGCGGCGCTAGTACTACTCTGCTCCATGATACGAGAGACCTGCGGTTCTTGCTCCTCAACAACCTCAGAAGATCGGGATCGGGTACACCTGACCTTAGCAGGGACCTCAACTTCGTCGTCAGAGCTATCTGACGTGGGGCCGCTGACGTCACTGTCTTCTACGGGAAGATATTCTGAGCCTGAATCTGACAGATACGTGACCTCCTCTTCACTATCTGTCATGCTCAGAATCTCGTAGGCCTCTTTACTAGTGTACCTTCGTCTTGCCATTTTGGGCTCTAAATTTAGGGGTACACTAGTAAGATTCACAGGAAAAAAAGCACCTGACTGTCGTCAGCAAATATATCAAACGCTACAAAAAAACTGTTAGCGATCGCAGGGATCAGGCCTGTCTCTGCGAACGCTGCAGTTATGTGTGTTGTGTTTGGTAAGTGACAGTGATCGATCGATACTGCACTTGGGTGGGCTGGGCTGGGCTGGGCTGGGCGGAGGGGCTAAACGCAGGCGCTAGCAGGTATCTGGGCTGATCCCGCTAACACTGCGTTTTTGGGAACCCTAAACCGCTGGGGATGCTAGTATAGATCTGATCAGATACTATACCACTAAGGGGGGTGTATGCTTTGCGCGTGGGTGTTAGCGTTACTGGCACTAACCTAACACTGCCTGGGGCGACGCAGACCCTCTCTGGCGCTAAAACCTAATTGATCTCACCCGCCGGGCGATCAGGGGGGTTAAACCTTTATTGGGTTATATACGGCGGGTGCCCTGATGCTATAAAAAGCAAACTAATCAACCAGCGTCACCTGTAACCTTTATATGGTGATCACTGGTGAAAGGGTTAACTAGGGGCAATCAGGGGGTTAAAACCTTTATTAGGTTAAATATGGGGGTACCCGACGCTATATAAAAACCTGACGGGTTACATAAATAACTAGATAACTTACTGGCTAACCAGTGACACCAGTGACGCTTATACGGCGATCACTGGTGAAAGGGTTAACTCTAGGGGCAATCAGGGGGTTAAAATAATATATGGGGGTACCTGACACTAATAAAAACCTGCGGCGAACCTAAAAAAAAATAACTGCCTATCTAAAACACCAGCGACACGAATACAGCGATCGGAAAAACAATCGCTTAGTGACGCTGAAGTTAGGGGGTGAAAGGGTTACCTGGAGGGTGATCAAGGGGTTAAACCTTTATTAGGGGGGGTTAGGGGGCTACCCTGGACCTAAAGGGGCCTAATCCTAACTGCCCTGCAACTTTTTACAACTTTTTACAATCACAGATGACACTAAATGCAGTGATCAGTAAAATAAATGATCACTGCAATCAGTGACACTGTGATTGGGGGCTTTGGGGTGACCTGGGGGGTGATCTGGGGGTGACTGGGGGGTGATTTGTGTGCCTATGTGTACCTACGTGTCAGTGGACTGTTGGAGCACTAACCTCTGTCTTCTCTCCTCGGCGCCGGGAACGAAAAGACCGCGGCGAGGGAGATGACATCACTTCCTCCAGCCTGTGTTTACATCACATGGCGGAGGAAGCATTTTCATTGGCCGGGAGCGATCGCGAGGGGGGGGGGGGCGGAATCGAGCGGCCGCCCCCTCATGCCTGATCGCTCCCGAACACTTAACGGCCGCTCACTGCAGTGAAGGGGGGTCCCCCAACTGCACAAAGGCGATCACGTAGATCTACGTGATTTTCTGCCTGTCCGTGCCATTCTGCCGACGTAAATAGGCGGTGGGCGGTCGTTAAGTGGTTAAGTTATTTCCTATCCACATTTGTTTGCAGAGCACTTGCCATGTTCTTAACAACATTTTGCTGCCATTTGCAGCCCTCTAGCCCTTTCCATTACTTTTTTAGAGCCTTTTTAGTCGTCAGAAGTCCGGGTCCCCATTGACTTCAATGGGGTCCGGGTTCGGGTTAAAGTTCGGTCCCGAATCCGAACTTTTTTCCGAAGTTCGGCCGAACCCGCCGGACCTGAATATCCAGCTACCAGCTCAACTCTACTGGTGAATGATTTGGGTGATGTTAATAGAAAAAGCTACAATATGTAATCTCTCCAACCATAAATGTTTTGGATGATGTACGTGGAAAAGGATATGTAGTCTCTCTATCAGTGAATGATTTGCATGATGTTAGTAGAGAAGGCTTTGCAGTCTTTCCATTACTAAATGATTCAGATGATGTCAGTGGAAGTGGCTTTGAAGTGTCTCTATCAATTAATGCTTTGCATGATGTCAAGAATGCTATCAGAAACCTAGAATTTATATTTATAATGCCAACTGTATCCACATTCTCGCTATCGTAGTGTATATACAGGTATTTAAAATTATGTTGATCTGCTGCAATGGTTGTATATGTAAGGCCCACCACCAGCACCAAAGGTAATATCTCCAGATAGAGAATTCTTATTTATATGGCTAACAAGGAGAGAGCTTGGAGACAGGGTACAAAAATAAAATAAATAGGTGAATTCTGATTATGTGGTTGTTAAATAAATCAATGACTACACTTAGAAGCCACTTGTTGGTTTCAGTAGCCTAATGAGGCTGCATGGCAAGGTTGGCAAGGCAACATGATGCTCTTAAAAATGTAAATCCTAATGTGGGCTATGACCAGACCAATATTTTAAAGGGATTGTAAAGTCAAAAGTTTTTTTTGTTTTAATGCCTTCTGTGTGCAGCAGCCCCCTCAGCTCCCTAACACTTACCCGAGGTTCCTCTCTGTCCATTGATGTCCACGAGTGTCTCAGCCATCCGAGATTCTCCCTCCTGATTGGCTGAGACACAGCAGCCACGACATTGGCTGCTGCTGTCACTCAAAGTCAGTTAGCCAATCAGGAGAGAGAGGGGGCAGGGCTGGGTCAGGACTCTGTGTCTGAATGAACACACACAGCTGTGACTTGGCTCGGGTGCCCCATAGCAAGCTGCTTGCTGTGGGGGCACTGAACAGGAGGGAGGGGCTAGGAGCACAGAAGAGGGACCTGAGAAGAGGAGGATCCAGGCTGCTCTGTGCAAATCCACTGTAACAGAGAAGGTAACCACTTCAGCCTTGGACCATTTTGGCTGAATAAAGACCAGGCCACTGTTTGCGATTCTGCACTGCGTTGCTTTAACTGATAATTGCGCGGTCGTGCGACGTGGCTCCCAAACAAAATTGACGTCCTTTTTCCCCCACAAATAGAGCTTTCTTTTGGTGGTATTTGATCACCTCTGCGTTTTTTATTTTTTGCGCTATAAACAAAAATAGAGCGAAAAAAAATCAATATTTTTTACTTTTTGCTATAATAAATTTCCCCCAAAAATATATAAAAAAACGTTTTTTTTCCTCAGTTTAGGCCAATACGTATTCTTCTACATATTTTTGGTAAAAAAATCGGAATCAGCGTTTATTGATTGGTTTGCGCAAAAGTTATAGCGTTTACAAAATAGGGGGTAGTTTTATGGCATTTTTATAAAAAAAAAAAAAAAAAATGTTTTTACTAGTAATGGCGGCGATCAGTGTTTTTTGTTCATGACTGCGACATTATGGCGGACATATCGGACACTTTTGACAAATTTTTGGGACCATTGTCATTTTCACAGCGATCAGTGCTATAAAAATGCACTGATTACTGTGAAAATGACACTGGCAGTGAAGGGGTTAACCACTAGGTGGCGCTGTAGGGGTTAAGTGTTCCCTGCATAGTGTTTCTTACTGTAGGGGGGATGGGCTTTGTGTCACATGACACCGATCTCTGCTCCGAGTACACAGAGCCGAGATCAGTGTCATTGTCACTAGTCAGAGTGGGGAGATGCTTGTTTACACAAGCATCCCCCTACTCTATACCTCTGTGAGACGATCGCGGGAATCCCCGTGGTGATCGAGTCCACGGGACCCGCGGTCCGACTCACGGGGATGGTGGCAGGGTCCGGCGCGCGCGCGACAACACGGACAGGCATTTAAAGGGGACGTACAGGCGTATGTTGATGTGCCTGTCCATGTCATTCTGCCGACGTATATGTACTGGAGGCGGTCAGCAAGTGGTTAAGTATAACATGTTTGTTATTTTTATTGGAAAAAAAAACAAGGTTTTACAATCACTTTAAATGATGGTCATGTTGTTTTATTACTTGTTGAATTAATTTTATGTTACAATACTAATGACATGATTAAATAAAGTGGTAGTAAGCTCTGGTTTAAAAAAATGTAAGTTTGTATTCTTAATAGAAGTACTTTCTATTGATCTTAGCCTCCTCCTAATTTCCTTTTTTTTCTGCTGTGATCTGACTTCCTGTGAGTTCCACTGTTTGTAGGAATGTAGCCACCCTCTCTTGCACGCTCTGAGATAGACGATTGGCTATGAGATTTGTAGTGTGCATAGAGCAGTGCACATGGCATGACAAGGAGGAAGAGAAACATAGTAACAAACGAGTCAATCCTTATGCTTCTAGGAGTAGTAAATAGCTAGGAAAGTATATGCACTTGTTTTAAACTTTTTACTTTTTTCAGTTTCTTCCTGGTTTCTGGTCTAGGCCAAAATGATGTCATATATCTCAGAAGTTTTCATGGGCATTATTTTCTTTTATCTGGGGGCCAGGCTTTTTTTAGCTGAGCACCCCCTCTTGCTTGCATGCCTGAGCTAAGGGCACATGGATTCCAGGAAGAAAAATGCAATATGGGTCATCTGCCTTTAAAATGGCCACACCTAGAAAGTAATTTCTCAACAACATAAAGCATGGCAACATGGATGGGTGAGTTTGCTTTGAATTTTAAAAATGAATTAAATTGAGTTTTCAGTTTGCCATAAGATATAATTTGGTTCCACTGTAAGTAATGTCTGTATATAGATTATTTGGATAATAAGGTTATCGTTTAGTGTCATTTTAAGCATAATAATAGAGAGTTTAAAGCAGTATTAAACCCAAAAGCAAACATTTATTATATTGCAGCTTACTAATTCTTATCTGCAGTGTCTACATTGGATTTCTTTACTTTATTTTTATCTGGTAATTTAGCCAGTAAACCTGTTGTTTTTCAACAGAACAAGCTCTCCTCCAAGCAGAAAGTCAATCCATTTATCACTGAGGGTGCTTACAAGTGTAGCGGGTATGTACTTTCCCGGGTGTAAATTTGAATTTGGCAGAGACATTAGTGATGTGTAATTCCCCGCAGCCCAGTGGGTGGTGCTGTCGCCCTGGGCTGGGGTTGAATCATTGCTGTGTGCCGTACCTCCATTTTGTCCTCCCTCGGCAGCGGTATGGTGGGGCGGGGAACCCGCCGTGCTTGCCGGGAGAGGGTATAAAGGGGCCGGCCATCTTTGTCACGGGGTCGGAGTCCCAGGCACCTTCAGCTTGTTGACGGTGGTTCGTGCGGGTCCTCTGGGTGGCCAAGGCCCAGAGGACCGCTGGAGATCGTGTTCCATCCCAGGCACCTTTAGCCTGGGGTGAGGTCCTCGGATGGAGGTCTGGAGCTCAGTGCCCAACACTGAGTTCCGCGAGGGAAGGAGATCCTAGGGAACCCCAGGAGTGGGTACCCGAATCCGGAAGGCGCAATGGACCGGGGGGAGCTCCTCACTTGAAGACCTGGTGCAGCATATTGCCGGTGACAGGTGAGCCTCTCGTCGGAGACCGCCTAGAAGGAAATTCCCCTCGTGCGGAGACCGTAACCCACTTTCAGGAAGGAAAGTGGAGAACGCATTGTGTCTGGGCCTATTCGCATCCACACCTCCTTTCCTGTTCTATATCCAAGGGAGTTCAACTGTTTGTGTTCATTCAAGAAGAATAAAGGAGTGTTGAACTTTAATGGTGTGGGGCTCATTTCCTAGCAGACATTGTTCAAGGTGACTCTTGGAGGGAGGATCCAGGTGCACAGCACTGACCCGAAGGTAATACAAGAACGTTGCTTATACCGCACTGACACATGTGGTGGAGGCCAGGCATGGTGTCCCCGCTCCCTCCCCTCTAAGGTACCCCTAGACAAGAAAAAGACGAGAGAAAGAGGGGAGTGAGGAGGCCGCTACACAATGATCAACTATTCATGTAAAACCTTTATACCAAAAGAAAAAAAAAAAGCTGTAACTGCTTGTGTAACTGCAGTTTAAACTGGCGTTTGGCTTCAGTTTGTTAGTGTGTCTAAATCTGCTAGTACACTCTAATGCAGGAGGTGTATTAGAAGACAGATCACAAGGTGAATACAGAGGTAAAAAGACTAAAAAGAAACAAAACTAATGCAGTCAACACATCAAAGGAATGGTAAGCTGCAATATATTACATTTTAGTTTTGGGTTTAATACCACTTTAAAGTGACACTAAAAAATATCCCTATTCTCCAACTATAATACATACACATCCACTACCTAAAGAAGAATTGCAGTTATGGATAGTTTTACATACCGTGTTTCCCCGAAAATAAGCCCGGGTGTTATATTAATTTTGGCAACAAAAGACACAGTAGGGCTTATTTTCGGGTAGGTCTTACCATGTAATGTGATGTCTTCTCTCCCCCTCTCTCTCCCTGCCTGACAGGAATCCCCAGTGTGAACTGAGTTACAATCCTATAATCCACCATATTACAGTTTTATGTAATGTACAATGTGTGTGTTTCTGTAATATAATTGTGCCAAATAACTTCTTTATAGCGCCGCTCTGCGCTTCAGGGACCTGCCGGAGCTCTCTTCCCCACAATTATATTACAGAAAACACACACATTGTACATTATATACTACTGTATTAGAGTGGATTATAGGATTTAACAAGCATTTTAAACTAGGGCTTATTTTCGGGGTAGGTCTTATATTGCAGCTATCCTGGAAAATAGCGATAGGTCTTATTTTCGGGGTAGGTCTTATTTTCGGGGAAACACGATAATAATGCACCTATATAGTGGGAGTGGCACTACTGTGGGCAAAATAAACTTCAATGCACTGTACAGTTATGTTATTCTAACATGTTCTACTGTTTACACCTAGAAAACTGGAATGGGAGATGTTTAATCAGGCTTACAGATGGAAGAGAGAGTGCATGGAGGAACACAAAGATATTAATCCATAATCTATTTTTCAAGTGGAGGAGGAAGTGCCATGATCTGAATAGTGGGATTATTTGTTAGCTATATAGGCTGGCAGGAGTGTGGAGTAATAGAATTACATACATTTGGCAGATAAAACAATACACACACTATAGATTAAATTAAACTGTATATGTAGCTGTTTGATTGGAGTTTATTTTAATCCAAAATTTGCTGTGGTTTGCTTATACAATACTGTTTATCACTGTAACCGACCTTCTCTGTTGTTCACATTATTTTTTTATTTTGAAGAAAAGTTTAAAATATGCTTTAAAAAAATAAATGGATAAATAATTTTAACGGAGGATAGATGTTTCTTTTTATAAATGGAACTTACTAGAAAAAAAACAAAAAAGACAACATTGCCTGGACTCAGCAAGCAGACAATGGACTAATAATGAACACAAAACAGCCCTAGTTTTGTTGAGGCATAATAATGAGGATGAAAATTGTCTCACAGGCTGTGGATTTCAAGCACTTAGGGCCACACGCTGCTTTTTCTAATATTTAGTATGAAACTTGTTACATGCCCAGAGGAACAACTGATGCTAATGATGTTATAATGCATCAGTACATACACCAAAGAACAGATTACATTTATTAAATCATATTTCATCAACTTAATACTATTGGTTTGTTCATTCCCCCTGTGACTGTCTACTCTTGTATCTGTTTTTTTTCTTTTAATCTGGTCCACTTTGTACGATATTCTTTTCCTAATTTATACTATTTTCTACCAAATGCACAGCTCCCACAATTGAATTTTAGAAACCCAAAATAAATGTGCAGTTACCATAGTCTGCAGTCATAGCAATAATGTTTACAATAATAATTTACCCAAAACTAGTTAAACAAGATGCATGAAATACAGTGAGGTTGACTACTTTACCCAATTTGATGGCATCATTTGAAACCTTTGGGGCCCTTTCAAACCTTAAAATTAAATATTACAGTATTATAAAAATGATGTCCTCAACATTGTTCTCCCTGATGATTCTATAATACAATGTCAGCAAGAATTTCCTTTTCTCATTTCTGAATATCTGGGGATACAGCTTCCAGCAAATCTTATGAGCCTGTACTCCCTCAACCGCTCCTACAAGAAATACAGTAGGGTCTTCAACATTGGAATAATCCCCATTTTCATAGTCTGGATAAAAATAAATATTATTCCTAGAATCTTACATGGGCTTGAAACCACATTGCTGGACATTTCTGGAGTTTTTTACATCTTATGCGGCGTACACACGATCGTTTTTCATGCCATTTGTTTTACCGACGTTTTTCACGTCGGTTTTTTTCATGTTTCCTCTCAAGCCTGTCTTGCGTACACACGATCATTTTAAAAAACGTTCAAAGCAAAGTGCAGTGATGTACACCACGTACGACAGCACTATAAAGGGGAAGTTCCATTCTAATGACGCCACCCTTTGGGGCGCTTTTGCTAATTTCGTGTTACCGCGTGTTAGTAAAAGTTTGGTGAGAGACGATTCGCGCTTCTTAGTCTTCGTGCTTTGAAGATCGTTTTGTGGAGTTCAGTTTGTGCCTGTGGGTTCGTATCTGTCTTGCAGTGCTTGTAGTCAGTTCGTATCTGTTTATTCAGTGCGTTCTTGTCTGCTCGTTCCTGTTTTTCAGCTTGTTCTTCATAGGCCTTGCTGTTCTTCCGTTCGTTCTTCTAGTTCGTTCTGAGCTGCCGACCGTTATCTAGCCATGTTGCGGCTACGTACTCATCGTAGAGTTTGTGCTGTAGTTGGTGCAGGGGTTCATGCTGTATCCCGACTCCAGGTCATGAACAGGGTGAGGAGGAGTTCATGGACCAAGAATTGGTTGCTCCAGCGGTACCAGTTCTGTCATATGCCTTTGTTGCGGGAGATCAGGGAGAATAATCCTGAGGACTACAGGAATTTTCTCAGGATGTCTGACCCCGTATTTCAGCATCTGTTGGCTTTGGTGTCCCCTTACATTACCAAGCAGGACACCGTTATGCGTGAAGCCATCAGTGCTGAGCAGAGGCTCATTGCCACGTTGCGATACCTGCCGACTGGGAGAAGCCTGCAGGACCTAAAGTTCTCCACAGGCATATCCCCCCAGGCTCTGGGTATCATTATACCAGAGACGTGCTCTGCCATCCTTCAAGTTTTGCAGGAGGACTATATTAAGGTAAGTGTTCTTATTTCAAACATCACATTGTATGTATTTCTTTGTTTTTTATTTTTTGGGGGGTTTATTAGCAGTCCCTAATTCCCATGATTCTTAGCTGCAGGGAATGTCCCCTTTCTCCACATGGTTATTTATTTTTGGGAATGTTTTTATTAGGCCTACATTAAAATTTGCCTTACCTAACCTCTCCAGCATGCTATCCTGGGGCCATACCCACCTTGCCTAGTCATTTCCATGTATTTTAATCTATGCTCCATCATAGTGCTTTACCCTAAACGCCCCCTAAAGATTGCCTAGGAATGTAACATTTTTCAATAATTCATACAGCCTTCATTTGTGATCTCCCCAACTCATCTTCACCCCCCCCCATTTTTTTTGTTGGGTTTGTTTTTGGTTTGTTGTTGCTCATTAATAATGTTTTAATTTTTCGGTTTCTCCCAATGTTGGCCATGAATGGTTTTCTGAAATCTGCTTTCAATGTTTCTGTCTCAAAGTATTAATTTTTTTTAAATTTAATTCCACAGTTCCCTTCTACGCCACATGAATGGCAGAATGTGGCATCTGAGTTTGCCCAATGATGGAACTTTCCGAACTGTGGAGGGGCCATCAACGGCAAACATGTTCGGGACGTCCCACCACCCCATTCGGGATCCTTTTATTATAACTATAAGGGGTTCCACAGCATCGTCATGATGGCAGTGGTGTCGGCCACCTACGAATTCCTCTATGTGGACGTTGGCAAGAATGGCAGGATGTCTGATGGAGGAGTCTTTGCACAGACGGAGTTTGGAGAACGGCTCCTTTTGGATCAGCTGGCCTTGCCACTAGCGGAGCAGAATGTGGAGGGACTCCCATTTGTCTTTGTGGCGGATGAGGCGTTTGGCCTGGGTCCCCATTTGATGAGGCCATTCCCGCAACGCACCCTTACCCCTGAGAGGAGGGTGTTCAACTATCGGCTGGCCAGAGCAAGGAGGGTGGTGGAAAATGCCTTTGGCATCATGGCCAGCCGATTCCGCCTGTTCCTCACCTCCATCCACCTTGCCCCTTACAAATGGAACCATGTTGTAATGGCTTGTTGTGTACTCCATAATTATCTCAGGGTGCATTCAAGCAATTATCTGACTTTGACTGGGCCTGAGGCCTCATTATTTGAAGTGGAAAATCTTGTGGCCCTGGAAGCTGGCCGTCCAGGCTTGGCCCCCCAAACCGGACGTGAGGTCCATCAACAATATGTCAATTATTTTGTGGGTAGGGGGGCCATTGATATGCCTGATGAATTTTAACCTTATTATTTTTAAAAATAAAACCTTTTTTGGCGAAAATATTGTTTAGGTGTTTTCATTTAATATTCTTTTAGGTCTCTCGTCGGTTTACCTAATGCACTTGTATTGCCATGTGTATTTTGCATTCTTAATTAGCCTTCATTGTCAGTGTAAACACAAAACATTGTTTAGCTCACTTTGCACCACATTTACATAATGAAGCCACAAATTCTGCTGAAGAAAATACCTGTTTTAATTATTTTTGAGGAAACTTCCTTTGAAGTGTAGATGTTATTAAAATATTTTGGGGGTTAAAACGCATGAACAGCCATGCGTAAAAAAATTAACAAATAAAAAAACGTGAAAAATGTAAACATGTACTATTCATTATCAAGCTTAAAACAAAAACAAACCTGCCAAAACACAGCAAGTTCAACGTTCTTTTGTGTTCAAACAT
This sequence comes from Rana muscosa, assembly GCA_029206835.1. Classification (NCBI taxonomy): domain Eukaryota; kingdom Metazoa; phylum Chordata; class Amphibia; order Anura; family Ranidae; genus Rana; species Rana muscosa. The sequence continues at coordinate 510,934,990 of CM055116.1, read as the reverse complement.
TATACACGCCCAAGCGCAGCCATTATTTTTTGTAGCTTTTCCTCAACCCGCTTGGTATTTTGCCTGATCTCTATCAAGTCTCCCTTTATTTTTTCAAGGTCACGACAGCAGACCATGAGGTATTGGATCAGGATCTGGGCACTGTGATGTGTAAACTTTTCGGGGTCTCCGGCCAGAACTGCACCTAAACAAAAAAAAATCATGTAGTATAGAATATGTAGGCCTACATCTATTAACCTGCATCTGTCTGGTTTGACACTGACCTCTTGTGGTGCCACTTTCCACTTCCACAACTTCACATTCCTCTCCATCATGTGGTTCAGGGGGTATTGTTGAAGGTGTAGGATTTCTAGGCTCATCTGACGTAGCTTTTTGAAGCCCTATGGAGATTGCAATAAAAGGTAGAGTTTCATTAGTAACTAATAATTTTTTGGCCACAAAAAACCAAGAAAAAGAGATTTCTAAATATTATTTGGAAGTGTGGTCCATTTTTAAATGTACCCTCAGTGACAACCGGAACACATGATTGGATACATTGCCCAAACTAGAGCATATACTTTTTGAAACAAAGTTTGACACATTGTAACACCCCAAAGTATATACACAGGATCACCTGTGTGTGACACCCTAAAAATTTAGGGGTTTGGTCCCACACTTGTACTACTGCGTTCAGATGTTTAAGCAGCTGCTGAGCATTCTCTCCCTTAACATTACAATGCCTATCCTTTTTCCCCAAAACAAATGTGATTTGGATTCTAAATATAAAGCAAATTGTTGACCAATTTTGCTCCCCAAAACCCCCAAAAAATTGTGTGTTCACACTGGATGATCCAAAAACATTGTTTTAGGAACTGGACGGAGAAAGAGGTTTACTACGTCCGTTTAGTGTGCGGACGAACATGAAAGTTCGTATCTTTCACTGTACTATATCAAAGTCTATAAATATACACGACTTAATACAAGTAATAATCTTTAGCAGGGAAAATGAAGAAAAAATACTTACTTTTTCCTATAACTTTCTTGATTCTTTTGTATTGGTCGGGCTCCCGCAACTTCAGATCATACCATCGTTTTCTGAGCTGTTCCTTCGTTCTGCACACCCCGAATTTTTGGTGAAGAGTTTTGACCACTTTGCCCATAATTTTTGACTTGACAAGATTAGGCCTTTTATACGGCCCATGCTTGGCATCATAATCCTCCCTCCTCAAAATGGCCACCATCTCCACCATTTCCTCGAATGACATGTTGGATGCCTTATATCTCCTGGATCGGGATTTGGGCTCCTCTTGAATTTCCTCCTCTGTAGAGGTAATCTCAGCCACCTGTGTCTCCGCCATGTTGCTAAGCACTACGACGAGCGAGAAGGGGCGGGGAAAGTACAATCTCGAACGTCAGGGCGGGGAAAGCGTGCAGAGTTTCACGCATGCGCAGTGTATATCAAGTGAAGATCCATGTGTCGAAAATACGTTCATTTGGCGGAGAGAGGGAGTTAGCAACGAACGTGTTGACCAAGGTACATACGTTTTTAAGGATTTTGGTTTCATCAGAGGAGGATATTTTGGGCTTGAAAATCTGTCAAAAATGCTGATTTGATGAATGTTGCCTGAAACATATGTATTTTCTTGTTTCTTGATTTTACAGAGAGAATGAATAGTTTCAAGAACCCTGACTTTATGGGGGAGTTCATTGATAAATGGAAAGACCTCCCTATTCTTTGGCAGACAAAAAGTGGTGCAAATAAAAATAAAGTGGCCAGGACAGCAGCACTGGAGAGCCTGCTTGCATTTGTGCAAACCCAGATACCCACAACAACTCTCCAAGATGTGAAAACCAAAATTTCTACCATCAGGGGGACATACAGGACCCAGAGGAATATGGTCCTGAAGTCCCAGAGGTCAGGTGCTGCAGCAGATAAGGTTTATAAACCCAGTCTGTGGTACTACAGCAAGTTATCCTTCCTGGATGACCAGCTGGAAGTGCAGGAATCTCTCTCCACCCTTCCCCCCAGAGGTCAATCCAGCCTTCCTTGTAGCCAGCCCTCCAGCCTTCCTTGCAGCCAGCCCTCCAGCCTTCCTTGCAACCCTGCTCTGGCTTCCCCTGAGGATCAAGATGAGGTCCTTGAGGAGGCAGATTTGGATATATGGAGCCAGGTAAATTATTGATATCTACATTTACATGTTACAAAAGTGATGAATTTAAATTGATGTTTTAGTATTGTTAGGTATTTAATGTTCAAAAAAAAGAGGTTGTCCCTACTCCTCCTCCTACTACTCCTCCTGCCACCTCCTCTCCTCCTGATCCCCAGCCTCCGAGGAAGCAACCAACAAAGGCTGCAGGGAAGGCTGCAGAGAAGGCTGGAGAGAAGGCTACAAGGAAGCGCAAAAAATAATGCCTGCTGTAGTACCACAGACTGGGGACATATATGACTTATCTGCTGCTGTTCCTGACCTCTGGGAGTTCAAGCCAAGATTCGGCTCCTTTTTTTTTTTTCAATTAAATAGTTTGGTTTTGACATCTTGGATGGTCGTTGTGGGGTCCAAAGGATGCACAAATGCAAGCAGGCTCTCCAGTGCTGCCTTCACGTTTAATTTGTAATGTACCTAAATAAAGGATTCCTTTTTTTGGCTTCAAATACTTGACTATGTGATTTGTATTTCAAAAGAGACTTTGCTAGGGAGTAGGCAGGGACATTTCAAATAATATTATTGTTATTAACAAGGGACACAAACCTCCTTGAGGCAAAATGAGACAAATTTTGAAGGTTGGTGTGGTAACTTTACACACCAATAATTTACACATAATCACCCAAAAAAAAATAAAAGAAGCCTACATATATCAAAGAAGCCCATCAAAAATAATAAAGCTAACTTAATTACAAAAAAAAAAATTAAAAAAGAAAAAAAAAAAATTATTGTGATCTTTACATTTAGTTATGAATTTATGAGGGAGATGTGGCTTCAAAAGAATATTTTACAATCATTAGATCAATTAGGAATTACTTAAGAACCTAGTTTGGCATAACTCTCAAATGACATTAGCAAAAGAAGGTAATTATTTAAGCATTATCAAAAGAAGAACGGAATGCGCAGCATTAAAACTATGCTATTAATTCCACCGTGACAAATGTGCCATCTCCATTTCCAACGCTAGTTTTACCAGAACGAGCGCTCCCGTCTCATACTTGATTCTGAGCATGCGCATTTTTTTTCACGTCGTTAAAGCATACACACTATCGTTTTTCACGTCGTTAAAAAAAACGACATGAAAAACTACGTGAAAAAATAGAGCATGTTCGAAATTTTTAATGGCCGTTTTTCACGTCGTTAAAAATGCTCTGGAGCATACACACGATCGGTTTTAATGGCCATTTTAAAAAATGGCATTTTTAACGGCATGAAAAACGATCGTGTGTATGGGGCATCACATCTTTTTACATCTTTTAGCATCTTTTACATCCTATTTGTGGAATAGCAAACATCCACAAATAAGCTCTGGAACAACCTACCGTATATACTCGAGTATAAGCCAAGCCCTTTTTTTTGGGCTGAAAATGCCCCCCTTGGCTTATACTCGAGTCAGTGTACCTGAAAATATTGAGAGGCTGTGGGCGTCCATCGTTTAAAACTTGCGGTCTCTTCCTGGTCCCTTCCGTGATAGGCGGAACTGTGTCTGTTGAGAAACGCCTATCACGAACGTTCTCTCATCCTCACCCATCCCAGCAGACACTGTGTTCAGTGTTCCGCCAATCAAGGACGCCTTTTCATCCTCGGACAAGAGGACGTCCGTGATTGGTGGAACACTGAACACAGTGTCTGCTGGGAAACTGAGTCCGAGGATGAGAGAACGTTCATGATAGGCGGAACTGTGTCTGCTGAGAAATGCCTATCACGGAAGGGACCAGGAGGAGACCGCAAGTTTTAAACAATGAATGGATGCCAGCAGGCTCTCAATTTCAGGTACACTGACAACGGGCACAGTGAGGATTGGCACAGTGATAATGGGCACAGTGAGGATTGGCACAGTAAGTATGGGCACAGTGAGGTGGCAATGGGCAGAGTGAGGTTTGGCACAGTGACAATTGGCACAGTGAGGTTGGCACAGTGAGATTGCAATGGGCACAGTGAGGCGTGCAAATGGGCATTGTTGACCCTCTTCCACTTACACTCAATACGTTTTCCCAGTTTTTTGTGGTAAAATTAGGTACCTCAGCTTATACTCGGGTCGGCTTATACTCGAGTATATACGGTATGTATCCAAACACAAGGGATATATAGGGTTCTTTAATATTCACAAAAACTACAGGGTATCACAACTCTCCAGAATTGCAAACTGGAATATTCACAGTGCATGAAAAGACTGGCTAGCTTTCACATGTCTGTATAAGGAGCCCGAGATGACAAGGGTGGCCTTACCGTCCGAGCACCACTGGAACTTCAGACAGAATCTGCAAGGGAGATGGAAAGGCACAAGTGTCAGGGTGAAAGCACTGAAGACTAGAACTTGGGAGAGCTGGTATCAGATTAGTAAGGGTACAGCTGGTGGTACACTGTGGATACAATAAGTTAGGTTATGAGTGGAGTAGAGTTACAAGCTAGATCCAGTAAGAAGACATCGAATCATAGGCAGGATCAGCGTTAAGAACAAGAAGTAATTGGCAACATAGCTTCCACCACTTAAATTGCAACTTTTTCAAGCCTTTCACACCCTATAAAAACTCTCAATGTCATTACAGAAGTAAGTCTTGGGAAAGAGACACCCGTTTTTCCCTAATGGGGGACAATTGGGAACACATAAATGCAATGATACAAATCTTCCATAAATGTTTCCACCCAAGAAAGCAGTTACAAAATACATACTGTACCACCATCTCTTCTCCACAAAATATTACCTACTGACTCAATTTACTAAAAACTATTAGGCTGTTCCCTTTTTACTGCCGGGGGGACTTTGCCTCAGAGCTTAGAAAATGTGGTAAAAGTTTCACTTTGCAACGAATACCCATTCACATGCAACAAAAATTATAAAAGAGTATTTTTGCTTGCATATGATTGAATAATAGAAGTCAGCAGAGCTTCACCTCATTCACTAAGATATGGGGAAATTCCCTTGCAAATTAAACAGCCTATTTGCCTTTAGTAAATCAACCCCACTAAGTACATTCGTACCTGGGCCTATTGGATTAGAGCAGGCATGTCCAAAGTCCGGACAGGGAGGAAGCGGGACGAGAGCCGTACACACAGGGGGAGAATTTCCTGTTTATGGGCAGCCTCTGTAATAGGAAGTCCCGTCTCCTGTTCTGCCATTGGACGACTGTTCTGCCCATCAAATGAGGCAGGATTTAATATTAAAGAGGCCGCCGTGTAAAGAGATTCAGGAGAGATACAGGAGATTCTCCTGTAGGTAATCTTTGGCGCTCGTCTTGCCCCCTCCCTGTTCCCTCCAAGGCTGCAGATGGATGGGCATCAATCAGGCTGCACTGATGGCAATGGTGGGTGCTGCATTCCTGGCAATGGTGAGTGCATTCCTGGCAATGGTGGGTGTATTCCCGGCAATGGTGGGTGCTGCATTCCTGGCAACGGTGGGCGCTGCATTCCTGGCAATGTTGGGTGCTGCATTCCCGGCAATGGTGGGTGCATTCCTGGCAATGGTGGGTGCTGCATTCCCGGCAATGGTGGGTGCATTCCTGGCAATGGTGGGTGCTGCATTCCCGGCAATGGTGGGTGCATTCCTGGCCATGGTGGGTGCATTCCTGGCAATGGTGAGTGCTGCAATCCTGGCAATGGTGGCTGCATTCCTGGAAATGGTGGGTTCAGCATTCCTGGCAATGGTGGTTACTGCATTCCTGGCAATGGTGGGTGCTGCATTCCTAGCAATGGTGGCTGCTGCATTCCTGGCAATTGGGGGTGCTGCATTCCTGGCAATCGGGGGTGCCGCATTCATTAGAATTGGGGGTGCTGCATTCATGGCAATTATTTTTTTTCCCTGAAACTTCCCTCTTAAAGTGAAGGTGCGTGTTATACGCCAATAACTACGGTATGAGTAAGCTATGAGTAAGCACTCCTAAGTGTGAAATGCGTTAGCTGTCCCTGTTACCTCGTTGCTGTGACATGTAGTGCCTGTTTTATTTATCCAATAAAAGCCACGTTGGATTGGAGTACGGCTATCCAGACTTCTTCATTTTTTCCTCATTGCCTTGTGCATTGCCAGCACCCTTGGTTCCTGGAGAGGTATTTGTTGTTGGGGTGAGTCTATTTGGAGCGGCAATTTTTGTTTTGTAATAACTACGGTATATCCATATAAAACGCCTGAGCTCATCTCTTTACTCACACACAGCCACAAAGGCAAGAGAATTTTAATGGTTCAAAGAATGTCAGGCAAAATGGTCGGCCCTCACGCATGTTCACTTCATCAAATCTGGCCCTCTTTGAAAAAAGTTTGGACACCCCTGGATTAGAGGAAGCAAGAGCTTTCTGGTCTCCCTTCCTCCTCACTGACTAACTTTATGTCCCCCCTCTCCCTAAGCCTACCCCCTCACCCTCCCTACCCACTCCTAATATCTGCTACTTTTACATTGCATTTCCCCAAACTCACCTTCCTCCCTTGTACCCTACTTTCCCTTACCGCCCTGCCCCCCCCAATCCCTCTCTTTTTTCCCCCTCAGGTCTGTATTTTTATTTGGGCTTATATATAATGACAATTATATGACTCATTCACAAGAACATACCCCAAATTTTGCAATCAATGCTGACAAATACACAGTTATATTTGTACATATTCAGTCAAAGGAATGGATAAGACAAAAATAATGTATTAATAATATTAGGAATATAGCAAAGCCAATTTAATTAGAGTATATACAGTTGATAAATTATGAAACCCTAACCAAAAGTGTCATATGCCACCTCAAGTATAGGAATATCTGGAACTTAGTAGAAACCTTAGAATGATAGATAACAAATGAGTATACAGTAAAACCTTGGATTGCGAGCATAATTCGTTCCAGAAACATGCGTGTAATCCAAAGTACTTGTATATCAAAGCAAATTTCCCCATAAGAAATAATGGAAACTCAAATGATTCGTTCCACAACCATTTATTCATAAATCCTTCAGTTTATAGTCCATATAAAAAGAATATAGCAATGTGATAGGTTGTGTAACCATAAAATGTTCATCCACAGTTGGAAGCCTCCACAAGGGGATAAGAAGCAAAATCCAGCAGGAGCTACAGAGTATAAAAGAGAAAAGAGGCGCCTCTAAGTGTAGCAATATGTTGCTAAACTTTGTACCTTCATTCAATTTAACCATATTGCTACACTTAGATGTGCCTCGCTTCTCTTTTATACTCCGTTATGGCATGACAATACTCTTATATCAAGACATCGCTTGTATATCAAGTCAAAATTAATTAAAAAATGTTGCATGTCTTGCAAAACGCTCTCAAACCAAGTTACTCTCAAACCAAGGTTTTACTGTATAGCATTGCAGCCTGAGAACATCGGACCTAAACACATAAGAGCCACTATTCAAAATCTAGTATGTATACAATGGACAGCAAGTTAAAGAATTTGCCTGCCCTATACCTCAGATTTTCTGAGTTTTTTAGGGCAACCTCTGTGATCATATATCAGTTTCTAATAGTGGAGCATTTTATTAATCTCAGCTTTCTATTGTTGTAAGAAGGTGGGCACCCCAGCTTAGATCCACACATTAGATATCAACTTCTTGGCACTAAACAATACCTCAGTTGCGCAGCTAAGTGCAATTGAATACTGTCCCTGTTCCTTATTTTTTATTTGCACTAACATCCAAATTTTCAGGAAAAGCTTTGGGGGTATTCCTTTTTGTTAAAGGTCAAAGCAGCACTAATGCACAAAGTTTTAGCAGAATGTTAGGTAAGACAATCTCGGAATAAAACAAAACAAACATACACAGCAATGGTAATTAAACTTGGATAGTGAAAAAAGGCAGGATGAGAGCTATAGACTGGGAGGAAGAGTAACAGTCACAGAGGTGAGAGTGGTAATAAAGCTGTTGGACAGTAATTTAACCACTTGCTTACTGGGCACTTAAACCCCCATCCTGCCCAGACCAATTTTTAGCTTTCAGCGCTCTCACTCTTTGAATGACAATTGCGCGGTCATACAACACTGTACCCAAATGAAATTTTTATCATTTTTTTCCCCACAAATAGAGCTTTCTTTTGGTGGTATTTGATCACCTCTGCGGTTTTTATTTTTTGTTAAAAAAAATATATTTTGTTCTAAAATATTGCAAACGGTAAAAAAAATTCCTTTATTGATGTACACTGATGAGGCTGCACTGATGGGCACCGATAGGCTACTCTGATGGGCACTGATGGGCTGCACTGATGGGCACCGATGGGCTGCACTGATGGGCACCAATAAAGCGGCACTGGTGGGCACTGATAGGCAGAACTGGTGGGCACTGAGAGGCGGCATTGGTGGGCACTGAGAGGTGACACTGAGAGGTGGCACTGATGGGTGGCACTGAAGGGCATTGATAGGTGGCACTGGTGGGCACTGAGAATTGTCACTAATAGGTGGCACTGATAGGTGGCACTGATAACTGGCAGTGATGGGTACTGATAGGTTTTGAAATAATTGCTTAACGTGCATCCTCACAGGGTGACACTGTGGATGCACATATATAAATGTGCCAACGTCCCAATATTACAGGAGAAACATCAATGAACTAGAAAAATGGACTTTAGGCGGCACATGGATAAGTCTTGTAAAAAACTAGGGGTATTTATTTTTAAACAGAGTATTGAAAAAATACATATAAACATTAAAACAATACAGTTTGTTTATACTTGGATACAGGACTTGGGTTCACGTTTTAACAATATTTCAAAGTATATACCATACAGGCATTCCACCTTAGTTGGAGATCAATCCCAACAAACCAAGGACTGGAGAAAAGGTGATCGTGTAAAGCACATTGGCGAAAGCCAGAGGTCCAATGTATCATGTGTGGTTTAGGCTTGCTCTACTAGTTTCGCGATTTTATCGCTTCTTCAGGAGCACAGTAATCTATTTAAACACATGTATAGACAACAGAAAGTATATGTTAAACATCTTTTAATACATAAAACAAATAAAACAGAATAAGGACATATACCAAGAGGTAAAGATTGCTGACCCTGCAGAGCTCAGACACCAAAGAGCAACCCGTGCATATCACACCGGCCCAGTACCTAGACCAATCCCCATGGACGGGTACTAGAGTAGAGCCCAGTGGAAGAAGAGAAGGAGGGGGGGGAAAAAAAGAAAAAGACAAATAAGGGGAAGGAACCATGGAAAATTTTAAGGAAAGAGGGGGGCTGGGTTTACCATAATCGTGGTGAGGGAGGGAGTGTGGGGAAGGGGGAAAAAAAGAAACAGCTGGGGAAAAAGAAATACAAGGAAAGGAACTGTTTGGCGTAGGATATCAATGTTGGTCTGAACAGAAGAAATATCAGCCCCAGTGAAGAATTTCCTTAATAAACCCCGAAGAGGAAAAGGAAAAAGGAAGTTAGAAACATAACAGACAGATATGGAGACACCCATCAATGGTGATCAGTGGAGTCTAGTCTATCTTATTATATGTAAAAATATACTCACAAATAGGATAGTGTGTTGCCGATAGCAACACACTCCTAGGTAAAGTTAGAGTGGCTATTTGTCAGTAGCAACTAGCCAGTCATGATAAAAATCTAGAAAAGAAGAAAGGGGGTAAAAAAAGGAAAAAGAGGGGGTAGGGAAAGGGGAGAAGAAGAACAAAAAGGGACAATTAAGCATGGGTATATGTATGGATATATATTGACCTTGAAAGACTAATTTTTTTTTTAAAACGACCGCAGAGTATATGTATAAAGGGAGCTCACCACAATAGATGACAGCTGAGTATACTGCCGGGTAAGGGCTGCTAAATGCAGCAACGGGTACTGTCCTCCAGAGTTGTTGGGACTCTATTAGTCGCAATAGGGAAGATGTCTTCACATGCCCCGGTATAGGTTCTGATGTGTGTGTGAGTAGAAATTTTCTACTCTACAAGGCCTCGGGTATGATGACCAAACTAAAGGGTAGATATAGGTACATGTTAATATATCATGCAGGACCGAAGCTTAATGTCAGTCCTGCAAAGGGGTCAAAATAAATAAACATACCTATAGGTAGAGAGGTTTTTGGGCATCCGATCTGGAGTGATCCCGGCAGTCAGCTGTAATGCTCGAGCGGTGTGCACCGCTCAAATAGGTCCCCTACAGGATATACGTCATCTCCATGGGAAATGACGTTGTTACAACTGGAGAATGATCACTGCGCATGCGCGGGACGTGCCGCTGACGCGGCAACCTTCGACCAATAGAGTGTCGGTAGGGGTGGCTCCCGTAAACCAGTGAGGAAGGGGCCAATGCGCATGCGCCACTTTGCAACTGACACAGCAAGTTCCAGCCACTAGAGCACTCCCCAGGGCGGAACTTGGCGGCCAGAAAACAGTTCCTAAAAGTATATGGTCGATTGTGCCCAGAGCGTCATTCTGACTCTGCATACATGCAGAGTCCAAATATTGCGGTTTGGACATGTTGGAACGGGGAAAAGAGATATAAAATAGGATAAATGGAGCACAAGGGAAAGAAAAAGAAAGAGGGAAGAAAAAAGCTCATGGTGTGTCACGTAGCAGGGGCAGCAAACAATTAGAATTAAAATCATCAACCCATAAACGGTGCTCAAACGCACCAATGCAATGATTAAAATGATTATATATTTTTTAATTACTATATTCTACATCCGAAAGACTTCAAGTGAACCATACAGAATAGAAATACATGTAGGAAGACAAAGCAAAGAAAAGAAGGTTATTTTTAGTAATAGCCAGACCAAGTTTAGACAATGATTATAGATCATCGTGATCCTATATATCACATAGGAATAACTAATGTGGGTTTTGATGTCTCAGTATGCATAGTAGCAGGGAATTAAACATCCAGGCATAATACTGCCTGGTGATATCCAACCTCAGGATTTTTTCTTTTTTCTGCCCAGGACCACGAAAATGTAAAAAAGAGGGTAATTAATCGTTATGTCTATCGGTATAGTGGTATGGTGAAAGTGAGGATAGAAAGAGGAGTGAAAAGAAAAGGGGGAAGAAAAAAGGAAAAGTGGTTGTTATGAAATCTTATGTTTGGATAGTAGGGAACAATAAGAATATTAAGGAGTAACTTTAAAGCATTTATTGCTGAAGTTAGTGTGCACTAGGGTTGTAAACCTTGTGCTAGAAAGTAAATAAGGAAGTGTTAACTAGTGTTGTAATTAGGGACCAAATAACGGTCTAATAAAAATAAACATTATCAGTGAAGTATAAAGAATAAAAATAAATGTAAAGTGAAAGAGCAATAGGGAAAAAAAAAAAAAAAGGGGGGGGGATAGAAGGAAACTAAAAAGAGAAAGATTTAAGCCAAAATACCAATAATTAGAGTAATAGACATAGATCGTGGATAGTTGGGCTCCTATGAATGAGGCTGAGTGTAGATTTATTCCATGGGGACATGGATGTTGGGTAATTCTAATATTTGAGACAAAAGAACCCACAAAGTTAACATTGCCACTGTGACACAGTGTATCTGTTCCGCTGTGATTATACTTATAGAAAAGGTCTGTATGACTGGGTTTCGTTAATGCCTGGGGGATGTGTGGCATTGAGTCTTTCGACCCATAAGGTTTCCTTCTGAAGGATAATCTTGTCCCATTCACCTCCTCTTGGGTTTTTGGGAATAACAGCTAGGACAGAGAAAAAGACCCAGGAAGTGTCAAAACGATGGTATAGATCAAGGTGACGGCTCACAGATGTCAGCATTTTGCCGTTGCCTGAATAGTAAATGTGGTCATTGATTCTCTGTCTGAGCTGTCGAGCTGTTTTGCCCACATAAAAAGCCCCACAGTTGCAGGTCATAAGGTAAATAACACCTTCGGTGCGGCAGTTTGCAGAGAATTTGGGCAGAAACACTTCCCCATTGGGGAGTGTGATATTTTGGGACAGTTTGACCCATTTACAGAAGGAACATTGGCCACATCTAGAGGTACCAAGCAATGTTTTGACATTCGTGTTTTTATTTCTAATGTAGTGACTTGCTGTTAGTTTATCCTTTAGAGACTGGGCCCGTTTGAAAATTATTTCAGGTTGCTCCCCTACATATTTTCCAAATATCGGATCCTCCCGTAGGAGATGCCAGTGGTTACCCAGCATGTGTCGAATATCTTCGTGGTGACTCGAAAATTTCGTAACCAGTTTAGTAGTAGGTTGATACGAGGAGATTTTAGTTTTGTACAGGAGCTCATTATGGGTTTGACTAATGGCTTTATTGTAAGCCTGTCGCAACAGCGACTTGCTATATCCCCTTGCGAGTAGGCGGGTTTTAAGTGCTTTGGCTTGCGTTTGAAAGTCAGCCAAGCGTGTGCAATTCCGTCGCAGTCTAATGTATTGAGCGTAGGGAATGCTGCGTATCAGGGCTGGGGGATGGAGACTGGCTGCGTGCAGCAATGTATTGCCTGCTGAACTTTTCCGAAACAGGTCAGTCGCCAAGGAATTATCAGAATTCCTAAAAATCGTTAGATCCAAAAATGTGGTAGTATACATGTCACAGCTGAAGGTGAACTTTAGATTGTAATGATTAATGTTCAAAGCTTGTATGAATTCATCGAGGAGACCCCTAGTGCCAGTCCAAACAATGAACACGTCATCAATATAACGCATCCAGAGTAGCACCCTGTCGGTGAACCTACTTAGGGGCTCACTCGAGAAGAGGTTCCTCTCCCACCCCCCCAGGTACAGATTGGCGTAGCCAGGGGCACAATAGGTGACCATGGCTACGCCCTGCACCTGGAGGTAGTGGGAGTCACAAAAACTGAACCAATTGTGGGTCAGGATGAATTGCAAGAGCTTAATGATAAACTCATTGTATGGCCATCGATGATGGTCTTCTTCGTGGAGGAAGGTCCGTATCGTCTCGACTCCCTGCTCGTGAGGGATACTGGAGTATAACGCCTCCATGTCCAAGGTCACGAGCAGGGAGCCAGGAGGAACGACCATCCCCTCGATCTGCTTCAGGAGATCTAGGGTGTCCCTAATGTATGAGGGAAGAGCGATTACATGAGGCATCAATACCGAATCTACCAGTCGACTGGCATTCTCGGTGAGGCAGCCGATCCCCGAAATAATCGGTCTCCCAGGAGGCGACACACGGTCCTTATGCACTTTGGGTAGCGCATAAAATGTCGCCGTCCTGGGAGACCGAGTATTCAGTAAATCATAAAGGTCCTGATCTATGAGGCCCTTGGTGTGGGCATCATTGATGATTTCTAGAAAATTGGTTCCAAACGACACAGTACATATCCGATTGATAGGGCGATACCATTCAGAATTTAGTAGAATTTTATGACACATGTTTTCATAAAAACTTCTAGTCATGAGGACTATGTTGCCTCCTTTGTCTGCCCCTTTAACAATTATGTTGGGGTGCTTTTGTATTTTTTGAAGGATTTTTTGCTGTGCTCCAGTGAGGTTGCTTTGTTTGGGCAAAATCTTGAATCGTTTAATGTCACTAATGACACTACATAGAAAGGCCCAAGCTTGTGGGCTTGTAGTAAGGTCTGGAAAATTCCCTGATTTAAGTTTAAATTTTTTGACAAAAGGTTGAGTAGGCTCAGGCAAAGTCTCATCAACCACATCCACACCCTCGCTTTCATCCAGGAGCAACATCAGGTCCCGAAGGGCCCTGAAATCCTCCATTTTGAAATGTTTAATGCTCTCAGAGAGTTCCTTCTCTTCTTTGTTCCGGATACGGTCCTTATCGAACATATATTTGAAAGTGAGGTTTCTGATAAACATGTGGATGTCCTTGATGAGTTCATACCTGTCCATATTGTGAGAAGGACAGAAGCTTAAACCAAACTTGAGCACAGCAAGCTCATCCCTAGAAAATCGTTATGGAGTAAGATTGATTATATCCATCTCTACGTTGGAGGCTGTGTCAATCCTAATGTCTGAAAATTTAGAATTTGAGTATTACCCTGATTGATATGACAATCAAGTGTACTTTGTGTTTTATATTTTTGTAGTTGTATTGAGGGGTCTAGGTTAGACATTGCTAACGTGTTGGAATTAGAGACTTGTGAAGTGGCATCATTAGCCACCATGGGTACCTGCATATTAGTAGGACCCAGCCCGAGGGGAACGTTGTTCCTGACGTACTGATGTTTGGATTTGGTTGAGTCATCATATGGAGGGCCCTTTGTGCAGTGTGGCCCATGTATGTATGTGGATTGTTAAAATTACCTTTTGCCGGTGTCGCGCCATGTCGGGTCATCGGGTCAGTTGGTCTTATGTCACGATTGTCAGGTCGTTTTTTTGGATAGGGGGTCTGTTGCCCACCACCATATGCTCTCTTTCGTCCGACGGAGTCACCGTGTGGATTTAATGGTCCTCTTGTTGTGGATGACTGTGAAAAGGAGGTAGATGTAGAAGAATCAGACTCTAAATCCTCATCAGTAGTCCCTGTATTGTCTCTCGTTTGTGGTCTTTTAGATCTCTTTTTCTTGGGACGATTCTGAAAGGGCGTCTGCCATCGATAAGCAAATCCCTCAGAAAACGCTGTCCTGTCTTTGACCAATTTATTTAGTTTTTTGAGAATTATATCTTTGTTGATCTTGGTTATATAATCCTTCACTTCCTGCCACTTTCTTTCAAAGTGTTCATGACCTTTCAAAGCCTCACTCGTGGCCTGGAAGGACATGATCTCTTGATCCAGGTTGTTCAATTCAATCTGATAATGGGCCACCAATAGCTTAATTAAATTACCGGTAGTACTACATTGTGTGAGAATTTGTTCCCAAGCTAGTTTCAACTCGGGACCTCCATTGTCAAAGGATGGATAGACCTGAATCCTGAGTCCCATGGGGCTTATGTTTTCACGTGCATATTGTTGAAGAAAATCAACATGCCAGTGAAGATTGGATTTTTTCTTAAGTAATCTTTTCATTTTGGAGATATATTGAGTTAAACCAATCTCCTGCCCTGTATGCACCCTACACTCGGATTGAATCCCATTAATGTAGCCTTGCCAGGTTGCACCTACAAAATCCATTTCAAGTTGTGTGGCTATTGATACAAAAAATGGGGGGAGAGGGAAGGGGAAAAGGAAAGGGGAAAAAGGAGGGGGAGTGGGAATAATGTAAAGAAAACTATACACATAAAGCACAAAAGAAGCTGGATGTACTAGAGTATTAACAATTACTGAGGTTAAAAAGTCACCTATACCAGAACCCTGGGTGCTTCCACCCCAATATCAATTTTGAAATAATTGCTTAACGTGCATCCTCACAGGGTGACACTGTGGATGCACATATATAAATGTGCCAACGTCCCAATATTACAGGAGAAACATCAATGAACTAGAAAAATGGACTTTAGGCAGCACATGGATAAGTCTTGTAAAAAACTAGGGGTATTTATTTTTAAACAGAGTATTGAAAAAATACATATAAACATTAAAACAATGACAGTTTGTTTATACTTGGATACAGGACTTGGGTTCACGTTTTAACAATATTTCAAAGTATATACCATACAGGCATTCCACCTTAGTTGGAGATCAATCCCAACAAACCAAGGACTGGAGAAAAGGTGATCGTGTAAAGCACATTGGCGAAAGCCAGAGGTCCAATGTATCATGTGTGGTTTAGGCTTGCTCTACTAGTTTCGCAATTTTATTGCTTCTTCAGGAGCACAGTAATCTATTTAAACACATGTATAGACAACAGAAAGTATATGTTAAACATCTTTTAATACATAAAACAAATAAAACAGAATAAGGACATATACCAAGAGGTAAAGATTGCTGACCCTGCAGAGCTCAGACACCAAAGAGCAACCCGTGCATATCACACCGGCCCAGTACATAGACCAATCCCCATGGACGGGTACTAGGGTAGAGCCCAGTGGAAGAAGAGAAGGAGGGGGGGAAAAAAAAGAAAAAGACAAATAAGGGGAAGGAACCATGGAAAATTGAAAGGAAAGAGGGGGGCTGGGTTTACCATAATCGTGGTGAGGTACTGATAGGTGGCAGTGATGGGCACTGATAGGTGGCAGTGATGGGCACTGATGGGTGGAAATGATGGGCACTGATCAGCACTGGTAGGTGTGACTGATAGGCAGCACTGCTAGGTGGCACTGATGAGGCACTGATTGGCACTACTGGTGGGCATTGATAGGTGGCACTCGTGGGCATTGATAGGTGGCACTTTATTGCACTGGTGGGCACTGTGGGCACTGGCAGGCGGAACTGGTGGGCACTGATGAGGCGGATGTGCCTCTTCCACTGGAGACCGATGTCCCTTACACAAAAGACGGCGATTGGCTTTTTTTTCTCCTCACCCTGTCAGGGTGAGGAGAAAAAAAAAGACCACAAGCTTTGTTTACATCACGTGATCAGCTGTCATTGGCTGAGAGCTGATCACGTGGTAAGGGGGCGGGACCGGCCCCTTATTTGGATCTGTGATCACCTGAGTCTCAGTGACTCGGTGATCACAGCGCATGCCGCGCGCCCTCTCTGCTGGGGGCGCGTGGAGCGCTTGCAAAGGGGAGGACGTCTATTGATGGCCTCCCAGAAATTCAGGTCCGCGCTGTAGCTGTCATTCGGCTATAGCGCAGACGTCAAGTGGTTAAAAAACCCTAGGTCCACATTAAGTCCATTATCTTTTGTGTCAAACAGAATTATCATTCTTAGTTTAAACATTTCCCTTTCTTGAGTTGTGTTGAAGTTCCCTTTAGGAACTAAATCATTCAGTCTTCCATAGTGTGGGCTTGTTGCGAGAAGTGATGTCCAACAAGTATGGAGACATCACCTTCCTAATGTTCTTTAATGAAATGTCTGTTTAACCACTTAACGACCGCCCACTGTAATTATACGTCGGCAGAATGGCACCGACAGGCAGAATCACGTATATGTACGTGATCACCTTTGTATAGTTGGGGGGTCCGATCGGACCCCCCTTCTGTACAGTGAGCGGTGGTTAAGTGTTCGGGAGCGATCCGGCATGAGGGGACGGCCGTTTGATTCCGGCCACCCCCTCTCGATCGCTCCCGGCGAATGAGAGAGCTTCCCCTGCCTGTGTAATGTAAACACAGGCAGAGGAAGTGATGTCATCTCTCCTCGTGTCGGTCTTTTCGATTCGGCGCGAGGAGTGAAGACATCTCACAGTAAGTGCACCAACAGCCCACTGACACCAGTACACGTAGGCACACAAATCACCCCCCCAGTCACCCCCAGATCACCCCCCAGATCACCCCCAGTACCCCCAGTCACAGTGCACCGTTTGCAGTGATCATTTTTTTTACTGATCACTGCAATCAGTGTCATTTGTGACTGTAAAAAGTTGCAGGGCAGTTAGGATTAGGCCCCTTTAGGTCCAAGGTAGCCCCCTAACCCCCCCTAATAAAGGTTTAACCCCTTGATCGCCCCCCAGGTAACCCTTTCCCCCCCTAACGCCAGCGTCACTAAGCGATCGTTTTTCCGATCGCTTTTTTCTTGTCGCTGGTGTCCTAGATAGCCAGTTAATTATTTTTAGGTTCGCCGCAGGTTTTTATTAGCGTCAGGTACCCCCATATATTATTTTAACCCCCTGATTGCCCCTAGAGTTAACCCTTTCACCAGTGATCACCGTATAAGCGTCACTGGTGACACTGGTTACCCAGTGAGTTATTTAGTTATTTAGGTAACCCGTCAGGTTTTTATATAGCGTCGGGTACCCCCATATTTGACATAATAAAGGTTTTAACCCCCTGATTGCCCCTAGTTAACCCTTTCACCAGTGATCACCATATAAAGGTTACAGGTGACGCTGGTTGGTTAGTTTGCTTTTTATAGCATCAGGGCACCCGCCGTATATAACCCAATAAAGGTTTAACCCCCTGATCGCCCGGCGGGTGATATCAATTAGGTTTTAGTGCCAGAGAGGGTCTGCGTCGCCCCAGGCAGCTTTAGGTTAGTGCCAGTAACGCTAACACCCACGCGCAAAGCATACACCTACCTTAGTGGTATAGTATCTGATCAGATCTATACTAGCGTCCCCAGCGGTTTAGGGTTCCCAAAAACGCAGTGTTAGCAGGATCAGCCCAGATACCTGCTAGTACCTGCGTTTAGCCCCTCCGCCCAGCCCAGCCCAGCCCACCCCACCCAAGTGCAGTATCGATCGATCACTGTCACTTACCAAACACAACACACATAACTGCAGTGTTCGCAGAGACAGTCCTGATCCCTGCGATCGCTAACAGTTTTTTTGGTAGCGTTTGATACATTTGGTGACAGTCAGGTGCTTTTTTTACCTGTGAATCTTACTAGTGTACCCCTAAATTTAGAGCCCAAAATGGCAAGACGAAGGTACACTAGTAAAGAGGCCTACGAGATTCTGAGCATGACAGATAGTGAAGAGGAGGTCACGTATCTGTCAGATTCAGGCTCAGAATATCTTCCCGTGGAAGACAGTGACGTCAGCGGCCCCACGTCAGATAGCTCTGAAGACGAAGTTGAGGTCCCTGCTAAGGTCAGGCGTACCCGATCCCGATCTTCTGAGGTTGTTGAGGAGCAAGAACCGCAGGGCTCTCGTATCATGGAGCAGAGTAGTACTAGCGCCGCTATTCCTTCTGGTGAATTGGCAAGCACCAGCGGCCTAGTACAGCCTGGGCGTACATCCAGCACTGCAGTATCACGTGGTGACGTGGCGAGTCCCATAAGTGCAGTTCAAGCTGGCGAGGTGGCAAGCACAAGTAGTGTCCCGCTGCCACCAAGAAGACAAAGGCAGGCCCGTCGTGCCCATAGTGCCCTTCCTGCAGAATTCGCCTATCGTGATTGGGTCCCCACCACTTCTGCAGAACCCGTACTTCCCCCATTCACTGCCCAACCCGGTATTCAGGTGGAAACAGCTGATTTTATGCCAATCGCTTATTATTCGCTGTTTTTCACGGAAGATCTCTATAGATCTATTGTGGACCAGAGTAATTTGTATGCTGGTCAATTCATCGCCGCTAACCCCCAGTTGCCTAAATATGCCAAAGATTGGAAACCAATTACGGTTTCCGACATTAAGACCTTTCTGGGCCTTTCCCTCAACATGGGCACACATAAATTCCCGTCATTGCGTGCTTATTGGTCCACGCACCCAATTGACCACATGCCCGTGTTCTCTGCCTCCATGCCCAGGACACGATACGAGCAGATTTTGCGGTTCATGCACTTTAATGACAATGAACTTTGTCGTCCACGTGGGGACCCTGAGTATGACCGGCTCTATAAAATTCGGCCCCTCATAAACCACTTCAACGAACGTTTTGCAGCCTTGTTTATTCCCGATCAAGTTGTCTGCGTTGATGAGTCCCTGATTAAATTTTCTGGCCGCTTGGCTTTCAAGCAGTACCTTCCCAGCAAGCGTGCCAGATACGGGGTCAAGCTCTATAAGTTCTGTGACAGGGCAACAGGCTATGTATGGAGCTTTATGGTTTATGAGGGAAAAGATAGTCAGGTTGAGCCGGTCAACTGCCCGGATTACATAGGGAGCGCTGGCAAGATAGTGTGGAAATTGGTGTCACCCTTATTCGGAAAGGGGTACCACTTGTATGTGGACAATTATTACACGAGCGTGCCACTGTTTAGTCACTTGTTTGATCATCAGATTGGAGCATGTGGCACCGTGCGACCTAATCGCCGGGGCTTTCCCCAGCGGCTTGTAGATGCCCGTCTTAGGCTGGGGGAGAGAGCCTGCGTGAAGTGTAATAACTTGCTCACTATTAAGTGGAGGGACAATAAGAATGTTTTCCTTCTTACCTCCCTTCATGCAGACACGACAGTCCAAATTCGTACGGCGACTGGTGTTGTGGAGAAACCCCTCTGTGTCCACGAATATAACAAAAATATGGGAGGGGTGGACCTCAACGACCAGTTGATGGCGCCGTATCTAATTGACCGTAAGGCGAGACGCTGGTACAAAAAAGTGTCTCTATCCTTATTCCAATTGGCTTTGCTGAACGCTCATGTGCTATACAGAGCTTCAGGCGGGACGTTATCTCTTCTAAAATTCCAGAATGAGATAGTCACAGAACTCCTGTATCCAGGCGGTTCTGCACCTCACCATTCCCAACCAAATGCAGTAAGCCGGCTGCATGAGAGGCATTATCCGTATGCCCTCCCGAGTACCCCTACCCAACGAACCCCCCAAAAAAGATGTCGCGTCTGTAGCAAGCGCGGATTTAGGCGTGACACCCGTGTTTTTTGTCCACTCTGTCCTGACAATCCTGGTCTTTGCCTTGGTGAATGTTTTGATCGCTACCACTCAAAAGTGAAGTTTTAGCGTAGGGTACAGCATTTCACTGACTAGGACACACTTACACAGGGTCTCCCAAGATGCCATTACATTTTGAGAGACCCGAACCATTACAGTTGTTAAAGTTACAAAAAAAAGTGTAAAAAAGAAAAAAAAAACGTAAAAAAAACACAAAAAAAATATAAAAGAAAAAAAACAAAAATAGTTGTCGTTTTATTGTTCTCTCTCTCTCTCTCTATTTTCTCTCTATTGTTCTGCTCTTTTTTACTGTATTCTATTCTGCAATGTTTTATCATGCTTGCTTTTCAGGTATGTAATTTTTTGTTTTCAGGTACGCCATTCAGTTGCATCGCGGATCTATTTATCTTGACAGCAACAGCGTTTGCTCCCACGATACATAAAGCCGTGACTCCAACGCTTTAGGAGGTGATTTCACCACCACAGTTTAAAAAAAGAGCATATATGCCGAAGCATGGGGGCAGCAGGGGCGGAGGAGCGATTTTGCTCCTAATGCCACGTATATACGGTCGAAATTCCGACGGAGGCTTGCCCGTGGAAAAGTCCGACCGTGTGTACGCGGCATAACTTTTTTGCGGGAGGATGCCCCCATGCTTCGGCATATATATATTTTAGGCACAGGTTGCGTTAAAAAATGTTTTTTATTTTTTACTAGGTTTTGTTTTGGTATTTGCTTTGCAGGTATGGTATGGTCTTACTGTTGTACTGTAATGTTACTTTGTTTTAATGTTAACCATCATTTGCTTAGCAGGTACGCCATTCAGTTGCATCGCGGATTTATTTATCTTGACAGCAACAGCGTTTGCTCCCACGATACATAAAGCCGTGACTCCAACGCTGTAGGAGGTGATTTCACCACCACAGTTAAAAAAAGAGCATATATGCCGAAGCATGGGGGCAGCAGGGGCGGAGGAGCGATTTTGCTCCTAATGCCGCGTATATACGGTCGAAATTCCGACGGAGGCTTGTCTGTGGAAAAGTCCGACTGTGTGTACGCGGCATAACCTTTTATTCCCCTGTACATATGGTCGAAATTCCGACGAAGGCTTGCCCGTGGAAAAGTCCGACCGTGTGTGCGCAGCATAACTTTTTTGCGGGAGGATGCCCCCATGCTTCGGCATATATATATTTTAGGCACAGGTTGCGTTAAAAAAATGTTTTATTTTTTACTAGGTTTTGTTTTGGTATTTGCTTTGCAGGTATGGTATGGTAAGGTCTTACTGTTGTACTTTAATGTTACTTTGTTTTAATGTTAACCATCATTTGCTTAGCAGGTACGCCATTCAGTTGCATCGCGGATTTATTTATCTTGACAGCAACAGCGTTTGCTCCCACGATACATAAAGCCGTGACTCCAACGCTGTAGGAGGTGATTTCACCACCACAGTTAAAAAAAAGAGCATATATGCCGAAGCATGGGGGCAGCAGGGGCGGAGGAGCGATTTTGCTCCTAATGCCGCGTATATACGGTCGAAATTCCGACGGAGGCTTGCCCGTGGAAAAGTCCGACCGTGTGTACGCGGCATAAGCTTTTATGACGCGTACATACGGTCGAAATTCCGATGAAGGCTTGCCCGTGGAAAAGTCAGACCGTGTGTACGCGGCATAACTTTTTTGCGGGAGGATGCCCCCATGCTTCGGCATTTTTGCCCATCATTAGAAGTGGGTGGATGAAGGGAGGTATTCTAATGGTGGGCATACCCACCGATCAATCTCTTTTTTTCGTTCAGCCAACAGGCTGCATGAAAAAAAAGATTACAATACATGTCCAACAAGGACCAGCAACGTACTGGTATGTTGCTGGACTTTGAATGTTTATACCAGAATGATGCCTGCGGGTTTAGGTATCATCTTGGTATCATTCTTTTCAGCCAGTGGCCGGCTTTCATGTAAAAGCAATTCTAGCAGATAATTAGCCTCTAGACTGCTTTTACAAGCAGTGGGAGGGAATGTCCCCCCCCCCCCGGATATAATCAGCGCCATTGGGAAATTGGGAAAGCATTTTATCACACCGATCTTGGTGTGGTCAGATGCTTTGAGGGCAGAGGAAAGATCTAGGGTCTAACCCCCCAATTTTTTTCAAAAAAAGAGTACCTGTCACTACTTATTGCTATCATAGGGGATATTTACATTCCCTGAGATAACAATAAAAATGGTAAAAAAAAAAAAACATATGGAAGGAACAGTTTAAAAATAAAATAAAAAAGCAAAATAAATAATAAAAAAAATAAAAAAAAGCACCGCTGTCCCCCCCTGCTCTTGCGCAAAGGCGAACGCAAGCGTCGGTCTAGCGTCATATGTAAACAGCAATTGCATCATGCATGTGAGGTATCACCCCGAAGGTCAGCTCGAGGGCAGTAATTTTAGCAGTAGACCTCTGTAAATCTAACGTGGTAACCTGTAAAGGCTTTTAAATGCTTTTAAAAATGAATGTAGTTTGTCGCCGCTGCGCGTTTGTGCGCAATTTTAAAGCATGTCGTGTTTGGTATCCATGTACTCGGCCTAAGATCATCTTTTTTATTTCATCAAACATTTGGGCAATATAGTGTTTTTTAGTGCATTAAAAATAAAAAAAGTGTGTTTTCCCCCCAAAAAATGCGTTTGAAAAATCGCTGCGCAAATACTGTGTGGAAAAAAAAATGCAACACCCACTTTTTTAATCTGTAGGGCCTTTGCTTTAAAAAAATATATAATGTTTGGGGGTTCAACATTATTTTCTTGCAAAAAAAAAAATGTTTTCATGTAAACAAAAAGTGTCAGAAAGGGCTTTGTCTTCAAGTGGTTAGAAGAGTGGATGATGTGTGACATAAGCTTCCTAATGTTGTGCATAAAATGCCAGGACAGTTCAAAACCCCCCAAATGACCCCATTTTGGAAAGTAGACACCTCAAGCTATGTGCTGAGAGGCATGTTGAGCCCATTGAATATTTATTTTTTTGTCCCAAGTGATTGAATAATGACAAAAATAAAAAAATAAAAATAAAATGTACAAAAAGTTGTCACTAAATTATATATTGCTCAAACATGCCATGGTTATATGTGGAATTGCACCCCAAAATACATTCTGTTTCTTCTGCTGAGTACGGGGATACCACATGTGTGAGACTTTTTGGGAGCCTAGCCGCGTACAGGACCCCGAAAACCAAGCACCGCCTTCAGGATTTCTATGGGTGTAAATTTTTGATTTCACTCCTCTCTGCCTATCACAGTTTCGGAGGCCACGGAATGCCCAGATGGCACAAAACCCCCCCAAATGACCCCATTTTGGAAAGTAGACACCCCAAGCTATTTGCTGAGATGTATGTTGAGTATTTTGCAGATCTCGCTTTTTGTCACAAAGTTTTGAAAATTGAAAAAATAAAAAATAAAATAAAAAATGTCTTTCTTCATTTTCAAAAACAAATGAGAGCTGTAAAATACTCACCATGCCTCTCAGCAAATAGCTTGGGGTGTCTACTTTCCAAAATGGAGTCATTTGTGGGGGTTTTGGGCTATCTTAGCATTTTATGGCCTTCAAAACTGTGATAGGCAGTGAGGAGTGAAATCAAGAATCAAGCCCTTAGAAATCCTGAAGGCGGTGCTTGATTTTCAGGGCCCCGTACGCGGCTAGGCTCTCAAAAAGTCCCACACATGTGGTATCCCCGTACTCAGGAGAAGCAGCAAAATGTATTTTGGGGTGCAATTCCACATATAACCATGGCATGTTTGAGCAATATATCATTTAGTGACAACTTTTTGTACATTTTTTTTTCTTTTTGTCATTATTCAATCACTTGGGACAAAAAAAAAAATATTCAATGGGCTCAACATGCCTCTCAGCAAATAGCTTGGGGTGTCTACTTTCCAAAATGGGGTCATTTGGGGGGGTTTTGTGCCATCTTGGCATTTTATGGCCTTCAAAACTGTGATAGGTAGTGATAGGTAGTGAGGAGTGAAATCAAAAATTTATGCCCTTAGAAACCTTGAAGGCGGTGCTTGGTTTTTGGGGTCCCGTACACGGCTAGGCTCCCAAAAAGTCCCACACATGTGGTATCCCCGTACTCAGGAGAAGCAGCAGAATGTATTTTGGGGTGTAATTTCACATATGCCCATGGCATGTGTGAGCAATATATAATTTAGTGACAACTTTGTGCAAAAAAAAAAAAAGTTTGTCATATTCCCGCAACTTGTGGCAAAATATAAAATATTCCATGGACTTAACATGCCTCTCAGTAAATAGCTTGGGGTGTTTACTTTCCAAAATGGGGTCATTTGGGGGGTTTTGTGCTATTTTGGCATTTTATGGCCTTCAAAACTGTGATAGGTAGTGAGGAGTGAAATCAAAAATTTACGCCCTTAGAAATCCTGAAGGCGGTGCTTGGTTTTTGGGGCCCCGTACGTGGCTAGGCTCCCAAAAAGTCCCACACATGTGGTATCCCCGTACTCAGGAGAAGCAGCAGAATGTATTTTGGGGTGCAATTCCACATATAACCATGGCATGTTTGAGCAATATATCATTTAGTGACAACTTTTTGTACATTTTTTTTTCTTTTTGTCATTATTCAATCATTTGGGACAAAAAAAAATATTCAATGGGCTCAACATGCCTCTCAGCAAATAGCTTGGGGTGTCTACTTTCCAAAATGGGGTCATTTGGGGGGGGGTTTGTGCCATCTTGGCATTTTATGGCCTTCAAAACTGTGATAGGTAGTGATAGGTAGTGAGGAGTGAAATCAAAAATTTATGTCCTTAGAAAACTTGAAGGCGGTGCTTGGTTTTTGGGGTCCCGTACGCGGCTAGGCTCCCAAAAAGTCCCACACATGTGGTATCCCCGTACTCAGGAGAAGCAGCAGAATGTATTTTGGGGTGTAATTTCACATATGCCCATGGCATGTGTGAGCAATATATCATTTAGTGACAACTTTGTGCAAAAAAAAAAAAGTTTGTCATATTCCCGCAACTTGTGGAAAAATATAAAATATTCCATGGACTGAACATGCCTCTCAGTAAATAGCTTGGGGTGTCTACTTTCCAAAATGGGGTCATTTTGGGGGGTTTCGTGCTATTTTGGCGTTTTATGGCCTTCGAAACTGTGATAGGTAGTGAGGAGTGAAATCAAAAATTTGCGCCCTTAGAAATCCTGAAGGCGGTGCTTGGTTTCTGGGGTCCCGTACGTGGCTAGGCTCCCAAAAAGTCCCACACATGTGGTATCCCCGTACTCAGGAGAAGCAGCAGAATGGATTTTGGGGTGCAATTCCACATATAACCATGGCATGTTTGAGCAATATATCATTTAGTGACAACTTTTTGTACATTTTTTTTTCTTTTTGTCATTATTCAATCACTTGGGACAAAAAAAATATTCAATGGGCTCAACATGCCTCTCAGAAAATAGCTTGGGGTGTCTACTTTCCAAAATGGGGTCATTTGGGGGGTTTTGTGCCATCTTGGCATTTTATGGCCTTCAAAACTGTGATAGGTAGTGATAGGTAGTGAGGAGTGAAATCAAAAATTTATGCCCTTAGAAACCTTGAAGGCGGTGCTAGGTTTTTGGGGTCCCGTACGCCACTAGGCTCCCAAAAAGTCCCACACATGTGGTATCCCCGTACTCAGGAGAAGCAGCAGAATGTATTTTGGGGTGTAATTTCACATATGCCCATGGCATGTGTGAGCAATATATAATTTAGTGACAACTTTGTGCAAAAAAAAAAAAGTTTGACATATTCCCGCAACTTGTGGCAAAATATAAAATATTCCATGGACTGAACATGCCTCTCAGTAAATAGCTTGGGGTGTTTACTTTCCAAAATGGGGTCATTTGGGGGGGTTTTGTGCTATTTTGGCATTTTATGACCTTCAAAACTGTGATAGGTAGTGAGGAGTGAAATCAAAAATTTACGCCCTTAGAAATCCTGAAGGCGGTGCTTGGTTTTTGGGGCCCCGTACGTGGCTAGGCTCCCAAAAAGTCCCACACATGTGGTATCCCCGTACTCAGGAGAAGCAGCAGAATGTATTTTGGGGTGCAATTCCACATATAACCATGGCATGTTTGAGCAATATATCATTTAGTGACAACTTTTTGTACATTTTTTTTTCTTTTTGTCATTATTCAATCATTTGGGACAAAAAAAAATATTCAATGGGCTCAACATGCCTCTCAGCAAATAGCTTGGGGTGTCTACTTTCCAAAATGGGGTCATTTGGGGGGGTTTGTGCCATCTTGGCATTTTATGGCCTTCAAAACTGTGATAGGTAGTGATAGGTAGTGAGGAGTGAAATCAAAAATTTATGTCCTTAGAAACCTTGAAGGCGGTGCTTGGTTTTTGGGGTCCCGTACGCGGCTAGGCTCCCAAAAAGTCCCACACATGTGGTATCCCCGTACTCAGGAGAAGCAGCAGAATGTATTTTGGGGTGTAATTTCACATATGCCCATGGCATGTGTGAGCAATATATCATTTAGTGACAACTTTGTGCAAAAAAAAAAAGTTTGTCATATTCCCGCAACTTGTGGAAAAATATAAAATATTCCATGGACTGAACATGCCTCTCAGTAAATAGCTTGGGGTGTCTACTTTCCAAAATTGGGTCATTTTGGGGGGTTTTGTGCTATTTTGGCGTTTTATGGCCTTCGAAACTGTGATAGGTAGTGAGGAGTGAAATCAAAAATTTGCACCCTTAGAAATCCTGAAGGCGGTGCTTGGTTTCTGGGGTCCCGTACGTGGCTAGGCTCCCAAAAAGTCCCACACATGTGGTATCCCCGTACTCAGGAGAAGCAGCAGAATGTATGTTGGGGTGCAATTCCACATATAACCATGGCATGTGTGAGCAATATATAATTTAGTGACAACTTTTTGTATTTTTTTTTTTTTGTCATTATTTAATCACTTGGGACAAAAAAAAAAATATTCAATGGGCTCAACATGCCTCTCAGCAATTTCCTTGGGGTGTCTACTTTCCAAAATGGGGTCATTTGGGGGGGTTTTGTACTGCCCTGCCATTTTAGCACCTCAAGAAATGAGATAGGCAGTCATAAATTTAAAGCTGTGTAAATTCCAGAAAATGTACCCTAGTTTGTAAACGCTATAACTTTTGCGCAAACCAATAAATATACGCTTATTGACATTTTTTTTACTAAAGACATGTGGCTGAATACATTTTGGCCTAAATGTATGACTAAAATTGAGTTTATTCGATTTTTCTTATAACAAAAAGTAGAAAATATCATTTTTTTTTCAAAATTTTCGGTCTTTTTCCGTTTATATCGCAAAAAATAAAAATCGCAGAGGCAATCAAATACCATTAAAAGAAAGCTCTATTTGTGGGAAGAAAAGGACGCAAATTTCGTTTGGGTACAACATTACATGTCCGCACAATTTACAGTTAAAGCAGCGCAGTGCAAAATTCTGAAATCACCTCTGGTCCTTTAGCTACCAAATGGTCCGGGGCTTAAGTGGTTAAATTCATCTTTGTTTATAATTTCTGTCCTGTTTCGCAAACATAAGATCCTTTGCTACATTTTTTGCATTGGATGAGGTACACAACATTACTGTATGTACAGCTGTTTAATCATGTGATATTGATGGTCGTTTTTGTGTGTGACGTTTTTTTTAATGGAATGATTTGCCTGTAAAGTTTGCAGCATTTTTTGTTGTAGGTCTAGGTTCCGATATTTGTGACTTTATAGTCAAAATTACGTTTCCTGCTGATTGATTTATGTCTAAGGTTGGGTGGTTGCCTGAAAGCCAGCATTGGGAGTGGTTGCAATATTTATTTTGGTGTTTCATCCTCTGTCATGATGGGTTGCAATTCTTTGATTGTGTTTCTTATCCCTGCTAGTGGTAGATTGTATGTAATTACTAGAGGTACACAGTCACTATTTTTTTTTCTCTTTGGGTTTTTTGGGGTGTGTTTATGTTTGTATTGATGGTTTTGTCCTTATAACCTTTCTTTTTGAAGGAATATGCTAGTATGTTAGATGTTTATTTCTGTTTTCTGGGTTTATGCATATTTTGATGGTATCTTATGGCCTGGCTGTGTATGATGGCCCATTTGGTGTGCTGGGCAAGCTGGAACTGGGGAGACAGTTGCATCTGTCAGTGAGTTTCCTGTATATTGAGATGTGCTCCTTCCTGATGGATACTGTGGTGTCTAGGAAATTAAAATATGCACTTGAATAGTCCATTTTCAGTTTGACTGATGGGTGAAACATGTTGATCAATGAGTACATTTTTATTAGACTTTCTTCACCTCTTGTCCATATGATGAAAAAATCATCAATATTGTGATAGTATCTATATGGCTTTTGTTGTATGCTGTTAAGGAATTTGTCCCTTAGGTCAGCCATACATAAGTTTGCATATTGGGGACACATTTTAGTATAGCTGTACTAATCGTTATACAATGTGGATAGATGTCATTATTGAAAATGAAGCAGTTGTGTTGGAATTAATTCATTGAGCTGTGTAACATCCCCAGAGCTGTATTTGTGGTTTTGTGAGGGTGATAAAAATCTATGACATGCAGCAATCCCAGCCTTATGAAGGTATAACTGTACAGAGATTTAACATCCATAGTGATTAGAAGTGGTGGTAATTTCTGTATCTTGTTGACTAGGGATGAGCTTGGTGTTCGAGTCGAACATACGTTCGACTCGAACATCGTGTGTTCGATCGTTCGACGAAGATCGAACGTTTTGGGTCGTTCGCGCCAAATTCGAGTGACGCGGACGGCCCAAAATCCCGGC
The DNA here is from genome assembly GCA_029206835.1 of Rana muscosa. Classification (NCBI taxonomy): domain Eukaryota; kingdom Metazoa; phylum Chordata; class Amphibia; order Anura; family Ranidae; genus Rana; species Rana muscosa. The sequence goes on along the minus strand of CM055116.1, from coordinate 510,905,877 downwards.
GCTGTAATTGGCCAAACATGCACTGTGACCCTGCATGCTTGGCCAATCACAGCGCCGGCAGCGAGGAGAGCCATAATTGGCCACAGGCAGGATGCCTGTGGCCAATTATAGCTCGGGGGGTTTAGTACACGCCCCACACTATAAAAGGCCGCCAGCGCGGCGGCCTTGTGTAGTGTGTTCCGGCGTGCAGGGAGAGAGAATTGTAGGCAGGGACAGTGTTAGTGAAATTGTGTGTAGGGAGAGAGAAGGATAGGTAGGGACAGTGTCAGTGTGATATTCTGCTAAACCTTGTGTGTAGGGAGAGAGAAGGATAGGTAGGGACAGTGTCAGTGAATTCTGCTAAACCTTGTGTGTAGGGAGAGAGAAGGATAGGCAGGGACAGTGTCAGTGATATTTTTGCCAAGCCTCCTGCACAGTATACACCTGAAGCTAGCCCTTATTGCTGTATTTTCCGTGTGTGTCACACTAACAGGCATCTGCAGCACTTACAGCAGGCGTAGTGTGCTTCCTGCAAAATATACACCTGAAGCTAGCCCTTATTGCTGTGATTTCCTGTTGAGTAACACAGGCAGGCATCTGCAGCACTTACAGCAGGCGTATTGTGCTTCTTGCAAAATATACACCTGAAGCTAGCCCTTATTGCTGTGATTTCCTGTTTGAGTAACACAGGCAGGCATCTGCAGCACTTACAGCGGGCGTATTGTGCTTCTTGCAAAATATACACCTGAAGCTAGCCCTTATTGCTGTGATTTCCTGTTGAGTAACACAGGCAGGCATCTGCAGCACTTACAGCGGGCGTATTGTGCTTCTTGCAAAATATACACCTGAAGCTAGCCCTTATTGCTGTGATTTCCTGTTGAGTAACACAGGCAGGCATCTGCAGCACTTACAGCGGGGGTATTGTGCTTCTTGCAAAATATACACCTGAAGCTAGCCCTTATTGCTGTGATTTCCTGTTTGAGCAACACAGGCAGTCATCTGCAGCACTTACAGCAGGCGTATTGTGCTTCTTGCAAAATATACACCTGAAGCTAGCCCTTATTGCTGTGATTTCCTGTTGAGTAACACAGGCAGGCATCTGCAGCACTTACAGCGGGCGTATTGTGCTTCTTGCAAAATATACACCTGAAGCTAGCCCTTATTGCTGTGATTTCCTGTTGAGTAACACAGGCAGGCATCTGCAGCACTTACAGCAGGCGTAGTGTGCCTCCTGCACATTATACACCTGAAGCTACCCCTTATTGCTCATAGTTTTTTTTCTTTTGTGTTACGCTAACAGGCATCTGCAGCACTTACAGCGGGCGTAGTGTGCCTCCTGCACATTATACACCTGAAGCTACCCCTTATTGCTGATTTTCCTATCTCCCTGCAGGCCTTTAGAATGTCTGGAAGGCAAACAAGGAGAGGCAGACAGTCAGGAGCCAATAAAAGAGGGCAAGCAGGCTCTGTTTCTAGAGACAACAGTGCTGGTCGTGGACGCGGTGCATCGTCAGCACGTGGCCATGGGACACGCTTGTCCTTATTTTTGGCAGCTGGACGTGTTGATCCGCATCATGCCGTAGACTTGGTAGAGTGGATGACCAAGCCCTCCTCATCCTCCTCATCCTCTCTCACCCAGGCTCAGGGTACTGGCAAAGCAGCTGCCAAAGCATCCTCTTCCCTCGTATCTATGTCATCATCAGTCACTCCTTCCCTAGACCCACCGTGTCCTCCTGAGGAGGCCCCCGAACTGTTTGAGCACAGTGTTGGGTACATGCTCCAGGAGGATGCCCAGCGTTTTGAAGGGTCTGATGATGATACTCAGCTAGAGGAAGGCAGTAGCATGAGAGCATAGAGAGGGGATGCTCAAGAAGGACAGAAATCTGGCAGTCATGTTCCAGCAGCTGCAGCATACTGCCAGATTGGCTCCAGTGATGAGGAGGAAGGGGATGATGAGGTCACTGACTCCACGTGGGTGCCTGATAGGAGAGAGGAGGAGGATGAGGAGGAGGCACATCTCCAACGAGGCAGGATGCCCTCGTGGGGCCAGCGTAAGGGCAGCGTATCTCGCGTGGCCAAAACATCAGCCACTTGGGCACCACATGCTTGACCAGACATATGTTGACCTGCCATGCAGCTCGTTGCCAAGCCTATCTTAAAGACCCACACCAAAGAACAAAGCGGACCTCTCCTTGCTCCGCATCAGCTGGGATCTCCAACCCCACTATACCTTCAGTCCTCTCTGAAACCTGCTCTGAGAGGAATGAAGGTGTAGAATTAGGTGTGTCACAGCCAAGTGCTTGCGGGCACTCTGCTAGCAGTACAACGACGTCCAATTCTAGCAGGCAAATTTCCCTGCCCCAGCTGCTGGACCGTCTAAAGAAGTTTACTCCCAGCCATCCACATGCCCAGCGGTTGAATGCTAGCTTGGCTAAATTGCTAGCACTTCAACTGCTGCCTTTTCAGTTGGTAGACTCGGCCCCCTTCCGTGAGTTTGTGCAATGTGCGGTTCCTCAGTGGCAGGTTCCCAAATGCCACTTTTTCTCAGGCGATTCCGGCTCTCTACCGGCATGTGGAAGGCAATGTCCATGCCTCGCTAGACAGGGCGGTCAGCGGTAAGGTGCATATTACCGCTGACTCATGGTCCAGCAGGCGTGGACAGGGACGTTACCTTTCTTTCACGGCCCATTGAGTCACTCTTTTGGCAGCTGGGAAGGATGCAGGACAAGGTGCAGTAGTGTTGGAGGTTGTTCCGCTGCCACACCTCCAAAATGCTACTACTGGTTGTGAAACACCTCTCTCCTCCACCCCCTCTTCTTCTTCTTCCTCCATGGCCTCTTCCTGTGCTTTGTCCTCTGAACCAGCGGTGCTCCGTAGGCGTTCAAAGGGCTACGCAAGTACGCAGGCAAAAAGATGCCATGCCATGCTTGCGCTGGTGTGTTTGGGGGACAGGAGCCACACTGGGGAAGAGGTTCTGTCAGCTCTGCAGGGGCCAGCCGAGAGGTGGTTGACGCCACGCCAGCTTAAGTCAGGAATGGTGGTTTGCGACAATGGCACCAACCTCGTCTCTGCCCTCCGACAGGGACAACTGACCCAATTGCCCTGTGTGGCTCACGTCCTTAACCTGGTGGTGCAGCGGTTCTTGGGCAGGTACCCGGGCTTACAGGATGTCCTGAGGCAGGCCAGGAAAGTCTGTGTGCATTTCCGCAGATCATATAATGCCAGTGCTCGGCTGGCTGAGCTGCAAAAGGAGTTGAACCTGCCCAAGAACCGCCTTATATGTGACATGCCCATCAGGTGGAACTCAACGTTGGCCATGCTGCAGCGGCTGCACACGCAGCAGAAGGCCATCAATGAGTACCTGTGCAACTACGGCACCAGGACAGGGTCAGGGGACCTCAGGTTTTTTTCACCACGCCAGTGGGGCATGATCAGAGATGCATGCACTGTCCTGGCACCATTTGAGGAGGCCACGAGGATGGTGAGCAGTGACAGTGCATGCATCAGTGACACTGTACCTCTTGTCCACCTGTTGGAACATACGCTGCGTGGAATAATGGACAGGGCACTTGAGGCAGAACAGAGACAGGAAGAGGAGGACTTCCTTGCCTCTCAAGGCCCCCTTTACCCAGATAGTGTTCCTTCTGTCCCACCCATCGCACAGGAAGAGGAGGAGGAGGAGGATTGTGTCAGCATGGAGGTGGAGCCTGGCACTCAGCATCATCAGCAGCAGTCTTTTAGGGACGATTTACAGTCCCAAGAAACCCGTGGACTTGTACGTGGCTGGGAGGAGGTGGCTGCGGATCATGTCATCCTTAGTGACCCAGAGGACTCCGGACCGAATGCCTCAGCTAACCTACGCTGCATGGCCTCCCTGATCCTGCAAAGTATGTGGAAGGATCCTTGTATTCTTCGGATCAAGGAGAGGGACCATTACTGGCTGGCCACTCTCCTTGATCCACGATACAAGGGTAAGGTTGCGGACCTTATCTTACCGTCGCAGAGGGAGCAGAGGATGAGACAACTCCGGGAGGCCTTGCAGAAAGGTCTGTGCAACGCGTTCCCAGAGACTGGGAGGTTACAAACTCCTGGTCCTGGACAACAAGTTGCTGAGGCTTCGGTCAGTCAAAGAAGGAGCGGTGGGGAAGGTTGCCATCTGACCAATGCGTTCAGACAATTCTTTAGTCCGCAGCCCCAAGGTATGATCGGTTCCAGCAACCATCGCCAGCGTCTGATATACATGGTGCAGGAATACCTAGGGGCAAGGTCAGACTTGGACACCTTCCCCACCGAAAATCCTCTGGCTTACTGGGTCTTGAGGATGGATCACTGGCCAGAGCTTGCACAGTATGCAATTGAGCAACTGGCCTGTCCTGCATCCAGCGTTCTTTCAGAACGCACATTCAGTGCTGCTGGAGGATTTGTCACGGATCACAGGGTGCGCCTGTCCACCGACTCGGTTGATCGACTGACCTTCATAAAGATGATCCAGTCTTGGATCACCACCAGCTACCGAGCACCTGAAGCTGATATAACAGAATAATTTATTTTCAAATGTCACATCTCCTCAAGACTGATGCTGATGCTGAGTGACTGTCCTGTTATGTTGACTGACTATCCTCCTCCTCCTCAATGATCCGATTCCTGATGATAGCTTGGAAGAACATTTTTGTTTCTGGGTGTCGCCACCAGTGGCTAAGGCCCAATTTTTCAGCCCCTGTTTAACAGGGGCATGTAATTACAATTTTGTATGCAGTGCTTTGCAGCAGAGCTCATTCCTGCCCTCCAACTAGAGTATCTGGGAGAGGTTGCAGTGCCGTGGCACCAGCACCAGTGCCTAAGGCCCAATTTTTCAGCCCCTGTTTAACAGGGGCGTGTAATTACAATTTTTGATGCAATACTTTGCAACAGGGCTCATTGCTGTGCTCCATGTACAGTATCTGTGAGGGGTTGCAGTGTTGTGGCACCAGTGCCTACGGCCCAATTTTTCTGCCCCTGTTCAACAGGGGCGTGTAATTACAATTTTTGATGCAATACTTTGCAACAGGGCTCATTGCTGTGATCCAAGTACATTATCTGTGAGGGGTTGCAGTGTTGTGGCACCAGAGCCTAAGGCCCAATTTTTCTGCCCCTGTTCAACAGGGGCATGTAATTACATTTCTTGATCTAATCATTCACAGCAGGACCCATTCCTGCACCCACCAAGAGTAACTGTGAGGCCTTACAGTGTTGTGGCAACACCACCACCACCACCACCACACCCATAGGCCCAATTTTTCAGCCCCTGTTCAACAGGGGCATGCAATTACAATTCTTGATCTAATAATTCACAGCAGGGCCCATTCATGCACCCACCAAGAGTAGCTGTGAGGGCTTACAGTGTTGTGGCACCAACACCACCACCAAAGGCCCAATTTTTCCTACCACTGTTCAACAATGGCATGTAAATACAATTCCTGATATAATAGTTCACAGCAGGGCGTTCCAGCGCCCACCAAGAGTAACTGTGAGGGCTTACAGTGTTGTGGCAACACCGACACCTAAGGGGCAAATTTCTGCAGAGTATATACGGCAGGCCCCTACTTTCAAACATCCAACTTACAAACGACTCCTACCTGCAAACGGAAGGAGACAACAGGAAGTGAGAGGAAATCTACCCTTAGGAAGGGAAATTCTCTCCTGTAAAGCCCCGTACACATGATCGGATAACCTATGGATTTTCGTCCGATGGATTTGTCCATCGGATATCCGATGAAACTGTTTTCCATCAGTCTTGCCCACACACCATCAGTCAAAAAACCGACCATTCCAAACGCGGTGACGTAAAACACTCCGATGAGCCGAGAAAAATTAAGTTCAATGCTTCTGAGCATGCGTCGACTTGATTCTGAGCATGCGTGGGTTTTTTATCCGATGGACTTGCCCATAGACGATCGGAGTTTTCGATCGGTTTTTTATCCATCGGAAAATTTTAAAACAAGTTCTATTTTTTAAAACCGATGGAAAAAAGACCGATGGGTACCATACACGATCGGTTGGTCTGATGAAAACCATCCTTTGGACGGTTTTCATCAGTCAAACCGATCGTGTGTACGGGGCTTAAGAGTTAATATGGGAAAAAGGTGTCTCCTCTCTACTGATGCTTTATCACCAATCCTTGTTTCAATAAAAACCCCACTTTTCAAAAACAGTTGTCATTGGGATGGAAAGTGAGGTGAAATGTTCTGAACAGGGGCACAGACAGCAAATCAAATGTTACAGGGGTGATAACTCTTCCCAATGTTTTCCAAAAAGCTTAAAAATAGATTTTTTGGCTGGAGCTACACTTAAAAAATGTACCTGTTCAAAATTACAAACAGATTCTACTTAAGAACAAACCTACAGTCCCTGTCTTGTTTGCACCGCCTGTATACTGCTGTTCAGAGTATATAGGGCCTTTTTTATTTTGTGTGCGGCGTTCCCCTTAATATCCATACAAGACCCAAAGGGGCTGGTAATGGGCTGGGGTAGGGGGGGGGGTGTGATGGGGTAGCTATGCCATTTTTCTCAAAGATTTTCATCCATATTACCGGGACCAGACATTACATTAAAGCCGCAAGCAGTTTTAAATGGCTTTTTTTCCTTTAGAAAATTTTATTTTGTGCAGGGACAGTTCTAAACACGGGAAACACGTGCCACTTCACAGGCATACTTTAGACACCCCCCAGGTACGATATTTAAAGGAATATTTGACTTTTTTTTTCACTTTATGCATCATTAAAATGACTGCTCCCGAAAAACGGCCATTGATACATGTCCCCTGGTGCAGAACCCGGGTTCCCAAACCCTTTTTAGGACAATAACATGCATATTAGTCGGTATAATTAGCACTTTCGATTTTGAATGTTCGCATCCATTGTATTTAATAGGGTTCTAACGTTTGTGCAAACTTTCGGTCCGTTCGCGGGTTCTGGTGCGAACTGAACTCGGGGGTGTTTGGCTCATCCCTATTGTTGACATTGTTCAGAAAATCAGTTGAGTTTTGAAGGAAATTAGCAGTTTTTGTGACTAATGGTTTTACCACTTTGAGATTTGTTCAGTAATTGTGTTCATACCTAATATGATGGGTCTGCCTGGATTTCCTGGCTTGTGGATCTTGGGCAGCATGTTGAAGTCAGCAATTTCTAGATTCAAGAACTTCTGGAACTTGAATAAGGGGGGACACCTCGAAAGCTTGTTCTAAAAATTTGAATGTTAGTGCAAATAAAGAAAATGTCACATAGATGTAATCAATTGTTCTTGTTGCAAGTGCACTAATACGGCTACATTCACCACAAGCAGGTAAATGCTTAATTCTAAAGACTCAGGAGGACCCAACAAGCATAGCCTAGTTTTACCAGAGGACTCATAATGTCATGACAAAGATTTATTTGTTGGTTCCAGTAAGTCTGTGGGTAGGACCAGAGTAGGTGGAAATAGGAGCCAGGAGACCCTTGACACTTAGGGTATAATGAGTTATGAGATGGTTTATATCTTGCAAACCAGATTAGCTTTAAATAGGTACAATGAAGTATAAATAGGTGGATGAGCTTTTCAGTAGGTTTCAGAAAGATTAATTGGATAGAACCTCTTAAAACATTTCATCATCTATAGGACCCAATCAGTCTTCCACAAAAATCTTTCAAATATTAGTATAGGCTTGTGCAATACTGTCCTGTAAAATTGCTTAGAATTCTGAAATTGTTTGTTCAGTATAAGCTTTAAACATTTAAATTTAATATTTGTATTATGTACTTGTCCTTATGTGCTTTTCCATGAAAAAATAAATAAATAAATTGGTCATTGGGGCATCAGGTCATCAATAGGGAGGAAGAGTATCCCCAACAGGGACACAGACAGCAAATAAAATCAATCATGTAACACTGTGCTGATTTTCAATAAGGGTTTGCTAAAAATCTCTTCCACAGAGTTGAGAAGAACATTTCTGATTAAAGCTTGTTGTAAACAACTGCAATTTAATGTGCTGTCATGTGATTGATTTTTATTATTTGATAATGTTGGCTAACGTTATTGTACAGGTGTTTATCCGGATCTCAGTCTTAGTACATTATATGAGAACCAATAAAAATCACAAGAGGTTTTAGCCTTCCACATTTTATTAAAAGTAAAAAAAAAAAGTTAGCCTTTACTTAAAGCGGAGTTCCACCCATAAAATTTACTTTACAGAAATAAACATTATAATCCTCCAGCAACAATAATTGGACTTTTTTTTTTTTACTCACCCCTTCTTCACTGTTGCTATGGGGTCTCCTGTATTCTGCCTCTTCAGCTCCGCGGGGATTTACGTCAGTGTTTCTCAACTCCAGTCCTCAAGGCGCCCCAACAGGTCATGTTTTCAGGATTTCCCTCAGATGAAACAGCTGTGGTAATTACTAAGGCAGTGAAACTGATCAAATCACCTGTGCAAAATAATGGATTGCCTGAAAACATGACCTGTTGGGGCGCCTTGAGGACCGGATTTGAGAAACACTGATTTACGTCACTTCTCTCGGCGCCTGTGCTTGCTAGGGCTCCTGGGAGATGTGTGTCATTCTTTCCCAGGAGTCAGTGGGCAGTGCCGAGGGCTCTCATTGATGTGATGTGTGCTTGCTGAGCATGCGCGAAAATGGGCGGTGCATGCTGGTTATTCAGCAGCACCGTAAACCCGGAAGTTTATGCTTGTGGGCTTCGCCTGCCCACAAGCAAGATGGGAATGCCCGAGCAGGGGAAATATAAGGTATGCTTTTTAATAAAATACTATAAAAAGCAGCGCTAGTTATCAGCCGAACGAATGCAACATTAGCATAATATGATAGTGACAGATAGATTTTAAAAAAAAATCATATACCGTATATACTCAAGTATAAGCTGACCCGAATATAAGCCGAGGCACCTAATTTTACCACCAAAAACTGGGAAAACGTATTGACTCGAGTACAAGCCTAGGGTGTCCATCTGCATGCCTCACTGTGCCTCACTTTGCCTCACTGTGTCCATGTGCATGCCTCACTGTGTCTATGCCTCACTGTGTCTATGCCTCACTGTGTCCATGCCTCACTGTGCCCATGACTAGACTGACGTTTAACATGGGAGTCTATGGAAGGTGCTCACCAGCTGTAGGTCCCCCAGACAAAAAACTTTGCACACTTATAGAGGAGAAATTAAGCTACATGTGTGCCAAGTTTCGGGTCCAGGGGACCTACGACCAGCCGGTACCGGTTTGCCAAAGTCACCGGAGAAATTACCGTTTAACATGGGAGTCTATGGAAGGGGTGCCTGGCTTTGAAAAATCGGTGCTCACCAGCCTCTCACCAGACAAAAAAATGTGCTGAAAAACTCGGCTTATACTCGAGTATATATAGTATGTGGTTGGAACTCCGCTTTAATGAATAACTAAATATATACGGGCCATACCTAGTACCAAATCCATAAATACCACTGAATATCCAAGCAAAATTGGACAAGAGAGATACCATAAGAGACAACAATTTTGTAATAAAATAAATATTTATTAACAACAAAATTTATATATGTTTCAATCCCACATAAATCCTAAAATACCACACAATGTTTTCTCATTATCATAGGTATACATCCCAGTGAGAGAGCATTCATTCCCAAAAAGAGATATGCTTAATGTCATTGACACCATAGCACTTTAGCAGTGTACTGCTCAGCTTTATAAAAAATGAAATCAGGTACATAATATATATAATATAATTTAATAATATAACTGTTTAATGAATAAGTACAAAACCTTATCTGACCACCTTGATGTGTTTTCTTAAATACAATTCCTGCAGTAATAAAAGTATATTTTATTTATGATTACCTGGCATACGCCAATTATAGATTTATCATCTTAACTTGTTTGGAAAAATACTGTGAAATTGGACATTGTTCAATCAAAAATGCTGGTATGCTTTGAAACATGTCTGATCTTTACCAAAAATGTTGTTTGGTTTGTTTCAAAATATGTTAGTTTGACTACTGAACATTCAGAACATCTACTGTGCAATTATAACGTGCTTAGTCCTGTAATCTGTAGTCTTAAAAAAGAGATAGTCTAGCCTTGCCAGGGGTCAGTGTATAACAGTGCTTGAGTTATAGCAAAGAATCCTGCCTTAACTGCACATGAATGTTCCAAAGAAAAACCGCTCCGATTGTCAAAGCTGACTTTTCAAATACAAGCACTTGGGTCTGTTAGAAAATCCTGTTCTACGTTTAATGTTAGAGACATTAAAACTGCAATTACGTCATACAAGCTGTACTAATACCCTAGACGATCAGTAGGATAATACAATTAGATCTATGTGTAACAGTTATTGACAGCAGTGTAAAGTGGCCTTCTTGAGCTAGATTATCAGTTTTAATGTGAGAATTTTTAGGTTTTTCTGGTGTCCCACATTCATGCCTATGTCCAAGGACCTGTGTCCAAGGACCCCGGCTATGGAACGCTCTACCCCCCGCGGACATCCGCTCGGAAAAAAACCATCTGACCTTCAGGAAGAAGCAAAGACCCACCTCTTCTGAAGACACAGGCGGACACTGGCTGCAAAAGCGCCTTGAGGTGATTTAGTTTGCGTTTGTTAGCGCTATACAAATTACTCATTCATTCATTCATTCATTCAAGGATCCACTAATTATATTTTAGGTGTAGTATGTTAAAGTAGCTTTTACGTTGTTTAATGGTAGCATTTATATTGTTTTGATTAGTATATTTACATAGTTTTAAAGTATTGTATGAGGTCATTAGACTTTAAAATGTTCATTACTTCACAGGCAAATAGTTTCCATTACTTTAAAACAGGGGTTTGACAACACTGTCCATCTTAACCACTTAAGCCCCGGACCATTTTGTTGCTAAAGGACCAGGCCCCTCTTTGCGATTCGGCACTGCGTTGCTTTAACTTACAATTGCGCGGTCGTGCGACATGGCTCCCAAACAAAATTTACGTCCTTTTTTTCATACAAATAGAGCTTTATTTTGGTGGTATTTGATCACCTCTGCGGTTTTTATTTTTTGTGCTATAAACAAAAATAGAGCTATAATAAAAATAAAATAGAGCTATAATAAATATCCCCAAAAAGTATATAAAAAAACATATTTTTTTCCTCAGTTTAGGCCGATACGTATTCTCCTACATATTTTTGGTAAAAAAATTGCAATAAGCATTTATTGATTGGTTTGCGCAAAAGTTATAGCGTCTACAAAATAGGGGATAGTTTTATGGCATTTTTATTAATATTTTTTTTTTACTAGTAATGGCAGCAATCAGCGATTTTTATCATGACTGCGACATTATGGCGGACACATTAGACACTTTTGACACTATTTTGGGACCATTGTCATTTTTACAGCGATCAGTGCTATAAAAATGCACTGATTACTGTGAAAATGACACTGTCAGTGAAGGGGTTAACCTGTAGGGGGCGCTAAAGGGGTTAAGTGTGACCTAATGTGTGATTCTAACTGTAGGGGGGCGTGGCTTGATGTGTGATGTCACTGATCGTCGTTCCCTATGACAGGGAACAGACGATCAGTGACAGGCTCACTAGGAAGCACGGGGTCCCACGGGCGCGGTCACGGAGTACCCGACCGGGTCGCGAGCGCGCCGGCGGCAGCGCAACCCATGGCTGTGCATATTAAAGGGGACGTACCTGTACGCCAATATGCCCAGCCGTGCCATTCTGCCGACGTACATCAGCGCGCGGCGGTCGGCAAGTGTTTAATTATTCAGTTTATCAATGTACAAGGTAAAGGGACTCTGTTCTATTACAATTCCTTTTAAACTCTGTAATGCTAGTCACAGAGGACTCCATTTGTAGCAGAATGTCGACTCAAAATCCCCAGCATAGGCTACAATTGATTCTCTGTCATGTCGCTTATCCTGCACTTCCAGTGACTGCACTACTGTGTGACCTTCCACCTAAAACCGATGTTGAATTTTGATGTCCAATCAGATTTCAGAGTGAAAAGGATATGTCCTCTGCAAAGATTATTGATGGTACCATCTCCAGTATACAGTACCCTTTCTTCTGCCACCAAAAGTTAAAGTGTTACTAAACCCACAACAATACAATTAGTCTGTATCTGCAGTAAAGCATGCTTGTTATACTCACTGTTAATACCTAAGGCGTTAATTCTTCACATTGTGTAAAAAGGCTGTTTGATCCTGCCTTCTCTGATCTTCTCCTTCTTCCACTGTCCCAAATCCATCTCCTGGTAAGACAGAGCCTTTGGAGTCACTATGCACATGCTCAGTTTGGTGTTTATTGCTGGAGAGTTTTTTTTTTTCTTGGGAGAGTGCATGTGATCAGCACAGGGCCAATCAGCACTGTCCAGACAGAGGGTCAGGGGTCCTACAGCCTCATCGGACAGTCAGAGTAGACTGAGAACTCCTCCTACAAGCTTTATCCAGACACTGAGAGAAGTCCCAAGACTGCTATATACTACTGATGAGAAAAGGTATTAAGCCGTTTATAGTTACTAAAATAATTGCATTTCCATGTTTGGTGTACTGTGGGAGACCTGATTAAAGGGAATGCAGGGTCACGGGTTTAGTAACACTTTAAATAGCATTTTTGGTTTGTGGTTTAACACTTTAAGGTAAATCTCTTCTTCATTGGTTTTGGATCTGGACATCCAAAAATGTATTTAATTTTGCATCAGTCCTAAGGTTTCTCCTCCTTCATATCAGTTGTACCTTGTTAGCTGGCCTTTCGCATTGTAGTGACAGCACAAATAACAGAGTATGCCTAATGACTTCATATTCAGGACACATATGGGTGGATTTACTAAAGGCTGTACACTTTGCAAGTGCAGTTGTACTAATTTTCCTTAGTAAATGTAAAATGAGGTAACGCTTCACTTTGTAAGAATACCCAATTAGGTGCAAAAAAATATATAAAAATATGTAATTTTTTTTTGCTTGCACATGATTGGATGATGAGAATCTGCATGGCGACCCCGCAAATCCCAAATCCTGTAGCTGTACGTCAGTCCCTTTAACAGTTATAGCAGGCACACGTACGCACGCTGCATGGCGGGGGAGCTGATGTGCGTGGCTGGCGGCCAAAGAGAGCCAGAACGGGGATCTGTCAATGTAAACAAACAGATCCCTGTTCTGTCAGGGGAATACTGGGTGATCGTCTGTTCCTTGTGATTAGGAACAGCGATCTCTCTGTACTCCCAGTCAGTCCACTCCCCCCACAGTTAGAAACACCTCCCAGGGAACACATTTAACCCCTTGATCACTAGTGTTAACCCCTTTCCTGCCAGTGACATCTATACAGTAATCAGTGCATTTTTATAGCACTAATCGCTGTACAAATTTCACTGGTCCCAAAAAAGTGTCAAAAGTGTCCGATCTGTCCGCCGCAATGTCGCAGTCCCACTAAAAATCGCTGGTAAAAAACAAAAATGACATTACTATTAAATAACTAAAATTATAATAAAAATGCCATAAATATATCCCCTATTTTCTAGACACTATAAATGTATCTATATAAGCTTATTGTGATTTTTTTTTTAACCAAAAATATGTAGAAAAACACATATTGGCCTCAACTGATGAAGACATTTTTTTTTTGGGGATATTTATTATAGCAAAAAGGGAAAATATCGTTTTTTTTTTTTTTTTAATTGTCAGTCTTTTTTTGTTTATAGTGCAAAAAATAAAAAAATGGTGATCAAATACCACCAAAGAAAGCTCTATTTGTGGGGAAAAAAGGACGTTAATTTTGTTTGGGTACAGCGTCGCACGACCGCGCAATTGTCAGTTAAAGCAACGCAGTGCCGTATCGCAAAATCTTCCGGGGCTAAAGTGGTTAACTGATTAAAACTGAAGGTTTAATTTTGGCTTTAAATTCTAGTCATAAAGCTGGCAGATTTTAGGCATACTTATGCTACAGCTTACACTGCACTAATGATGTATCCCTTACTTGCACAGATGCACATGACACCATAAAAGTTTTCCCTAAAGTGAATAACAACAACAACAGTGCTAAGTATCTAAATAACTGTATCCTATTGGTATAATCTGGCACATGATCTACCTGCATCATCTTTAAGCACTGCTTTGTGCCACAAGATGCAACTGTACAATCCACAGATAGTAGATACAGTTCTCGAATCCCCTATACTGTATACAGTGTAGGTAAACTGATATGATATTTTTCACTTATAGATAATTTTATCTCTCAAGTCAAGTGTACACTGGAACAAAGTAAAGCAGGGCTACAATGGAAATGAAAAAACAACAACATATGTGGCATATGAAGTGTGTAGCTATCACTTATATTTCAGCACTAATGTATTTTCTGTTCTACTGTGTTGAGCAGAATACGCACAATATGCACATTACACCTCTGACTGTAAAACAAAATTCAACTGAAATTGAGCAGCTCGAAAAAACCTCTAATGCCGCGTACACACGGTCGGAATTTCCGATGGAAAAAGTCAGACGGGATTTTTTCATCGGATATTCCGACCGTGTGTGTTCTGATTATAAGGTATATATTTACTGATCGTACTGTTGCTTTAAATTGGCATCCATTACTAGCAGGAACTGTAGTATATTCCTCCCACTTCCTGCTCAGCAGTCAGCAGTCATATTAAATAATCTTTCTACAGAGAAGGAAGCATGCTAAAGACCTCCACTATTTCTTAATACAGGCCTTGGAAGCATAAGTCTGTAAGTAAGCAGTCATTAGTTTTCAGTTAGTCAGTATATGTTCTACTAATGCAACTACATTTTATGTGTCTGTCAGGAAGTTCACTCAGCTAGGCCACATTTTTGCTAGCTAGTGCCTTAACAGTATTGCAGCATGCCTGTTACTATTTGCATTTGTGATGTAATGTTAAATGCTAATGCATATTTTTATAATTTGTGTTTTGCAGTTTTACAAAAAACTTATTCTCAGTAAAGATTTCAACTATAAGCCCTTCCTCCTGAGTCTTTGTTGGGAAGCTGTTAGCTGTCTGCCAAGCTTTGTCCTTTGAACACATTGTGAGGGCAGAACAGTAAAAAGACTTTTAACACAGCGGGCATAGTTTAAAGAAGAGTGGATGCATTCTGCTCATCATCAGCTAACCTCTACAGCCACAGACACTACAAAGAAGTAATCTGTTTCATCATGCAACACACAGACAAGGATAATACACCAGTCATCCCTCAGCATACACAAGCAGAGGAAAGCATACAAAATATGACAACCAACAGGTCACGCTGCACAAGCTCCAGAGTCTCTAGTCAGTCGGATCAGACATCAGCTAGTGCTGAATCTGCCAGGTCCAAGCGCACTAGCTCTAGACATTCAAGCTGCTCTAACCTGTCGTCCACCAGTGCTGCAGCTGCCAAGGCCCATGCAAAAGCAGAAGCTGCGCGTGCACTGGCTTTCTATGCAATACGTGAAGCTGAAATGATAAGAGAACAGGGCTGCATAGATGAAGAACATCATATGATTAAAGCTAAAAGTAAAGCTGAAGCACTTAGAAGAAAAGCAGAGGTGAAAGCATCTTTACATATTATCAAGCAAGAAAAAACTGCTTCAGCAGCCTTAGCTGAAGCCGAGGTGCTCATGAGAGCTGCCGATGAACAGTACAGAGAGCACTCTGTGATAGATACCCAAATGACACCACTTAGTGCAATCCAACGCACCAGTGAGTATGTGCAATTGCACGCGACCATGCGCTCGGATCAACAGTCTAATGATGCATTGGAATCGTCAAAGGTCCCACTAGCAGCAGACAACTTTGATATCGCTCGATGCCACAAGACTGAACCAGAACTTTACTATAACAAGCCAAGTGGTTACATACTCAGAGACCAATCTGTTGGTCCTTCAGGAAATCAAACAAATGGTGACATAATCCCTCCTTGGGAAAATATAAATCCGGCCTATAGCAGGAAGACTTGCAGTAAACGAGAACAACCACATGACTATAGTGGATTTTACCAAGCATCCCAACCGTCTTACCAGCCACAGACATGCCCTGTGTTTGTTCCCAGAAAATGCCCACCTGAGGCAGCAGGAGCCACAGAGGTGACAAAATACTTGATACGCCGTGAAATGGTGAGCTCTGGTCTCCTGAAGTTTGATGACCGTTCAGAAAATTATTGGGCCTGGAAGTCATCTTTTCTAAGCAGCACCCAAGACTTAAATCTGAAAGACAGGGAAAAGCTTGACCTACTCTCCAAATGGCTCGGACCAGAGTCCACCGAGCAAGCCAAAAGAATCAGGTCAGTACATGTTCATGATGCGACAGCAGGGCTTACAATGTTATGGCAGAGATTGGAAGACTGCTATGGGTCACCTGAAGTAATTGAAGATGCACTTCTACAGAAAATTGAAAATTATCCAAAATTAACCAATAGAGACAATCAGAAGCTGAGAGAGCTTGGTGACATACTTTTAGAGCTGGAAGCGGCAAAGGCTGGTGGATACCTCCCAGGCCTCTCATATTTGGATACAGCACGCGGAGTCAAACCGGTAATCGAGAAGCTTCCTTACAGCTTACAAGAAAGATGGATCACGCAAGCATCAAAATACAAGGAAGATCATCAGGTGGCATTTCCACCTTTCTCCTTCCTCGCCAAATTCATTGTGAAGCAAGCTAAAATATGCAATGACCCAAGCTTCGCCCTTTTGAACAGGGGAGGCTCCAGTTCTGTAAAGACAGAGAAACAACTTTCAGTGTACAATAAAGAACGCAGAGCAACAGTATCTGTACGGAAGACAGAAGTACCGACTGAGTTTGAGGCCAACCAGGATAAAAGCTCAGGAGTGCAAATTGAGGACCCAGATAAGCAGTGTCCCCTACATAACAAGCCTCATCCACTGAGAAAATGTCGCGGTTTCAGAAGCAAGACGATAGAGGAGCGCAAATCTTATCTTAAGGACAAGCGCATTTGTTTCAGATGCTGTGGTTCAACTCAACATCTTGCTAAAGACTGTGTGAAAACAATTCGATGTAAAGAATGCAATAATGACAACCATCTGTCTGCTTTACACC
The DNA here is from genome assembly GCA_029206835.1 of Rana muscosa. NCBI lineage: Eukaryota > Metazoa > Chordata > Amphibia > Anura > Ranidae > Rana > Rana muscosa. The sequence continues at coordinate 510,888,863 of CM055116.1, read as the reverse complement.
CAGGACCAGCACCATGGAAAACAGAGAATCCGGTAACCCAAGAAGATCATGGTGGAGAGCAAAAAGAGAGTGCATTACCAGCAATAACCTCAAAGTGCACTGAAATCTGCACAAACACATTTAACTCGAGATCATGCTCCAAGATATGTTTAGTCAAGGTGCATCCTGCAGGCCTCAGAGAGAGGGCAATCAGAATGTATGCGGTTCTAGATGAACAAAGTAACAGATCTTTGGCAAGAACAGAGTTCTTTGACCTCTTCGGTGACAGAGGAAGTCCAACTCCGTATACTTTGAAGACATGCTCAGGAGTTGTGGAGACATCAGGGAGGAGAGCAAACAACTACATCATTGAATCATTAGATGGGAAAACGCAGCTGACTCTGCCCACTCTCATTGAATGTGATATGATACCAGATGATAGATCAGAGATACCCACACCTGAAATTGCTCGTCACTACCCTCATCTGATGCAAATATCAGACAAGATTCCAGTACTGGACCCAGGTGCTGCAATTATCCTTCTACTTGGAAGAGACATATTGAGAGTGCACAAGGTCAGAGAGCAATACAATGGGCCACACAATGCACCATTTGCACAACGTCTTGACCTTGGATGGGTCATAATTGGTGATGTATGTCTGGATGGAGCTCACAAGCCATCAAAAGTGAATGTCTACAAAACAAACATGTTGCAAAATGGCCGCACATCATGTCTTAGCCCCTGTACCAACAAGAAACAGATTAAAGAAAGACTAGTCAACCCAATACAACAGCAGAAAGTTCGGAGTTACATGGAGGCTATCACCTCATCTGAAGATACAGATGAGCTAGGATGCAAGGTGTTTGAAAGAACGCGAGATGATGACAAACCAGCACCATCTGTTGAAGATAGCCTCTTCCTTGAGATAATGGACAGAGAAGTCTTTCTAGATGAGTCAAACAGCTGGGTAGCTCCACTACCTTTCCGTTCACCCCGACATCACCTTCCTAACAACAAAAGACAAGCAGTGAAGCGTCTCACCTCATTGCGACGCACTCTAGACAGAAAGACAGATATGAAGGAACACTTCCATGATTTCATGCAGAAGATCTTCGACAGTGGTCAAGCTGAAAAAGCACCACCATTGGAAGAAAAACAAGAATGTTGGTACTTACCAATATTTGGAGTGTATCATCCTCAGAAACCAGGACAGATACGAGTAGTATTTGACTCCAGTGCAAAGTATGAAGGCCTTTCCCTAAACGATGTCCTCCTCAGTGGACCTTACCTGAATAATACACTCCTTGGAGTCCTCATCAGGTTCCGAAAAGAACGCGTTGCAGTAACAGCAGATGTACAACAAATGTTCTACTGTTTTCTTGTCCGCAAAGATCACAGAGACTACCTGAGGTTCCTGTGGTATGAAGACAATGACTTCAACAAAGATGTCACAGAATACAGGATGAAGGTACATGTGTTCGGGAACAGCCCCTCTCCAGCTATAGCTATCTACAACCTGAGACGAGCAGCACAGAAAGGTGAAGAAGAACACGGCACAGATGCCAAACATTTTGTTATGAGAAACTTTTATGTGGACGATGGACTTGCTTCTTTCTCTAGCAATGAAGAGGCTATCGACATCCTGAAGAGAACAAGGGAGATGTTAGCAGAATCTAACATAAGGTTACACAAGATAGCGTCCAACAGCAGCAAAATCATGGAAGCATTTCCCTCAGAGGACCGTGCAAAAGACCTCAAGGACCTGGATCTAGGAACAGATTCACTGCCCCTTCAAAGAAGTTTAGGGCTCAGTTGGGATCTGAAAACCGACAGCTTTACATTTAGAGTATCCAGAGAAGAGAAGTCGTTCACGAGAAGAGGTGTCTTGTCCACGGTCAACAGCCTTTATGACCCCCTAGGATTTGTAGCCCCCATAACCATGCAAGGCAAGGCTCTTATGAGAGAAATTGCTACTGAACATGAACAAAGTGAATGGAATACACCTCTACCTAAGGAGAAAGAAATGCAGTGGGGAGGAAGGACTCATTAATAGAGCTTGAACAACTTATCATACAAAGGTCATATGTCCCTGTTTCTCTGTCTGCCACGAAGCAAAGAGAATTGTGTGTATTCTCAGATGCATCTACTATGGCTATAGCAGCTGTAGCCTACCTTAGAGTAATGGACTTTGAAGGACAAAACTATGTTGGGTTTATCATGAGAAAGTCCAAACTGGCTCCACGTCCTGCTCACACGGTTCCACGTTTGGAGCTTTGTGCTGCTGTCTTAGCAGTGGAGATGGCAGACATGATCATTGCTGAACTGGACATTGAAATTCATGCAGTGAAGTTTTACACAGACAGCAAGATTGTGTTAGGATATATTCACAATGCTTCGAGAAGATTCTACATGTACGTGTCAAACAGAGTGATACGCATCAGAAAGTCCACACGGCCAGAACAGTGGCACTACATCAGTACGGATAAAAATCCAGCCAATCATGGGACTAGACCGGTTCTAGCAGCTGTCCTGAAGCACACTAACTGGTTCTCAGGACCATCCTTTTTGAATAGATCAGAAACCGAAGAGACCACTCAGTTTGAGACATTTGAACTTGTAGAACCAGATAATGACAAAGAAGTACGTGCACAAGTAACGGCGTATAGTACCATAACTACTAGAGGCAACCTTGGCGCACGCCGGTTTGAAAGATTCTCCAGCTGGAAGTCACTCATTCGAGCTATAAGAAAGCTTATTCACCTAGCCAAATCCTTCTGTAGAGCTACAAACACTGACAAGTGCAATAGCAATCATCTTATGCAAGCCGAAATTATCATCATTAGATGTGTTCAGCAAGAAGTTTTCAAAGAAGACATCAAGTGCCTTCTTAAAAGAGAAGAGATCTCCAAACACAGTCCACTCAAAAAACTGAACCCAATACTTGATGAAGATGGAGTGATAAGAGTTGGAGGTCGCTCGTCAGTAGTGGATATGACGGTCGAAGAGAAACATCCTTTTATAATGCCCAAGAATCATCACATTTCATTTCTGTTAGTAAGACACTATCACGAACAAGTTGCACATCAGGGTCGCCACTTCACTGAAGGAGCAGTCCGGTCAGCTGGATTATGGATCATAGGGAGTAAACGACTAGTCTCCAGTGTCATCCACAAATGTGTAATTTGCAGAAAAATCAGAGGGAAACTTGAAGAGCAGAAGATGTCAGACTTACCTGCTGATAGACTTGCTTCAAACCCACCCTTTACTCATGTTGGCCTAGATGTCTTTGGTCCTTGGAACATCTCCTCACGTCGGACCAGAGGAAGCAGTGCAGAAAGTAAACGTTGGGCTGTTCTGTTCTCTTGCATGAGTACAAGAGCAGTACACATTGAAGTCATCGAGTCTCTGTCTACCTCAAGCTTTATCAATGCTTTGAGAAGATTTTTCTCTATCCGAGGACCTGTGAAGCAACTCCGCTCAGATCGGGGCACAAACTTTACTGGGGCCTGTAAGGAGTTAAGGATCCTTACAGAAGACTCTGAGACGAGTGCTTATCTTCAAGATCAAAGATGCACTTGGACCTTCAATCCTCCTCATGCGTCACATATGGGAGGAGCTTGGGAGAGGATGATTGGAGTGGCTCGTCGCATTCTGGATGCCATGTTTCTGAAGGTTAGCTCTACTCGCCTTACACATGAAGTTCTCATCACACTTATGGCTGAAGTCATGGCTATCATGAACGCTCGACCCTTAGTTCCGGTGTCTACCGATCCAGAAATGCCAACAGTTTTGACACCTGCAATGCTTTTGACCCAGAAGATGGAAACAGTGACAGCTCCCACATGAGATTTTGGTCTCAAAGTTCTTTACACCAAGCAATGGAAGCAAGTTCAGAGTCTTGCAGACATCTTCTGGAATAGATGGAAACAAGAGTACCTGGTGACGCTCCAGTCACGCAGAAAATGGCAAATTGACAAGCCTAACCTACAAGTCGGAGATGTCGTCCTACTAAAGGACGCTCAGGTCCACAGAAATGAATGGCCAGTTGGACTCATTGTCGAGACTGTACCTAGTAATGATAGTAAGGTTAGAAAGGTCAAAGTTAAAGTCATGAGACAGGGCACCCCTAAGGTGTACTTTAGGCCTATCTCTGAAGTTGTTTTACTTCTTAAAAAGGAAACATAGTGGTATAATGTTCATTATGCCAGGTGGGGAGTGTTCTGATTATAAGGTATATATTTACTGATCGTACTGTTGCTTTAAATTGGCATCCATTACTAGCAGGAACTGTAGTATATTCCTCCCACTTCCTGCTCAGCAGTCAGCAGTCATATTAAATAATCTTTCTACAGAGAAGGAAGCATGCTAAAGACCTCCACTATTTCTTAATACAGGCCTTGGAAGCATAAGTCTGTAAGTAAGCAGTCATTAGTTTTCAGTTAGTCAGTATATGTTCTACTAATGCAACTACATTTTATGTGTCTGTCAGGAAGTTCACTCAGCTAGGCCACATTTTTGCTAGCTAGTGCCTTAACAGTATTGCAGCATGCCTGTTACTATTTGCATTTGTGATGTAATGTTAAATGCTAATGCATATTTTTATAATTTGTGTTTTGCAGTTTTACAAAAAACTTATTCTCAGTAAAGATTTCAACTATAAGCCCTTCCTCCTGAGTCTTTGTTGGGAAGCTGTTAGCTGTCTGCCAAGCTTTGTCCTTTGAACACATTGTGAGGGCAGAACAGTGTGTATGCCCCATTGGACTTTTTCCCTCATAAATTCCGACGGACTTAGATAGAGAACATGATAAGGAAAGGAAGGTGCGCCATATCTTACAGAGCCTGCTTCTGCCTATGGTAGCTGCCGCTGGTGCTTGCATAATTTATTGACATTTGGAATTTATGCTCTGCCAGAACTCTTTTTGCGCCATTTTTTCTTTTTACTGTTAGATAGAGAACATGTTCTCTTTTTTTCCGTTTGTCTGTATGCAATTCCGACGGACTAAAAACTATGCATGCTCGGAATCAATTTGACGCATGCTTGGAATCATTGAACTTCATTTTTCTCGGCTCGTCGTAGTGTTGTACGTCACCGCGTTCTTGACGGGCGGAACTTGGTGTGACCATGTGTATGCAAGACAGCTTGAGCGGAATTCCGTCGGAAAAACTCATCGGAGTTTATTCCGACGGGAAAACCGGTTGTGTGTACGCGGCATTAGTAGCCTACAAAGTTTGGATATGTTCAAAAACACAGCAAGCTATGATGTGGACAAACACCATGAATTTGACTAGGACCTTGTGGGAAAAATGTAGCCCTGTATAAGAATACAGCTACAAACTCACAATTGTAAGCTGATACATTAGAAAATGTATATACAGTAAAGATCAATAAATCACTCTCATTATAATGGCTTGCCTGTTGTTATGTAGAAGTATGTGAAACATGCTAATGCTTGGAATGCTTAACTTTATTTATAGCTTTGGCTTGCCAACTGGGAATGCAATACTGATAAAGGAATTAATTTTCCTTGGGCAAAAATTGCATGTACTACTATGGGCATTACTGCTAATTTCAATTTACTCATTAATATACAGTGCTTTATTATTGTGCTATACTTTTTTTTAAAAGGATACTGTCACTGTAACTGCTCTAAACTTCTACACAACTGTATAGTAGTTTCTAAATATATTTGAATATTTTGACTTACTATGTTTCTATGTGGACACTTTAAACCCATCTCTACGGAGATTCATCTTAACCGTTGAAGATATATCCAATGAATATGCACTTCATTCTGCAATACAAGCAGAAGACATTACACACCCTATGACCCATGGCACCCAGGCACCTCTTATCTCTAAAGCTTTCACTTAAAACTTGGGTGGAATTTTTTGCTGTAGAACAGTCATCATGATAATTACTAATTAAAACAACATCCAGAACACAGACTCTCTACCCACCAATCTATACAGGCAGATTAGAGAACATAACCACATTTTCTATGGAACTCTAATTTAACAGAAAAACGAAGTATGCAGGAATATGGTACTTCACAGGTTATCTTAAAGTATATATATATATATAAAAGGTAAAAGATAGAAAGTATAAATTTGAGGCTGGGTTCACACGCGTTTCCCCACATCTAATTCGCATGACTGGAGACTGTGACCGGCTCTCAATGGAGCCAGTTCACACATCTCTGGGGGGGCTGTGGAGTGGATTGCACAGGGGTCCTGTGCATCTTTGGCTCCATTTCAGGTTCAAATTCAGGCAAAAATTTGGGCCTGATTCGTCCCTGAAATGGAGAACAGGAACGCACCAGACCCCTGCTGTGAGCTGCATCCGAATTAAGCCTTAAAGCCTATCTGAAGTCACATATGAACACAGTCCGATTTTGTACTAATAACTAGCGATAGGTGAATCTGTTTGGGGGTCAACTCACGGATGTGTTCGGTATACGTCCATAAATTCACAAATTGCAAACCCCATTCAAGCAAATGGGAGGTGAATTTTCAAAATCAGTTCTCCCCATGTTAAAGGCTAATAGGCAAGGGATAGTCAAACAAAGGCCTTCGGTAAACGGACACTGCCAGGCAGGACATGTACCATGGCAAAACATTTTTAGAAATATAATAACCATGTACAAGGAGAAGCATTTTTAATAAGATTTAATAAAAAACAATAAAATGCACAATTTATTTAAATAACTTACTTGGCGGGATGCATTAAACCTACCTGTGAAATGGCACATCTGTAAGATAAACTAAACCATAAAAATTACATTTAGAAAGAAAAAAAAAACACCAATGTCAAATAAAGGGTATGGAAGCTGAGAACTGTTCTGGGATACATATACCAATGCAAAATAAATTGTTTGCCGTGCCCCCCCAAAAAAAAGAAAACACCAGCCGCCACTGCTGGAGACTACTAGTATGATTTACCCATAGGAATGAATGACGCCAGAGCACATATGCACAATAAGAGGAGGACCTGGTGGAGACACTTTCGTTGGAATGGTTGTCCAATACTGGGCATGGTTACGCACTGAATAATGCTGGATCATGGTCCCATTCATTCCCACCATTAAGCTGTTTCCATGGTGGCCTCCAGCCATGCACAGAACTGCTTAGCAAAGATTATTGGACTCGGGGCGCTGGTTGAAATGATTACAGGTCAATTATACCAAAGGTACAACTATACATTTAGTACCTCCCCAGAGCACAGAAGGGCACTTTACCCATTATTAGTTTTAGTAATAATATTTGGTGGTTATTGTCATTCTTTTGAACTCTTGAATTAAAGAAAAACATTGGCTTTCATAACACCTTGGGGGGGAAAAAAGGTGTTTTAGGAACTGGAATTTAGAATAAAGATATCTAGATGAAAATGTGACTACTGTAAATTGTGCCCTTATTAGCTCATCTCTCTTGCAGTCTGGACTGCTTCCAGAGCAAACATTTCAGTTTTATTTATTAATGAGAAACACTCTACACAGAAGTGTAGTATAAAACAGAGATAAGCACAGCAATTAAAATCTACTCCGAAAACAATGGAGCAGGCAAAATCCTATTCTCTGTGACTTGTAATTTTTCCCACTTAGTATTAGATTTTTTTTTGGTGGAAAACTGAACATATCCAGAACATGCTAAAATTAAAATATCAGAGGATATTATCAGGAAAGACAGGTTGCATTTTTATCTAATAAACCAAAGCAGAAACAAGTGGGTCAGGGGTCTGCATGGCACAAAAAATAAAAATATATTCAGCTCTGAGGAAGAGGTTATGGCCCTTGAAACACGTTAGCTGTGCCCTACTCGATACTCTGATGTTGGGTGGTATTTGTTCATGTTAAGCCTGTGTCTTTATTCTTTTTTTTGGCTCCTCTGTGTCATCCACGACTCAGATAAGTATTGCTATACTGCCCTGTGTACTACCTGAGTTGAGACCACCGCATGGTGAGTCCTTTGCTGGAATCCCTTTTTCTTGACATCTTGAATCGACACCATTCAAGCACGTGAATTACATCCATGATCGTTGAGGGTGTGAGTCTACAGACAAGTTTCGAGTTTGCCCCGTGGGGATACCATGCTCTAATGACCAACTGTCGCTGACAAGTGGGTCCACCGGCTCTGGTAAGAGTATTTACCTATTCTCTTCTATGAAGATTTGATGGTCCATATGGTGTCCAACTTTGTTTCATCATTCAATTTTCACCATTCACGTTATGGACATTATTTTATTATCACGTTTGTGTGGACTTTAATTTTTCAATACTTGGTTTGCACTTATTTTTGAGACCTAGGGTGAATCCTAGACCTCTTTGAACACTTAGCGCTTCATTTTTTATCTTTACTTCACAATAGTTGAAGGTTGGTGTCTCTAAATCACACATCACTGTTTGGGTGCTTACAGGAAGAAAGAAGCCAGCTGCAATGCTGGTCACTGTCAGGACTTCACACTGGTGCAGCTGTGCATGGTCAGCTTTTAACTCCAGCTTGCTCAATTAAGCCTTGAAATCAACCCCATAATGTCATATTTTGTGTTTTCTGCCATCAGATCAACACAGGTCCCACTGCAATGCAGCCAGGAGTTGCAGTGCAGTGAGCCATGGTAAAACATAGATATGTATAGCAGTTTACCAGTGGCGGTATGTTCATAAGGGAGAACGGGCACAGCCCCCTCTCTCCAGCCATTCCCTCTATGTTCAATGGATAGATTCATGCATTGCATGAATCTATCCATGGCCGCCGCTGCCACCCCCTATTTACACGCGTGGCCCCTTTTTGGGCGCTGGGCAATTGATGGGCACAGTGGCTGCATTTGATGGCACAGTGGCTGCAATTGATGGGCACAGTGGTTGCATTTGATGGCACAGTGGCTGCAATTGATGGGCACAGTGGTTGCAATTGATGGGCACAGTGAGGCTGCAATTGATGTTTTTTTTGGAATTTTTCAGTTTGTTTTGCCCCCCCAAAAAATTTTGAGCACCAGCCGCCACTGCATTTTACAGCAGTGCACTGTGCATGCCACCACACTGCAGTGCAATGTCCTGTGCTGCTGTGCAGACATAAATGAAGTGTCACTTTTGTGCACTTCAATAAAAATTATTAAAAAGGAGAAAAGTAGTGTGATGTGTTGAATTGCATATTGCACCACCCCCTCACTGCTGCTCACCACATGCAAAAACGAACAGCTGCCCGCAAGGTAAAACTGAGCGTTTAGTGTGTGGGCAGTGTGAATGAGCTGTAAGGCATATCCACAGGGTTATGATTTAGTATATCTGGGACCAGGGCCAATCCAGGTAAGATTTGATCTTTGATCTTTTCAATATTAAGACATCAGTTGGCTGCTTTAATATCTGCAGCAGCTGGCAAAAAAAAACAAGCTGTCATATTAATTACATGTTGTGGCTACTGTTAATACTGCTACATTTACATCTAAATATGCTGCTTTTTACCTGTACTAGCTGAGGTAATGACATAGATATGACGCAACAGTTTGCAACAGTTACTTAGTAGCCATTCCTCTGTTAAGTAGTGGTTAAAATCTTGCCAGTCTGAAAGCAAGCCAACATAATCTTGGGCTAAATTGACATGGTCACTAGACAGGAATTGGCCTGATACCAAAGATGGTATAATGACAATAACATCTTTTCCTTTAACATAAAACATTGTCCCTTCTTGTTCTGCTTCACTTCTCCTCTTAAAGGGGTTGTAAAGGTACATTTTTTATTTTCTAAATAGGTTCCTTTAAGCTAGTGCATTGTTGGTTCACTTACCTTTTCCTTCGATTTCCCTTCTAAATTTTTTTTTTCTTTGTCTGAATTTCTCACTTCCTGTTTCTCCTCAGTAAGCTTGCCACCATCATCCGAGCGGTGTTTAGTCAGCCAGAACAGCTTACTGAACAGCTTACTGAGGAGGAACAGGAAGTGAGAAATTCAGACAAAGAAAACAAAGAAAAAAAACATTTAGAAGGGAAATTGAAGGAAAAGGTAAGTGAACCAACAATGCACTAGCTTAAAGGAACCTATTTAGAAAATAAAAAACGAACCTTTACAACCCCTTTAAGTGTCCCCTCAATAGCAACACATGATATCAGACACTACCGTAGATTTGGGATTCTTCTTTGCCTTGTTCCATTATTGTCAGTGCCTTTCCAAATGTAAAGAAGAGGGGATTATATAATTTATACAATTTTTTTCATTTATAGAATACAGTTTTTTACTGACAAATCCATTAACCTCTTTAAAGATTCTCAGTAAATAAACATGTTTTTGAACAACTGCCCCTAGTTAGATTTAAACAAGCACATATTCTAGGATAAAGGTTAGGGGAATAACGTAATTCATCCTACAGTTTATTCAACTAATTAACTTAGTCCTTTTTCAGAGTCTTAGAAGGCAACACATGTCCATGATCAGCTGTCACGGCCTGAACTCAAAGAAACAAACACTTCCTGCTTTGCTGCTATGGTGAGTGATGCAATTATTGACTGTGTTTTTTTGCTGTCAGAGGCGATCATATACAGGGTGGATTTTCATTTCATAGAAACAGTGGAGATTTATTTGTGAAATGGAAGTCTGTTCTGCCTTTGTGAGGTCGTTACAGGATCAAATATGCCAAGATGGCCTATGCCTCCCTGGTCATCAAGAAGATTTTTTTTCAGCAGTTGCTTTTTTTTTTCTTTCTACTGCACGGTTATGATGTAAGCCATGCACAGAGTCCCAATTGTAACATTGATATTCCTGTTGCCTACTCAGAGAAAGAGAAGGAAAAACTTGCAAGTGACTTTTTTCTTAGTACTGATAATATGTTCTTGGTGGTACACAAAGCCACGAGGCCTGTGGCAAGATTGTAATTTTTAACGTTTTTTTCTTTACAAGCAATTCAGAAGCTTAAAAACAAACCCTCACTCGCATACTGTAGCTGCAGTTACTGTGGAGTAATTTATCCCTAAAGATTACAGCTGAAGCATTTCTCTCTGTATATTTATACTTGGAAACAAGATGCAAAATATGCATCACTACAGAAGACACTGGTGAAGTTGGGGATCAGTGGATCTAACTACAAGCACAGAGTGAGACCAGGAATTGTTGGTCGCTGGAGTCTTCAGTGGCTGTTTATTTTCAATATAGTGCAGACTATTAGTGCAGGCAGCAAGAGTATATTGTTTTGTAGTGAGTATTGCTATTTGTAGGTGAGTACAGCATGGTGCTGCGGCAATAATTCACATACTGTAGTTGGGTGCAATATAGAAGTAATGCAGTAGCAGTTCACAACAAAGCCCGGAGGGAGGACCACCCCAACCGGGTGCACTGAAAAATTTAGCAAAGAGAATGGAGCGATGCTCAGCCAGACTGACCAGACCTATAAAGAGAGCAGAATGCGGCCTGGGCATCTCTTGCCCAATTGGGAGTATGTCAGAGGAGTAACAGACCCTTTCCCTCCTCACCAAGAACATTTTCCTACCGCTAGTACTGTTTCTAACAGGAAAAAGCTGCCCACTCGCAAATGCACGCCAAAACTGGGAGCTAGGGCCTAAAATAGGCTCTGCTCAGTGGCGTAGCGTGGGTTGTCAGCGCCCGGGGCAAGGCAAGAAATTTGCGCCCCCTAACCTGCAGACTTTTTGCACTCCCTGAGTCCCTTCCCTTCCTACAATAGTACTGACCGGCCTGATTCCTATACTGACCACTACACTAACCTCTACACGGACCTACATGATTCCTAGACTGACCATTACACTTACTTACCTATCCACTGCACTGACCTACCCGATTCCTACATTGGCCACTACACTGACCACTACACACTGACCACTACACACCACTACACTGACCACCAGGGCTGGTGCAAGGATTTTTGTCGCCCTACCCCCGGCTGCACCCTGACTCCACTTTACCCTGCAACACCTTAGAAAAAAAATAAAGGCTAATGCTGCGCTAATTTAAGAAGATAATAAAAACATTATGATAAAGTGTATAAGAAAGCAGCTGGCACTTAAGTCCAGTACAAAAAACTTAGGATAGATAGCAAAAAATGGAAAGAGTGCAGCGCTATGTGGTTAAAACCATGTGTGAAATAAATGTTAAACCTTGAAATGTAAACCAATGATATGTAAAAATAAATATATGAAAAATTAATTAAAAAGAAAACTAATGCAGAGTCCAAAAATAACTCAACATAGTCCGTGAAGAGTTAATTCCAAAAGCAAATCCGTGAAGGGTTAACTCCCAAAAAAAGACAAATTGCTTGCCCTGGTTTATTTTGGGACTTATTATTCACCAAACTTTATCTTCACTTTCTTGGCAAGCAATTTGTATTTTTTTGGGAGTTAACCCTTCACGGATTTGCTTTTGGAATGAACTCTTCACGGACTATGTTGTGTTCTTTTTGGACTCTGCATTAGTTTTCTTTTTAATACATTTTTCACATATCATTTGTTTACATTTCAAGGTTTAACATTTATTTCACCCATGGTTTTAACCACATAGCGCTGCACTCTTTCCATTTTTTTAACACATGTGACCTATCTGACCCCTACACTGACCCCCTGACACACCTACCTGACAGATACACTGACCCACCGACCTTACACCTACACTGACCTACTACACAGACCCACCTGACTCCTACAGTAGAAGTCCTACTTCTTGCACTACTCACACCCCCTCCCCCCTCCCCCCTCCACAAAGCTTGGTGCAAATCCATCCTCCTTACCTCTGTCTGCTCTTCGCCAGGACTCTCCTCATGACCTCAGCACTGGATCTGGATGTGCAGAATTGCTTCGGAGTCCCGACTCCCCGCCAGCGCCATCCACCCGCAGCCCGCTCCATGTGTCAGACGCTGCACCTCCGCTCCATGTGTCAGATGCTGCACCTCCGCTCCATGTTCCCATCTCCACCGAGCCTCGCCCCTCCGCTCCGCTAGACACACAGCACCGTACCAGAGCAGAGGGACAGGCAGAGGGGAAGACAGCGGCCCAGGCGGCTCACACAGTGCTTGTCTCCCGCCGCCATGTTCAGTGTTTCTCAGCGCACTGTGATTGGGCGTATGGCGGTCATGTGCGGAGGCGGGACTTCTAGAGCGATCGCAGACAGGCCAGCCACACGCCGCACATGACCCACATACGCCCAATCACAGGGCGCCGGACACTAAACATGGCGGCCGGAGATCGGGGACACAGAAAATGAAAATTAGGAGGAGGCATGGAATGTCGCCCCCCTAAATGTTGCGCCCGGGGCCACGGCACCCCCTGCCCCCCCCCACACACTACGCCACTGGCTCTGCCTGACCATAGATGCACAGAAGAGCATCCAATAGGATAGCTCCCCCAATGACCCAGGAATAGAGTTGAACGGACACCTGGATGTTCGGGTTCGACGGGTTCGGCCGAACTTCAGAAAAAAGTTCGAGTTCGGGACCGAACTTGACCCCGAACCCCATTGAAGTCAATGGGGACCCGAACTTTTGAGGACTAAAATGGCTCTAAAAAAGTCATGGAAAGGGCTAGAGGGCTGCAAATGGCAGCAAAATGTTGTTAAGAGCATGGCAAGTGCTCTGCAAACAAATGTGGATAGGGAAATAACTTAAAATAACATAAAAAAAATAATAATAATATGCTGGAGGCCCCTTTCTCAGCAGAAGAGATACAGGAAGTCATTAAGAACCTCAGAAACTCAACGGCACGATGACACACATATGGTGGGAATGCCCCAGAATACGCCCTTTCTGGACAAAAAAAATATTCAATTTAATGGATAAGCTAGTGGGAAAATAAAATATTTTGAAATGAAAAAAATTAAAAATTATAATCTTGACCTAGGAGGACGAGGTCCATATGGAGTAGGAGGTTGAGGTGGCGGTGGATGTGGCTGTGTAGGTGGAAGCGGCGGTGGAGGAGGACGAGGTAGCCAACACTGGTTCAAAAATACAATAATGGCTGGGTAAGGCCGGTGATGTGTCGAATTCCGTCCCCCGTCGGATAGTGTCCGCCCTGTACTGCGCTTGCTCAGTACGTAGGACAAGGGGATTTCGAGAATCTCCGAAGACGGAGAGTCCAGGTTCAAGCCACACCATCCGAGGTTCAACCCGAGCCAAATGAGGCCGTGGCCAAAGCGTGGCGACACTGGCGAGCCCATGAGGGGCCCTGTTACTTTGTGCTACCGTATGTCCACTTGGATGGTGGGGCTTGAACCTGCACTCACGGCGCAAGCGCCGTTCATCTTCGGAGATTTTGTGAATCTCCTTGTCCTCCGTACTGCGCAAGCGCTGCGCCTGCGCAGTATGGGCCGGACACTATCTGATGGCCGTACAGTTTTTGTCAGAACACCGGTATACATGTCTATTCTGCACAAGGTATGGACAAGTCCTGTGGGATCCATGCCTGGTACATTTTAATGAACGTGAGTGTAACGGCACCCCAAGTATGAAAGGGGTTAACGCCGTTTAGGATATTCCCTCTCTGGACACACATCCACTGCCGATCCTCCACAGTCAGGCGACCGCTTCCCATAGGATTAATCCTTCTAAACATACGAGACAAACACTCTGTATGAAGTTTCCAACTGGACTGACAATCTTAAATGACAAACTCCCAGTTTTAGGCCTCATGCCCACTGGCGTTTTTACAGCTGCGTTTTTTGCAGCTTAAAAACGCCTGTCCATGTTATTGTAAATATTTGTTTGTTTTTTTTTGAAAAAAAAAAAAACGTCGGAGCTAAAAACGCGACCGCGCGTTAGTGCGCGTTTTTTGTGCGTTAGTGCGCGTTAGTGCGCGTTTTTGCGCGTTTTTTCCTGCCAAATTCTGACGCTGAGGAACGCACTGGCCCTGGGTTTTTTTTACAGCTTACAAACGCCTATGCTCTTTACAGCTCAAAAACGCCTAGGTGGGCATGAAGCTATAGACTAACATGGACAGGCGTTTTTAAGCTGTAAAAAACGCTCAAAAACGCGGCTGAAAAAACGCCCGTGGGCATGAGGCCTTATACACACAGAGAGGGGGTTCTTACATTCTCCTCAGACAATACACATTTGACCAGACCTAATTTACATGAGCTAATTAACTACAGTGATGACTCAGACACATGACCTTTAGGCTAGCCACACTGTCTCCCAATACACATCTGACATCTTAGCAGACACAGGTGGGGACTGGATGTGGTGACATTAGCATCTAACAGTATGTGTCCCAACATCATGAAGGAGTCACTTTTCAGTTAACCTGTTGAGTTCATAATCAAACAGTAAATAGTTATTTACAGATATCCTAGGGAATATTGTGGGAAAATATCACTGTCCCATTTTAAAGCAATCCAAGACATATTCTTAATGTCCATTATTTTCTTGCTCACCCTGTGCCCAAAGTGACCCCTGTCACACATCTCCCCTTTCGGCAGGAGACTAACACAGGAGGAGAGCCCAGACGGGTTGACTCCGAAGTTAGTCCATAGTTCCATTCCTCTAATGCCTGGACAACCCATCAGCATGGCCGTTTTGCTTACCGGGTCAGTAGCTGATGGTGACGTTGTAAGGTTGAAGGGCAAATAATGGAATTCAGTTCTGGAACAGTCACTTGCTTTGCTCTCTCAATGGCTCCCAAAACTTGTTGCTGATGCTCTTGGGAGAGGTAAGGCAAAACCTGGGCGCAAATCCCATTTAACCTTTTGACAATTTCAGCCTGTTTGTGCATTTCAATGTTCAAGCCATGGGACATCTCATAATAAATGACATAGTGTCGTTGCATCGCCGATTTCTCCCTGGCCAACTTGTCACATTCCAATTCTAGACTGTGATATTTTCCCTGATCTAAGGTACATGTCGGGGAAGGTAGTCTTACCCAGTTCTCAGCCGTAAGCGGGACGGTTCCAGCAGCATGGGTCTGGGCACAGGTAGTCACTGGGTTGGCTTCAGCGGGGCCCATCGGGGCGTAAGCAGAAACGAGGGGGGCCAAATCATTCCCCAGTAGTACATCCGCTGGCAAATCCTTCATCACCCCCACATTCACGTGTCCCGAACCAACCCCCCAATCCAGGTGAACACGGGCAACGGGTAGCCGGAAGATGGTACCTCCCGCTACTCTTACGGCTACAGTGTCTCCGGGGGGGTTGGCTCTCTGGGATGAGGTTCTTCTGTAGTAGGGTCATGGTGGCACCAGTATCACGTAGGCCATTGGCTACCTTTCCATTGACCCAGACAGTCTGCCTGTGTTGCTGCCTGTTGTCCCGGTTAGCTGCTTGTATTGGATCTGCCTCGTGCAGGACGCTCCAATGTTCATCCTCCTCAACACAGTGGGCCACAGGCATGGATGTGCGGGGGCTCCCCCTTGCTGGCTGTCTCCATGACTGGGACTGTCTGGCTGGATTCAACGGACAGTCTGGCTTTTTGTGCCCTAGCTGTTTACACCAAAAACACCTGATGGGTTGTGAGTAGTCTTGGCAGTTGAACCTGGGCTGCTGAAGATAAGTGGTCGCTGGAGGTGGTGCTGAAGTTGGGTTAGAGGCTGGTAAACTGGGCCGAGATAGTGGATAGCGCTCGCTTTCGCCTGACCTTCGAGAGTCCAGATATTCATCGGCCAAAGTAGCCGCTTGCTGTACAGTCCGTGGTCGCTTATCTCGCACCCAATCCCGTAATACCGGAGGGGTGTGGTTAAAGAACTGTTCTAAGAGTACTAGCTGGGTGATGTCCTCTATGGTATGAGCGCGGCTTCCCTGGAACCAGCCCTTAAGGTTTCGCTGCAGACGATGTGCCCACTCCACGTATGTTATGTGGGTTTGTTTCCGGGATTCTCAAAACTTAATCTGGCTGGCTTCGGGTGTAATGGCAAATCGGGCTAGCAGAGCTTCTTTTACCCGGTCATAGTCTTTAGCGTCCTCATCCTCCAGGGCCCGATACGCATCCGCCGCTCTGCCAGTTAAATTACTTGCAAGTAAGGCGACCCAATCTTGGGGCAGTACTTCATGTATCTGGCATAGTCTCTCAAAGTCCTGCAGGAACACTTCAATTTCCTCCTCTCCTTCCTTAAATAGTTTGAACGCCCGAAAGGGCAACTTACGGACAGGCGCTGCATCTTTAGGCGTTGTCTCCGATTACCGTATTTCCGCCATTCTCCGCTCATGTTGCCGCGCTAGTTCTCTCTCTTGTCGCTCCAGTTCTCTCTCTTGTCGCTCATCCTGCAGCTGGATGTCTCTAATGGCATTCTGTATGGCAGTCTCTGATGGGTTAGCACCATATAATGCCAACCGCTCTCGAACTCGTTGCTGAAACAAGTCTTCAACTGACCGGAGTCCTGCATCACCATCCCTCTGATCCATCTCGGCTAGCTCCCTGATCAAGGTGGCCTTGTTCTTTGTCCCACCGGTCCCTCCACGGCTCTCAAGTAAGTCTTTCAGCGTGGCTTTCCTGCAGGCTGCATAGCTGGTCATTCACTGTGGTGGTTTGGAGTGTCCCAGTAACTGGAGGGAAAATCCCACCGCTGCCAACGAATGTAACGGCACCCCAAGTATGAAAGGGGTTAACGCCGTTTAGGATATTCCCTCTCTGGACACACATCCACTGCCGATCCTCCACAGTCAGGCGACCGCTTCCCATAGGATTAATCCTTCCAAACATATGAGACAAACACTCTGTATGAAGTTTCCAACTGGACTGACAATCTTTAATGACAAACTCCCAGTTTTATACACACAGAGAGGGGGTTCTTACATTCTCCTCAGACAATACACCTTTGACCAGACCTAATTTACATGAGCTAATTATAGGGATCTGTGTGTCCATGTGTATTTCCTTCTCACTGGACATATCTTTAATTTTCAACTTTCGATATTACCTAGGCTACGGGTCGTTTTTTCTCCCCTTGAGTGTTTTTTTTGCTGCCCTCTGTGATCTCTGGATGTGCCTTGGGTGGGGTTCCGGTGCTACCGTTGGGGACGCGGCCATCTGGGCTGGCTGGAGTGTATAGAGAGGTAAGGGGCTTGACCCTAGGGGGGGTGAATTGTGCATGCATAGACCTCTTTATCACTAATATTATAATATATGTTTTATTGTTGGTTATCATTATTAATGGATTGTATATGTATTTGTGTGTGTCTTTTTCTGTATCTTGTAGAAGGTGTATATCACCTATTGGACAGTGCTTCCCCTTTGAAGAAGCCCGATTTAGGGGCGAAACATGTCGGGAGTTAGGCAATCCAACTGTCCAACTCAATTGTACTGTTTGTAACAATCACTTTCTATACCGTTTTTTACCATTGTTTTTATTTTTGTTTTGGTGTCAAAATAAAAATATTTTATTATAATTTGCTTGATACTTTGTCATCTCTGCACCATCAAAAATCCCATTTTCTTTGCTCCTATCTATTTACCAATTTAGGGATTTGGTGCCATATTTCATCAGTTGGTTATCCACAAACAAAACAAACAAACTATTTAATTTAATAAGGTCTCAAAAGAAGACACACAATGAAGTGTTATTTACTGTTAGTGTGGTTAGTGTGGTTCCACTAACACCGAAATCTGTTGTTTTGCAGTAAAATACATTTTTCCAAAATCACCCTGCTAGTGGATGTGTTTCAAAAGAAAGAGCTATAACAAACAGTGAAAGAACACACAGGCCTGTGCTCTGTTAAGAGTGGGAAGCACAAACAAAAATAAATTTACAGAAAATCAGCAAATATTTTCTTTTACCCCTACTTTCTTGAAAAAATGTCACTTAGCAAAAGAGTAGATGTTTAACTGTCCACAGTGAGAATGCATATCTCAACAAGAGTGGATATGCGAAACAAAGGGAAAATACCGCGCTACTGAGTGGAAATAAAACAGCTGCTAGCACTAAACAAACAGAAATTGTGTATAGAAATAAAAATAAAAAGTGCAGCGCTAATGAGTGAAAAAGGGGTCCCTGAGGACCAGGGTACACTAAGTAATATAAAACGTGGACATATAACACATCATGGCTTGAAGTATATGAGATGGAAAACACACAAATGTGAATGAATAGTAATAAAGGAGTCACTACTAGTGTTGAGAGCGAACCCGAACTGTAAAGTTCGGGTTCGTACTGGACATTTGGGTTTTTGGTACTCGGACCCGAACCCGAACAATTTACTGTATGTTCAGGTTCGGTGTTCGGCAATGTAATGGCGCGCTGCAGGGCAGCCAATCAACATTCGTTTTAAATTGTGTGCCCTTAGAAGCCATCACAGCCATGCCTACTAATGGCATGGCTGTGATTGGTCAGTGCAGCATGTGACCCAGCCTCTATATAAGCTAGAGGCACGTAGCACAGCACGTCACTCTGCTTTAGATAGTGTAGGAAAGGTTGCTGCTGCTGCTGCTTTGAGGGAGAGAATTAGATAGGAGTCCTGATTCAGAAATCAAATTACTCAGCGATCTACCTTGATTTTGTTGTGTGGGTGCAGTGCACAATCTTTTTACCCTGCCCTGAGCCCAGTGCCAGAGAAAAGATAACTTGTAGCCATCTGTTAGTTAGGTTGGCGTCGGCGGGCATTTTATGCAAGCTTAGTGCACCAGCACTGCATATGTTACTGTGAGATACACCCTTTAGATACTGTAGCTCTATTCTGCTATTCAAAAAACACCCATTTAGGGCAAAAAATATTATTTTGCAGTGCTTCCTGCACATCTGTACATGTGAGATACACACTTTAGATACTGTTCTTCTATTCTGCTATTCAAAAAAAAAATTATTTAGGGCAAAAAAATATTTTTTGGTGTGTTTCCTGCATATCTGTACGTGTGAGATACACACTTTAGATACTGTTCTTCTATTCTGCTATTCAAATTTTTATTTATTTAGGGCAAATAAAAAAAAATTGGTGCGTTTCTTGCATATCTGTACGTGTGAGATACACACTTTAGATACTGTTCTTCTATTCTGCTATTCCCCCAAAAATTATTTAGGGCAAATCATTTTTTTTTTGCTGCGTTTCCTGCATATCTGTACGTGTGAGATACACACTTTAGATACTGTTCTTCTATTCTGCTATTCCCCCAAAAATTATTTAGGGCAAATCATTTTTTTTTGTGCTGCGTTTCCTGCATATCTGTACGTGTGAGATACACACTTTAGATACTGTTCTTCTATTCTGCTATTCAATTTTTTTTTATTTAGGGCAAATAAAAAAAAATTGGTGCATTTTTTGCATATCTGTACGTGTGAGATACACACTTTAGATACTGTTCTTCTATTCTGCTATTCAAAAAATAATTATTTTGGGCAAATAAATATTTTTTGGTGCGTTTCCTGCATATCTGTACGTGTGAGATACACACTTTAGATGCTGTTCTTCTATTCTGATATTCAAAACAAATTATTTAGGGCAAATCCTTTTTTTTTTGGTGCGTTTCCTGCATATCTGTACATGTGAGATACACACTTTAGATACTGTTCTTCTATTCTGCTATTCAAATTTTTTTTATTTAGGGCAAATAAATATTTTTTGGTGCGTTTCCTGCATATCTGTACGTGTAAGATACACACATTAGATACTGTTCTTCTATTCTGCTATTAAAAAAACACCCATTTAGGGCAAGATCCTAAATTTGAGAAATATGAGGAGAACGTCAAATAAGAGATGTGGCCCCGGTCGTGGTGCTGCTGGTGGAGCTCCTGTTGCAGGGAGAGGACCTGGTCGATCTGTGCCAGCTACACGCACAAGTGAAACACCTTCCTCAGGTGCGAGTAGGAGACAGAGCCTGCAGCGGTATTTGGTTGGGCCTAATGCGGCTCTATGAATGTTGAGGCCAGGACAAGTACAGGCTAGAGTAGATTGGGTTGCTGACAGTGCCTCCAGTTTCTTCACATTGTCTCCCACCCAGTCTCCTGCTGAAAGATCAGAGTTGGCACCTGCAGCCAATGTCTATCAGTCTTTCACCTCACCCCCTTGCAAATCAGCCAAGCAGTCTGAGCCCCAAATCATACAGCAGTCTCTTCTGCTTTTTGATGACTCTGTTAGCAGGGTTTCCCAGGGCCATCCACCTAGCTCTGCCCCAGAAGTAGAAGAGATTGAGTGCACCGATGCCCAACCACTTATGTTTCAAGATGAGTACATGGGAGCACCATCGCAGCACGTCTCGGATGATGAAGAAACACAGGTGCCAACTGCTGCTGCTTTCGCAATTGGGCAGACCGACAAGGAGGGCAGGGGTGAAGACTGGGTGGAAGATGATGTGGAGGACGCACATGGAATCAACGTCATGCAGGTGACCTGTGTAGTTCAGAGGAAGAGGCGGTGGTCGCACAGAGCCACCAGCACAGCAGAAGAGGGAGCAGGGTGCAAAAGCGGAGCGTCCGTCCCCTAGACAGTACGCCTGTTACTGCCCAACGCAGCAAGGGACCGAGCACACCAAAGCCAGGTCCAAGGAGTTCCCTAGCGTGGCAGTTCTTCAGACAATGTGCTGATGACAAGACACAAGTGGTTTGCACGCAGTGCAATCAGAGCCTGAAGCGAGGCATAAACGTTCTCAACCAGAGCACAACCTGCATGACCAGGCATCTAAGTGCAAAGCACGAGCTGCAGTGGAGTAGACACCTCAAAAACCAAGAAAGGTCTCTGGCTCCTCCTGCTTCCTCTTCTGCTGCAGTCTCGGCCTCTTCTTCCACCTCTGTAGTGAAAGTGGCTCCTGCCACCCCGCAAACAGAGGATCTGCAAGCAACACTACCACCTGGGTCACCAACCATCTCCACAATGTCCCATGGAAGCGTTCAGCTCTCTATCTCCCAAATACTGGAGCGGAAGAGGAAGTACCCCCCTACCCACCCGCGATCCCTGGCCCTGAATGCCAGCATTTCAAAATTCCAGGCCTTTGAAATGCTGTCATTCCGTCTGGTAGAGACGCAGAGTTTTAAATGTCTGATGGCATTGACTGTCCCACAGTACGTCGTGCCCAGCCGCCACTACTTTTCCAGGCGAGCTATCCCTTCCCTGCACAACCAAGTGGGGGACAAAATCAGGTGTGCACTGCGCAACGCCATCTGTGGCAAGGTCCACCTAACTATGGATACGTGAACCAGTAAGCACGGTCAGGGACGTTATATCTCCCTAACAGCACACTGGGTAAATGCAGTGGTGGCTGGGCCTGAGGCGGATAGCAGTTTGGCGCATGTCCTTCCACCACCGAGGATTGCAGGGCTCTTCAGTTTGCCTCCTGTTGCTAACTCCTCCTACTCCGCTTCCTCATCCTCTACCGCCTCCCCATCTGGTCAGCGTAACATCTTCACCACCATCTTCAGCACAGCTAGGGGTAAACGACAGCAGGCAGTTTTAAAGCTTTCCTGTTTGGGGGAAAAACGCCACACTGCGCAGGAGTTGTGGAGGGACATGGAACAACAGACAGATGAGTGGTTGGTGGCAGTGAGCCTCAAGCCCGGCCTGGTGGTGTGCGATAATGGGCGAAATCTCGTAGCAGCTCTGGGCCTAGCCGGTTTGACGCACATCCCTTGCCTGGCGCATGTGCTGAATTTGGTGGTGCAGAGGTTCCTTAAAAATTACCCCAATATGCCAGAGCTGCTGCAGAAAGTGCGGACCGTCTGTGCGCACTTTCGGCGTTCTCACCCTGCTGCTGCTCGCCTGTCAGCGCTGCAGTGTAACTTCGGCCTTCCCGCTCACCGCCTCATATGTGATGTGCCCACAAGGTGGAACTCCACCTTGCACATGCTGGCCAGACTGTGCGAGCAGCAGCAGGCGATAGTGGAGTTACAGCTGCAGCACGCACGCGTGAGTCACTCTGCGGAACAGCACCACTTCACCACCAATAACTGGGCCTTCATGCGAGACCTGTGTGCCTTGTTGCGCTGTTTCAAGTACTCCACCAACATGGCCAGTGCCGATGACGCCGTTCTCAGCGTTACTATCCCAGTTCTATGCCTCCTTGAATAAACGCTTCGGGCGATGATGAAAGAGGATGTGGCACAGGAGGAGGAGGAGGAGAAGGAGGAAGAGGGATCATTTCCAAGGCTTTCAGGGCAGTCATTCACAAGTGTCTCCGAGGGTGGGTTCCTGCACCAACAAACGCCAGGTACACAATTGTCCAGCAAGGGCACAGTTCTGGAGGATGACGAGGTGGAGGATGAGGAGGAGGAGATGGAGGAGGAGGAACCATGTTCACAGCAGGGTGGCACCCAGACCAGCTCATGGCCATCACTGATGCGTGGCTGGGGGGATACAGAGGACACAGACGATACACCTCCCACAGATGACAGCTTTTCGTTGCCTCTGGGCAGCCTGGCACACATGAGCGATTACATGCTGCAGTGTCTCCGCAACGACCGCCGAGTTGCCCACATTCTAACAGGAGCTGATTACTGGGTGGCCACGCTGCTGGATCCCCGTTACAAGGACAACTTACCATCCTTAATTCCCTCACTGGAGCATGAACGTAAGATGCGCGAGTACAAGCGCACACTGGTAGACACGCTGCTGGTGGCATTCCCACCTGACAGCGGGGACACAGTGGAAGCACAAGGCGAAGGCAGAGGAGGAGGAAGAGGTCGCCAACGCAGCCGGGGCACCGCCAGCGCCTCAGAAAGCAGGGTTAGCATGGCCGAAATGTGGAAAAGCTTTGTCAGCATGCCACAACAACCAGCACCACCAGCTGATATGGAACATCTTAGCAGGAGGCAGCATTTCACCAACATGGTGGAGCAGTATGTGTGCACACGCCTACACTTACTGAATGACGGGTCTGCCTCCTTCAACTTCTGGGTCTCCAAATTGGGCACATGGCCTGCGCTTGCCCTTTACGCCTTGGAGGTGCTGGCCTGCCCTGCAGCCAGTGTATTATCTGAACGTGTATTTAGCAAGGCAGTGGGCGTTATCACAGACAAGCACAGCCACCTGTCCAGAGCCAATGTGGACAAGCTCACGTTCATTAAAATGAACCAGGCATGGATCCCACAGGACTTGTCCGTACCTTGTGCAGAATAGAAATGTATACCGGCCTTACCCAGCCCTTGTTGTATTTCTTTCTCGTACATCACGGGACACAGAGCGACATAGTCATTACTAATGGGTTATATAGTTACCGTCAGGTGCTGGCACTGGCAACTTCCAAAACCGGAAGTACCCTCCCCTATATAAGCCCCTCCCATCCGGGAGCACCTCAGTTTTTTGCCAGTGTCTAAGGTGTTGGCCAAGAAGAAACATGTGTTTTTCACTGAGCTTGCGTACAGGTTCTTTTGGGCCTCAGTAAGCTATTCCGGATCCGACCAAAAAAGCTTCATAGCTAAACGGTCGGTACCCGGGCCTTGCAGAGAAGAGCAAGGTTCTGCCTGTAATGCTTCTCTTAGGAGAGCTGGACCCTGGGATCCAGAGCTCTGGTCATACCCACGACCAAGATGTTTTCTGTGCAGGGTGCTATACAGGTCCAGGGGAGTGGAATCCTTGGGAACCCGGTCCCTGAAGGTTTGATTACAATGCCTGCCGTGATAGGTGAAGTTTGGGCTTTTGTGGACCAAACAAAGTCCTGCGGCGGGGAACAGGTAAGTGGGGGCCCCCAGGAACTTGGTTCTATTGGGGGACCCCCAAGCCTAATTTGTCTTTCTGTCTGTTACCTAACGGTATTCCCGCTAATATCTGTGCATGCCTGTAACTACTAAAAAAAATGTAATAATTTTTAATGGTGGTCAAGAAAAAAAAAAAAAAAAAGAATGTTTTTTTATATATGTTTAGTATATTAAACTGCGGTACCTGTGTTTGTCCACTAGAGGCCGCTGTGGAATGTTTTTCTTGTCATATGGACTAGTTTCTTCTCAGAGAGCAAAGTCCAGGCAGCTGGTGAGTTCTCCTACAGGAAACTGTTTCCTCTGCCATGTTGCAGTGTTCGTCTATCCCCCGGCCTGCGGCAAAGGGGGCCCTGGCTCCTGTCCCTGGTTTCCATGTTTGAAAATTAGCGCCGAGGCGCACGTGGCCGCGCGCGTGCGCGTGCACGCGCCTCTATATATAGAGGTGGCCGGAAAAAGGGGCGGGGCCTGGGGGATGACGCTCTGTGCGCGCCGCAGCGCTTCTGCGCATGTGCGGGCGTCCCAGCAGGTTTTTAAAAAGCCACATTATTGCAGTAAGCTGGCTATGAAGTACAGAGACAGAGCTGGCAACATTTAAAGGCATACAGCAAGCGGTTGATACAGGCATCCCCTAGAAAGGCACATTAGTAGACACCAACTGTTTATTATAGCAGCATTTATGCTAGACTATTATCAGTAACTGGTGTATTTTCGGCTGGAATACCTCAGCTTTGTGGCTTAGGAATATGCCGTCTAAAAACTCCGGGACTAGAAATTCCAGGAGGAATAGGGGGTCTCCATCGGGCTCTGAGGATCTTGGGCATGCTTTGGCTGCACCAGTCTCCCCTGAAGAATCAGAGGTTAGTGACCGTAGGGCACCCCCAGGAGTACCTGGTACTGTGGCTGTCCCCAGTTCACCTGCTCCTGTGTATGTAACAGAGGAGGTTTTTTCCTCAGCTCTGGGAGGGCTGGAAGAGAGATTGTCAGCACTAATTGCTGCTTCCCTGTCACAGGAGAAAAGCGCTCGATCTCCGTCTCCTCCCTCAGAGTGCCTGTTAACAGAGCAACAGTCCCATACAGAGAACGACCTACCTGAGGGGGATCAGGATGAGGTTGATTCAGTTGTAGAGGAATCAACAGTGGAGGAGCCGTTCTCAGCATCACATGCTGAGAGGTTATGGGTGCAGTCCCTGACTAATATGGTCCGATCAGCATTTAAAATGCCACTTGCGGAGCCATCCTCCTCTTCTGTCTCCTCGTTGGGGTCGCTAAAAGCTCCCCAGACTGTTTGTTCTTTTCCGATCCATCCTTTACTGGAGGGGCTCATTTACCAGGATTGGGAGCATCCTGACAAAATATTTACTCCCCCCAAGAGATTTCCGGTGGTCTATCCTATGGAGGATAAGTTCGTCAGAAAATGGAAGGTCCCTACAGTGGACGCAGCCATCTCTTGTGTGAATAAATCACTGACATGTCCGGTGGAAAATGTCCAAATGTTCAAGGACCCAATAGATAAAAAATTGGAGTCCTTATTGAAATCTGCTTTTTCTACAGCAGGATTGGTGACACAACCAGCAGTGGCAGCTATAGGGGTCTGCCAAGCAGTGAAGGATCAGTTGAAACAGGTCTTAAGGGACGTGCCAGATCAGCAGGCTCTTGCTCTAGCTGATCTACCTAGAGCCTTATGCTTTGCGGTGGACGCTATAAAGGATTCAATCCATCAGGCCTCCCGCCTTACGCTGTCTGTAGTACATATGCGCAGGCTTCTATGGCTCAAAAATCTGGTCTGCTGAAGCTCCCTGTAAAAAATTGCTGGTCAGCTTCCCATTTCATGGGGAGCGCTTATTCGGGGAAGACCTGGACAAGTATATCCAGAGAATTTCCAGCGGTAAAAGTACACTCTTGCCGGTCAAAAATAGAGTTAGAGGTCCCTCTTTTAAGAGGCCGGCTTCTCCAGTCCCTAGGACATCGGCTGTGAAACAGTTCCGACGGCCTCCCCGGTCAAATCCCGGAGGTAAAAATCAGGGACAGTTGCAGGGTAACAAGAAGCCCTGGAGCAGGAGAGGTACAAAACCTCCCCCAAAGTCAAATGCATGAAGGGTTGCCCCCACCCAATCGGGTGGGGGGAAGACTTCAGTTGTTCACAGAAACCTGGCGGGACACGATCCGAGACAGATGGGTGCTCTCCGCAGTAAATCTGGGATACAAATTGGAGTTAAAAAACTCCCCTCCTTCCCGCTTTATAAGGTCAAACGTGCCAAGGGATCCCCAGAAGAGAGGATCCCTCCTGTTGGCACTGGAACAATTATTGCTTCAAGCAGTAATTATAGAGGTCCCCCTGGAAGAATGGGGGTTCGGGTTTTACTCAAACCTCTTTACAGTTCCGAAGCCAAACGGGGACGTGAGGCCCATATTAAATCTAAAAAGGGCTAAACAAATTCCTACATATCAGGACTTTCCGGATGGAGTCGATCCGATCGGTAGCCACTGCCCTACAAGGGGAGGAATGGTTAGCCTCGATCGACATCAAAGATGCGTATTTGCACATCCCCATCTTTCCAGCCCACCAAAAATTTCTACGCTTTGCGATAGAAGGGCGCCATTTTC
Source organism: Rana muscosa (assembly GCA_029206835.1). Classification (NCBI taxonomy): domain Eukaryota; kingdom Metazoa; phylum Chordata; class Amphibia; order Anura; family Ranidae; genus Rana; species Rana muscosa. The sequence continues at coordinate 510,861,762 of CM055116.1, read as the reverse complement.
AGTTCAGAGCCTTACCCTTCGGTCTGGCCACAGCACCAAGAGTGTTCACAAAAATTCTGGCCCCATTATTGGCCAATCTAAGAGCACGAGGTGTAACGATAATGGCATATCTAGACGACTTGTTGCTGATAGACCACTCAGTGGAAAAACTAGAAGTGGTTGTTCACGAGACAATCAAGTATCTGGAATATCACGGTTGGATTATCAACCGAGACAAGTCAGCCCTAAAACCAGTCAAAAGTCTGGAATACTTGGGGCTAAGGCTGGATTCAGACCAGAGAAAAATTTTCTTGCCTCGAGAAAAGGGGTCGTCTTTGAGAGATTTGATCCACTTAGTGGGTTCAAAAAGACAGCCATCCATACGCCTGTGCATGAGGCTGCTGGGAAAAATGGTGGCATCATTCGAAGCAGTACCCTACGGTCAATTCCATTCAAGGAAGTTGCAAAGGGCCATACTGTCAGCCTGGAACAAAAAAGTTCAGGCTCTGGACGTACCAATGTCCTTGTCCCCTTCCGTTCGCAGAAGCCTCCGTTGGTGGTTGGTTCCCCGGAATCTGGAAAGAGGGAAATCCTTCAGTCCGATTTCTTGGAAGGTGGTCACTACAGATGCCAGCCTTTTAGGCTGGGGAGCAGTACTGGAGCAATGGTCTCTCCAGGGCAGATGGTCGGATGCGGAAAAGGCCCTGCCCATCAATCTCTTAGAGATACGAGCAGCCCGGTATGCCCTAGTAGCATGGACATCCAAACTCCAAGGGTCCCCTGTCAGAGTTCAGTCAGACAATGCCACAGCAGTGGCATATATCAATCGTCAGGGGGGCACCAGGAGTCGTGCAGCCCAAAGGGAAGTAAATTACATCCTGAGATGGGCAGAAAGATATGTCCCAGCCATATCTGCGGTATTCATTCCAGGGGTGGAGAATTGGAAGGCGGACTTTCTAAGTCGCCAACAATTATGCCCAGGGGAATGGTCCCTTCATCCCGAGGTTTCCCGGACAATATGTCAGCGGTGGGGAACACCGGATGTAGATCTGCTAGCATCCAGGTTCAACACGAAAGTGGACAGGTTTGTCTCTTGGACAAGGGATCCCCTAGCGTGCGGCTCGGATGCCCTAGTGTTCCCTTGGGATCAGTTCAAGCTGATATATGCATTCCCACCGCCACAATTGTTACCTCGATTACTCCGCAGAATCAGGGTAGAAAAGAAACCAGTGATTCTGGTGGCTCCAGCGTGGCCCCGAAGAGCATGGTACGCGGAGATTGTAAAAATGTTTGTGGGGAGTCCTTGGACCCTCCCACATCGTCCGGACCTGCTTTCGCAGGGACCGATATACCACCCTTCCTTACCAGCCCTAGGTTTGACGGCCTGGCTATTGAAGCCCACATTCTAAAAAGGAGAGGGCTCTCTAATGCTGTGGTGTCTACCATGATCAATGCCAGGAAACCGGTATCCAGGCAGATCTACTATAGAATCTGGAAGGCGTACATCGCCTGGTGTGAGGCCAGGAAATGGCATCCACGTAAATACGTAATAGGTAGAATTCTGGACTTCCTACAATGGGCTGTAGATAGGAAGCTTGCCTTGAGTACTATCAAAGGTCAGATTTCGGCCTTGTCAATATTTTTTCAAAGGCCCTTGGCTTCGCATTCACTAGTCAAAGCCTTTATACAAGGAGTGATGCGTATTAGTCCTCCGGTTAATATTCCCATATGTCCATGGGATCTAAACTTGGTTCTGTCGGTTCTACAGAAACAACCATTTGAACCATTACAGCATATTTCCTTAGTGCTTCTCACCAGGAAATTGATTTTTCTAGTAGCCATTTGTTCGGCTAAAAGAGTATCGGAATTAGCAGCTATGTCCTGTAAGGAGCCATATCTGGTTATCCATAAGGACAGAGTAGTGTTACGTCCTCATCCAGCCTTTCTTCCTAAGGTGGTATCGAGTTTTCATTTGAACCAAGATGTGGTTCTTCCTTCTTTTTTCCCCAAGCCTACTTCGGTAGAGGAAAAGTTATTGCATTCTTTGGATGTAGTAAGAGCAGTTAAAGCTTATCTAAAAGCCACTGCTCAGATTCGCAGAACGGATACTTTGTTTATTCTGCCGGAAGGCCCCAGAAAGGGTCAGGCAGCGTCAAAATCTACTTTAGCCAAGTGGATTCGACAGGTCATAATACAAGCCTATAGCTTGAGAAGTAGACCGCCTCCGTTCAAAGTTAGGGCGCACTCCACGAGAGCAGTTGGAACTTCATGGGCAGTGCATCACCAGGCCTCCCTGGCTCAAGTCTGTAAGGCCGCAACATGGTCTTCAGTACACACGTTTACTAGGTTCTACCAGGTAGACGTTAGAAGTCAGGAGGATGTCGCCTTTGGGCGCAGTGTGTTGCAGGCCGCAAAAGATCCTCATGTCTGATAGCGCTCAGCTTATATATGGTGTATCCCCCCCCTCATTTGGCATTGCTTTAGGACATCCCATTAGTAATGACTATGTCGCTCTGTGTCCCGTGATGTACGAGAAAGAAAATAGGATTTTTATAACAGCTTACCTGTAAAATCCTTTTCTTGGAGTACATCACGGGACACAGAGCTCCCGCCCCTCTTTGGGGACACTTATTGCTTTGCTACAAAACTGAGGTGCTCCCGGATGGGAGGGGCTTATATAGGGGAGGGTACTTCCGGTTTTGGAAGTTGCCAGTGCCAGCACCTGACGGTAACTATATAACCCATTAGTAATGACTATGTCGCTCTGTGTCCCGTGATGTACTCCAAGAAAAGGATTTTACAGGTAAGCTGTTATAAAAATCCTATTTTTTGATCTTTCTTACTCTTTTGGGGTGTACCCTAATTTAAAAAAAAAAAAATTAAAAACAAAAACCAGTGTTGGCTACCTCGTCCTCCTCCTCCGCCGCTTCCACCTACACCGCCACATCCACCACCACCTCAACCCCCTACTCCATATGGACCTCATCCTCCTAGGTCAAGATTTTTTTTTTTTTTTTTTATGTATTTTATGTTATTTTAAGATATTATTTCCCTATCCACATTTGTTTGCAGAGCACTTGCCATGCTCTTAACAACATTGTGCTGCCATTTGCAGCACTCTAGCCCTTTCCATTACTTTTTTAGAGCCATTTTAGTCCTCAAAAGTTCGGGTCCCCATTGACTTTAATGGGGTTCTGGTTCGGTGTCAAGTTTGGGTCAAGTTCGGGTCCTGAACTCGAACTTTTTTGCGAAGTTCGGCCAAACCCATCGAACCCGAACATCCAGGTGTCCGCTCAACTCTAGTCACTATGTAATGTGAGCTAAAAAATATAAATCAATAAACTTACAACAAAAGTGCATATAAACCAGAAATGATCATATATGGGAATGGGCTAAACCATAATGAACCAGTCTCTAATAAGTGAGTCCGTGGGGGGATAACTCAAATGATGGTTATAACAATCTCCAAGAAATGAAAGGCATGGAACAAGAGGATATAGTGGAATCCTGGTAACATGAAGGAAACACAGGGGGCCTGGATCCAACCAGAAGCTGTACACCCTCAAGCCATCAGGAGTTGAAAAGTACGGATGCCAAGCCACCACGTCTAGCCTGGAAGTGGATGCTGGAACGAACCTGAGGAACAGATTGGACATCACCTGAGGAAGCCGTGGTATCTTCACTCTTACCTTTGCTGGTTTGACCCACCCTTAATTGGTGTGTGGGTCCACGTCACATGGTAAGAGTACCCATCTTTATTTCATTTGTTTGGATCCAGGCCCCCTGTGTTTCCTTCATGTTACCAGGATTCCACTATATCCTCTAGTATTACATTACTATTCATTCACATTTGTGTGTTTTGCATTTTATATACTTCACGTTATGATGTGTTATATGTCCACGTTTTATATTACTTAGTGTACCCTGGTCCTCAGGGACCCCTTTTTCACTCATTAGCGCTGCACTTTTTATTTTTATATCTCAACAAGAAACAAGAGTGTAAACCCTTTTTACTGAAAAGTTTTGCAATCTGCTCTCTGACAATATCTGCAAAGTCAAACAACCTTTGCGCCAACAGCTTCCAGTTAGTCTATCGGTTTCAACACCAAATAAAAACAAGGCATAAACTAACATAGCTAAAAGTTTTGAAACAAGGGTTATAGAAAAACCTGAAAACACAAAAATAATAAAATGATTGATCAAAAATATACCAAACCAAAGGTATTAAAAGCAATGTACTTTACAATAATTCTTCCTAACCAGTGGTTGTTTTAATAGAGATGTAAAGGCAAAAGGTTTTTTAACCTCCCTGGAGGTATGATTCTGTCAGATTTTAGGTGCTGAAAGCGGTAGGTACCATTATTTTGCATGGAAATTTGGCGTTTTATATTGTAGTTCTTAGTAATAACTCACTTAAATCTGTCCAAACAAGAGTCTAGTAGACATCCCGGGTATGATAAAGTTTGAAACACCAAATCATAAATTATAATATAATAAATAACTATAAATAATTATAACAAATAATAATAAAAATGATTCAATAATGTAATCAAATCAAAAACACAGAAATTTGCTCAGTTTCAGAATAGTCGCTGTCATTAGATTTAGTTTTTGATGACGATTTTCCCCACAAATCGCTGTCGCTCAATTCTGCAAGTGATTCTAATTTATTATCGCTGTTTTCTAGCTGGTCTAAAACCACTTTTGACATAAAGGGACACTTTTTGGTTGCTATGGACAATCTCCAAATTCCAGGCAGAAAAAACAGTATTTATAATATAAAAGTGCATGCAGGGCACTGGACAGCCCACTAGGGACAAAGGGGGTGTGTAATTTTTTCATACAGTATTGTAATCAGTAAGATTACAGTATACTGTATGTGTATTGTGTTTTTACTTTTTTGAATTTGGCGCCGATCTCCACCCCCGTGCGCCGCAACGTCGCAGGGAACGGAGCTCGGCGGCACTCGGGCACTGTGGGAATCGAGCGAGGAGACAGCTCGCACACACTGCGGGAGGACATCGCAGGATCCAGGGAACAAGGTAAGTAACTCTCCCTGTATCCTGCGATGCAGCCCCAAGTCTGGCTTGGGGTTACCACTAATGGTACTGAAATCTCACCCCGAGCCCGACTCGGGAATACCGCCAGGGAGGTTAAATTAATACATTCTGTGCATTAAGATAATAAGCCTTCTGTGTGCAGCAACCCCCTCAGCCCCCCCTAATACTTACTGGAGCGACATCTCACATACTTACTGGAGCCACATGTCCAGCGATGTCCACAAATTTCTCTGCCATCCGAGACTCTCTCTCCTGATTGGCTGAGACACAGCAGTGGTGCCATTGGCTCCCACTGCTTTTAAAGTCAGTCAGCCAATCTGGAGAGAGAGGGGGCAGGCCGATGTCTGAATGGACACAGGGAGCTGTGACTCGGCTATGGTGCCACCGATAGCAAGCTGCTTGCTGTGGGGGCACTCACCAGGAGGGAGGGGCCAGAATCACAGAAGAGGAGGATGCGGGATGCTCTGTGCAAATCCACTGCAACAGAGAGCAGGTAAGTATAACATGTTTGTTATTTTTATTGAAAAAAAAACAAGACTTTACAATCTCTTTAACCCTCTTATATCGTTTCCAGATAGCTCTTGACATTTTTAATACCTACTTGAATATTTGGTGCATTATACATTTCTTTGAACCTTGAAGCCCATTAAAAGCAATATTATTTATTGCATGTTCCTCTCATTATTCTGTTTTTGACATTATATTCTCATAGTGGTCACTACTAGATTTATGTGAATGTGACTCATTACCAAAAACTATTCACCGTATATACTCGAGTATAAGCCGACCCGAATATAAGCCGAGTCACCTAATTTTACCACAAAAAACTGGGAAAACGTATTGACTCGAGTATAAGCCTAGGGTGTCCATCTGCATGCCTCACTGTGCCTCACTGTGTCCATGTGCATGCCTCACTGTGTCCATGCCTCACTGTGCCCATGCCTCACTGTGTCCATAACCATAACTAGACTGACGTTTAACATGGGAGTCTATGGAAGGGGTGCCCGGCTTTGAAAAATCGGTGCTCCTCGGCCGTAGGTCCCCCAGACAACAAACTTTGCACACTTGTAGAGTAGAGTGGGGCTACATGTGTGCAAAGTTTGGGGTCCAGGGGACCTACAGCCGGCCAGTACCGGGTTCCCAAAGTCTGGGAGATCAGGCACAAAAAGGTGACTCGAGTATAAGCCGAGGGGAGCATTTTCAGCACAAAAAAATGTGCTGAAAACTCGGCTTATACTCGAGTATATACGGTAAGTTCTCTCCATCAGCACTTTCGCTTATTAGTTGTGACAAACATGAAGAAACTTTGTGAACATTGGTGTTTTTTTTACATGGTGTGTGGACATCATTGGCACTCATTCCAGTGCCCATTAAAGGAGAAGTATAACCAAAGCTATTTTGGATATACATCACCTGTAGGTCACAGAAGTGCAGTTCGTTCTGCACTCCTGTGACCTGTTTTCAGCCGACAGCAGGCTAAAGTCCGGTGTTGGCTGATGTCACTCAGTTTGTCTAGGCTTTCGAAAGATCCAGACCATATGGTTGGGATCTACCCAGATGTCTGGATCGACAGTGAAGCAGTGAACTGCTGAGAGCCTGAGCCAGCCCATCCTGCCCGCTCCACAGCCCAACACTCCAGTGAGCGCTGGAGGGCAGAGCAGAGAGCCGGTGACTGACAGTTTCAACACCAAATGAAAACATGGCATAAAGGAACATAGCTAAAAGTTTTGAAACAAGGATTATAGAAAAACCTGCAAAAAAACTAAAATAATAAAAGGATTGATCAAAAAACAAAACAAACAAAGATATTAAATGCAATGTACTTTCCAATAATTCTTCCTAACCAGTGGTTGTTTTAAAGGAGTTGTAAAGGCAAAAGTTTTTTATAAATTAATACATTCTGTGCATTAAGATAAAAAGCCTTCTGTGTGCAGCAGCCCCCTCAGCCCCCCTAATACTTACTGCAGTCACCACTCTCTGCTCAGAGCGAAGGGGGAGAACTGAGCAATTAGCGGTGTTTGATCGCTCAGTTTTCACTGCAGAGCCGGTGGGGGACAGATTCGGTATTGGAACGATGCTGCATTCACCTAGGTGAGTAAGAATGTTTAATTCTCTTTTAATATGCTTGAGTTTACTTATTTTGGGATGTCTTGGAACTGAGCGATCAGCGGTGTTTGATTGCTCAGTTCTCACTGCAGAGCTGACAGGGGACAGATGCGGCATCGTATCGATGCTGCATCCACCTAGGTGAGTATAAATGTATAATTCTCTTTTAATATACTTGAGTTTACTTATTTTGGGATGTCTTGGAACCATTAGGCTTCAGCAGAGTTTTTTGTTGGTAAAAGCCTGCCAATCAACCAGTAGATCCTAATCCAACCAACAGATCCTGGTCAATAATAGATTCTGTTTCAATAACCACTATAACCAGATATTTTTTGACCAGTTCTATAAAAAAGACAACATACCGGCCAGTAGCCTGTAATCCACTGTGTTCAAAATACTGCCAGACAAGGAAAGAAACCATCAGATTGTGTATCTATTTAGTACATGTAGACCAAATGAGTATCAGATTTCTTATGAAGTAGTACCTGGATCTTTAAATTGCTGAGCCTGTTCTTATAAGAAACCATCTGGCTGTAACATTTGAGAGACTCTGCAAGATATTAAAGGGGTTGTAAACCTTCCTGTTTTTTCACCTTAATGCATCCTATGCAGGTTACTGGTCCACAGGGGAAAACAGATGAAAAAAAAGCCAAAAAACAAAAAAAAAACGAATGCAGCCAGAACATCTAATGATTGGTAAGCTGCAATATATTACATTTTTGGTTTTGTGTTTAATACCACTTTCTTTTTCGTACATCACGGGACACAGAGCGACTTAGTCATTACTAATGGGTTATATAGTTTACCTTCAGGTGCTGGCACTGGCAACTTCCAAACCGGAAGTACCCTCCCCTATATAAGCCCCTCCGTTTTTTGCCAGTGTCTAAGGTGTTGGCCAAAGAGTAACATGTGTTTTCACTGGGCTTGCGTACAGGTTCTTTTACTGGCCTTAGTAAGCTATTCCGGATCCCACCAAAAAAGCTTCATAGCTAAACGGTCGGTACCCGGGCCTTGCAGCAGAAGAGCAAGGTTTTGCCTGTAATGCCTCTCTTAGGAGGGCTGGACCCTGGGATCCAGAGCTCTGGTCATACCCACGACCAAGATGTTTTCTGTGCAGGGTGCTATACAGGTCCAGGGGAGTGGAATCCTTGGGAACCCGGTCCCTGAAGGTTTAATTACAATGCCTGCCGTGATAGGTGAAGTTTGGGCTTCTGTGGACCAAACAGAGTCCTGCGGCGGGGAGCAGGTAAGTGGGGGCCCCCAGGAACTTGGTTCTATTGGGGGACCCCCAAGCCTAATTTGTCTTTCTGCCTGTTACCTAACGGTATTCCCGCTAATATCTGTGTATGCCTGTAACTACTGAAAATGTAAAATTTTAATAGTAGTCAAGAAAAAAAAAAAAAATGACCGCGGTACCTGTGTTAAACCACTAGAGGCCACTGTGGTCCATTTTTCTTGTCATGGGGATCTTTGATTTTCTCAAGTCAAAAGATCCAGGCAGTTGGTAAGTTTCTCTGTGGGAATCCACTTCCTCTGCCCTGTTGCTGCGCTCATCCACCGCACAGGCCCTCCGGCAAAAAGGGCCCTGGCTCCTAGTCCCTGTTTGATTTTCGAAAAGGGCGCCAATGGCGCACGGGCGCGCGCGCGGGCGCGTGCACGCGCCTCCTATGAAAAAAAGGGGCGGGGCGGGTGGATGACGCTCGATGCGCGCCACGGCGCTTCTGCGCATGTACAGGCGTCCCAGCTTGTGTAAAGACACAGTACAACTGTCAGCTGGATGCAAACAGAGCTAGCAACAAACAGTGGCACACAGAGGCGGTTGATGCAGGCATCCCCATAGAAAGGCACTTTAGTGGACACCAGCTGGTATATAGCAGCAATTGTGTTAGACTATTACCAGCAAAATTGGTGTATGACGACGGGAATACCTCAGCTTTGTGCTTAAAGACGCTCCGGAAATAAGTCTTCCAGGAAGCCAAAGGGGTCTCCATCGGGCTCTGAGGATATTGGGCATGCTTGTACTGCACCAATCTCCCCTGAGAATTCAGAGGTCAGTAGCCGTAGAAACCCCGCAGGAGTGCCTGGTGCTGCGGCTGTCCCCAGTCCACCTTCTCCTGTATATATAACAGAGGAGGTTTTATCCTCAACTCTGGGAGGATTGGAAGAGAGATTAACAGCATTGATTGCTGCTTCCCTGTCACAGGGAAAGCGCGTCCGATCTCCGTCTCCTCCTTCAGAGTGCCTGTTAGTGGAGGAACAGCCCCACACAGAGATCGACCTACCTGAAGGGGATCAGGATGAGGTTGATTCAGTTATGGAGGAATCAACAGTGGAAGAACCTTTCTCAGCATCTCAGGCTGAAAGATTATGGGTTCAGTCTCTGATATATGTCTTGCGAACGGAAGGGGACAGGGACATTGGTAAGTCTAAAGCCTGAACTTTTTTGTTCCAGGCTGACAGTATGGCCCTTTGCAAATTCCTTGAATGGAATTGACCGTAGGGTACCGCTTCGAATGAAGCCACCATTTTTCCCAGCAGCCTCATGCACAGGCGTATGGATGGTTTTCTTTTTGTACCCACTAAGTGGGTCAAATTTTTTAAAGACGACACCTTCTCTGGAGGTAAGAAAATCTTTCTCTGATTTGAATCCAGCCTTAGCCCTAAGTATTCCAGACTTTTGACTGGTCTTAGAGCTGACTTGTCCCGGTTGATAATCCAACCGTGATATTCCAGATACTTGATTGTCTTGTGAATAGCTACTTCCAGCTTTTCCACTGAGTTGTCTATTAGTAGCAGGTCGTCTAGATATGCCATTATCGTTACACCTTGTGTTCTTAGATTGCCTGGTCCGATCAGCATTTAAAATGCCTCTGGCGGAACCATCAACCACTACGGTTTCCTCGCTGGGGTTGCTAAAAGCTCCCCAGGCTGTCTGTTCCTTCCCAATCCACCCTTTATTAGAAGGGCTTATTTACCAGGATTGGGAGCATCCTGATAAAATATTTGCTCCCCCCAAAATATTTCCGGTGATCTATCCCATGGAGGATAAGTTCATAAAAAAATGGAGGGTCCCTACAGTGGACGCAGCCATCTCTTCTGTGAACAAATCACTGACATGTCCAGTAGATAATGTTCCAATGTTCAAAGACCCAATAGATAAAAAATTGGAGTCTTTACTAAAATCTGCTTTCTCTACAGCAAGCATGGTGACACAACCTGCGGTAGCAGCGATTGGAGTCTGCCAAGCAGTGAAAGATCAGTTGAAACAAGTCTTAAGGGACTTACCAGATCAGCAGGCTCTTGCCCTAGCTGACCTGCCTAGAGCCTTGTGTTTTGCGGTGGACGCCATAAAGGATACAATCCAACAGGCCTCCCGCTTTACGCTGTCTGTAGTACATATGCGTAGGCTTCTGTGGCTCAAAAACTGGTCTGCTGAAGCTCCCTGTAAGAAACTGCTGGTTAGCTTCCCATTTCATGGAGAACGCTTATTTGGAGAGGATCTGGACAAATATATCCAGAAAATTTCTGCCGGTAAAAGTTCACTCTTACCGGTTAAGAACAAAAGTAGAAGTCCTTCTTTTAAGAGGCCTACTTCTCCAGTCCCGGGCACATCGGCTGTGAAACAGTTCCGACGGCCTCCGCGGTCAAATTCAGGGGGCAGAAATCAGGGACAATCACAGGGTAACAAGAAGCCCTGGATCAAGAGAGGTACAAAACCTCCCCCCAAGTCATGAAGCGTTGCCCCCACTCAATCGGGTGGGGGGAAGGCTTCAGTTGTTCACAGAGACCTGGCGGGACACCATCAGAGACAGATGGGTGCTCTCCGCAGTAAGTCTGGGATACAAGCTGGAGTTAAAAGGCACTCCTCCTGCCCAATTTATGAGGTCAAACGTGCCAAGAGATCCCCAGAAGAGAGGATCCCTCCTTCTGGCACTAGAACAACTATTGCTCCAAGGTGTAATCATGAAGGTTCCCCTGGAAGAAAGCGGATTCGGGTTTTACTCGAACCTTTTCACAGTCCCCAAACCAAATGGGGACGTGAGGCCCATATTAAATCTAAAAGGGCTAAACAAGTTCCTAAATATCAGGACTTTTCGGATGGAGTCGATCCGATCGGTGGCCACCGCCCTACAAGGGCAGGAATGGTTAGCCTCGATCGACATAAGGGATGCTTATCTGTATATTCCCATCTTTCCGGCCCACCAGAAATTTCTACGCTTTGCAGTAGAAGGGCGCCATTTTCAGTTCAGAGCCTTACCTTTCGGTCTGGCCACAGCACCACGAGTGTTCACAAAGGTTCTGGCCCCACTATTGGCCAATCTAAGAACACAAGGTGTAACGATAATGGCATATCTAGACGACCTGCTACTAATAGACCACTCAGTGGAAAAGCTGGAAGTAGCTATTCACAAGACAATCAAGTATCTGGAATATCACGGTTGGATTATCAACCGGGACAAGTCAGCTCTAAGACCAGTCAAAAGTCTGGAATACTTAGGGCTAAGGCTGGATTCAAATCAGAGAAAGATTTTCTTACCTCCAGAGAAGGTGTCGTCTTTAAAAAATTTGACCCACTTAGTGGGTACAAAAAGAAAACCATCCATACGCCTGTGCATGAGGCTGCTGGGAAAAATGGTGGCTTCATTCGAAGCGGTACCCTACGGTCAATTCCATTCAAGGAATTTGCAAAGGGCCATACTGTCAGCCTGGAACAAAAAAGTTCAGGCTTTAGACTTACCAATGTCCCTGTCCCCTTCCGTTCGCAAGAGCCTCCATTGGTGGTTGGTGCCCCAGAATCTGGAAAAAGGGAAACCCTTCAGTCCGGTTTCTTGGAAGGTGGTCACTACAGATGCCAGCCTCATAGGCTGGGGGGCAGTACTGGAGCAATGGTCTCTCCAGGGCAAGTGGTCAGAAGCAGAAAAGGCCCTGCCCATCAATCTCTTAGAGATACGAGCAGCCCGGTATGCCCTAGTAGCATGGACATCCAAACTCCAAGGGTCCCCTGTCAGAATTCAATCAGACAATGCCACAGCAGTGGCATATATCAATCACCAGGGTGGCACCAGGAGTCGTGCAGCCCAGAGGGAAGCAAATTGCATCCTGGAGTGGGCAGAAAGATATGTCCCAGCCATATCCGCGGTTTTCATCCCAGGAGTGGAAAATTGGAGAGCGGACTTTTTAAGTCGCCAACAATTATGCCCGGGGGAATGGTCTCTTCACCCCGAGGTTTTCCAGGCAATATGCCAGCGGTGGGGAACACCGGATGTAGATCTGCTAGCATCCAGATTCAACGCAAAGGTGGACAGATTTGTGTCTCGCACAAGGGATCCCCTAGCTTGCGGCTCGGATGCCCTAGTGTTCCCTTGGGATCAGTTCAAGCTGATATATGCATTCCCACCGCCACAATTGTTACCGCGATTAATCCGCAGAATCAGGGTAGAAAAGAAACCAGTGATTCTGGTGGCTCCAGCGTGGCCCCGAAGGGCATGGTACGCGGAGATTGTAAAAATGTCAGTGAGGAGTCCTTGGACCCTCCCACATCGTCCGGACCTGCTGTCGCAAGGACCGATATACCACCCTTCCTTACCAGCCCTAGGTTTGACGGCCTGGCTATTGAAGCCCACATTCTGAAAAAGAGAGGGCTCTCTAATTCTGTGGTATCTACCATGATCAATGCCAGGAAGCCGGTATCCAGGCAGATCTATTATAGGATCTGGAAGGCGTATATTACGTGGTGTGAGGCCAAGAAATGGCATCCACGTAAGTACGTGATAGGTAGGATTTTGGACTTCCTACAGTGGGCTGTAGATAGGAAGCTGGCCTTGAGTACTATCAAGGGTCAGATTTTGGCCTTGTCAATATTTTTTCAAAGGCCCTTGGCTTCGCATTCACTAGTCAAAGCTTTCATACAAGGAGTGATGCGTATTAGCCCTCCGGTTAGTATTCCCATATGTCCATGGGACTTAAACCTGGTTCTGTCGGTTCTACAGAAACAACCGTTTGAACCATTGCAACACATTTCCTTGGTTCTTCTCACCAGGAAATTGATTTTCTTAGTAGCCATTTGTTCGGCTAAAAGAGTATCGGAATTAGCCGCCTTGTCCTGTAAGGAGCCATATCTGGTTGTCCATAAGGACAGAGTAGTATTACGTCCTCATCCAGCCTTTCTTCCTAAGGTGGTATCGAGGTTTCATTTGAACCAAGATGTGGTTCTTCCTTCTTTTTTCCCCAAACCTAGCTCGGTAGAGGAAAAGTTATTACATTCTTTGGATGTAGTAAGAGCAGTTAAAGCTTATCTAAAAGCCACTGCTCAGATTCGCAGAACGGATACTTTGTTTATTCTGCCGGAAGGCCCTAGAAAGGGTCAGGCAGCATCAAAATCTACTTTAGCCAAGTGGATTCGACAGGTCATAATACAAGCCTATGGCTTGAGAAAGAGACCGCCTCCGTTCAAAGTTAGGGCGCACTCCACAAGAGCAGTTGGAACTTCATGGGCAGTGCATCACCAGGCCTCCCTGGCTCAAGTATGTAAGGCCGCAACATGGTCTTCGGTACACACGTTTACTAGATTCTACCAGGTAGACGTTAGAAGTCAGGAGGATGTCGCCTTTGGGCGCAGTGTGTTGCAGGCCGCAAAAGATCCTCATGCCTGATGGCGCCCAGCTTATGTATCCCTCCCCTCATTTGGCATTGCTTTGGGACGTCCCATTAGTAATGACTAAGTCGCTCTGTGTCCCGTGATGTACGAAAAAGAAAAAGGGATTTTTATAACAGCTTACCTGTAAAATCCTTTTCTTGGAGTACATCACGGGACACAGAGCTCCCACCCCTCTTTTTGGGACACTTATTGCTTTGCTACAAAACTGAGGTGCTCCCGGATGGGAGGGGCTTATATAGGGGAGGGTACTTCCGGTTTGGAAGTTGCCAGTGCCAGCACCTGAAGGTAAACTATATAACCCATTAGTAATGACTAAGTCGCTCTGTGTCCCGTGATGTACTCCAAGAAAAGGATTTTACAGGTAAGCTGTTATAAAAATCCCTTTTTTGTATCTGATGTTTGTTCTAAAAGCATAAAAGTTGTACCTGGATTGATATCCTGTTTTTCTAACTAACTGTTCACTAACTAAATAACTTTACTGATTGTCTGTTTCCTGGATCAAATAATAGGCATCATGATAGCAAGCAGGTCTGCATGAGCCTTATTGGGGGAACATTTTAGTAATCATAAAACATGTTCTGGACCAAGAACAGGTTTGGATGTCAACAGAGGTCCACTGTCCCCCATGGGAAGTGGCCTGATTGAGGCTGTGGCCCCCTGAAATCCCCCTTTTTCAATCATAGATTTTAGCTATAACCAAAACATAAGACCAATTAGACCAATTGCTCAGACCAATTCCTAAGCAATATTGATGTGCAATCTTCTGGGAGTCACTCTTGCTTTTTTTTTTTTTTTTTAATGTGTCTATGAAATACAAGTCAGTGGAGAACAAAATCAACAAGTTACCATAAGCAGATAGTATGTTTGCTACCTCCCAACCATGCTACTGTACATTGATAATTATCTGCTGCAAGAACTATTATATTCAACAATGAGGGATGAATCTACATAGTTTCTAAGTGGCTAGGTCTGGCCACTGGTCCCGTTCACTATCATGACAGGTCGCCGGTGGCTGCAGCTAATTATGACTCCTTGCAAGTCAGTGATTACCTGCAGTGATCACCGCTGGATGCACACATAGTGTTTGAATATCTGCAGCCACCAGTGACCTGTCATTATACAGTAGTGAACAGGGCCGGAGGCCACACCTAGCCAATCAGAGCCACAGCAGGAATCAGAATATTCCTGGCACTACAATTTGCACTGCCCTTAATCACTGGTTTGAATGTAGCCTTACATGCCCAGTTAAAACAATTCATCTATCTTAGTGAATTGAGCCTAATATGTCATGTCATGTGGATTGCAAATCCCATTATGCACCACATTATTATGAACCCAGCAACAGCAAATTATATATTTTTTTTATTCCATTATAGCAAATTATGTAAATTACTATATCAAAGAATATAGCACACTGTAATAACAAATTTCATTAAACAGCGAAGTATATCATACCACAACGGCACATTATGTAGAGGAAGAACAATAGAACATTGTATCATTCTGCAAAACCATATTATGCTTCAAAAGCAAAGTAGTATTACACTATTAACCAGCAACACCAAATGATATTATACCACAAAAGCACTGACAATGCAAACTGTCCCCATCCCATTCCTATTTAGCCACCGTTACAGCCCCTTTCATCTGAACACCTCCTCAAATGTATCTAGAAAGTCAAATCTCCCTACCCAATAAAAACACCTTGTACATACAGTAAGTAACACCTAAACCACAATTTGTGTACAGAAAAGCTACAAATTATGGGGACAAGGTTGTAAAAAAGGTATTAGACCCTCCTACACGCCCACCAACCTTCTGGAACCAGAATGGCTTCTACGCCTGTAGAAGATGTAAGGCCTGTAGGGAAGTATCTAGACCACTCAGAGGCTTAGAGAATTTCTTATCCACTTCTAATAACCGGTACTTCGACATAAAGCAATTCATCACATGCAATAGTACACATGTAGTATATGCCTTGAAATGCCCATGTGGTCTCCTTTACATAGGACGCACAAAAAGGATGTTAAGAGTGAGAATAGCAGAGCACATACACAACATAAAAATAGGGTTTAAAGACCATAATGTCTCTCTGCATTTTAAACTAAAACATAATCAGGATGCATCAGGTCTCGAGTTCTGGGGAGTTGAGCACCTCGAACCCCACTGGAGGGAGTCACACCTCGTACGCGAATTATCAAAACGAGAAACTCAGTGGATATATCTCACCAATGTTTTATCACCGAAAGGCCTTAACATTGAGCTTGATATAAATTGCTTCATCAGTGACACCTGATGCAATTTTATCCTCTATGTTTTACTTGATCTCCCACCTACATCTTATACTGCTATTTCATTGTGGTTTTTATCCCAGTATTTTAAATATTAAATATTTTTTAGAATATATTTTTTAGAATATTTTTTGAAATATTTTAGAATTATTTTGAATATTTTAGAATATTTTTAATACTTTTGGTAATTTATATCAGCACTCCCTACCATATGTACTTTTATAGTATTATGCACTTTCATTTATGGTGGAGTCATGTTGGTATTATTACATCATTGAGCCGTTCTCACATTTTTATTTACGCTTCTTTTCTACACCTCTTTTTACCATACAGTTCTTATCATCCTACTATATACATTTAGTTCCTCAATCTTAACAGATTGGCAATTTAATACAGTGTAGATCCCTTTAACCACTTAACGACCACCCACTGTAAATATACGTCGGCAGAATGGCACGGACAGGCACAATCACGTACCTGTACGTGACTGCCTTCGTATGGGTGGGGGGTCCGATCGGATCCCCCTCCGGTACAGTGAGTGGCCGGGATCGCTTCGGGAGCGATCCGTGATGAGGGGGCCGCCATTCGATTCTGGCCACCCCCTCGCGATCGCTCCCGGCGAATCAAATGCTTCCTCTGCCTGTGTAATGTTTACACAGGCAGGAGGAAGTAATGTCATCCCTCATGCGGCGCTCACATATACCGAGCGCCGCATGAGAGAAGATGTCAGGTTAGTGCACTAACACTACACTGACACCAGGACACATAGGTACATAAATTGCCCCCCCAGGCCCCCCCAGACACCCCCAGATCACCCCCAGTCACAGTGTCACTGATTGCAGTGACCATTTATTTACTGATCACTGCAATCAGTGACATTTGTGACTGTAAAAGTGTCAGATTTAGGTCCAGTGTAGCCCCCTAACCCCCCCTAATAAAGGTTTAACCCCTTGATCGCCCCCCAGGTAACCCTTTCACCCCCTAGCACTGCCATCACTACGCGATCAATTTTCGGATCACTGTTTTAGTGTAGGTGATGCCGATCGGTAGCCAGTTATTTTTTTTAGGTTCGCCGCAGGTTTTTATAATGTCGGGTACCCCCATATATTACCTAATAAAGGTTTAACCCCTTGATCGCCCCCCCAGGTAACCCTTTCACCTCCTAGCACCGCTGTCACTAAGCGATCATTTTTCTGATCGCTGTTTTAGTGTCGGTGATGCCGATAGGTAGCCAGTTATTTTTTTTTAGGTTCGCCGCAGGTTTTTATAGCGTCGGGTACCCCCATATATTACCTAATAAAGTTTTAACCCCTTGATCGCCCCCCCAGGTAACCCTTTCACCCCCTAGCACCGCTGTCACTAAGCGATCGTTTTTCTGATCGCTGTTTTAGTGTCGGTGATGCCGATAGGTAGCCAGTAATTGTTTTTAGGTTCACCGCAGGTTTTTATAGCGTCTGGTAGCCCCATATATTACCTAATAAAGGTTTAACCCCTTGATCGCCCCCCCAGGTAACCCTTTCACCCCCTAGCACCGCTGTCACTAAGCGATCGTTTTTCTGATCGCTGTTTTAGTGTCGGTGATGCCGATAGGTAGCCAGTTATTTTTTTTAGGTTCGCCGCAGGTTTCTATAGCGTCGGGTACCTCCATATATTACCCAATAAAGGTTTAACCCCTTGATCGCCCCCCCAGGTAACCCTTTCACCCCCTAGCAACGCTGTCACTAAGCAATCGTTTTTCTGATTGCTGTCTTAGTGTCGGTGATGCCGATAGGTAGCCAGTTATTTTTTTTAGGTTCGCCACAGGTTTTTATAGCGTCGGGTACCCCCATATATTACCTAATAAAGGTTTAACCCCTTGATCGCCCCCCCAGGTAACCCTTTCACCCCCTTTTGCCAGTGTCACTAAGCGATCGTTTTTCTGATCGCCGTCTTAGTGTCGGTGATGCCGATAGGTAGCCAGTTATTTTTTTTAGGTTCGCCGCAGGTTTTTATAGCGTCGGGTACCCACATATATTACCTAATAAAGGTTTAACCCCCTGATTGCCCCTAGTTAACCCTTTCACCAGTGATCACCATATAAGTGTTACGTGTGACGCTGGTTAGTTAGTTTGCTTTTTATAGTGTCAGGGCACCCGCCGTATATAACCCAATAAAAGTTTAACCCCCTGATCGCCCGGCGGGTGATATTAATTAGGTTTTAGCGTCAGAGAGGGTCTGCGTCACACCCCAGGCAGCGTCAGGTTAGTGCCAGTAACGCTAACACCCACGCGTGAAGCATAAACCTCCCTTATTGGTATAGTATCTGAACAGATCAATATCTGATCTGATCAGATCTATACTAGTGTCCCCAGCAGTTTAGGGTTCCCAAAAACGCAGTGTTAGCGGGATCAGCCGAGATACCTGCTAGCACCTGCGTTTTTCCCCTCCGTCCAGCCCAGGCCACCCAAGTGCAGTATCGATCGATCACTGTCACTTACAAAACACAACACACATAACTGCAGCGTTCGCAGAGACAGGGATGATCCCTACGACTCCAGTGCTGTAGGAGGTGATTTCACCACCACAGTTAAAAAAAAAAGCATATATGCCGAAGCATTGGGGCAGCAGGGGCGGAGGAGCGGAGGAGCGATTTTTTTCCTAATGCCACGTACATACGGTCGAAATTCCGACGGAGGCTTGCCCGTGGAACAGTCCGACCATGTGTGTGCGGCATAACTTTTGCGGGAGGATGCCCCCATGCTTCGGCATATATAAATGGTGCATGTATGCCCATCATTAGAAGTGGGTGGATGAAGGGCGGTATTCTAATGGTGGGCATACCCACCGATCAATCTCTTTTTTCATTCAGCCAGCAGGCTGCATGAAAAAAAAGATTACAATACATGTCCAACAAGGACCAGCATGTTGCTGGACTTTGAATGGTTATACCAGATTGATGCCTGCGGGTTTAGGTATCATCTTGGTATCATTCTTTTCAGCCAGCAGCCGGCTTTCATGTAAAAGCAATCCTAGTGGCTAATTAGCCTCTGGACTGCTTTTACAAGCAGTGGGAGGGAATGTCCCCCCCGGATATAAAAAGCGCCATTGGGAAATTGGGAAAGCATTTTATCACACCGATCTTGGTGTGGTCAGATGCTTTGAGGGCAGAGGAAAGATCTAGGGTCTAATAGACCCCAGTTTTTTCAAAAAAAGAGTACCTGTCACTACCTATTGCTATCATAGGGGATATTTACATTCCCTGAGATAACAATACAAATGATAAAAAAAAAAAAAATATGGAAGGAACAGTTTAAAAATAAAATAAAAAAGCAAAATTAATATTAAAGAAAAAAAAAAAAAGCAACCCTGTCCTGCCCTGCTCTTGCGCAATGGCGAACGCAAGCGTCGGTCTGGCGTCATATGTAAACAGCAATTGCACCATGCATGTGAGGTATCACCGCAAAGGTCAGATCGAGGGCAGTAATTTTAGCAGTAGACCTCCTCTGTAAATCTAACGTGGTAACCTGTAAAGGCTTTTAAAGGCTTTTAAAAATGTATGTAGTTTGTCGCCAATGCACGTTTGTGCAAAATTTTAAAGCATGTCGTGTTTGGTATCTATGGACTCGGCCTTAGATCACCTTTTTTATTTCATCAAACATTTGGGCAATATAGTGAGTTTTAGTGCATTAAAATTAAAAAAAGTGTATTTTTTCCCCAAAAAATGCGTTTGAAAAATCGCTGCGCAAATACTGTGTGGAAAAAAAAAATGCAACACCCACCATTTTAATCTGTAGGGCCTTTGATTTAAAAATATATATAATGTTTGGGGGTTCAACATAATTTTCTTGCAAAAAAAAATATGTTTTCATGTAAACAAAAAGTGTCAGAAAGGGCTTTGTCTTCAAGTGCTTAGAAGAGTGGATGTAAGCTTCCTAATGTTGTGTATAAAATGTCAGAACAGTTCAAAACCCCCCCAAATGACCCAATTTTGGAAAATAGACACCCCAAGCTATATACTGAGAGGCATGTCGAGTCCATTGAATATTTTATATGTTGACACAAGTTGCGGAAAAAAGACAATTTATTTATTTATTTATTTTTTTTGCACAAAGTTGTCACTAAATGATATATTGCTCAAACATGCCATGGGCATATGTGGAATTTCACCCCAAAATACATTCTGTTGCTTCTTCTGAGTACGGGGATACCACATGTGTGAGACTTTTTGGGAGCCTAGCCGCGTATGGGACCCCAAAAACCAAGCACCGCCTTCAGGCTTTCTAAGGGTGTAAATTTTTGATGGCCATGGAATGCCCAGATGGCACAAACCCCCCCAAATGACCCAATTTTGGAAAGTAGACACCGCAAGATATTTGCTGAGAGGTATGGTGAGTATTTTGCAGATCTCGCTTTTTGTCACAAAGTTTTGAAAATTGAAAAAAAAAATATATATATATATTTTCTTTCTTCATTTTCAAAAACAAATGAGAGCTGTAAAATACTCACCATGCCTCTCAGCAAATAGCTTGGGGTGTCTACTTTCCAAAATGGGGTAATTTGGGGGGGTTTTGTGCTATTTTGGCATTTTATGGCCTTCGAAACTGTGATAGGTAGTGAGGAGTGAAATCAAAAATTTGTGCCCTTAGAAATCCTGAAGGCGGTGCTTGGTTTTCGGGGTCCCGTACGCGGCTAGGCTCCTAAAAAGTCCCACACATGTGGTATCCCCGTACTCAGGAGAAGCAGCAAAATGTATTTTGGGGTGCAATTCCACATATAACCATGGCATGTGTGAGCAATATATAATTTAGTGACAACTTTTTTATTTTATTTTTTATTTTATTTTTTGTCATTATTCAATCACTTGGGACCAAAAAAAAAATATTCAATGGGCTCAACATGCCTCTCAGCAATTTCCTTGGGGTGTCTACTTTCCAAAATGGGGTCATTTGGGGGGGGTTGTACTGCCCTGCCATTTTAGCACCTCAAGAAATGAGATAGGCAGTCATAAATTAAAAGCTGTGTAAATTCCAGAAAATGTACCCTAGTTTGTAAACGCTATAACTTTTGCGCAAACCAATAAATATACGCTCATTGACATTTTTTTTACTAAAGACATGTGGCTGAATACATTTTGGCCTAAATGTATGACTAAAATTGAGTTAATTCGATTTTTCTTATAACAAAAAGTAGAAAATATATATATAAATTTTCAGTCTTTTTCCGTTTATATCGCAAAAAATAAAAATCGCAGAGGCAATCAAATACCATTAAAAGAAAGCTCTATTTGTGGGAAGAAAAGGACGCAAATTTCGTTTTGGTACAACATTGCATGTCTGCACAGTTTCTAGTTAAAGCAGCACAGTGCAAAATTCTGAAAACACCTCTGGTCCTTTAGCTACAAAATGGTCCGGGGCTTAAGTGGTTAAGGATGTATATATATATTGTATTGTTATATTTTGTATGGATTTATTTAAGAATTGCAGGTTTTATGTTGTACAGCATTTGTCGCACATTGGATATCGCTCCATGTGTGGTGTGCAATTGCAGCGCATCGGCAGTGATGTTTCTTCCCCAGTATGGGCTCCTCTTCACTGGACCCGCTGCATGCACTCACATTCATGGACCTCATTTTTTGTTCCCACATGCGGATCAATGTCATGAATAATTAACAAATGCACCATTACACCACCCATTGTAGTTTTAACACTACCAATGGCACTTTGGTATGATGTATTTTACACTGTGTTTTATTCCCTATCTCATGCGGATTGTGAATTTGTTTGCGGACATTCCACCGCTGCCTAATGTTGCGAGCACTTTTGGTCCATCCCCCGTTCGCTCTTTTTCATCCTATCTGCAGGCTGTATCAAGCAT
Source organism: Rana muscosa (assembly GCA_029206835.1). NCBI lineage: Eukaryota > Metazoa > Chordata > Amphibia > Anura > Ranidae > Rana > Rana muscosa. The sequence goes on along the minus strand of CM055116.1, from coordinate 510,839,815 downwards.
TGTAAGGGGGTGTGAGCGAACGCACCGCTGTGATTGGTTTCCAGTCCTGGGGATGCGCCCGTGGCTCGATAATATAAGACCGGTGACCGCGTCATGAAACCACGCCCTCAGATGAAGTCCTGAAGTGACGAAAGGTGTCAGGGTGGTGGTCTCGCTGGTCAACCGGAAGTGACGCATGCGCCTCATGGGACGCAGGAACCAGGAAGTGGTAACTAATCTGCCTGCTGTTTAGAGGCAGCGTGGACCACCATCTACTGGTGATTCTTGTGTACTGAACCGCTAAGCACTTGACACTTTTACTGCCTACATTATTTTTTACTTCTGTACGTATTCATTGTAAGGGGGGTCTTCTATGGGACAATAAATGTTTAAAAGCAATATAACGCTATGTGGCCATTACTTTTTTCCCATATGAATGACCTGGACCTCTGAATACACAAGAGCTGGTGCATGGTGGACAAGTGGAGAAAAGAGGAGGCGATCCTATCTCTTGGCGATAAGGCACATTTTATTCAACATTGTGGTGATTGCATCCCCAAAAGGGGACTTCTATTCTTTTATGTGATACATCGCGGATGAAGGGTGTCCTATATCACTGCACTAAGCATAAGAACTTTTCTTTTTCATACATCACGGGACACAGAGCGACTTAGTCATTACTAATGGGTTATATAGATTACCTTCAGGTGCTGGCACTGGCCAATTCCAAACCGGAAGTACCCTCCCCTATATAAGCCCCTCCCATCCGGGAGCACCTCAGTTTTTTGCCAGTGTCTAAGGTGTTGGCCAAAGAGTAACATGTGTTTTCACTGGGCTTGCGTACAGGTTCTTTTGGGCCTTAGTAAGCTGTTCCGGATCCCACCAAAAAAGCTTCATAGCTAAACGGTCGGTACCCGGGCCGTGCAGCAGAAGAGCAAGGTTTTGCCTGTAATGCCTCACTTAGGAGGGCTGGACCCTGGGATCCAGAGTTCTGGTCATACCCACGACCAAGATGTTGTCTGTGCAGGGTGCTATACAGGTCCAGGGGAGTGGAATCCTTGGGAACCCGATCCCTGAAGGTTTAATTACAATGCCTGCCGTGATAGGTGAAGTTTGGGCTTCTGTGGACCAAACAAAGTCCTGCGGCGGGGATCAGGTAAGTGGGGGCCCCCAGGAACTTGGTTCTATTGGGGGACCCCCAAGCCTAATTTGTCTTTCTGTCTGTTACCTAACGGTATTCCCGCTAATATCTGTGTATGCCTGTAACTACTGAAAATGTAAAATTTTAATAGAGGCCCTCCGGCAAAAAGGGCCCTGGCTCCTAGTCCCTGTTTGATTTCGGAAAGGGCGCCAATGGCGCACGGGCGCGCGCGCGGGCGCGTGCACACGCCTCCTATGAAAAAAAAGGGGCGGGGCGGGTGGATGACGCTCGATGCGCGCCACGGCGCTTTTGCGCATGTGCAGGCGTCCCAGCTTGTATAAAGACACAGTACAAGTGTCAGCTGGATGCAAACAGAGCTAGCAACAAACAGTGGCACACAGAGGCGGTTGATGCAGGCATCCCCATAGAAAGGCACTTTAGTGGACACCAGCTGGTATATAGCAGCAACTGTGTTAGACTATTACCAGCAAAAATTGGTGTATGACGACGGGAATACCTCAGCTTTGTGCTTAAAGGATATGTCGTCCAGACGCTCCGGAAATAGGTCTTCCAGGAAGCCAAAGGGGTCTCCATCGGGCTCTGAGGATATTGGGCATGCTTGTACTGCACCAATCTCCCCTGAGAATTCAGAGGTCAGTAGCCGTAGAAACCCCGCAGGAGTGCCTGGTGCTGTGGCTGTCCCCAGTCCACCTGCTCCTGTATATATAACAGAGGAGGTTTTATCCTCAACTCTGGGAGGATTGGAAGAGAGATTAACAGCATTGATCGCTGCTTCCCTGTCACAGGGAAAGCGCGTCCGATCTCCGTCTCCTCCTTCAGAGTGCCTGTTAGTGGAGGAACAGTCCCACACAGAGATCGACCTACCTGAAGGGGATCAGGATGAGGTTGATTCAGTTATGGAGGAATCAACAGTGGAAGAACCTTTCTCAGCATCTCAGGCTGAAAGATTATGGGTTCAGTCTCTGACTAACATGGTCCGATCAGCATTTAAAATGCCTCTGGCGGAACCACCATACACTACGGTTTCCTCGCTGGGGTCGCTAAAAGCTCCCCAGGCTGTCTGTTCCTTCCCAATCCACCCTTTATTAGAAGGGCTTATTTACCAGGATTGGGAGCATCCTGATAAAATATTTGCTCCCCCCAAGAGATTTCCGGTGATCTATCCCATGGAGGATAAGTTCATAAAAAAATGGAGGGTCCCTACAGTGGACGCAGCCATCTCTTCTGTGAACAAATCACTGACATGTCCAGTAGATAATGTTCCAATGTTCAAAGACCCAATAGATAAAAAATTGGAGTCTTTACTAAAATCTGCTTTCTCTACAGCAAGCATGGTGACACAACCTGCGGTAGCAGCGATTGGAGTCTGCCAAGCAGTGAAAGATCAGTTGAAACAAGTCTTAAGGGACTTACCAGATCAGCAGGCTCTTGCCCTAGCTGACCTGCCTAGAGCCTTGTGTTTTGCGGTGGACGCCATAAAGGATACAATCCAACAGGCCTCCCGCTTTACGCTGTCTGTAGTACATATGCGTAGGCTTCTGTGGCTCAAAAACTGGTCTGCTGAAGCTCCCTGTAAAAAACTGCTAGTTAGCTTCCCATTTCATGGAGAACGCTTATTTGGAGAAGATCTGGACAAATATATCCAGAAAATTTCTGCCGGTAAAAGTTCACTCTTACCGGTTAAGAACAAGGGTAGAAGTCCTTCTTTTAAGAGGCCTACTTCTCCAGTCCCGGGCACATCGGCTGTGAAGCAGTTCCGACGGCCTCCGCGGTCAAATTCAGGGGGCAGAAATCAGGGACAATCACAGGGTAACAAGAAGCCCTGGATCAAGAGAGGTACAAAACCTCCCCCCAAGGCATGAAGCGTTGCCCCCACTCAATCGGGTGGGGGGAAGACTTCAGTTGTTCACAGAGACCTGGCGGGACACCATCAGAGACAGATGGGTGCTCTCCGCAGTAAGTCTGGGATACAAGCTGGAGTTAAAAGGCACTCCTCCTGCCCAATTTATGAGGTCAAACGTGCCAAGAGATCCCCAGAAGAGAGGATCCCTCCTTCTGGCACTAGAACAACTATTGCTCCAAGGTGTAATCATGAAGGTTCCCCTGGAAGAAAGCGGATTCGGGTTTTACTCGAACCTTTTCACAGTCCCCAAACCAAATGGGGACGTGAGGCCCATATTAAATCTAAAAGGGCTAAACAAGTTCCTAAATATCAGGACTTTTCGGATGGAGTCGATCCGATCGGTGGCCACCGCCCTACAAGGGCAGGAATGGTTAGCCTCGATCGACATAAGGGATGCTTATCTGCATATTCCCATCTTTCCGGCCCACCAGAAATTTCTACGCTTTGCAGTAGAAGGGCGCCATTTTCAGTTCAGAGCCTTACCTTTCGGTCTGGCCACAGCACCACAAGTGTTCACAAAAATTCTGGCCCCATTATTGGCCAATCTAAGAACACAGGGTGTAACGATAATGGCATATCTAGACGACCTGCTACTAATAGACCACTCAGTGGAAAAGCTGGAAGTAGCTATTCACAAGACAATCAAGTATCTGGAATATCACGGTTGGATTATCAACCGGGACAAGTCAGCTCTAAGACCAGTCAAAAGTCTGGAATACTTAGGGCTAAGGCTGGATTCAAATCAGAGAAAGATTTTCTTACCTCCAGAGAAGGTGTCGTCTTTAAAAGATTTGACCCACTTAGTGGGTACAAAAAGAAAACCATCCATACGCCTCTGCATGAGGCTGCTGGGAAAAATGGTGGCTTCATTTGAAGCGGTACCCTACGGTCAATTCCATTCAAGGAATTTGCAAAGGGCCATACTGTCAGCCTGGAACAAAAAAGTTCAGGCCTTAGACTTACCAATGTCCCTGTCCCCTTCCGTTCGCAAGAGCCTCCATTGGTGGTTGGTGCCCCAGAATCTGGAAAAAGGGAAACCCTTCAGTCCGGTTTCTTGGAAGGTAGTCACTACAGATGCCAGCCTCATAGGCTGGGGGGCAGTACTGGAGCAATGGTCTCTCCAGGGCAAGTGGTCAGAAGCAGAAAAGGCCCTGCCCATCAATCTCTTAGAGATACGAGCAGCCCGGTATGCCCTAGTAGCATGGACATCCAAACTCCAAGGGTCCCCTGTCAGAATTCAATCAGACAATGCCACAGCAGTGGCATATATCAATCACCAGGGTGGCACCAGGAGTCGTGCAGCCCAGAGGGAAGCAAATTGCATCCTAGAGTGGGCAGAAAAATATGTCCCAGCCATATCCGCGGTTTTCATCCCAGGAGTGGAAAATTGGAGAGCGGACTTTTTAAGTCGCCAACAATTATGCCCGGGGGAATGGTCTCTTCACCCCGAGGTTTTCCAGGCAATATGCCAGCGGTGGGGAACACCGGATGTAGATCTGCTAGCATCCAGATTCAACGCAAAGGTGGACAGATTTGTGTCTCGCACAAGGGATCCTCTAGCTTGCGGCTCGGATGCCCTAGTGTTCCCTTGGGATCAGTTCAAGCTGATATATGCATTCCCACCGCCACAATTGTTACCGCGATTACTCCGCAGAATCAGGGTAGAAAAAAAACCAGTGATTCTGGTGGCTCCAGCGTGGCCCCGAAGGGCATGGTACGCGGAGATTGTAAAAATGTCAGTGAGGAGTCCTTGGACCCTCCCACATCGTCCGGACCTGCTGTCGCAGGGACCGATATACCACCCTTCCTTACCAGCCCTAGGTTTGACGGCCTGGCTATTGAAGCCCACATTCTGAAAAAGAGAGGGCTCTCTAATTCTGTGGTATCTACCATGATCAATGCCAGGAAGCCGGTATCCAGGCAGATCTATTATAGGATCTGGAAAGCGTACATTACGTGGTGTGAGGCCAAGAAATGGCATCCACGTAAGTACGTGATAGGGAGGATTTTGGACTTCCTACAGTGGGCTGTAGATAGGAAGCTAGCCTTGAGTACTATCAAGGGTCAGATTTCGGCCTTGTCAATATTATTTCAAAGGCCCTTGGCTTCGCATTCACTAGTCAAAGTTTCATACAAGGAGTGATGCGTATTAGCCCTCCGGTTAGTATTCCCATATGTCCTTGGGACTTAAACCTGGTTCTGTCAGTTCTACAGAAACAACCGTTTGAACCATTGCAACACATTTCCTTGGTTCTTCTCACCAGGAAATTGATTTTCTTAGTAGCCGTTTGTTCGGCTAAAAGAGTATCGGAATTAGCCGCCTTGTCCTGTAAGGAGCCATATTTGGTTGTCCATAAGGACAGAGTAGTATTACGTCCTCATCCAGCCTTTCTTCCCAAGGTGGTATCGAGGTTTCATTTGAACCAAGATGTGGTTCTTCCTTCTTTTTTCCCCAAACCTAGCTCGGTAGAGGAAAAGTTATTACATTCTTTGGATGTAGTAAGAGCAGTTAAAGCTTATCTAAAAGCCACTGCTCAGATTCGCAGAACGGATACTTTGTTTATTCTGCCGGAAGGCCCTAAAAAGGGTCAGGCAGCATCAAAATCCACTTTAGCCAAGTGGATTCGACAGGTCATAATACAAGCCTATGGCTTGAGAAAGAGACCGCCTCCGTTCAAAGTTAGGGCGCACTCCACAAGAGCAGTTGGAACTTCATGGGCAGTGCATCACCAGGCCTACCTGGCTCAAGTATGTAAGGCCGCAACATGGTCTTCGGTACACACGTTTACTAGATTCTACCAGGTAGACGTTAGAAGTCAGGAGGATGTCGCCTTTGGGCGCAGTGTGTTGCAGGCCGCAAAAGATCCTCATGCCTGATGGCGCCCAGCTTATGTATCCCTCCCCTCATTTGGCATTGCTTTGGGACGTCCCATTAGTAATGACTAAGTCGCTCTGTGTCCCGTGATGTACGAAAAAGATAAAGGGATTTTTTATAACAGCTTACCTGTAAAATCCTTTTCTTGGAGTACATCACGGGACACAGAGCTCCCACCCCTCTTTTTGGGACACTTATTGCTTGGCTACAAAACTGAGGTGCTCCCGGATGGGAGGGGCTTATATAGGGGAGGGTACTTCCGGTTTGGAATTGGCCAGTGCCAGCACCTGAAGGTAATCTATATAACCCATTAGTAATGACTAAGTCGCTCTGTGTCCCGTGATGTACTCCAAGAAAAGGATTTTACAGGTAAGCTGTTATAAAAAATCCCTTTATTTTCCACCTACTGGCCCCTTTATGTGTATAAGGATACATAAGGAAGCTCATCATTGCTCTCATCTGATGAGAGCGCCGCTACAATATTTTATGGACATCTATTTAGGACTTAATTTTATTGTTCCACAATTTTCATTGTTTTTATTATTTTAACAATTATTATTGTCTTATAATATTTATGGACAACTTGTAGGTGTTCCTTCCCCTATATTGTTCTACACACGTTCTATTCATTTCTCAGTAGCTGCTTATTAGGATTAGGGTTCTGATCCTAGATTCACACATATATCTAATATTCAGTCTCTCAAGGTAACCACATTTGCTTCAACCCTAAGCGCTGAGCGGTGCTTATGCAGGAAGGGCCATTTTAAGCATCTCTACATACAGTAAGTAGTCAATGTATTCCCCCTTGGTGGTGTGAATGCCCCCATACATTGCCCCTATACATTGGTGCTGGAATTCCTGATTACATTAGTTGTGTGAATTAATACATTGGCGATCAATTTAAAATTTCCTGTTACATTGGTGGTCAGTGTAAAATTGTATATTACAATGGTGGTCATTGTAGAATTTCTAATTACATTGGTGGCCGGTATTAATTATCTCTATACATTAATGATGCAAATGCATTTGATACATTGGTATATATTGGTATACAGTGTATGGGATAATGTTACTTTAGTTATCAGTGTAAATTCTGCCAACATTACATTGGTATTCAGTTGGAGTTGGGCTTCTATACATTGGTGGTCAGTAGACGTGCATTCTTACATTGATGGCCAGCGAAAAAATGGCCCCGTACATTTATAGTCTATATGAGAAAGGCTTCTATACAGTGGCGTCAGTGGCAGAAATACTCCCTGTAATGGCACCATAAATATCAAAGGGGGGTAACGCCGTTTAAATATTCCCCTCTCCTGGACACACATCCACTCGCTACCAATCTTCCACAGCCAGGCGATCACTTCCCATAGGAATTAATCCTTCTGAAAGAACGAGACAACACGCTCTGTATCTTTCTAGGGTAGAATGGCCACTTTTATTGAGAAACATTGTAACTTTTATATACATCCAATACACATTAGTTTAACATGAACAATGGCCCAGCTCCACCCACACATTACAAGACTCAACACATTATTTTGACGTCTGTTAGGAGACAACAGACTTTACACAATAGACATAACGATCTTCAATACACATCTTCTCATGAAAGGGTTGGCAGACGGTCTGCCTGCCGAGTACAATACACACAGGCATAGTGTTAATTATCTCTATTCACACCAGACCTTCCTTGACCCATTTACAACACAAGCAGGCAGGTGATTAACCTGTCTGCTGCTAGTTCCACAACCTATAATTATAGGCTTAATTCTCCCCAAGCCACAATGAACAATAGCATGTAAATCACCTTAACTCCTCACAGCACACATCCAATCTAGATACAATGTATGTGCAGCATTGAATATGGCTATCATAGACCATATTGGGGTTTTCATTCACCCTGTGCCCCTAATAGAGACACAGGGTGGTTGACACATAAGAGACATTGGGGAAGCTGAAGCAAGGGTATCTCATACCTTCTAAGCGATTCTGAGTTCCCCGGGCCTTCCCGTTACACTCCCCCACATAGGTTCTCAGTGGTAAGCAGGAGAAAGGCCCCTTTACATTGGCATATGTAGAGTAACTGTGTCCTTACATTAGTGGTCAGTGGGAGAAGGGTCTTATTACATAACTGGTCACTTCATATTAGTGCTCCCTTTCATTAGTGGTGGGAAAGCGTATCCCATTGTATTTATGGTCAGCAAGAGAGGTTCTTCCTTACATTGGTAGTCAGGGAGAAAAGGTTACTAGAAGACTTTGTTGGTTAATAGAAGAAGTGCTACTTTTGTGGTCAGTGATTACTTACCTACTTGGCCCTAGTTACATTGGGACTGGTGTGGCAGCGATCAGGAATGTTGTCGCTGGATTACACTGGTCTGGTGACACTGGGATTCATGTGGTGGCTAACAGGAACACAGCCGCTGGTTTACACTGGTCTGGTGACACAGGCCCTGGTCTGAAAGAAGTGATCAGGAAAACTGTTGCTGGCTGCACTGGTCTAGTGACACTGGAACTAGTGTGTAGGTGATTAGGAACTCTGTTGCTGAGTTACATACGTCTGGTGAAATGTGTACTGTGTGCAGTGATCAGGGGGACTGTTGCTGGCTTACACAGGTCTAGTGACACTGAGACTTGTGTGAAGGCAATTAAGAAAATGTTTGCTGGCTTACAGTACACTGTCTCTGGTGACTCTGGTGACACAAGCCCTGGTGTGGAAGTGGTTAGAACAACTGTTGCTGGCTGCACTGGTCTAGCAAAACTGGAACTGGTGTGCAGATGATCAGGTTTACACTGGTCTAGTGACACAGGCCCTCATGTGTAAGCGGTCATAAAAAGTGTTGCTGGCTGCACTGGTCTGATGACATGGGGACTGGGTTGGTGGCTGCACTGGTCTAGCAGCACAGTAATTGCTGTAGCAGTGATTAGGAGCACTGTTGCTGGCTTACACAGATCTGGTGACACTGGGACTGGTGTGGCTAGTGATCATGAACACTGGTTTGGTGAAACTGGGTTTAGTGTGGCAGCATTCAGGAACACTGATATTCTTGGCTGCACTGGCGACACTGGAGCTGGTGTGGCAGTGATCAGGTATATTGTTACTAGATTACGCTGGTCTGATGACTGGGATTCATTTGGTGTGATCAGCAACACTGTTACTGTCTGCACTGGTCTGGTGACATTGGGGCTGGTGGGGCAGTTATTGTGAGCACTGTTGCTGGCATAAACTGGTCTGCTGACACTGTCCCTGGTGTGACTGCAATTAGAAACACAGGGGCTGACTTACTAAAGGCAAATAGACTGCACTTTTGCAAGTGCAGTTAAACTCTGCAAGTGCAGTTGCTGCAGATCTTAGTAAATGAGTTAAAGCTTCGCTTTACAAATGATGCCATTCAGTCAGCTTGCGGCCCCGCACCTCCCGCCAGCCAATGCTGGGATCGACACAGGCACTGACAAGCTCTCATGAGAGAGAGCGTGCCTGTCAGCACCTGCGGGGGAATTTCTCCTCCTCCCTCTCCTCTTCTTTACACAGGATGCCGAGCTGCGCTGATAGACACGGCTTTCTGCTCTGCTCCCTCCCCTGCTTCCTTATTGGCAGGGGGAGGGAGCCAACAAGATTACAGGACTGCTGGGGAAAAGGATCCTGGGACATGTAGTCCCCAACTTCAGCGGCCCCATAACAATCCCTAGGGGGCAGAACTACACACCCCAGCATGCTCTGGGGGCAGAGAAGAAAAAGGACCAAGAAGTTGCTTGGGAGTTAAGGAGACACCATAGAGGCAAGGGAGAAGACCGGACCCAGGGGAGAGGTGCTGCCTTCCCGCGTCGGTGTGCTGTTCCTCCCACAGATCCACGGCCCGTCCGGGGACATCCTGCCTGAGAGGTTGATCCCAGGTGCACCTGTATGGACAGCGTGAGGCATTCTGGTTGTGAGGTAGCCAGTCGGGATTTTGGGCCTTGGTTGCAGAATTGGTGAACAGGCACTTACCCATCCTACAGAGACACAGAGACACTACATGCAGACAACGTTGTTTATTTTTGCCTACACTAGTAGAACACTGTGCTGCACTCATGCTCTGCCAGGCAGTAAAAGTGTTCTTTCTGCTTCAGAAGTTCCACAGTACACTTTGCATCACTCCTGCCAAACAGGACACCTAAGTGCACCAAATAAAGTAGCTAGCTGAAGATTCAAGTCTTCTTTCTTCCACTGTAAGAGAGGGACTGCAACCCATTTCCCCTCAAGGGACTGAATCAATGGTGCCATACGGATATACACACACACACCCATGGCTCAGGATATATAGTGAATGAGCGGGGTAGTGTCAGGGCTGCGTTCAGCCCTTCTTTCTCTGTGCTGGTAGCTCAGCTGTCAGCTAATTGTCAGCTTCCATCTCTCCAGCGATCCACCTTTTGATGATCCGCTCGTCAGCTGCCTACTTAAGGACTTCCAGTTCATTTGCTCTTCGCCTTCGCCTGTGTTAACTTCACTACAGACTTTCTCCTGCGTTCCAGTTGAAGACCTGCTTGACTACATTCCCTCTGGCTACAGATCCTGCTTGCTGGACTCTACCTTTATCCCTGGCTCTTGGACTATGGCTTGGCTGACTACCCACTCTGGTTACTGAACCCTGCCTTGTTTTACTATGCTTACTCTGTTTGCCTTTTTATTTTTATTATTAAACAAGTGTGATTTAACTATACTTCTGTCTCAGTCTGATTCATGGTTCCTGTCAGGTAGACTGACTTTAGAATTACACTGTTGAACTCTGAACTAGGTGCAGTGTTTACTGTTCTTTGGGACTGTCAGGGGACAGAAGGGAGAGTTCTGACATAAGAAAGGGTCATTCCTCTGCTCTCCTCCTGCATGGATTCATACAGCCCAATTTAAGTAGAGTGGTGGTCGATCTGTTAAAGTTTTTGCTTTTTTGTGATCTGTCATTGTTAAAGTGTTTGCCTTTGCTTTTGTGGTTATTCGCCTTAAAGAGTCCCCTGAAAGCAGCCAGACAGTAACATTGTGTTCTATTGCTCTTGATTTTCAGTCATTATTACACGGTTGATTTACGTGAGATATTGTCATGTATCAGGTAAGACCAGAACTATGTGGACTGCAACAGAGGAAACCCAAACGTGTGTAATGCCGCGTACACACGATCATTATTCACGGCGGTTAAAAAACCGCCGTGAATAATGACATTTTAAACGAGGGAACAGCTTGTTCCCCACACACGGTCATTTTTCTCGTCATTTTTTAAAATGACGAGAAAAACGATCGTCTATGGGCTCTGCGGCAGTGTTTTGCTATGGGAAACACTGCCGCAGAAGAAATGTCAGGAAAAACGACGAGAAAAATTAGAACATGTTCTAATTTTTCTCGTCGTTTTTAATGCCGTTTTTCACGTTGAGAAAAACGACATAAAGCCCACAGACGATAGTTTGTCTCGGCGAAAGGAAAAAATGCAGTTTTTCTCGTTGAGAAAAACGGTCGTGTGTACGCGGCATTAGTGTTATATAATGATTTATTAAAGATAAGTGAAATAATATAGATATAACCACCTCCAATACCACACAGTGCACAACAACCAATACCAAGCAAAACCCACAAATAATAACAGTAGCAGACAAATATGTACAAGTAATAGGGAAAACCAGAATCATAAACAGGGCCAGGCCAGGGTCGTTAATGGGAGGTCAACAGCTGGGGAAAGGGAAAACAAACAGGACAAGGAGAGGATGGATAGATGGATGGATAACAGGAGGGACGGGTACAGGTACAAGGCTCAGGGTTCAGGTAACAGACAGGAACAGGAACAAATACAGAGTTTCTCAGGTTCAGGATCAGGGCGCAAAAAGAGAGAGACCAGGGCAAGGAGTGTTTGTATTTTCCGGGTATTTATAGGAAGGCTGTGATAAGCTCAGGTCACAGCTGAGCGGAGGAAGGGCAGTTTGCTCCACACTGCCAGGATCCATCCGCTGGTGGAAACCAGTACTGCGTCCAAAGGATAATACAACACCAGCAGGGAAAGATTCTCCTGACAGTTCCAAACTGCCAGGAGACACGTGCTGGTGGATCACAGTACTGCAAGACAAATAATAAACATCACCAGCGGATGGAACCCTTCCTGACAGATATATTATTCAGTTATATACTGCTACCATTTGTTCCATTTCTTATGCCGCGTACACACGATCGTGATTCACGGCGGTGAAAACACTGCCGTGAATCACGGCATGAAAAAAAATGAAAAACGAGGGAACGGCATGTTCCCCCACACACGACCATTTTTCCCGTCATTTTTTTCTTTGTCGAGAAAAACGACCGTGTGTGGGCTCCGTGGCAGTGATTCCCTATGGGAAAACTGCCGCGGAAAAAAATGCTGGAAAAAACGATGAGAAAAATTAGAACATGTTCTAATTTTTCTCATCGTGATTAATGCCGTTTTTCCCGTCAGGGAAAAACGGCAAAAAGCCCACAGACGATCGTTTTTCTCGTCCAAAGGAAAAAATTTCATTTTTCCCGACGGGAAAAATGATCGTGTGTACGCGGCATTAGAAATTTCACGGCAAAAGATAGTTTCTGTGTTTTACTATAATTTGTGTTTGTTTTTACTGTTGTGTTCGCACAAACATTATTGCCAGGTGTGCCAGAGGGGCTGAGACTGTTCTTGGGGTTGAGAGGCAAAGTACAGAACCAAATATGCTCAAGCCCCTTCGGTGGTAGTGCTACACAAAGAATACCCAATCACATACAAGGAAAGTTAAAAAGACAGCATTTTTGCTTGCACATGATTGGATGATGGAAGTAGTAGAGCCCTTACTTAAAGCGGAGCTCCACCCCAAAAGGGGAAGCTCTGCTTATGTGCTTCCTCCTCTCTTCCAATGCCCCATTTGGCACCTTTCGGAGGGACGGAGAAATGGGTACCTAGTTTTGACAGGTACCTGTCCCCACTTCTGGGAGACCTGGCAGCGGCGAGGTCCCCCGGAAGTCTGGCCCCCCTCTTCCTTCCCCCACCACTGGGCCATTCAGAAAGCACAGCACGCTTCATGCATGCGCAGTAGGGAACTGGTGGAAAGGCACAATGGCGGCGGCAGCGCCCGAGAGCCGATGGAAACATTGGCTAGGGTGCCGACATCGCTGGATCCCTGGACAGGTAGGTGTACTAATATTAAAAGTCAACAGCTACAGTATTTGTAGCTGCTGACTTTTAATTTTTTCATGGGGGGGGGGCTGGAACTCCTCTATAAGATAGCTTTAGCTAGAAATTCTATCGGGGGGGTTCAAAGTGATTGCTCAGCAAAATAAAGCATGGAGACCTGAATGGATGGCTGGGTTTACTTTGAATATTAAAAAATTTATTAAAGTGCATTTTTGGTTTGTGGTGCTCAGATGCAGTGTAGTTCTGCTTTAAGGATATTGTTTTTTGTAAAGAGTAACTCAAAACTAAAAAAAATGCAAATAAAGAAAAAAGAATATAGAGTATACAATTGCGACCCAAATCATATTGTAATTGAATGTTATTAAAAATGACCTTTCCTTTTCAATCTGCAGCCGATTTTTGAATTTTTTTTCTGAAAATGCAATGCAATATGGCTACCTGGAGATGTTCTGTACACAGAATGTGTACAGATCGTCCTTCAGAAACATAATGTCCTGCTTGTGTGATTGGCTCACTGATTTTCCCAGAAGTCTACACTAAAATACAAGTCAGATATTAGGCATCCCCTGCAACATTTTTGGTGAGATGCTCCCAATAGGAAATCACGTCTAAAGCAATGCAGACCCTGCAGCTTTCCTCATTGGAGCCCTGCAGGTGCACAGCTGATTGATAATTATAAAACCACTCCCATTAGATTCACTTTCTCACATGGGCACAGAGAAACACACAGGGATTTCTTCAGAATAACAAAAGGTAGGAATATGCAACAAAGTTTGTTAAAATCCTTGCAATGTACATTTTTTTTTTCAACAAAAGCGGAGTTACGCTTTAAGAGAAGTGTAATTCTTCAGGTTTCCATTTTTGCAATAACTAGCTTTTGTTATAGGATTTTTCCCCATTTTTTTTTTAAGTGGATCTTAATGATGGACTATTTGTCCCTCCCTGGCCACCTCACTTCCTGCTATACTCCTGACTTTGGCTTGGCCAGGACCTAGCAGCGTCTTCAAGAAACACCGGGGTCTGCAGGCTGCACATGGACAATGTGATGTGAAAGCACATGGATCTGTAGAGTAGAAATGCTGTGGGCAGGTAAGAGGAACAGTGGAGAAAAAAAAAGGAATTCATTTTGTTCAGTTTTTACAAATTTTGTGTGTAACAAACTGTATAGGCATACAGCTGACTTATTGTTGTTGTAATAATGTAATACTGAACAGACTTCTGTGAGCAGTGATTTTGCATGAGGTTAGTTGTTAGTGTTGTAACTGAGCAGAGCTAGAATTGTGTGTGTAAAGTTTTGGGTACTTTAAGCGTGCTGTTACCAGACTACTCCAACCCCTCCCAGTCATATACTCAACACTGTACTCCTATCAGATCACTCACAGCTGCAGGAAGCAAACCACCGGATTGCCTCTTTCTATATAAGGTGAGAGAGACAAGGGGGGACTAACCGTCACCAACTGCAAAAAAAGAACAAGGGAAAACATCCAACTACTGACACACAAAAAGTCAAACTTGTGGCAAGGATTGAAAAGGAACACTGAGCAGGAAGCTGACACACCAGAGAGCTCTGTTGTCATCCGAAGACCTCTGGCTGAAACGCACAGCAGGGAAAGAGACGGTACAAAGCAGAATGAGAAGCAGGAAAGAAAGGGGGGAAAGAGAGAAAAGGCTGGAGGGACATATGGAAGCTTAGAGGACGAGGGCTGTTAGTCTATGGGTGTGTGTCAAATATGTGAGAAAGAGAGAAACGGTTCTGCAGAAAGGAAAAACTCAGAAGACTGTCCCTAAGGCTGTTTTTCTTTTCTTCTTTTTTTTTTTTTTTTTCACTTATTGCAGTACTAAAGGATCCCCACCCGTGTGAGAAGATAAAGGAAAAACAATGAAGAGATGCAGGACTGAGGAGCTCCTGAGGCTCTGGAGGATGCTATCTCCGATACTGCTTCTACTGTCTTGTAGTCCTCCCCTTATGGCTGAAGAGCCTAACTGTCAAGGAGCCTTTGACCTGTACTTTGTGCTGGACAAGTGAGTACAGATTATTAAGGCCTTAAGACACCTAACAATGCTATCATCTTTAGGCTCTGAAGAGGTTAATAACTGATGCAGCATACTGAAATCGAAGCATCCTCCCTCTGCTATGCTGATCTCATTGTGCGTGTGTGTGTGTACTGTATGTGTGTATCCAATTTCCACTACTCCCGTGAGTGCACAAGAGGTCAGGCAGATGTTTTAACACGGAACAGGCATTTGTCCCTAAAGTCACGCCATCTTCCTTCATACACAATAATAGAAAAAAAAAAAAAGTTCAGGAAAGGTCTATTACCACTATAAATATTTAATCACAATGCTTTACAGAAAGCAAAGCAGTGACATTGTGTTTAAATACAAGCTAATTTGTGTCATTCAAAAGTAGTAAGATGTGATTCTTCTGTAAGCAAACTGTGATTTGTAAAGATGCATTGTATATATATTTAGGAACTATGAAGTGCTCCTAAGCATGTACAGTATATATGAGAGAGAAAGAGAGAGCAAAAGAGAGAGAGAGAGAGCAAAGAGAGAGAAAGAGAGACAGAGCAAAGAGAGAGAGAGCAAATAGCAAAGAGAAAGAGCAAAGGGAGAGAGAGCAAAGAGAGAGAGAGAGAGAGAGCAAAGAGAGAGAGAGAGAGAGAGAGAGAGAGAGAGAGCAAAGAGAAAAAGCAGAGAGAGAGAGAGAGAGCAAAGATAGAGAGAGAGAGCAAAGAGAAAGAGCAAAGAGAGAGAGAAAGAGCAAAGAGAGAGAGAGCAAAGAGAAAGAGCAAATAGAGGGCAAAGAGCAAAGAGAAAGAGCAGAGAGAGAGAGCAAAGAGAAAGAAAGAGAGAGAGAGAGAGAGAGAGAAGAAGAGAGGGAGAGAGGGAGGGAGAGAGAGAGAAAGAGGGGGAGAGAGGGAGGGAGAGAGAGCAAAGAGAGAGAGAGAGAGAGAGAGCAAAGAGAAAGAAAGAGAGATAGAAAAGAAGAGGAAGGGAGGGAGAGAGAGAGAGAGAGGGGGAGGGAGGGAGAGAGAGAGAGTAAAGAGAGAGAGAGAGCAAAGAGAAAGAGAGAGAGAAAAGAAGAGAAAGAGGGGGAGAGAGGGAGGGAGAGCGAGAGAGAGGGGGGGAGAGAGAGAGGGAGGGAGGGAGAGAGGGGGAGAGAAGGAGGGAGAGAGAGAGAGAAAGAGAGAGAGCAATGAGAAAGAGCAAAGAGAGAGAGAGAAAATAAGAGAAATAGAGGGAGAGAGGGAGGGAGAGAGAGAGCGGGGAGAGAGAGAGAGTGAGAGAGAGCGAGAGCAAAGTGAGAGAGAGAGAAAGAGCAAAGAAAAGAAGAGAGAGAGAGAAAGAAAGAAAGAGAAAGAAAGAAAGAAAGAGTATTATGATATGATATGGAAGGAAGTTAGGCGAGTGAACTGTGAGTCAAAATTTTCATTGTTAAAGTGGTATGGAAAAAAAGGGGTTGGAAAGCCAATAGGTTGCGTTCTAGGCCCCTTTCACACAATCGTTCTGATCAGGTGTGCCTGTCAGTTATTCAGGTGAACCTAATTGGATGGTCCATTCACTCCCGTGGAGCAGCATGCGTAAATGGACTTGTGTCTGTGTACACCCATCTACTTCCAATCCAATCCAGTCTGCTAAAAGCAAACCTTCCTCCTCCGTCTAGGCGGATTGGATCAGAGGTCAGTTGGGTGTAAACGGACAGCAGAGTCTGTTTACACCCGGCCGCTCATAGAGCAAAGCTGGCTCTGTCCGTGTCTGCTCTGCAGAAAGTGAGTGAACACGGAACTGTCATTCGCCCACTCTGCTCTGATCAGCAGGTGATCAGTGGACTGTTCCGCAGCTGATCAAAACGGAGTCCACGCCGTGTGAAAGGGGCCTTAGCCCTGGTTCACATTGGTACGGTTTGACATGTGATTTGACATGTCAAATCGCATGTCAAATCGGCTGCATTTTCTGGCAATTGCCAGCAATGGCACCGTCCTATTCGGTGCGAGGCCGCAGCTACGGCGCTGCACTGATTTCAAAAAGTCGTTTCTGTACTACTTTTTGCAATTTCGGGCTGCGATTTACATTGACATCTGTGCAGAAACCCGCACAGATGTCTCCGAAATTGCAGCCGAAATCGGGACTGACAAGCGGGAGTGAAATCGTGCGAGTTCAGCTGAACTTACACAACTTCATTCCCGCAGCCCCAGTGTGAACCTGGGCTTAGGAAAAGAGACTCAAATAAATCAAATATTTAAAATGTATCAAAGCTAAAACCTTTTTTTGTTTTGGATAGTTTAGGAAAGAGTTGAAACTCAGGGACGTTTTCTCTTTTGCCATCCATGTACCATTGGGGAGATTTCCCTTCAGGTCTTGTCCCGAAGACAAAATAGGAAATTAAAAGACATCTCTCCAGAGTGTGGGACATTCTCTCTTAGGGCCCTTTCACACTGCTGCAGTAAAAAACATATGCATTTTTGATGCATTTTACATTCATTTCAATGGGGAGATGCGTTTTTGGTGTGCTTTTTACTTTGTGTCAAAAATGCAGCATGTGGGACTTTTAAAAGTGCACAGTATATTGGTGGGAAGAGTTCCATAGGATTTAAAGGATACATTTTTCATGCATTTTTGTTCTGCTTGCAAGGCTCCATTGACACTTGTGTGACTTGTCATGCAACTTTGGACATCAAAGTTGCATGACAAGTCATTTCCCATGTTTTCCAATGATACCCATTTATATATGCAGCAACTTCAAAGTAGTTCATGCACTACTTTGGTCTGACTTTCATGCAACTTGAGGGCCATAGACTTCATCAGTGTTAACTTTTAGAAGTTGAATGAAAGTCGTACCTGAATGTTATACAATGCAACTTGTGTGCAACAGTTGTCCATTATCACTGGTCAAAGCCAAAGTCTTATCCAAGTTGCACCCATCCAAAGTTGCACTGCACAGTCGGCGCAACTTTGGAGAGGTACAAGTGTGAATGGAGCCTTAAACACCAATAGCATATAAAAAAAAATGGTCAGTGTGAATGAGCCCTTAAGCAGGCCATAGACGGTTCGAATCTTGGCTGGTTCAGCAGGAACTGGCCAAGATTCGAGCCATGTATGGACAGGCGGAATGTACCCAAGGTGATCGATTGATTAACTGGGATTCAACCAGCCTGTCGGATTTTACATGCGATTATTGCTAGCAGCTGCTATAGCTGCTAGAAATAATCACTGTGTTCTCCCTGCGGGGATGGCTTCCCCTGACCCTCCACGGGGAGAACACAATGGCTTCACGGGAGGGATTCTCCCATCAACACTGACTGCAGTAATGGGGAAATCAAGGTTGCAATCCATGGCTGAAGGAAAGAAAATCGATCCGTCTATGGCCCACCTTAGACAGTTGTCACTGCAACAAGTGTGCCCATTGGAAGATTTCCCACTAGTATTATTTTAGTGACAGCTCCTGTCACTTTGAGGTTCATTTACTAAAACTGGAGAGTGCAAAATCTGGTGCAGCTGTGCATGGTAGCCAATCAGCTTCTAACTTCAGATTGTTCAATTAAGCTTTAACAAAAAAAAAAAAAACTGGATGCTGCGTTTCTACGCAGAGCTGCACCAGATTTTGCAATCTCTAGTTTTAGTAAGTCAACCCCACTGTGTCCTGGTAACAATGGTGACTAGGTTATCTCCCCAGAGGGAACACAGGCAGCAGTACTTACCTGATAACGGTGCTGATCCTTCCTATTCTTTCCTAAACAAAAAACAAAAACGTTTTAGCTTTAGGTACATTTTAAGCAAAAAAAAAAAGCTCAGGCCAAATGTTCTTTTCCTTGTGGACCGGTATCAATCTACTCAGCCTTCCAGAGCAAAAGTTATTGCTGCAGATGAGAGAGGCAAGAGGGCTGTGCTTCCTCCTCCTTAAGTACCACTATTTGTGTACTGGACATGTGTGGTAGAGGCAGGGCCGCTGATAGGCCAGTACAACTGGCCCTGTTGTACCGGCCCGGCCAGCAGGGGGGCCCGGCAACCTGATCAGATGAGTAATTTAATGTTAAAAAAAAAGAAAAAATCCTCAAGCCATGTTCCTTAACGTCGATCTGCCGCCCGAACCGTTCAGCCACCCCCCCCCCCCCCCCCATTTATATTTTACGTTTTTTTTTTTTTTTCTTTTTTCTGACCGCTAATTGAAGTATTAGGTGGCGGCAGGGAAGGGACTATTTTGTGTATTTCGGGCGCGGAAGAATACCTTGTCCGCGCCCGCTCCTCCTGCTGGCTCAAGTCCCGACCAGCGCGTCGTCTGGCGCCGCAGAGTGATTCCTTCCTGTCTCTGACTGAGTCTCTCCGCGTGACGTGAGAAGTAGCAGTAAGGCTACTCAGACGAGCAGCGGCAGCAGAGGATATCGGCAGCCGATGGCAGAGGCAGAGGCATCCCATCTAACTGACCCTCAAGTCCAGGCAGCAGCAGCCATCAGGGAAGAAGTGACTCCTTTGGCCCAGGCAGCTAAAAATTACACAGGTGTGTGCTTGGGGGGGGGGCTTCAAGATCTACATGAGGCCGGATCGCTCGTACTGTAGATCGCATGGCACTGTACACACACCACCCCCTATCCACATTTGTTGCTGGCGGGAGGTGAGCACTGAGCAGCCTTTGGAGGAGGTGTGTGTGTACAGTGCAATAAAATCTACAGTACGAACGATCCGGTCTCATGTACTATAAAGACCAGCACTCTTCTGACAGAAGGGGAGAACAAAACACAGCACACCTCTTCCTGGCTGTGTTGGCATTGGCAAATGTAATGGGGATTTGGGGAGGGCGATATGTGTGGGGAGGAAGAATGGGGGGATATGTGCAGGGAGGAGAGATTGGGGGGGCAGGGGGTAATTTAGAGGGGCTTGTGCTAGGAAGGGGCAATTTTGTTTGGAAATTTGTGTATGGGGGCCCCGTCAGGTAGGCTGTACGGGGCCCCATGATTTCTATAAGCGGCCCTGGGTAGAGGGGTGGATATCTAGTGGTTGGGCTGGCAGTGTTGAAAGTATAAGAGGGTACAGGGAGACACACCGGGTTTCACTTATTGTAACTGAATTTGATTTTCTCCATAACCGAGGATACTGTCCATTTGTCCATTTGTTGCCTGCATATTGTCAGAGCAGCCCATTTGTTTCCCAACTAATGCCACAATTATCGGTTTATTGGATACATATTGTAGCAGACACAAATGTATTTAAGCAACTGCTCATTTGTTGTCTATGCACTTCTAGAATTGCCTGTTTTGTTCCTATGTATTGCCATGAATGCTCATTTGTAGCCCACATATTGTCATATTTGTGCTATATCTGGGCATTGTTATGTGTGCAAATGTGTTGCTTATGTTTGTTGTCTGCATATTGGTAATTGTAAGTATGCCATGATTGAAAACTAGATCTAGAAAACTGTAAGATAGTATAAGGTGGATGTGAATGCACAAGTCATGTGCATATCAAGTGAAGGGACGGTGCTTCAGGGGGTTTGATCTTTTAGTTTCATACCGTCCGATCCAGTTGTATATGGTCCTTGATGGTTCTGCATTATAGTCATCAGATTTGTTCAACTTTATACATAATTGGCCGGGCTTAAATATCCATAAAAAACATCCGATGCTTCTAAAATAAGTGAGGAAAAAAAAGAAAGACCACAATGGGAACACTGAAAGAGGCTCTTTTATATGTATCCCTATGCTACATAAGGCCCTGGCTGTGTTAAACTTCCCATGATTTCATGGAGGGGAGGCACCTCCCCTCTATTAAGCTGGTCATTAAATCTTACACTATATTTGTGTCATGAGTTCACACAATGATCTCTTTGTCTTCCACTTTCCTTTAATAATGATATACAACCATTTCCAATCCTCTGTTTCTGCTGTACTTGATATCAGCTACACTCTAAAATCACTTTCATTTAAAAACATTACGTTTTAGGGCCATAATTGGGCCATAATTGCATATTTAAACTACTGACAATATGGCGGCCAATAATCTGCACCCAAACTCATTGGTGTCCAGTGAATTTAAAGCTGAATTTCAGGCATATATAAAAGACACAACACAGGAAGAGGGAAAAATCTCCAATGTGAACAAAATAGCAATAAAACGCTGTTGGGGTTGCAGCAGTAGTTAAAGACTTACAGAGGTTGGAGATACAATGAAAGAAACTTCTACTCTGACACAGTTTTCAGTGCTGGGTGCAGTGATATATTCAAAGGTGTCTCCTGTCCAGGGCAGCCATCAGGAATTTTGGGGCCCCTTACACAGCTTGGGGCCCGCTGGAGCCGAGAAGAACCGGGGGGGTGGTGCTGCCGCCGCAAATTGAGAAGCGGGGGGGGGCTGCCGCAAATTCAGAAGCGGGGGGGGGGGTGCCACGAATTGAGAAGCAGGGGGTTTGGGTGCTGACGAACACAAAAAAAACAGAAGAACAAAAAAACAAAAAAAAGGGGGGTTGCCATCCAGGGCCCTGGGACCTCTGGGCCCCTTCCAAAAAAAAAATTATAAAAAAAAAAGGGAGGTTTCCATCTGGGGCCCTGGGGACCTCCGGGCCTCTGGGGACCTCTGGGCCCCTTACAAAAAAATGAATAAATGAATAAATTAAATAAAATAAATAAATGAAAAAAACAAATTAAATAAAAAAATGAATAATAAAAAAAAATTATAATTTTTTTTAAAAAAAAAGGGGGGTTGACATTCTGGGCCCTGGGGAACTCCGGGCCCCTGGAGACCTCTGGGCCCCTTACAAAAAAAGGGGGGCCATCTGGGCCCCTGGGGACCTCCGGGC
This sequence comes from Rana muscosa, assembly GCA_029206835.1. NCBI lineage: Eukaryota > Metazoa > Chordata > Amphibia > Anura > Ranidae > Rana > Rana muscosa. The sequence continues at coordinate 510,817,957 of CM055116.1, read as the reverse complement.
CTCTTACAGGTGTACTGCCTGTACCCCCCTGATGGCGGCCCTGCTCCTGTCTCCCAGTCATGTGGTGTTTAACCACTTAAGCCCCGGACCATTTGGTAGCTAAAGGACCAGAGGTGAATTCAGAATTTTGCGCTGCTTTAACTGTAAATTGTGCGGACATGCAATGTTGTACCCAAACGAAATTTGCGTCCTTTTCTTCCCACAAATAGAGCTTTCTTTTAATGGTATTTGATTGCCTCTGCGATTTTTATTTTTTGCGATATAAACGGAAAAAGACCGAAAATGTTGAAAAAAAAAAGATATTTTCTACTTTTTGTTATAAGAAAAATCGAATAAACTCAATTGTAGTCATACATTTAGGCCAAAATGTATTCAGCCACATGTCTTTAGTAAAAAAAATGTAAATAAGCGTATATTTATTGGTTTGCGCAAAAGTTATAGCGTCTACAAACTAGGGTACATTTTCTGGAATTTACACAGCTTTTAATTTATGACTGCCTATCTCAATTCTTGAGGTGCTAAAATGGCAGGGCAGTACAAAACCCCCCCAAATGACCCCATTTTGGAAAGTAGACACCCCAAGGAAATTGCTGAGAGGCATGTTGAGCCCATTGAATATTTTTTTTTTTTTGTCCCAAGTGATTGAATAATGACAAAAAAAAAAAAAATACAAAAAGTTGTCACCAAATGATATATTGCTCACACATGCCATGGTTATATGTGGAATTGCACCCCAAAATACATTTTGCTGCTTCTCCTGAGTACGGGGATACCACATGTGTGGGACTTTTTAGGAGCCTAGCCACGTACGGGACCCCGGAAACCAAGCACCGCCTTCAGGATTTCTAAGGGCGCAAATTTTTGATTTCACTCCTCACTACCTATCACAGTTTCGAAGGCCATAAAATGCCAAAATAGCACAAATCCCCCCCAAATGACCCCATTTTAGAAAGTAGACACCCCAAGGAAATTGCTGAGAGGCCTGTTGAGCCCATTGAATATTTTTTTTGTCCCAAGTGATTAAATAATGACAAAAAAAAATAAAAAATTACAAAAAGTTGTCACTAAATGATATATTGCTCACACATGCCATGGTTATATGTGGAATTGCACCCCAAAATACATTTTGCTGCTTCTCCTGAGTACGGGGATACCACATGTGTGGGACTTTTTAGGAGCCTAGCCGCGTACGGGACCCCGAAAACCAAGCACCGCCTTCAGGATTTCTAGGCACAAATTTTTGATTTGACTCCTCACTACCTATCACAGTTTCGAAGGCCATAAAATGCCAAAATAGCACAAAACCCCCCCAAATGACCCCATTTTGGAAAGTAGACACCCCAAGCTGTTTGCTGAGAGGCATGGTGAGTATTTTACAGCTCTCATTGGTTTTTGAAAATGAAGAAAGACATTTTTTTTTTTTCAATTTTCAAAACTTTGTGACAAAAAGCGAGATCTGCAAAATACTCACAATTAGACATGTGCACACTGAAATATTTCGTTTCGGAATTTCGTTTTTGTCCAAAAAATAAATTTATTTAGTTACTCCCGAAATTCGTTTTTATTTATTTCGTTTTTCGTTAGAAATTTGCATTCGTCCGAAAATCTGAATTAATTAAGGTCGATTCTGTCATTGAAGGCTTATGGTGTCTATCGAATGTTCAAAGAAGATTCGACGGAGCAGTGAAACTGTACGACGCTGCAATCATACATTTCCGGTCGAATGTTCTGCCCACAAGCTATAGAAGAATTCTAATGTTGTATGACTAGTAATAATTATATTTATTCATTACTATTACTGGTCAACCAACATTAGAATTCTTCTATAGCCTATGGGCGGATGCATTTGACCGGAAATGTACGATTGCAGCGTCGTACAGTTTTGCTGCACCGTCGAATCTTCTAACTTTCGATGCTTTGTCGAATCTTCGTCATTCTAGCTATTTTACTGCTCCTCCTCTTTGGTTACAATCAGCCAATAACATTCATCATCAACTTTATTTTTATTTTACTTCCCCCACCCAATTCCAGCAGTGATCTTTTCTCTCTATGTCGAATCTTTTCTCTCTATAATAACAAATCTTTTCTCTCCTATGTCGAATCTTTTCTCTCCTATGTCGAATCTTTTCTCTGTATAATGTCGAATCTTTTCTCTCCTATGTCGAATCTTTTCTCTCCTATGTCGAATCTTTTCTCTCCTATGTCGAATCTTTTCTCTTCTATGTCGAATCTTTTCTCTCTATAATGTCGAATCTTTCCTCTCCTATGTCGAATCTTTTCTCTCCTATGTCGAATCTTTTCTCTCCTATGTCGAATCTTTTCTCTCCTATGTCGAATCTTTTCTCTCCTATGTCGAATCTTTTCTCTCCTATGTCGAATCTTTTCTCTCCTATGTCGAATCTTTTCTCTCCTATGTCGAATCTTTTCTCTCCTATGTCGAATCTTTCTCTCCTATGTCGAATCTTTTCTCTCTATAATGTCGAATCTTTTCTCTCCTATGTAGAATAATCTTGGACTAATAGAGTTAAGGTTAGGCACATTCGACCACAGGTTCGATAGACACAGATTGTTATTGTCAGCGTCGCGTCGAATCTCCTATCTATATCGAACTGTTGTAGCAACGAAAATAAAGCATTTGTTTATGTCGGATCTTTCGGTTTTCGGATTCTGTGCTTTCGTTTTCGTTTGTTAAAACGATAACGAAAATAGCTGAAATTCGGACGAAAATGCATTCGGACGAAAACGAATGCACATGTCTACTCACAATACCTCTCAGCAAATAGCTTGGGGTGTCTACTTTCCAAAATGGGGTCATTTGGGGGGTTTTGTGCCATCTGGGCATTCCATGGCCTCCGAAACTGTGATAGGCAGTGAGAAGTGAAATCAAAAATTTACACCCTTAGAAAGCCTGAAGGCGGTGATTGGTTTTGGGGTCCCGTACGCGGCTAGGCTCCCAAAAAGTCTCACACATGTGGTATCCCCGTACTCAGGAGAAGCAACAGAATGTATTTTGGGGTGTAATTCCACATATGCCCATGGCATGTTTGAGCAATATATCATTTAGTGACAACTTTGTGCAAAAAAAAAAAAAAAAAAATTGTCCTTTTTCCGCAACTTGTGTCAACATATAAAATATTCCATGGTCTCGACATGCCTCTCAGTATATAGCTTGGGGTGTCTACTTTCCAAAATGTGGTCATTTGGGGGGGGGTTTTGAACTGTTCTGGCATTTTATACACAACATTAGGAAGCTTACATCCACTCTTCTAAACACTTGAAGACAAAGCCCTTTTTGACACTTTTTGTTTACATGAAAACATATTTTTTTTTGCAAGAAAATTATGTTGAACCCCCAAACATTATATATATTTTTAAAGCAAAGGCCCTACAGAATAAAATGGTGGGTGTTGCATTTTTTTTTTCTGCACAGTATTTGCGCAGCGATTTTTCAAACGCATTTTTTGGGGAAAAAATACACTTTTTTAAATTTTAATGCACTAAAACACACTATATTGCCCAAATGTTTGATGAAATAAAAAAGATGATCTTAGGTCGAGTACTTAGATACCAAACACGACATGCTTTAAATTTTCGCACAAACGCGCATTGGCGACAAACTACATACATTTTTAAAAGCCTTTATAGGTTATCCCGTTAGATTTACAGAGGAGGTCTACTGCTAAAATTACTGCCCTCAATCTGACCTTCGCGGTGATCTTTCCTCTGCCCTCAAAGCATCTGACCACACCAAGATCGGTGTGATAAAATGCTTTCCCAATTTCCCAATGGCGCTTTTTATATCCGGGGGGGGGACATTCCCTCCCACTGCTTGTAAAAGCAGTACAGAGGCTAATTAGCCACTAGGATTGCTTTTACATGAAAGCCGGCCGCTGGCTGAAAAGAATGATATCAAGATGATACCTAAACCCGCAGGCATCAATCTGGTATAACCATTCAAAGTTCAGCAACATACCAGTACGTTGCTGGTCCTTGTTGGACATGTATTGTAATCTTTTTTTTTCATGCAGCCAGTTTGCTGAACGAAAAATGAGATTGATCGGGTGGGTATGCCCACCATTAGAATACCGCCCTTCATCCACCCACTTCTAATGATGGGCATACATGCACCATTTATATATGCCGAAGCATGGGGGCATCCTCCCGCAAAAAAGTTATGCCGCACACACATGGTCGGACTTTTCCACGGGCAAGCCTCCGTCGGAATTTCGACTGTATGTACGCGGCATTAGGAGCAAAATCACTCCTCCGCCCCTGCTGCCTCCATGCTTCGGCATATTTGCTTTTTTTTTTAACTGTGGTGGTGAAATCACCTCCTACAGCACTGGAGTCGCAGGGATCAGGCCTGTCTCTGCGAACGCTGCAGTTATGTGAGTGAGTGAGTGAGTGAAAAACTTGTATAGCGCTAACAAATGCGAACTAAATCGCCTCAAGGCGCTTAGCATCCAGTAGCTTCATGATCCATCAGAAGAGGTGGGTCTTAAGTTTTTTCCTAAAGGCCCGATGGTTTTCTTCCATACGGATATCCGTGGGTAGCGCGTTCCATAGCCGTGGTCCTTGGACTGCAAATCTTCGTTCTCCCTTTGATTTGTAGCGAAATTTGGGGATGTGAAGGAGGTTTTGGTTTGTTGATCGGAGACTGCGTTTGGGGGTGTAATGCTTTATCTTCTCGCATGAATATTGCGGAGCGATTCCTTGTGTGCACTTGTGGGTGAGACAGAGGGTCTTGAATGTGACCCGATCCTTTACGGTTAACCAATGAAGGGTCCTCGGTGCAGGGGTGATGGATTCCCAGGGCTTTTTTCCTGTTATCAGTCTGGCTGCCGTGTTCTGGACGACTTGTAGGCGTGACATTTGGTATTTGGGTAGTCCGAGGTAGAGGGAGTTTGCGTAGTCGAGTCGGGAGTTGATAATTGATCCAACTACTACTGCTGTGTCCTCTTCTGGGATGTAGGGAATGAGTCTACGCAGCAGGCGGAGGAGATAATGAGATCCGCTGATTACTGATCCTATTTGAGCGTCCATCGACATCTCCGAGTCAAAGATGACTCCGAGACTTTTGACTTTGGTGCTCGGGGTGATGGTCTGTCCGAGAATGGTGGGTGGTGTCCAAGAGGTTTTAGTTTTTGTCTTTCGGTTAGCGTGGAGGAGAAGCAGTTCTGTTTTGGATCCGTTGAGTTTAAGTGAACTCTCAGTCATCCAATCATCGATCAATGTGAGGCACTTTTCCAATCCGTGATATTGGTCTTTTTTTCCAGTGATACGAAAGTAGAGTTGGGTGTCGTCCGCGTATGAGTGGTAGCATAAGTCCTGTTTGCTAATGATTTTTAGGAGTGGGCGGAGGTAGATGTTAAAGAGCAGGGGTGACAGTGGTGATCCTTGAGGGACTCCGCAAGAAATTGCGCGAGTTTCAGAGGTGAAGGCACCTAATTTCACTGTCTGAGAACGATTCTCAAGAAAGGAAGCGAACCAAGGAAGGTCAGGGTCTGCGACTCCTGCTACTTCTTTAAAGGAGTAGTAAAGTTACATGTTTTTTCACCTTAATGCATCCTATGCATTAAGGTGAAAAAACATTCGACAATACCGCCCCCCCCGAGCCCCCGTTTTTCTTACCTGGCCCCTTGAAAGTCCCATGCTCGTCCCCGTCATCCTCTTCGTTTTTCAGCCTGGCCGCCGATTGGCTACACTGCATGGATTGAAAGCAGCGCAGCCATTGGCTGGCGCTGCTGTCAATCACATCCAATGACGCGGCACGCCGGGGGGCGGGGCCGAGTGATACAGTCGGCGGCTATGGCCGCCGCTGTATCACGGGAGCGCGCCCGCAATCACTCCACACCATGCGAGCTCACTCGCATTAAGGTGTGGAGTCCTTGCGGGGAGGAGCCAAGACAGCCGCCGAGGGACCCCAGAAGACCAGGATCGGGGCCACTGTGTGCAAAACGAGCTGCACAGTGGAGGTAAGTATAACATGTTTGTTATTTTTAAGCAAAAAAAAAAAAAGCTTTAGTGCTCCTTTAAGACGAATGAGTAGAGTTTTGTGGTCTACTGTGTCGAACGCTGCACTGAGGTCCAGCAGCACCAGGAGACATGATTCTCCGTCATCTGCGGCTTCAAGGACGTCATCCCATATTTTGAGAAGTGCCGTTTCTGTGCCATGGCCTGGGCGGAAGCCTGATTGTAGTGGATCCAAGAGTTTGTAAGTGTCCAAATGGCCTTGTAGCTGTTGTACTACCGCTTTCTCCATGATCTTGGAAATGGTGTTGAGGCTTGTTACCGGTCTGCGGTAATTTGGGTCCTTAGGGTCAAGATTGGGTTTCTTTAGGAGGGGTTTGATTATACCTTGCTTGAGGGAGTTCGGAACCATACCTTCTTTGAATGATAGATTTACGATGTGTGTAATGGTAGGAGCTAAAATGTCGGTACATTCTTTCAGGAGTTTTGTGGGAATTATGTCATTTGACGATGTAGTGTCTCTGAGGCTTCTGATGATGTTTTTGGTGGTGTCAATGGTGATCGGGACCAGCGAAAATTTTGCTAGTTGTATAATGTTCGTATTGATTTTCTCTGTTTGCTTTGGCTGTGTGAAGTTGGTTGTTTTTTTCTGTTGAATTATTTCCCGAATATTTTCGATTTTGTCGATAAAAAAATCCGATAGCTCATTGCAGAACTCTTGGGTTTCGTTTGCTGGAGGCTCTAGACAGGTAGGGTTCATGGTCCGAGTGACCAGTTTGAAGAGTTCACGAGGCCGGTTTAGGGCTTTTTTTATGGTGTTTGAGAAATGTTCCTTTTTTGCTTTAAAAATTGCTTTGTGATATTGTGTGTTGTGTTTTGCAAGTGACAGTGATCGATCGATACTGCACTTGGGTGGCCTGGGCTGGACGGAGGGGCAAAACGCAGGTGCTAGCAGGTATCTGGGCTGATCCCGCTAACACTGCGTTTTTGGGAACCCTAAACTGCTGGGGACGCTAGTATAGATCTGATCAGATCAGATATTGATCTGCTCAGATACTATACCACTAAGGAGGGTATATGCGTGGGTGTTAGCGTTACTGGCACTAACCTGACGCTGCCTGGGGTGTGACGCAGACCCTCTCTGACGCTAAAACCTAATTGATATCACCCGCCGGGCGATCAGGGGGTTAAACCTTTATTGGGTTATATATACGGCGGGTGCCCTGACACTAAAAAAAGCAAACTAACTAACCAGCGTCACCCGTAACACTTATATGATGATCACTGGTGAAAGGGTTAACTAGGGGCAATTAGGGGGTTAAAACCTTTATTCGATAATATATGGGGGTACCTGACGCTATAAAAACCTGCGGCAAATCTGAAAAAAATTACTGGCTACCGATCTGCATCACCGACGCTAAGACAGCGATCAGAAAAATGATCGCTTAGCGACAGTGGTTATAGGGGGTTAAAGGGTTACCTGGGGGGCGATCAAGGGGGTTAAACCTTTATTAGATAATTTATGGGGGTACCCGACGCTATAAAAACCTGCGGCGAACCTAAAAAAAATTACTGGCTACCGATCTGCATCACCGACGCTAAGACAGCGATCAGAAAAATGATCGCTTAGCGACAGTGGTGATAGGGGGTGAAAGGGTTACCTGGGGGGCAATCAAGGGGGTTAAACCTTTATTAGATAATTTATGGGGGTACCTGACGCTATAAAAACCTGCGGCGAACCTAAAAAAAATTACTGGCTACCGATCTGCATCACCGACGCTAAGACAGTGATCAGAAAAATGATCGCTTAGCGACGGCGGTGCTAGGGGGTGAAAGGGTTATCTGGGGGGTGATCAAGGGGTTAAACCTTTATTAGGGGGGTTAGGGGGCTACATTGGACCTAAAACTAAATGTAGTGACACTTTTACAGTCACAAATGTCACTGATTGCAGTGATCAGTAAATAAATGGTCACTGCAATCAGTGACACTGTGACTGGGGGCTGGGGGGTGATCTGGGGGGGCCTGGGGGGGCGATTTATGTGCCTATGTGTGCTGGTGTTAGTGTAGTGTTTGTGCACTAACCTTGATGTCTTCTCTTGTACGGCGCTCGGTATATGTGAGCGCCGCACAAGAGATGACATCACTTCCTCCTGCTTCCTCTGCCTGTGTTTACATTACACAGGCAGAGGGGGCATTCTCATTCGCCGGGAGCGATCGCGGGGGGGTGGCCGGAATCGAACGGTCGCCCCCCCCCATCTCGGATCGCTCCCAGACGAATTCCGACCGCTCACTGTACAGAAGGGGGGTCCGATTGGACATCCCCAACTGTACAAAGGCGATCACGTACACTCTACGTGATTGTGCCTGTCGGTGCCATTGTGCCGACGTATATATACAGTGAGCGGTCGTTAAGTGGTTAACATCATTTTCAGAACAATGCCTATGATCATTAGATTACAGTTTTCATCTAAGGTCTACTAAGCAGTAGGGATGAGCCGAACACCCCCCTGTTCGGTTCGCACCAGAACCTGCGAACAGACAGAAAGTTTGCGCGAACTTTAGAACCCTATTAAATACAATTAACTCGAATGTTCAAAATCAAAAGTGCTAATTATAAAGGCTAATATGCAAGTTATTGTCCTAAAAAGTGTTTGGGGACCCGGGTCCTGCCCCAGGGGACATGTATCAATGCAAAAAAAAGTTTTAAAAACGGCCGTTTTTTCGGGAGCAGTGATTTTAATAATGCTTAAAGTGAAACAATAAAAGTGAAATATTCCTTTAAATTTTGTACCTAGGGTGTGTGTATAGTATGCATGTAAAGTCGCGCTTGTATCCCGTACTTAGAAATGTCCCTGCACAAAATGTCATTTCTGAAGGAAAAAAAGTAATTTAAAACTCACTCGCGGCTATAATGAATTGTCGGCTCCCGGCAATACATAGAAAAGTCATTGGTAAAAAATAAATAAATGCGTGGGGGTCCCCCCAAATTCAATTTGTGTTACTGAAACCTGGCTTCAAGAATCTGACCCTGCCTCTCCTGCTGCCTTCTCCCATGATGACCTCTTCTGGACTCACCCTCCCAGACCCAGTGGACCAAAGAGAGGTGGGATTGGAATCGCCTTGTTTGAAGCTCACTATTATTGTCTATTTTCTCTGGTTGCTTTGTGAATTACTGTGATTGATCAGCCTCCTGGACCAGCATCAAGCTTGCGTGATGACTTCTCTGTTTAGCTACCATACTTTCTCTCTTCTGAAATTCCCACAATCACTCTCATTGACTTCAACATCCCTGTTATTGTAAATACTTCAGCTACTTCTAAACTTATTAGCTTATGCCCTTCTTTTGACCTTGACCTTGAATTCTCCTACCTTTGTACTCCTTGCAAGCTCTTCAACAATCCTTTTTCCTCACTCTGATCACTACCCTATTAGCTTCACGCTCTTGCTGTTTTCAACCTCAAATCCCTCCAACCGCCAAACCGTTACCCATAGAAAACAAAACCAAACAATTAAAGTGGGCCAAAATTATCACTAAAGGCTTGACTGGTTCTGGTGGCCTTAGGGCTTAGGGCTCTGGTGAGTGCATTCTTAGCATCACTAGCGGTGGAGCACTGGTCTGTGTTATTTTCTAGAATCACCCACACAAGAGCACGGTGGATGAGATGAAGTATACCAAGGGTTAAACATTGAACTGTCATGTTAAACCAAAAGAGATTGCTTTTTGTGGCTTTTTCATTTGTTTAATTATATATATATTTTTTTTACAAGCCTGTTTATTGATTCAGTATTATTTTTGTGATACAGGTTTTTCAATTTAAAAAGGTTGATATTTTTACGGCCTTTTGATGATATCCATATTGAATGTATATGTTTGTTTAACATAGATCACAAATGCACATTTAGAGGAATAGCACCTACTTTAATTGTTTGGTTTTGATCAGTGGCGTCTCTAGGGGGTGGCTATTGGGGCTGTAGCCCAGAAGCTGGGGCCCATAGCTCAGAGTCTCTTGCCGCAGGGTTCCTGTCTAACCAGTGGGTCGTGGCTGCGGCCGGCGGGCTGCATTAGAAGCAGATGAGAGGAGAGAGGTGGGCGGACGAGCAGAGATGTCATTATCTCTCTCCGCCCCGCTCCACATCATCGCTCTTCTGCCCTCACAGCCGGGCCTCTTCAATGTGGGAGGGACGTGCGGCGGGAGCAGAGAGATGACACCATCTCTCACTACCCACCACACATCAGCGCTCTTCCACCCTCACAGCGCGGGTGCTCATTTTTTCAGAACACGGTCCTCTTCAATTTCAGAGGTGCGGCGGGGAGCAGAGAGATGAAAAAAAGGTTGGTGACCGCTGTTATGGGCTCTAGCCCCAGATCTTTTGCAGACCTAGCAACTCCCCTGGTTTTGATTAATAGCATGGTTCACACTTAAAGGGGCAGCTGTGACAACAAATACATTTTGTATATAAGGTTGGCGCCATTTACCATATTTATCGGCGTATAACACGCACAGGCATATAAAACGCACCCGAATTTTAGGAGGGAAGTTTAAGGAAAAAAATCTTACATTTTAGCTAAGGAACTTTGAAGCAAAATTAGGGTCACAGCTCATCAATGCACCCTGCTCAATGCCCATCTGCAGCCATCAAATTGCCCAACAATGCACCCTGTTCAGTGCCCATCTGCAGCCTATAAATTTACCAAAAATGCAGCCTGTTCAGTGCCCATCTGCAGCCTATAAATTTACCAAAAATGCAGCCTGTTCAGTGCCCATCTGCAGACTATAAATTTGACAAAAATGCAGCCTGTTCAGTGCCCATCTGCAGACTATAAATTTGACAAAAATGCAGCCTGTTTAGTGCCCATCTGCAGTCTCAGTGCCATCAGTGTCAGATTATCCCTGCTGTCTCAGAGGGAAGAGGAGGAGCGAGCGCTGCTGAATTTACACGTCACTCTGTCGCTCACAGCCATGCCTCCTTGCCCTGCTTATATGATAGACAGTACAGTGGCCCAATGCGTGGCGGAGGTGGCTGTGCGTGACGGAGCGGCGGGTACACAGGTGATCGCGGCTCTATGTAATTCAGCGGCGCTCGCTCCTCTTCCCTCAGACAGCAGGGATCGGCGTATAACACGCACCCATGATTATCCCCTGATTTTAAGGGGAAAAAAGTGTGTGTTATACGCGGATAAATACAGTATATAAGTTTTAAAATCAGTTACCCATAGAAACCTTTACCACTTTAATTTCCTCTTCTATACTACACACAGAATTAGTCCTCGACCACTACAATTCTGGCAAACAGACAACACCAGGCGTCTAAAAATACACAGCCGCACTCTTGAGTGTCTGTGGTGTAAATCTACATTGTAAGTCCCAGAAATAACTATACCCAGTAAAAATCTGGTCTCCAAAAATACAATTCTTGCTTCCACTCTGCAAAACAGAACTATTTTATCTCTCTCATTAATGCCCTCTCAGGCAGTCCCCACCAACTATTTTCTACCTTTAAATCTCTATTTTGCCCTCCACTACCTCCACCCACTAGGTCACTTACTGGCCAAGAGCTTGCCAATCAATTCTGAAATAAGATTGATGCAATTTGTGATGGGATCTATTCTGTGCAGATATCCCCCCCACCTAACATTTCATGTCCACCCGCACACTCAATATTTTCCTCTTTTAACCCTGTTACCAAAGAAAGGGTTGCTAAACTTTTTGCTAATGCCCAATTAATCACCTAAAAACTCCATTCTCTTAGCTTCCATGACTCTGCTTTTTGTTGGTTCTCCCCTTATTTATCTCACCAGTCCACCACACATTTATTGTCACTTACAACTCTCCCTCCTCCTCTCTTCTTTCCTTCAGGCTCCCCCTACGTTCCATCCTCAGACTTCATTTATTCTCTATCTACACCTCTTCCCTGGATCAGCTGATAGCCTCCCTCACAAATACGATGTCTATGCTGACGACACCCAAATCTATCTTGATACCCTTCAGTTCACCCCACCAGTCTCCTTGCACATCACTAATTTACTAAATGATATATCAGTATGGATGTCACAACACTTCCTTATTCTCAATCTATCCCCTCATTTGGTCTATGAGAGGTATAACATTACTAGGTTTTGCTTTATCACAGATTATTTTGTGAACGTGAATATACATCAGTGTGTATCATTTTTGGAGTATTTTTCTATGTAAATATGTATTAATTCTATTGCTATGGAGCTGTTGGTACTTTGTTGCAAATTAATTTATAGCACTATTTAGCAACTCGCGCTGCTCTCTCTGTCTCCCTCCTCACTGGACAATGAGAGCAGCGAGAGCCATTGGCTCCTGCTGCTGTCAATCAAATGCAGTGACCAGGCAGTGGCGTCACTAGGGTTGGTGTCACCTGCTGCAGTAAAACATGATGTCACCAACCCCCTGAATTACAAAATTTAAAAAAATAATAATTTTTTTCCAATTTTTAAAAATGATTTTTTACAATTGTAAAAAACATTTCTATTTCTATTTTACTTTTTTTAAATGATTTTTCACAATTCTTTTTTTGCAACGCTGTTGGGGGCAGTAGTTGAAATTTTATGGGTCTAAACAGACCCCTGACATCTCACCTTTGAGACAGAGAAAGGAATTGAGGATACAGATTCTTCAATTCCCTTTTCTGTTCCCTCCGCTGCATTGAAGGTGAATGAACAGGAGACAGAGGCTCCTGTTCATTCATAAACTGAAGCATAGTAAACACAGTTATGAATAGACACAGGAGCAATGTGTACTGATCACTCACTGTGTCCAATTCAGAAAAATAAGGGACAGATAAATGATATATTTGGGGGTGAGTAAAGCCAGCTGCGCTGTGGAGGGACAAGGGGGGGTCACACAGGGGGGGAATCAGATGTGGGCAGTACAGGGAGGGGGATCGGTGTGGCGGGACAGGAGGATAATTAAAGAATGATGCACTGGGGTTGATTTACTAAAGGCAAATAGACTGTGCACTTTGTAAAGTGCAGTTTTACTCTGCAAGAGCAGTTGCTCCAGTGCTTATTAAATGGGGTGAAGCTCCACTGACTTCCATCATCCAATCATGTGCAAGCAAAATGCATTTTTTTTCCTTGCTCGTGATTGGGTATTCTTTGCAAAATGAATCTTTACCTCATTTACTATGCTCTGGAGCAACTGCCCTTGCAGGGTGTAACTGCACTTTGCAAAGTGCACAGTCTATCTGCCTTTAGTAGATCAACCCTGTTGTGTCTGTGTCTTTTCCTCCAGCAGCTGAAAGCTGGTGGGAGGGAGAGGGGGAGAAACTAGCTTTCAGCTGCTGGAGAAAGAGACACAGACACAGAGGGATTGATTTACTAAAGGCAAATGGACTGAGCACTTTGCAGTTATCTCTGAAAGTGCAGTTGCTCCAGAGCTTAGTAAATCAGGTCAGGCATCACTTTGCAAAGAGTACCCAATCACGTTCAAGGGGAAAAAAATGAATTTTTACTTGCACATGATTGGATGGTGAAAATCAGCAGAGCTTCTGCCCATTTACTAAGCTCTGGAGCTACTACACTTGCAGACTGCACTTTGCAAAGCGCACAGTCTTTTTGCCTTTAGTAAATCAACCCCAGAGTATCTGTAATTGTCTGTAATACAGGAGGCCCGGTAATGCCCAACTATCGATGGCCCTGGTGTCATCCCTCTGGTGGGTGTCACCAGGGTGCAGTCCGCACCCCCTTCATAGCAACGCCACTGTGACCAGGGAGTGGGGGATAGGACCGAGCTGCACTGTTTGCGTCAATTTGGCATCTGGAAGGAAGAAGGTGCCAGGAGCGCCAGCGGGTGTCCCTAGAAGTGGAGGATCAGGGCTGCCCAAAAACATTACAAAGCACATAAGCATAACATGTTTGTTATGAAAAAGAAAAATCTTTACAATCACTTTTTATAGTGTACATTTAGTATGTACCATGAAAGGAATAAGCATTTTTAAATGGTATGAGCAATGAGCAATCCAGATGTTTTACTTTTACCATTTGAGACAAGCTGGCATTTTTTCTACATCTTCATTCAAACCTACTCTGAAATAAAGATGTGTTATGTCAGGTGTTTCTGATGTTAGTGGCTGGAAACAACTGCAGATTACTCTGTTAGTGAGTGCATGTGATTATTGAGTATAGGGCTGCAACTAACGATTACTTTCATAATCGATTAGTTGGCCGATTATTGTTTCGATTAATCGACTAATCGGTTAATAACCGTAAAAAAAAAAAAGGTAATTTTTTACATTTTTAATTTTTTTTGGGCCAATTTGTTGTTGGGCAGATTACAAAACACAAATTGCCGCAAAACACATTACATGCTTTTCTGCAGCTTCTCCATTGAAGTATATTAAACCAAAAAACTAAAATAGCACCGTGTTGCGTTAAAAAAAGTCCTTGCCCTTTCCAAATACACAGCAGCTGAAAAAATCATGGATATGAACGTGTCCCATAGGAAACCATGTAAATGAACTGTATTGTGTTTCTGCAAAAAGCACCAAAAAATACAGAGGTATGACCCGGGCCTGAGATGTTTAGTAACATAATGAGGTTAAAAAAACTAAAATTAGTACAAAAAGAGCAAATAATCGCTACTGTAAGGGGTTCATTTTTTACTGTGGGACAGTGAGAGTAATACTTACAGTAGTAATTTGCTCTTTTTTGTACTATAAAGGGTTAATTTTAGTTTATTTTTAACCTCATTATGTTACTGGCCGATTAATCGATTATGAAAATTGTAATCGATTAATTTCATAATCGATTAGTTGTCGATTAATCGATTAGTTGTTTCGGCCCTAATTGAGTACACAATCGGCTAGTTACTACAGTAATTGTGGTTTGCTCGGGCACAGAATAGAGACTATAGCATCAGTTCCATACTCGGCAACCTCGGATGTTTTGGAACTACATTTTCCATGATGCTCATGCACTCTGCGGTGTAGTTGAGCATTATGGGAAATATAGTTCCAAAACATCTGGGGTGCAAAGGTTCACCATCACTGGTATAGTCCATTTAGTTCAAAAGACACTTTCTACCTCTAGAACCTTGTTTGTTTCAGGAATACGTATCCCATTTTGACATTCATGGGTTCAAAATAAAAAAATGCAGCCAAGATACACACATCTCTATTTCAAAATTACTAAGGCTACTGCCAGTATTATGTCTTTAAATCCAGTATATCATATTAGAGTCATTTGAAAAGCTGAGGCTGTAGGTGTGCACCATAGCATCTTAAAAAGCTTTCTTTATATTTATTTATGTGTCCAGTTACTATGAATTTTCCATCTGCTGGTTTTGTAAATGTGCTGGCATGGTTTTCCCCCTGTTATTATAATTGCTGTGTGTTATGGCCATTGAAGTGAGAGGAGACATGAATTTATTTCGACACTGAATTTTGTAACTGCCAGCAATTACCACTGGATTTAGATTCGCCATTCCTCTTCTATTCTGTTATGCCATAGCGGTTTTAATTTCACCAGTTACATACAGATGTGACTGCATACATTTCTCTGTCCAACACTCATCAATCTTCTCAGAATCTTGAGTATGATACTGAGGATTTCTGGCTTGTGGTTCAGGATGTCACATGATATGAGCACATGATAGAATGTGAAACATCGTTTTTGACCTACAGAGGCCTGTACATTTAAATATGTGGGGTACCACTTTTCTTACCACAGACCTACAACCAGCTTGTGGGTATTCTAATGAAATATACCACTATGGTAATATTTTTCTTTTAAATGCTGGAGAGTAAAATATTGCAATGTATTGGCTATCAGAAACTGTACAGAACATATTGCTCTATAATAAGGAAAGGCACAACTCAGTGTTCTCATTTTATTTATTTCTGGAAGAGCTCCATTTCTTTTTTGATATGTTATTTATTTATCCTGTGAAATTCAAATTCAGCATATGATGGAAAAAAAGACCTTCAGAGGAAACCAACTAATAAAAGTTCAGTGGACCCAAAGGCAAATAAAATTTTGCTGTGATGCACACAGGGAGGAGATCAAAACAGAAAAGGTTAACATAAAAATAATAAGAGAAATATAACAGGACCCTGTTTTTGAAAATTCTAGTTGCTTGACTGTCTTCCTGATGCATTGGCTGCAAAACTTTCAGTCACTGACCAAGACAAAGCACAGAGATAAGGAATTCCGACTTATCTCTAATGGTTATTTGCTGCATGCGGTGTTGATTCAGATTCAGAATTATTGTACAGGATTTATACAGCACCAAAACAGTTTGCGCAGCGCTTTACAACATGAGGGCAGACAGTACAGTTACAATACAATTCAATACAGGTGGAATCAGAGGGCCTTGCTCATTAGAGCTTACTATCTAGGAGGGAGGGTCAAATGATATAAAAGGTAATAGCTGTGGGGAATGAGCTGATGGAGAAAGGTAGAGTACGGTTGTTAGGTGAAGGCAGGATAGGCTTCTCTGAAGAGATGGGTTTTTAGGATCAGATTAAAATTCAGAATATTTTATTGATCCCAAAGGGAAATTATTGCAACACATGCCACACTCAACAAAGACAACGCAAGATCACAACAATGAACAGAACAAAGACCTAACAACATTTTCAATAACAGCCATTAGCACAAAAAAAAACAAAAACAACAAATTAAAACTACACTCAAGTAAACACCAATACAAATAAAATAAAAAACACAAACTAAAAATAACAGAAATCCAAACTACCGAAATGCAAATAATACACCACTGCATGTTGGGTTGATGATTCAGACGTTCTCAAGCCAGGCAAACAGAATTTTTAAAAGTTTAGACGTTTCCACTCACATACTTTTTTTTATGGCAGTGGCGCATTAAACAAACAAATGGTAGAAATGAAGGTGGAGTGAGACTGTTAAATTGATTTCTAGAAGTATGTGGGCGAGAAATAAAATGGACAGTAACACATACATTTATTAGGATCTTTGACCAACACCCCCCCCCCAAAAAAATAAAATAAAGCTACAGCCCCTACCTTTGCATAAATTGGCCGGTGGCCAAACGATTTAGTAATACTGTATATTTTCGGAGCTTTTTTTAATTACAGTAGCACATTGTTGAATAAAACTTTAAAACAGAATAGTCTTAAAAGCCACACCCACATTTCTTGAACTCCATCCAATCCCTGTATCTGTATTTACTATCAAAAACCGAATTTGGTGTTTGGTTGAAACTGGCTAGCATCAGGACAGTACATGAATAAACAGCAAATAGAAAGAGACAAGACAGGCTTATCTCACAAAAACAAGTGTTTTATCTGAGAGACGATAGCCACAAATTTTATACAGTGGTTGGAGAGTATATACTGTAAGCAGCTTGTTTAGGCTGCAATATAAGAGGGAGAGACACAGCAGGTTTTATCGTAAAATAAATATCATAGTGTATTATTTGAGCCACAAATATTTATAGTGGCTGGACAATGCAGTTCCAGATTGCTATAGGTATCAGCTGACATCTGGGACTGCAAAAAAAGCTACACTATAAATACTCCTAAGTTTCGTGGTCTGAGCCCCACTTTGTCTAAACTCTTTATGTTGCAACCCCTCCCATGTATTCTAGTGGAATGTTCCTGTCAGTCCCCTGGACTGGATTCTGACATTGTCAGTGAGCTACTTGGACTGAAAACAGGACAGGCAGTCTCTGGACAGGTAATGGAGGAACCAGCTATTTCCAGTGGCTTCTTTGGGAGTCATTATATGCAAAACCAGAAAAGGTTTCATGCAAGACAAAGCCGCCAGCTCAGATACTTGCCTACAAAGAGTATCTATAATAGAGTGAAATGAGGCCAGTGGTCTCTGAAACAAGATTAAAAGAGCAGAAGCCCAACCTCTAATAGTCAGGGCTCAGATATTTTCCCACCTGCCATTACTATTATTTTTCCAATCAAACAAAGCCAGAGACAGTCATTACATATATCACTGTAGTTCATGAGGACAGGCACAGGCTGTAAAGAAGCTGCAGGACATCAGAAGCATCATGGTGTAAAAACCCTTCCCACCTCTGACTTCCAAATTCCCCAAGCTACATTTTCTACCTACAGGACATCAGTAAAGGTTTAAATCGACTTTAAGAGTCCATCTAGTGCCAACAGGCCTTACACTAATTTTTCCCAATGCACTTTAACAGCAGTACTTCTACGCTTTCTCTATCACAAAAAAAATATATTGTCAATATGGCTTCTGGAAACTCACCACTTTATAGTTAGGAGCTGAATGATCAAAAAGCTCAATTTTAGGCTCTTTTAAGCCATCTGACATAAGTGCATGTGCCAGTAAGACCTGGTTCACACTGATGCGATTTATGATGCATTCCAGAACACATGGAATCCCACGAAAAGTGAAATAGCATGACTTTCATTGCATTTTGAATCTGATCTGATTTTAAAAAGGGTCCTGTGAGAGTTTAGTGCATTGTGGTGCGATTTTAAGGTGCATAGAGTTGAATGGACACTGCATCCAAAATGCAGATCTGGCCCAAAATAACACAATTCCAGTGAGTTTTCAGTTAGGCCCCTTTCACACTGGGGCGGTTTGCAGGCGCTATTTTGCTAAAAATAGCGCCTGCAAACCGAGCCTAAACAGCGGCTCCTTTCTCTCCAATGTGAAAGCCCCGAGGGCTTTCACACTGGAGCGGTGCGCTAGCAGGACGGTAAAAAAAGTCCTGCTAGCCGCATCTTTGGAGCGGTGAGAGGAGCGGTGTGTTTACCGCTCCTTCCCATTGAAATGCATGGGATACCGCGGTAATACCGCCCGCAAACCGCGGCTGTAGCCGCGGTTTGCGGGTGGTATTAACCCTTTATTGGCCGCTAGCGGGGGTTAAAACCGCACCGCTAGCGGCTGAATAGCTCAACAATCCCGACGGTATAGCGCCGCTAA
The DNA here is from genome assembly GCA_029206835.1 of Rana muscosa. Classification (NCBI taxonomy): domain Eukaryota; kingdom Metazoa; phylum Chordata; class Amphibia; order Anura; family Ranidae; genus Rana; species Rana muscosa. The sequence continues at coordinate 510,799,076 of CM055116.1, read as the reverse complement.
AAATAGCGGCGCTATACCGCCACCGCCCCCACCGCCCCAGTGTGAAACCAGCCTTAGTCTCTACGAGAGAGAGAGAGAGAGAGAGAGCAAGAGCGAGAGAGAGATTTGGAGATGTAATCAGAGACTAGCATAGAAGTTGCAGCCACATCTAAATGAAAAAGGCATTAGCATCTCGTCTGAACTGCATCAACTCGGACTGCAACTACAGTACTAGTAGAGAATTGCACTGAAAAACAGATTCAACTTGCACTGCATCTTTGTGAACCTAGCTTAAGGGCATTAGGTTTATTTAAATACAAAAATATTACTGCTGAGATATTATCACAAAAAAACAGGAAACAAAATAAAGGTGTGTTGTGCTACAGTGATTGATATGAAAAATACTGAAAAAGATTATAAATAAATAAACAGTCCATAAAAATCAATCTCTCAAATGGACCATAATGGTCAAATGGCAAATTCCATTATTCAACTGTGGATAAGGTTATCCAATCCCTTCACCAAGTGAACACACCGCCACCACAATAGGTTGGACTCTTACCAGAGGGCTGGACCCTTTTTACGAAAGGTCAAACAGGCTTGATGAATATGTCCCGGTAGGGGTCATCAGCAGGGGATATACAAAGGAACCACGTCAGTAAAAGCAGTAAAAGAGCATCCAGGGGACTCCACCCAAACGACGATCGTGTAGTCAGATTGAAATAAAAAGATAAAACGCTTTATAGTGTAAAACCTCTTAAGGGATGCATTTAATATAAAGTATTGCACTTACAAGAATCCATAGTAAAAACAGCATTGCATGCTAAAAAAGACGTCAGCCACAGAACATCCAAACATGTAAAATGTGTGATAGCAGGAACATACAGCTCAGCCCGACCGGTTTTGTCGACAAAAGGTCTTCTTTTATTAGTTTATTTGCTCCTTCAGAGCTTTGTGCCATGGCTATGACTTCCGCGCACATTCGCAGGAGTGACATCATTGCGGCTCGGCCATTCAAGTGACCGCATAATTTCAAGGTAAGCCTTTCATAATGTGCTAGTATGCGATGCATGGTAATTTACATTATAGTAACAATGGCAACATACAATATTTATACTATCGAAAATGCCTAGAACATTTCCGAAAGTATCAGCTGCAAAATCATATAGGTAGATGAAGTCTTTATCACTTGGAGAACAGGCATGAACCTCATTCAAGAAGCCCCAAAGAAGGAGTTAGAGGCCTGCACGTGGCCTAAAAACAATATAGAAATAGAAAAGTCCAAATTCCCCGATAAAGAAGGATACAAAAATGATAAAAAGATTTATAACTTTACACTCAGGGCTGGTTGCTTAGCTTCCTCAGAAAAACAACCCAGGCTATGTAATAGTTAAAACAGCTAATGCTTTGAAAGCCAGCAGTGCATATGTCATTTGTTGAATTATAGTAGCAGCCCAGTGTTGTATGTAGTGCTGTAGGAAGCTGATGCTGAGGGCGCTGCCCTAATAACATTGCTGGGATATCTGTACACAACCATCCTCATCTCTCTCTATCTCTCTACCATTAAAGGAAAACTATTGTGTTTTTATCATGGAGTTCATATTTTAACTGAAAGTGGTTTTAAACCCAAAAGCAAATATTTATTATATTGTTGCTTATTAATTCTCAGATGTGGCAGCTGCGTTAGTCTTCTTTTTTAGGCTTTCTGTTCTTTAATTTCATCTGGTGATCCTGTCAGTAAGTCTGTTGCTTTTCAAAAGAACAAACTCTCCTGCAAATGTAGCAGTTAGAGTGCTGAAACAAACCATTTACCACTGAGAGGGGTACTTACAATGATCAGCTTTTATTCATTTAGGTAAAACCTTTATCCCAAAGAAAAAAACAATGTTGCTTTAACTAATTGTGTAACTGCAGTGTGAGCTGGAGTTTGGCTTCAGTTTTTTAGTACATCTAAATCTGATCGTACGTCTAACAGTCCCCTCCCTCAAGACTGACAATGCTGCTGTCCAAAGGTGCCCCCTGTTCTACTTCATCCAGAATGGGGGACTCTCATAAAGAAGGTGGGTTAATAGCCAGATCAACAGGGGAAAAAGCCTAAGAAAACGAAAGCAGCCACCACATCTAAGGATTGGTAAGCTGCAATAAATTACATATTCGGCTTTGGGTTTAATATTGCATTTTGCACCCTTTTTTTAGATTATTAAAGACTGCTGAGATAAGTTCAACAAACCTGATAGGAAGTCTGTTGCCAATTTGATACTGGAGTTTATTTACTAAAGGGCCGCACACATGGGCCCAATATCCTGCGGCATTAGAAACCAGCTGACATTTGGCCCATATGTACAGCAGCCTGTCGACCAGCTTCTGCCGAAGGGGCATGACCGGAAAAGGTCTGCCAATTGGCACCCGGTCAGTGCTCTCAGCCTAATGCCGCGTACACATGATCGGAAATTCCGACAAGAAATGTCCGATGTGAGCTTTTGGTCGGAAATTCTGACCGTGTGTAGGCTCCATCTGACTTTTTTCTGTCGGAATTTCCGCCAACAAAAGATTGAGAGCAGATTCTCTATTTTTTCGACGGAAGAAGTTCCTATCGGAAATTCCGATCGTCTGTATGCAATTCCGACTCGCAAAAAAACACGCATGCTCAGAATCAAGCAGAAGAGCCGAACTACCTATTGAACTTCATTGATCTCGGCTCGTTGTACGTCTTGTACGTCACCGCGTTTTTGACAGCCGTGTGTATACAACACAAGTTTGAGCCAACATTCCATCGGAAAAAAAACCACGGTTTTCTTGTCGGAATTTTCGATCGTGTGTACGCGGCATAAGGCTAAGTGCGCTGACCGGTGTGTTCGGCTGGATTGAACGAAAAAATAAAAATACTAGTGTGTTGGCTTAAGGGAACTAGGACAGTTTTCACTTAGCAAACTTAATGTTTGCTAAGCTTAATAATTAAAGATGCAGTGGAGTTCATTTACTAAAACTGGGAAGTGCAAAATGTGGTGCAGCTCTGCATAGAAACCAATCAGCTTCCATTTTTTTTGTCAAAGCTTAATTGAACAAGCTGAAGTTAGAAGCTGATTGGCTACCGTGCACAGCTGCACCAGATTTTGCACTATACAGTTTTAGTAAATCAATCCCATAGTGTTCACTTTGATCAACCAGTCATGTGCAAGCAAAATCCTATTCTGAATTGTGAACAAAGCTTCACCTCATTGTCTGCATTACTAACAATACTTACCACCCTTCCAATGAGATCCTGGGACATGTGGATTAGCCCAAATTTCACAAAAAGATGTTACTGCACTGTGCCGTAGTGTCATATCGGGGGATATGGTCTATCTGGCATTACTTGGACTCCAGACTGAATGCTGGATAGATCATATCCTCCAAGATGACACTGAAGGATGGTGACATCATACCCTACTGTATGGAAGTTGAGAGTAAGGTTTTTTCCCTCCACTGGTTTGTTTCTTCTATTTTTGTTTCTCAATTTGAGATGGGAGCACACTAAACAAGTGCAAAGTCTGCTTTAAAGGGCAGTTCCAGCCTTTTTTATGTTTATAAAAAGTCAGCAGCTACAAAAAGTGTAGCTGCTGGCTTTTAATAAACAGACACTCACCTGTTCCACTGTCCAGCGACGCGGCTGAATAGAGCTTCGCTCCTCCCCCCCCCTCTCCGCCGGCGCCTCCATTCTAATTGTGGGCACCTAGCCGTGACAGCTTTTGGCTTCACGGCCGGGCACTCACTGCGCATGCGCGAGCAGCGCTGCGCAATCTGAGTGGACAGACGATCGCCTGGGACCTGTCACGTATCCCAGGTGATCGCCTACAGGGAGGGGCTGCCAAAAGGCAATATGACGAGTCGCCTAAGCGGTTCCTGGGCGGAAGGAGGAAGTGGGACAGGAAGTCCCACTCCTACTGAAGCCCCCACTCCCCCCCAAAAAAAAATTACATGCCAGATGTTGCATATAAGGGGGCAAGGAGTGGTTTAAGCGGAAGTTACACTTTTGGGTGTAAGTTGTGCACCTGTCTTGCATGTCTTTGATAAAGTAAACATATGGCTGTCATAGGAAATAACAATGGCTATCCACACTATACTCTGCCAAAAATATTATTGTCTTTTGCCAGAGCAGCACAAATATCTGGGCAGGTCCTGGACTGGTCCTGGGCAGGCAGCACCATTGAGAACACTTGTTTACCTGTATGTGAGGTTGGTAGTGGTTTTTCACAATTTGGTCTGAAGTAGAGCAAAGCTAGTGGGATTGGGGTTTAATGTTAAATGTACAGTAACCCTTTAAAGGTAACCCTTAAGGACATAAATCTGGAAACATCCATTACTTAGGTTTTGGGCACCATACTGATCCTGGCTTTACTACTTAAAGTGGAGGTCCACCCTAAAAAAAAAAAAAAATACATAAAAACGCTCCAAAAAAATTAAAAATAAAAAATTGAAAAAAATTAAAAAAATTTACTTACCAGAAATTGTGGTTGCTAGGCAGACCTTCCTAATCTGCCTCTTCCTAGTCCATGGCAGGTCTTCTTCCTCGTCCTCCTCACGTTGTCTGCTGGGGAATGGGGCGCGGTGTCTTCTGGGAACTGTGTGTATCCCAGAGAACAGCCGCCCATTCAGAAAATGCAGCGCGACTCGCGCATGTGCAGTAGGAAATGGGCAGTGAAGCCGCAAGGCTCCACTGACTGTTTCCCTTAGTGAGGATGGTGGCGCTGGGACCTGCCACGATCGAGGGATTGGCCTCGGGGGGCCGACATCACGGGCACCTAGGACAAGTAAGTTTCCTTATTAAAAGTCAGCAGCTACAGTGTTTGTTGCTGCTGACTTTAAAAAAATAAAATAAAATTGCGGCTGGAAACCCTCTTTAATGAGTTACTGACTTGAAGGCAAGCTTTGGATGACATTCCTGGAGCTTGTACCTTTAAAACCAAGTGGACAATAGCAATTCCCATATGTCGATGGTGATATTTTGGTAAAGGAAACTTGTACAGAGGGAAACCTGTAGGCTGTCATTGCTGAAAATACTAGTTGCCTGGCTGCGTTGCTTGAATCCTTTGAGTCATAGACCTGGAATAAGCATGCAGCAGTTTGTGCCTGAGTGAAATCAAATTTTTAGATGTGCCTACTTTTTCCAAGTCAGTATCTCAGATAGTACAATGGATCAGCATGAGAGACAGACATTAAACCCTCAGAACCATAAGCCTGCAGGTGATCCAATATTCTGTAAACTGTTTATTATATTGTATTGCTTTATATTTCTAGATGTATCTCTATCTATCTATCTATCTATCTATCGATCTATCTAATCTGTATAAAATGTATTTTTACTTGCAGCCTTGTCATATAATATATATATATATATATATATATATATATATATATATATATATATATCTATAGATATATATGCTTTTATATATTTTTTAATGTGCATTTTTTTCTTATAAGGTCGGGGAGTGTGGCAAATAACTGGATAGAGATCTATCAATTTGTGGAAAGTCTAACCCAGAGATTTGTAAGGTAAGCATAATTTTTCTGTTTCAAACAGTTGGTCTATGAGGAATATACCTCCAAAATTGTAACTGAAGGAACATGGGTCACACCTTTCTCTATTGAGGTTACTTGAGTAGCAACAGGGTCATAGTCATCACAATGGCAAATGTTCCCTAATGCTGGATACACACTATACAATTTTCTGTAGATTTTTTCCTTCAGATTTACCAAAAGCATATAATATGAGGTCAAACCTAAACACCTTTCATTTGTATGCAATCAGGCAGGTTCTTTTACTACATGGTTTTGGAAAATCTAAAGGAAATCAGACAACAAAAATTGAACAATGTTCTGAAGATCTATCAACAAATATGTACTGCAAGGGCCTGTTAGTATGAATGCAAAATGAATAGATTGTTTAGATATGCTTTAATTTTACATCGTTTTGATAAAGCCAAAGAAGATTTTTACAGAAATTGTGCAATCAGATTATTTAGTGTTTGGCCAGCTTTAGAGAAATATAATTTACAGATTTGACTCCTTTTGATTAGGTTGTCTACTTGTATCTTCCCAGGGCCGGTGCTAACACTAGGCAAACTAGGCAGCCTCCTAGGGCGCACTGCTGCCTAGGGGTGCCCGGACACTGGTTTCCCTCCGCGTCTGCATGCTCTGCAAGCTGCAGCATATAACTAACTCAGTCCCAGGCAGCTGCTCCGTCCGACCGGTGGCGTAATTAGAGGCGCATCGCAGCACTGGAGCCAGCGCTAGAGGAAGCTGATGCTTCCTGTATAGTGCTGCCTCCTGTCACATGGGTGGTAGGGCAAAGGGGGTGGAGTCAGGGGTGGAGCCAATGGGGCCGGCAAAATAAGGTTTCGCCTAGAGTGTCAAAAATCCTTGCACCAGCCCTGTATCTTCCCTCTACTCATCTATTATATTGTGAAGACTAATTGGGACAGTTAGCATTTGGAAATATGCTTCAGTTTGAATGTCCAGTGTGAGAATACAGTGACCTCTGGGGTTTTTTATGGTTTCACACTGAAAGTCTGAAAAGCAATTGCAGCAAAGGCAGCATGGTGATGGTAAACTGGCCAAGTCTTTGTAAAAACAAAATTTGGACTAATTTAACAAAGCAGTGCCAAGTGTAATAACTGCAGACACAGTGCAGTAGTCCACTGCAGCCAATCAGGTTTCATGTTTTTTAAAGTTAATGTAAACCCTAAATCTATTTACAATATGTTTGGTATAATTTTTCACACTATATGGTTTTCTTATGAAAACTTCTTACCTAGAGATTTTGCCAGTAACAGTCCTTCCTATTAAAGGCTGACAACATTAATCCAATGCTGGCAGCAGTGTTGTCAGCCTGCCATTCAAGCTATTTCATTGGCTGTTGTGCTGCCTATCTGAGGGGGAGGAGGAGCAGCACACTGAGCTTCCCAGTGAAAGGCTGTGCAGGAAGGGGCGTTTCAGGACAAGTCTGATCATCAGAGGAGAGCACACTGAGTTTCTAGCACAGCTAGAGAACTGATCATGGTGTGCTCTTCTGCTTAGTGTGGTCAGTTTTTAATAGGAAAGCAAGGGAACTAGCAGGAACACCAGGGATTTCACATAAAGGAAGCAATACAAAGAGAACAGGAGACTTTTTCATACAAGTACATAGTACAGCAGGCACATTCAGTATCTCACAAAAGTGAGTACATCCCTCACATTTTTGTAAATATTTGATTATATCTTTTCATGTGACAACACTGAAGAAATTACACTTTGCTACAATGTAAAGTAGTGAGTGTAAAGCTTGTATCACAGTGTAAATTTGCTGTCCCCTCAAACACTCAACCATTAATGTCTAAACCGCTGGCAACAAAAGTGAGTATACCCCTAAGTGAAAATGTCCAAATTGGGCCCAATTAACCATTTTCCCTCCCCGGTGTCATGTGACTCGTTAGTGTTACAAGGTCTTAGGTGTTAAATTTGGTGTTATCGCTCTCATTCTCTCATACTGGTCACTGTAAGTTCAACATGGCGCCTCAAGGACTCTCTAAGGATCTGAAAAAAAGAATTGTTGCTCTACATAAAGATGGCCTAAGCCAGGAGTGCCCAACTATTGAAGAGTGGGGGCCACTTAAGCGACTTGGTAACTGGTCGCGGGCCATAATAAACAGAGCGGGTGGAGCCCACTGAACTCTTTTTTTTTTGCGGATCAGATTGGAGGTAGGCATTTGTAAATGGACACAAGTCCATTTACATCTGCCACTCCTTAGAGGTGAATGGAGGGTCCAATTTGGGTCGGACTGAGCGTGTGAAAGGGGTCTAAGGCTGCTTTCGCACTGATGCACTGTTGTTTACCCCTGTGGCTTTGCTGCAGTTTAGCTGCACTTTACCATAGACTTCTATTATATCCTGTAGGTGTGGTGCACTTTCAGAAAGCACACCAAACTCGCAGGTAGTAGAAGTATATGGCTCAGTGCAAGTAACCCACAGATGCACTGCTCTGCACCTGCGTATCAGTTGAGAATGGCCCAGTAACCACCGCAGAACACATATGCCCATATATACACTGATTTTAGTAATAAACGTATCTTTAATAACAGTATCCTATTCCATTCCAGAGCAGGAGGTCACGGGCCACATCAGAGAGCTCCGCGGGTCACATGTGGCCCCCGGGCCACTGGTTGGGCACCCCTGGCCTAGGCTATAAGAAAATTGCCAAGACCCTGAAACTAAGCTGTAGCATGGTGGCCAAGATCATACAGCGGTTTAACAGGACAGGTTCCACTCATAACAGGCCTAGCCATGGTCAACCAAAGAAGTTGAGTGCATGTGTTCAGCGTAATATTCAGAGGTTGTCTTTGGGAAATAGACATATGAGTGCTGCCAGCATTGCTGCAGAGGTTGAAGGGGTGGGGGTCAGCCTGTCAGTGCTTAGACCATACACTGCACACTGCATAAAATTGGTCTGCATGGCTTTCATCCCAGAAGGAAGCCTCTTCTAAAGATGATACACAGGAAATCCATGAAGACAAGCAAACTAAGGGCATGGATTACTGGAACCATGTCCTGTGGTCTGATGAGACCAAGATAAATGTATTTGGTTCAGATGGTGTCAAGTGTCTGTGTTGGCAACCAGGTGATGAGTACAAAGACAAGTGTGTCTTGCCTACAGTTAAGCATGGTGGTGGGAGTGTCATGGTATTGGGGCTGCATGAGTGCTGCCGGCACTGGGGAGCTACAGTTCATTGGTCATGTACTAAGACATACTAAAGCAGAGCATGGTCCCCTCCCTTCAGGGACAGGGCCACAGGGCAGTATTCCAATAATTTTAAACTGGAGTTGCCATGGTGCTGCACATGTGATCAGTTATGACACCAGCCATTTGATGGCTTGACAATTTGGTTGAGAGAAAAGGAAACTGTGACATTTATCCTTTCCCGACATGCCTTGACTGTAAAGCCCTGTACACACGATTGGATTCTAATCCGATGTATTTTTCCATCTGAAATCCGATGAAGCTGACTTCCATCAGTCTTGCCTACACACCATCAGTCAAAAATCCGACCGTTCCAAACGCTGTGACGTAAAACACTCCGACAAGTCGAGAAAAATTAGGTTCAATGCTTCTGAGCATGCGTCGACTTGATTCTGAGCATGCGTGGGTTTTTTGTCCGACGGAGTTCCACACAGAAGATCGGAATTTGCTATCGTTTTTTTTCCCATCGGATAAATTTAAAACATGTTCTATTTTTTCTCACCGATGGAAAAAAGACCGATGGGGCCCATACACGATCGGTTTGTCCGGTGAGAAAAGTCCATCGGACAAAACCGATCGTGTGTACACGGCATAACTGTTTTGGAAACTGTTAGGTCGATGGGTTTAGTTCCGCTTTAACTAAAACAATTGAGTATTGCATAGGTCAACATTTGTCTCATTAGTGTTAAGCCCCGTACACACGGTCAGACTTTTTGCCAACAAACTTTTGACAAAAAATCCGACCGTGTGTACGCTCCATCAGACAAACTTTTTTGGTTTTCATCGTACAAAAGTTGGGTCTGCAAACGGACAAACGTTTGGCCAACAAAAGTCCAATGGAGCAAAGTCCGACCGTGTGTACAGAAAACCATCGGACTTTTGTCCGATGGACAAAACAAATAATGTTAAAATCGACCAACAATAGCAGAAGTTGACCAAAGGGTGGCGGTAAAGAGCAGAAAAGAGCAGAAAAACCATGTGATGTTGGAAAAAGTTTTGGGAAAGTTTGCAGAAAAGTCCTGTGGTGTGTATGCTATGGGTGTGCCCGGCCAACTCCGTTCGGACAAAAATCCACGGAAAAGTCAGATGGAAGTCCAACCGTGTGTACGAGGCTTTAATGTCTGACCACAATGGCCATGTTTAGCATAGCACAGAAGATACCATTCCATCAACAAGCTAACTGGAGTGATCTCTACATTAGTTAGCTTAGTTAGCTGATAAGCTGGCCTTTCTTTCCCCTGGACTTTGGTACCAAAATAACATGGTCCCACAGCCCAGATTAGTAGTGAGGATTACATAACTGCTGCATTGAATGCTTTCAGACAGGCCCTGTCACTTTTCAGGTCTCAGAAAGGCACCCAGCCTATTGGCTGTCCCCTGACGGCAACCAGTGTACAATGATGTTGCTCCTTTAAAAATGAAAGCAGAAAGCATTCAACATTGTTTTGCTCTTCAGCGCTTGAACAACCAAGCAATGAATTTCTCCTAATAAACTGACATATGATAGCTCACCGAAGAATAATTAAGTATGCATGTGTTGTTGAGTGCACAGGTATACAAAGAAAATGTTATTGTACATGAACATGGCTCAAGCTCTGACTCAGCGTGTGTCCTCAGAGAAAGAATGTTGCAATCTGGCTCCATCCATGCTCTGTGAAGTTTATTGGATTGGTATCAGACATAAACAGGAAGATACTTAAATTGTTTTTTTAGCATATGGTGAATCCCACACATCTTAACTTCTTTTAATTATAGGATTTTTTTTTATTATTGTCAGTTACTGCTTCATAAACTTCAGAATAAAACAAGCATTTCAAACAGAATGTGTTGTCAACGATCTCCATGCTCATATATCCGACTGTTTGAGACAAGCAATTTTATTTGCTTCTGTGGTTATGCTTTAATTAATCCTGATCTGATTCTGCTTATTTAAGTAATACAGTTTACAATACATCTGGAAGTTAAGTGTATCTGTGGTTGTGTCATATTGTATGCATTAATGGTAAAAACATGTCAGCAAATTTGTTCTCAGATTATATTACATTAAAAAAATTCCTTTTGTTTTATTTTTCATATATAACCATATAAAATGTAATCAATTGGGCAATGTTTCTTTTCATTGAGACAAATCAATATTCTTTTTTTATCTAACAAGTCAGATAATCAAGTTAAAGTTTAAACAATACTTCCTTCCTAATTTCTTCCTTCCTTAATAAATCCTTACTCAACAAATCCTTATACGACCCTATGTAACCAATGGCCGGTAAACAACATTCCTGTGCAACTACGTAATAAGCATTGTGTATTCCTAATGCTCATCTAGCTTTCTCCTCTTTATACCTTCCCTTTTCTTTCCCTTTTATAAAGAGCTATTATCTGAGCTTTTTAATATTCCATGATGATAGTGCTGTAGATGTCAATTACATGTTTTATAAAACAGCAGTTTGAGTAGCACTCTTATGTAAAATGAAGGTTTGTGAAATATGTACAGGCATAGCCCGCTTTAAGTACACTCACTTTACATACACTCGCGAGTAAGGACATACCCGTGAGTGTATGTAAAGTGGCTCTCAAGCTAAAGTTGCAGCTGATTAATCCGTGCACGGATAGTTCAGATTCCCCAATACTTGGAAAAACACTCCCTGACCCCCCCCCACTATAGTCCCTGAAAACCCCCACTATAGTCCCTGACACCCCCACTACAGCCCCTGATGCCCCAGAAGTGAAAAAAGGTATTGCTTCACTTTAAGTACATTTTCGTTTTACATACATGCTCTGGTCCCATTGTGTACTTAAAAGTGGGGTATGCCTGTAAATGTAACTTATTCTGTAAATTATGAACCAATAACCAACAAAGTGAAGTCTGCTTTCTACAAATTGGTGTTATTCAACTACTTCTGTATCAATGCACCTCAAAGCCATGGTTGTATTTGGACATTATGCTGCTCTAGGAACATTTTTGTGAATACTACCCTTTTACACCACACCTTTTCGTATCGTGTGATTCATTTTATAAAAACTACAGCTAGAATAAGCTACTGGAGGTAACATGTCTTCACTTTATTTATGCAAGACTACTTTTAATCTGTATAGAGCACAAAACAAGATATAGGGGAGATAGGTATTTCCGAAATATAAAGAGCCTTCTGACTCATCCTAATATATCTTACATCTAATTTCCTCTACAATGTTTTACTAAATTCAATCACCATGTCCAGATGTGAATGCAAGAGGGAAACAAAATTAAAAAAGAAAATACCACAATCTGTAAACTTTGAGGCTTGATGCTACCTCTTTTAACCCTTCTGGTCTAGTGACAAGCCCCATGTACTACCAGTTTCGGGACTAGGTCATCCAGGGCCCACTGTGATACCAAATTGTCCCTTGCCCCTGATGGTTTTCTGCAGTTGCTATCTATGCTTCTATCATTACAGCACCACTTCTGCCTGTCTGACAGTTACAAGGTGCAAAAAATAAATAAAAATTATGCCCCCCCATATTGCCAGTCCTTTGTTCCTGCTTATGGCCTTTAAGTACAACACTGGTGCAGACATTGGACCTCACCACCAGAGACATCATTGTTCCTCTGCTCTGCATGGACTACTCTTCTTAAATAATCAGGTAGGGCAGCCACCAGATGGAAGGATGGAAGGTGTGAGGACAGGCTATCAGCTCAGTTCAATGTACGCTACAGGCTGCTGCCTCCCTTCCCAACACATAAAGACACTAGTGCCCCTCCCTCCCCAATCCTGGCCCTGTTTAGTACTATTGTGGTAAATAAAACCCTGCTCAGGGAGTGTGAGCACAGCAAATCAAAAAACTCTTAACAATATCAGAGGGGGAAGTTGCATTGAATGATGTGGTAAGAAATTCTACCTTAGCCAGAAGCATGAGTTGAAACTTCCTAAAATCTAGATTTAATAGATCGTAAAAACTCAAACTAAAATGGAATGAACATTCTAACCCAAAGGGTATCACAACCCTAGCAATGAACTTCTCCTGTGTATCTCCCTTTGGTATGTTGTATGTATATATATATATATATATATATATATATATATATATATTGCATCCATTTGCTAAAATCATTATTTTTTTTTCCTCATTAATGTACACACAGCACCTCATATTGACAGAAAAACACATTGTTGAAATTTTTGCAGATTTATTAAAAAAGAAAAACTGAAATATCACATGGTCCTAAGTATTCAGACCCTTTGCTGTGACACTCATATATTTAACTCAGGTGCTGTCCATTTCTTCTGATCATCCTTGAGATGGTTCTACACCTTCATTTGAGTCCAGCTGTGTTTGATTATACTGATTGGACTTGATTAGGAAAGCCACACACCTGTCTATATAAGACCTTACAGCTCACAGTGCATGTCAGAGCAAATGAGAATCATGAGGTCAAAGGAACTGCCTGAAGAGCTCAGAGACAGAATTGTGGCAAGGCACAGATCTGGCCAAGTTTACAAAAAAAATTCTGCTGCACTTACGGTTCCTAAGAGCACAGTGGCCTCCATAATCCTTCAATGGAAGACGTTTGGGACGACCAGAACCCTTTTTAGAGCTGGCCGTCCGGCCAAACTGAGCTATCGGGGGAGAAGAGCCTTGGTGAGAGAGGTAAAGAAGAAACCAAAGATCACTGTGGCTGAGCTCCAGAGATGCAGTCGGGAGATGGGAGGAAGTTGTAGAAAGTCAACCATCACTGCAGCCCTCCACCAGTCGGGGCTTTATGGCAGAGTGGCCCAACGGAAGCCTCTCCTCAGTGCAAGACACATGAAAGCCCGCATGGAGTTTGCTAAAAAAAACACCTGAAGGACTCCAAGATGGTGAGAAATAAGATTCTCTGGTCTGATGAGACCAAGATAGAACTTTTTGGCCTTAATTCTAAGCAGTATGTGTGGAGAAAACCAGACACTGCTCATCACCTGTCCAATACAGTCCCAACAGTGAAGCATGGTGGTGGCAGCATCATGCTGTGGGGGTGTTTTTCAGCTGCAGGAACAGGACGACTGGTTGCAATCGAGGGAAAGATGAATGCGGCCAAGTACAGGGATATCCTGGACGAAAACCTTCTCCAGAGTGCTCAGGACCTCAGACTGGGCCGAAGGTTTACCTTCCAACAAGACAATGACCCTAAGCACACAGCTGTTCTTGAATGGCCCAGCCAGAGCCCTAGACTTAAACCCAATTGAGCATCTCTGGAGTGACCTAAAAATGGCTGTCCACCAATGTTTACCATCCAACCTGACAGAACTGGAGAGGATCTGCAAGGAGGAATGGCAGAGGATCCCCAAATCCAGGTGTGAAAAACTTGTTGCATCTCTCCCAAAAAGACTCATGGCTGTATTAGATCAAAAGGGTGCTTCTACTAAATACTGAGCAAAGAGTCTGAATACTTAGGACCATGTGATAGTTCAGTTTTTCTATTTTAATAAATCTGCAAAAATGTCAACAATTCTGTGTTTTTCTGTCAATATGGGGTGCTGTGTGTACATTGATGAGGAAAAAAATGAACTTAAATGATTTTAGCAAATGGCTGCAATATAACAAAGAGTGAAAAATTTAAGGGGGTCGAAATACTTTCCGTACCCACTATATATATATATATATATATATATATATATATATATATATATCACTGGATGCATTTTGTTATATTGCAACAAAATGTTGATCTTGTAGGAAATTTCCCTGCGTCTTCTGCACACTGCTTGAAGTTCAAATGCCCTCCTAGTTTTTATCTTGAACTACAGAGCGTTTAGCCTGTATGTTTTAAAGACCTAAGTGGAGGTAGTTTAGCAAAAGACAACGGGCAGGACTGATACCACTACATAATGCTGTGTGGTATTAGCCCTCAAAAGGATTTAGCAGCTGAGTGCATTTCTGGCAGATCAACAGGTATTTTCCTGTACTTGTAGGGTCTTTCAAGGGATAAAGCACTGGGAAATGCATGTATTGCAGAGATGAACACCATATTTTTTTTTTTCTACCACAATGCAATGTACCCCATAAAACATTAGAAAAATAAGGGCCTTTTTTTGTCATTTTAGCTTTTACTTCATCGCTGGATCTTTAATCATAAAAAACTATGCTTCACTCAAAAACAAGAGCAGGCAGTAACATTTCAACAAAAAAAATATAGGCAACAAGGAAAACTCTACATGAGTTACTGACGACTCCCTTCATTCCTGGTCAGTTAATTACCTCCATGCTAATGATAATGAAATCTTATATAACCTTTATGGGCAAAATAATCATATGTTTAATAAATGTCGGTTTTTATCTTGATTCACCTAATTGTCAAACATACAAATGCAAAGGGAAGCGGAATGTAATATGTTTCTGCTTAACTAGTTTTAATTAAAAGAGCTCATTTTCTACCAACAAGAAATTAAAAATCCATTTGTTGTACTGTGGATCCAGGCACATGATTGAGGATTGCACTATTTTAATCAGATATAACTGGGCTTTAAGGACAGTCTGTCAACTAAAAAAAAAATGCTGTGTTATTTACAAAGCAACTGGACAGTTGTGCAACAAGTCAAAGCATGGAGGTCACATATTAAATGTTGCTGTGCTTTATAGGGTGTGTGTGAAATACTGCTTATGGTGTTGCAAAATGAGTTTATTGCATCAGTTGTATCTTTGAGTGAGGCTCATATAAGTGGGTAACACGTTGGGAAAGCAACTGTGGCTACATGATAGTTGAATTATACAGTGAACACACAACCTAACAGCAAAAGCAAATGCTATTTTATTTAGTGACAGAGGTTCCAAAGTTTCTCATTCTTTTGACTTTCGTATTTATTCAAATTTCAAGTCAATTTGAATGAACAGAACTGGCAGACACTCTTATCAGCCTGAAATAATGCAGTCTATATGCATATGTGTATATATATATATATAAAGTACACTATATTACCAAAAGTATTGGGACACGCACATGAACTTTAATGGCATCCTAACCTTAGTCCGTAGGATTCAATATTGAGTTGGCCCATCCTTTGCAGCTATAACAGCTTCAAGTCTTCTGGGAAGGATGTCCACAAGGTTTAGGAGTGTCTATGGGAATGTTTGACCATTCTTCCAGAAATGCATTTGTGAGGTCAGGCACTGATGTTGGACAAGAAGGCCTGTCTCGCAGTTTCCACTCTAATTCATCTCAAAGGTGTTCTATCAGGTTGAGGTCAAGACTCTGTGCACTCCAGTCAAGTTTCTCCACCCCAAACTGGCTCATCCATGTCTTTATGGACCTTGTTTTGTGCACTTGTTCAAATCATTTGGTGGAGGGGGCATTATGATGTAGGATTGTTTTTCAGGGGTTGGGCTTGGCCCCTTATTTCCAGTGAAGGGAACTCTTAAGGCATCAGCATACCAAGACATTTTGGACAATTTCATACTCCCAACTTTGTGGAAACAGTTTGGGGATGGCCCCTTCCTGTTCCAACATGACTGTACAAGAGGCCCAGAAGAGTAGAAGCTGTTATAGTTGCACAGGGTGGGCCAACTCAATATTGAACCCCACGGACTAAGACTGCAATGCTATTAAAGTTCATGTGCGTGTGAAGGCAGATGTCCCAATACTTTGGACAATATAGTTATATATATATATATATATATATATATATATATATATGTATGTGTGTGTATATATATAGATAAATCTATATATATATACACATATATACACTGCTCAAAAAAATTAAAGGAACACTTTGAAAACACATCAGATCTCAACGGGGCAAAATCTCATGCTGGATATCTATACTGATATGGACTGGGTAATGTGTTAGGAATGAAAGGATGGCACATCATTTGATGGAAATGAAAATTATCCACCTACAGAGGGCTGAATTCAAAGACACCCCGAAAATCAAAGTGAAAAAATTATGCAGCAAGCCAGTCCATTTTGCTGAAATTTCATTGCAATAACTCAAAATGGTCCTCAGTAGTTTGTATGGCCCCCAAGTGCTTGTATGCATGTCTGGCAAAAACCGGGCATGCTCCTAATGAGACGATGGATGGTGTCCTGAGGTATTTCCTCCCAGATCTAAACCAGAGCATCACTGAGCTCCTGAACAGACTGAGGTGCAACCTGGCGGCACTGGATGGACGAAACATAATGTCCCAGAGGTGTTCTTTTGGATTCAGGTCAGGTGAGCATGGGGCATTCAATGGTATCAATTTCTTCATCCTCCAGGAACTGGCTGCATGCTCTCGCCACATGAGGCCGGGCATTGTCGTGCACCAGGAGGAACCCAGGACCCACTGCACCAGCGTAGGGTCTGACAATGGGTCCAAGGATTTCATCCCGATACCTAATGCCAGTCAGGGTGCCATTGTGTAGCCTGTAGAGGTCTGTGTGTCCCTCCATGGATATGCCTCCCCAGACCACCACTGACCCACCACCAAACCGGTCATGCTGAACAATGTAACAGGCAGCATAAAGTTCTCTGTGGCTTCTCCAGACCCTTTAACATCTGTCACATATGCTCAGGGTGAACCTGCTCTCATCTGTGAAAAGCATGGGGCACCAGTGGCGGACCTGCCAATTCTGGTGCTCAATGGAAAATGCCAATCGAGCTCCGCAGTGTCTGGCAGTGAGCACAAAGCACACTAGAGGGCGTTGGGCCCTCAGGCCACCCCCATGAAGTCTGTTTCTGATTGTTTGGTCAGAGACATTCACACCAGTGGCCTGCTGGAGGTCATTTTGTAGGGCTCTGGCAGTGCTCATCCTGTTCCTCCTTGCACAAAGGAGCAGATACCGGTCCTGTTGATGGGTTAAGGACCTTCTACGGCCCTGTCCAGCTCTCCTAGAGTAACTGCCTGTCTCCTGGAATCTCCTCCATGCTCTTGAAACTGTGCTGGGAGACATGGCAAACCTTCTGGCAATGACACGTATTGATGTGCCATCCTGGAGGAGTTAGACTGCCTGTGCAACCTTTATAGGGTCCAAGTATCGCCTCGTGCAGTAGTGACACTGATCCTAGCCAAGTGAAAAACTTGTGAAAAACTGTCAGATAAGAGGAGTAGGGAAAAAAATGTCAGACACCTCCACCTGAAAAAACATTCCTGTTTTGGAGGTCGTCTCATTGTTGCCCATCTAGTGCACCTCTTGTTAATTTAAATTAACAGCAAAGCAGCTGAAACTGATTAACAACCCCCTCTGAATACACCCCTCCCCCTCTGCTACTTAACCAGATAAATATCCCAGGAGTTCTGATTCCAAAGTGTTCCTTTCAGTTTTTTTGAGCAGTGTGTGTGTATATATATATATATATATATATATATATATATATATATATATATATATATATATAATGTGTGTGTGTGTTCAAATTATCTGATTTTAGACCATTTAATTTAGCAAATTAAAAATGAATGCCAGGTTCTTTTTTGCATATTTATATTGGTCTAGCTTTGACTAATTTACCTATACTTATTCCATACCTGGCCAACCCCTATTGAAGTGAATAATCGCTCTAGTAGCTTCTGATACTACAGCAATCTTTCCTGTCGTCTGGGTTCTTTGCCAGGTTAACACAAGGTGTTGCCCCCTCAACACAGGCACCATTCAGAGAGTGCCTTGTATTTTTGTCAGGTGTCTATGGTAAAGTCATCGCCCCACCTCATTCAAAAAATGCCTTGTATTAATTGGTAAAAATGAAAGGCATTCTCTGAATGATCCCTGCGCTGAGTGGGCGACTCCCTGCGGTTATCATGCAGCAGGATAGAAACTTGGTACAAGACGTGGAAGACAGCAAGGATCATTGTAGTAGTGGCAGCTTTTATAGTGATTTTACCTTCCACAAAAATTGGCCAGGTATAGAATATACATACTTACATTGGTAAAAAAAAACATACCTGAAATTTAGCTTCCCACTTTTTGGAACAGTTGGAATATTATCTTTTATCATATTGAAATAGCTGATTGACTTTTAAATATAATTTCTGTTTTTTACATTGGTCTACTGTATATCAACCATTCTGCCACACTTTTTTAATTCTGAATGAATTTCAATGCTAGCTTCTCTAAAAGCTTTAGTTATTTTATGGAAAGGCCATGTTCCAGCAATACATCACCTGGTCTGTATAGACAGGTCAGGCTATGTACTTTGGTTTTAAATCTAACATTCTCGTTTGAGAGTTAGGAACACTGTGCAACCTCTGCTAGTATAGCCTATTGATGCAACGACATACCCAGAATCTAGGTCCAGTCTCAGAGACTGCTAAAGTTGAAGTAAAGCTACACTTAAAGCAAAGCTGTACTTTCATGCCAGATTTTATGTCAGCTACTGACAAACATATGATGATGTATATGTGTGCATTGGAATGTTGGATTTGCACAGTTTGGACTATACAGGGTTACATAAGGGGAAGACAGAATTGTGAGGTCTCTGTCAGGCAAACACATAGTAAATATTAGCCAGTCTAACATGCTACACTGATATTCCCTACAGACAGTATATATAGCTCCCGAGGAGATAAATACTGCACCAACCCCTAACAGTTAAAGTGTATTTTAACTTTTGTAGCCAAATTGGTATAACATCTACTTTATATTTGTTACATGACCCCATTCACATAGCATAACTTAAAAAAAACAATAAATAAATTAAAACGGTAACATAGCGTTTTAATATCTTCTATTCTTGAACCTGTGTTTGCCATAATTAACCCTGTCTGTACTGTGCAGGCATATCTTCATGATCAATTTTAACTAGATTTAAACACTGTCTGTCCTAAGAAAGGGTTAAAGGTGTAAAGGCTGGAGTTTCTTTAATTTTATGTTAATGTGGAGAGACTTGGGACAGGCTCACTAAGATGGTTTAATAAACCTGGCAGTCAGCCATAACACCTACTCCTGAGAAACATCCAACAGGTAAGGAATTTTTCTCTTACCGTCTATGGACTGACACAGCATCTTCATCTTGACAAAGTGGGTTATGTTCCTGCTCATAGGAGAAGACTAGGCAGAATGTTAGATGTTTTAACACACATTCCCTTACCAGAGCTGAACAGGCCCGCCCAGGGGGCGATCCCTCCGGACATAACCCTCCTACCTGCAGCCAGCAGCCTCAATTTTTTTCTGCCTAGTAGAGGAGAGGACGTGGCTCTCTTCGGAGCCAGTCTCTTGAAGAAATGTTTTGTTCTTTTTTGAACTTTTATTATTTTATTTTTGAGATTCTTCTATCAACTGTTGGCTGGGCAACAGGTTGGGTAGTTCGCTATCCTCGTAGTCTTCCCAGTCCGACCATCGAGCGTGCTGATCCTCGCTCTGCATGATCTCAGTTCACGACATACCCCATGGCTCCAGGGGTGGCCGTGAGCTTTTTGCTCCAGGGTCCACAGAAGATTGAACAGTTTTGCTGTATCTTTCACGGTGGACTGGCCGACAGCTACTCAGTACTGCACTGTGATATGCTTGTCAGGAACACACCAGTGGGTCCTAGCTGGACGGGTAAGTACTGTTCCCCTGCCTCAGCAGGTGAGTACATACTGTGTGTTCCTATGGTAGGGGGGTTTTTCCTGTCTCCCCCTTGTGTTTTTACTACTCTCCGTCACCTACACTATGGTGCGCTGACTGGGGGTGCCTGGGGGTCTCTCTGTCCTGGTGGAGGTCCACAGGGGTCTGCATGAGGTGTGGGGGATTAGCTGTATCAGCGGGGGCCTTGCGCGCCGTTCGGCGCCATGTTTTTACTGTGTTTTATTTTACAATTGAAAACCGCATTGGCGGCCATCTTGCCATAGCCGCCTGTGGCGCACTTGTTATTGCGGCGGCCGTTTTCTTGTAGCCGCACGCTCTTTTGTGCTGGTTCGGCCTCTATCGCTGATTGGATGGCGCAATTCTCCTCACAATCTCCTCACTGTTCACTCGCGGGTGCCGCACTGTAGAGGACGGACACAGGCAGCGGAACTGAGCGGTCCTAGCCGGGTTGGTGAGTCCCCTGGGTAACCCCCCCACAGTCAGTGCAGCCGGAGGGTGGACTTTATCTCTCATATGGACAAAGTCTCAGAGGGTGGTGGTATGGAGTCAGTGTCACCTGCTTCCCCTTTCATGTCAGTAGCAACTGGCAGTGCTGCTGCACCTGCGGTCCCTATGGAACAGTTGTCGGCAGTCCTGGAATCATTTGTTGCCAGGATGGAAGCGGCGTGCGAGCGCAAGGGGGCTATTAAGCGCCCTCTCCCCCCACCATCTCCAGGGGAGTGCTCTGATTCAGATATGGGCATTGCTGCGGCACAGGACCCTAGCTCTGAATTTTTGGATATTTTTGACCAGGACATTCCTTGTGAGGAAGACTCCTTATCTGGGTCAGTACATGACAGGACACTTGTTAGTGAACTCATTGATGCTGTGAGGGAAACTCTCAAGCTGGATGCTGCGGTTGAGGAACCTGTGGTGGAGTCAGTCTCCTTTGGTTCTTTTTCTTTTTAAAAAGGTTTTTCCCTATACACCTTTCTTTGATAGATTCATTGACCAGGTTTGGGACAAACCACAGAAGACCTTAGCGGTCTCGCAGCGTCTGGTGGTTAAGTACCCTTTTAAGGACAGCCTGATTAAAAAATGGGCCTCTCCTCCGGTGGTCGACCCCCCGGTCGCCCGGTTGAATAAAGCCACAACTCTGCTGGTTGAGGGGACCCCTGCTTTTAAGGACCCTACTCATAGGAAGTCGGAAATGGTGAGCCGAGCCATGTTCACCATGCTGGGATCCGCGCTGCCTCCTCTTGTAGCGCCGACCCTGGTCACTCAGACACTCACGGAATGGGCGAAGATTATGCAGGAGCATAATCTTCCTCCGGAATGCATTACACTGACGGACCAAATGGTACAGGGCCTAGTGTATGTGAGCGATGCCACTATGGACGTTGCCCCCCTAATTTCTATGGCCTCAGTGACTGCGGTGGTTTTGCATCACCTAATCTGGTTAAAATGCTGGTCTGCTGACCTGGCCTCTAAGAAGCTCCTGACAGATTTGCCTTTCAAGGGCGGAAGGCTATTTGGTACTTCCCTGGATGACATTATTAAAAATGTCACGGGGGGTAAGAGCACCCTCCTTCCTCAGCCTCCTAAGGCGAAGGAGCCACGCCGTAACCCGGGTCCTTCCTTTTCCACTCAGAAGAGGTTTTTTCGTCAGTCAAATCCCGCGGAAAAATTCTCCCGGACTGACAAGGGTGTGGCTGGGGGACAGAAGCGTCCCTGGGTGCGTAAGCCAACCAAGCCGGCTACCAAGCCCGCCACCGCATGAAATCTTGCCCCCGCCCAACTTTGCAGGTTCACGGATCGGCGGACCTCCCGGCTCTCCGACCGGTGGGTGTGCGAGGTGGTTACCTCGGGGTACAGGATAGAGTTCCTTTCCTGGCAACCAGTCAGATTCTTTCCCTCAAATATCTCTCTCCTTCCAGCACGTCGGGCTGCCCTATTAGGGGCAGTGCAGGACTTACTGAGGTGCGGAGTAATTGTGCCGGTACCCTCAAAGGAGAGGTTTCAGGGGTTTTATTCAAATCTGTTTGTGGTCCCAAAGAAGGATGGAGTCCGTCTAATTCTGGATCTCAAGGCCCTAAATGCCTTCGTAAAGGTTCGGAAATTACGCATGGAATCCATTCGCTCGGTGATTGCTGCGCTCCACCCCGGTGATTTTCTGGCATCGTTGGACATCAAGGACGCCTACTTGCATGTCCCAATCTGCACGGGTCACCAGAAGTTTCTGCGCTTCGCGATAGGCGAAGACCACTATCAGTTTGTGGCTCTCCCCTTCGGTTTGGCGTCAGCACCGTGGGTTTTCACCAAGGTGCTTGCCCCGATTCTAGCTTTGCTGAGACAGCGAGGCATTGCTATCGTGGGCTATCTAGACGATCTTCTTCTGAGAGGAGACTCTGGCTCAGAATTAGAGGAAAATGTGGAGATAGCCAGTCAGGCCCTCCGAGAATTCGGATGGCTGCTAAACATTCAGAAGTCGGTCATGGTTCCGACTCAGCGTCTGGAGTACCTGGGATTGATCCTGGACTCCTTGGAGGCAAGGGTATTTCTACCCTTAGACAAATTACAGACTCTTCAATCTGCGGTACGGGTGCTGACGTCCCGCAAATGGTCGTCACTCCGTTTTTGCATGACGGTCTGGGACTCATGGTGGCTTCCTTAGAGGCGGTGCCGTACGCCCAATTCCACACTCGAGTCTTACAAAAGGAGATCCTATCTTGGGAGAAAAAGAAACCCTGGACTGCCGCACTCTGTATAGACAGTTATTTATTCCAAAATTTCAGGTAAAAAATCCAAATTCAAAATAAATCCATAAATCCAAAACAACAAATGCAGATAGTGTGCATGCAGGGAAGGGTGGCTAACGCGTTTCACGTCACGAATTGACGCTTACACTATCTGCATTTGTTGTTTTGGATTTATGGATTTATTTTGAATTTGGATTTTTTACCTGAAATTTTGGAATAAATAACTGTCTATACAGAGTGCGGCAGTCCAGGGTTTCTTTTTCTCCCATGCATCAGTGCAGAGCCAGCACCTGTGTGAGTGACCGGGCGGAAGCAGCTATTTGGTGAATTCTCAAGCTTTTGAGCGGTACGTTTTTCCTTTCCTCTGTTTCTACCTGGAGATCCTATCTTGCTGGAACAAGTCTCCATTATCACTGGGTCGTCAGATCCAGGTTAGTCACCTGGTCAGGGCATCCCTGAAGTGGTGGCTGAGATCCCCGGCCCTTCGGTCGGGGAAGTCATTCCTTCCTGTCCAGTGGACTGTGATCACAACGGATGCCAGTCTTTCGGGCTGGGGCGGAGTCTGGGGAGTTCTGTCAGCCCAAGGGCTCTGGACCCCGGACGAGTCCCGTCTGCCGATCAATGTCCTGGAACTCCGGGCAATCAGACTGTGCCTCTCCTCGTGGTCGAGGAGACTGCAGGAACGCTCGGTCAGGATCCAATCGGACAACGCCACGGCAGTGGCTTATGTCAACCATCAGGGGGGAACTCGGAGCTCAGCTGCAGCGTCCGAAGTCGCTCACATCCTAAGGTGGGCGAAAAGAAGCGTGCCGGCTCTATCGGCCGTTTACATTCCAGGAGTGGACAACTGGCGGGCGGACTCTCTAAGCTGCCAGATGTTGGACCAGGGGGAATGGTCCTTGCATCCGGAGGTGTTTCACCTCCTTTGCTGGAGGTGGGGGACACCAGATGTTGACCTATTGGCCTCTTGACTCAATCGAAAAGTGTCGAGATTCGTGGCCAGGTCCAGGGATCCCTGGGCAGACGCGTCAGACACGTTGGTGGCCCTGTGGGGTCGGTATCGGCTGATTTATGCCTATCCTCCACTGAAGTTGCTTCCTCGCCTTCTTCGCAGGGTGGAGGCCGAGGGGATTCCGGTGATCCTCATCGCTCCAGTTTGGCCTCTGCGTCCTTGGTACGCCGATCTTGTGTGCCTAGTGGCGGACGTTCCATGGCGACTGCCGATGTGGGAGGACCTTCTGTCTCAAGGTCCCATACTTCATACTGCTTTACAGTCGCTGGCTTTAACGGCATGGCTATTGAAAGCCAGCTGCTGAGAGACCGGGGTCTCTCGGACTCGGTCATCTTGACCATGCTGAGGGCACGGAAATCTTCTTCCAGGAAGATATACCACTGTACCTGGAGGGCCCACATCGCTATGTGCGAGGAGCTGGATTGGCGTCCACGGACGTATTCCGTTCCCAGAATCTTGCTGTTTTTACAGCGTGCTGTGACCCAAAAGCTTGCCTTGAGCACCATTAAGGGTCAGATTTCAGCTTTGGCTACTTTCTTTCAGAGGCCGCTAGCAGGCCATTCTTTGATTAGTACCTTCATACAGGGGGTCCGACATGTGCTCCCCCCTGTTAAGCCAACTCTTCCTCCTTGGGATTTGAATTTGGTGCTCTCTGTTCTTCAGGAACCTTCTTTTGAAAACATCAGGGAGATTCCTCTCTTAACCTTATCTCAGAAGGTAGCTTTTCTGGTAGCCATTACTTCTGTCAGAAGGGTTTCCGAATTGGCGGCCTTGTCTTGCAAACCGCCATACTTTGTTCTCCATAAGGATAAGGCGGTGCCGCAGCCTTCTTTTCTCCCGAAGGTGGTCTCGGCCTTCCATCTTAATGAGAACATTGTGCTTCCGTCCTTATGTCCTCGTCCGTCGCATCCCAGAGAGTTTGCGCTCCACGCGTTAGACGTGGTACGTGCCCTGCGGGTGTACCTGTCTGCTACGGCTTCGATTCGCAAGTCTGACTCGCTGTTTTTGTCTGTTTCTGGTCCAAAACAGGGCCAGGCGGTTTCATCTGCCACCATTTCTTGGTGGATCAGACAGACCGTCATACAGGCCTATGCCCTTAAGGGGCGGGCGCCTCCCTTTCCGGTTATGGCGCATTCTACCAGGGCAATTGGTGCTTCCTGGGCTTTCCGACATCAAGCGTCTGTTGCACAAGTGTGCAAGGCGGCGACCTGGTCGTCCGCACATACCTTTTCAAAGTTCTATAAGGTTGATGTGGCTGCATCTTCTGATGCTTCCTTCAGCCGCAAGGTTTTGCAGGCGGCTGTTTAATGTTGCAACTCCTCCGTTGATGAGCTCTGCTTGTTTGGGGTGAAGTTTGTTTTTTTCCTTGATACTGTTCCCACCCCTCGTTCTTTGACTCTGCTTTGGGACGTCCCACTTTGTCAAGATGAAGAAGCTGTGTCAGTCCATGGACGGTAAGAGAAATTAGGATTTTTTTTGTACTCACCGTAAAATCCTTTTCTCTGACGTCCATGGACTGACACAGCACCCACCCCTCCTTTTTTGAGTTTGTACTGATTTAATACGAACTGAGGCTGCTGGCTGCAGGTAGGAGGGTTATGTCCGGAGGGACCGCCCCCCTCGGCGGGGCTGTTCAGCTCTGGTAAGGGATTGTATGTTAAAATATCTAACATTCTGCCTAGTCTTCTCCTATGAGCAGGAACATAACCCACTTTTTCAAGATGAAGATGCTATGTCAGTCCATGGACGTCAGAGAAAAGGATTTTACGGTAAGTACAAAAAATCCATTTTTTTTAGGCACACTGTGTGAATGGGAGCACATAACAAATATATAGTGGAGTTTTCTCAAATTTGACTGTAAGACTGTAGAAATGCACTTAAAAGCTAAATCAAGGCTAAACAAATATTATCTAAATACAAGACCCAGGTCTATTCCTATTTTACTTTTGGTATCCTTTGTGTACAGTTATATTTTTCATCTGTATAGTATTCCTGCATTAAACATCTACATTTTGCCTCTGTACAGGAATTTCCTGTAAAAAGGACCAATCACTGATGTTCTTCCCTCATGCAGGGGAACTGTACTTGTATGTGTCCCCTTCTGAAGTTTTCTGCAGGCAGTCTGTTGTGCGTGGACCAGTTGGGTCCCTTCCACGGCTCTGCACACACCATGTACAGCCCAATAATGGTGTCATCGCAACTTCCTCAGGAGGGTGTGTAGAGATACTAAATGAAAAGACATAAATGTCTGGGTACCATAAAATCCATAAAAAAAAAATCCATAGCTTTAAAGAAGTGGCCAGCCACGAAAGGAATTGACAGTGTTTTATAAGTGTATTCTAGGATCAATAATGATCAATACACGATGCAAATTCTTAAAAGCACCTCCTCTCTTCATGGGTGCATCTGCAGATTCATATTTTTGGGTCTTGACACCTTAAAGTTGAAGTAAACCCATCCATAAAACAGTATCATTTGTGGCACGTGCCGGAAATGTAACACTCCCATTGGTTGTCCTCTCAACCAAACTGTCAAACCATCCAATGGCTGGTTTCATAACTGATCACATGTGCAGCATCATGGCAGTTGTAGATTAAACAGAGGCAAAGATGGCAGCTTCCTTGGCTGAAAACGATAGGGGGGTTAACCTACACTTTAAGGCAAATAGACTTGTAACATTGCAAGGGAAGTTACACCCCAAAAGGAAGTTTTCATCAGTGTTTAGTAAATGCAGTAAAATTTCACTTTGCAAAAAATTCCTAATCACATGTGTAGCGCCCTCCTCACTCCCCTTTTTTTCTTCAGCTCGTCTGTCTCTTGTCTAGGGGTACCTTCAGAGGGGAAGGGAGCGGGGACACCACGCCTGGCCTTCACCACAGGTGTCAGTGTGGTGTAAGCAAAGTTCTTTTACCTTCGGGTCAGTGCTGTGCACCTGGAGCCTCCACCGAGAGTTACCTTGAACAATGTCTGTCAGGAAATGAACCCCACACCATTAAAGTCCAACACTCCTTTCTTTATTCCTCTCAAATGAACACAATCAGTTGAACTCCCTTGTAGGAACAGAACAGAAAAGGAGGTGTGGATGCGAGTAGGCCCAGACACAATGTGTTCTCCACTTTCCTCCCTGAAAGTGAGTTGCGGTCTCCGAGCGAGGGGGGATTTCCTTCCAGGCGGTCTCCGATGAGAGGCTCACCCATCACTGGCAATATGCTGCACCAGGTCTTCGAGTGAGGAGCTCCCCCCGGTCCATTACGCCTTCCGGATTCGGGTACCCAATCCCTGGGTACCCTAGGATCTCCTTCCCTCGCGGAACTCAGTGTTGGGCACTGAGCTCCAGACCTCCATCCGAGTACCTCACCCCAGGCTAAAGGTGCCTGGGATGGAACACGACCTCCGGCTGTCCTCTAGGCCTAGGCCGCCTAGAGGACCGACACGAACCACCGCCCGCAGGCTGAAGGTGCCTGGGACTCGACCCCGTGACAAAGATGGCCGGCCCCTTTATACCCTCTCCCGGGAAGCACGGCAGGTTCCCCGCCCCACCATACCGCTGCCGAGGGAGGACAAAAAGGAGGCACGACACACAGCAATGATTCAACCCCAGCCCAGGGCGACAGCGCCACCTGCTGGGCTGCAGGGAATTACACATCACTGATGTCTCTGCCAAGTTCAAATTACACCCAGGAAAGTACATACCCGCTACACATGCAAGGCAAATATATACACGCATTTCTTGCTTGCACGTGATTGAATGTTGGAAGTTAGCAGAGTTATAACTTATTCTCCTACCTCTGGGGAAAATTCCCTTGCAAAGGGACACTTCCCTTTCATTGTGAACAGTCTACTTGCTTTTAGTAAATCAACCCCATTGAATACAAAACAACAGTTTTATGCCAGAAATTCAGTGCTAAACCTTTGCTAAAGCAGTGTTAAACAGTTTTACTAAATTTAATTTACTAATCTTGCAGGCAGGGCTCTCTGATTTCTACTGTATTAAGCTGTATTGTAATTATACTGCCTGACCTTATGTTGTAAAGCGCTGCGTAAACAGTCGGCACTATATAATTCCTATTAAATAATAATGAAAATCTATCTATCTATCTATCTATCTATCTATCTATCTATCTATCTATCTATCTATCTATCTATCTATCTCTGGAAATAAAAAAATGTTGAGAAGTATGGGTCAAGTTTCATTGCTGGGGCTGCCAAGTGCAATCAGTCTTGATAAACTACACTACTGTATAACTGATAATTATCCTGTATGGCTATTTTTGAGGCATGCCAAATGCAGTCAGACTTGTTTAATATATGCTTCGCTTATCCAGATGCCAGGCTGTGTACAAGTTTTAAAGGGTGACCAGCCTTCCAGAAACATTGTATGTTATCTAGTTAGACTAAGGCTGTTAAAATCAGAATGAAATCTGGGTCTACACAGTTGCATTCAGCATACTTGGCAGTTGGTGTGCTATTCACTCTTACTGTCTAAACCTCTGAATTGTGCTTGTTCATGCATTTTCATATTGTGCATCTGAATACACATCATAGACAAGATCACTCAGATCACATTAAACATTAAGGATGTTGGAGAAGTGAGCAACACTTTAACGTTTCCGTTTGAAATATTCCTAAGTGGCATTTAATTTTAGGGCCAAAGCAGCTTGTATTTGAGATACTTCATATCACTATATGTAAGAACAGCAATCAGAATTTATTTTGATATCTTTTTATAAGGCCTCATGCACACTGGACATTATAAAAACGCCAGTAGCTTCAGCTGTAGAATGCTGCGTTTAAAACACACGTTTTGCCGTGTGTTGCAGCATTTTTTAGTGTTTTTTTTTAGCAAAACAACACTCCTATTAAAGCTTATGGCTCAAAAACGCTCATAAACATTGAATAACCACATTTTTCAGCCTTCCAGAGTAATGGCTTACGGAACGCTCTACCCACAAACATCCGCATGGAAGAAAACCACCGAGCCTTCAGGGAAAAACGTAAGACCCACCTCTTCTGAAGGATCAGGACGACAATGGATACAAAGCGCCTTGAGTTGATTTCGTTCGCATTTGCAGCGTTATACAAGTTACTCACTCACTCACTTACTCTCTCAAAGCCGCGTACACACGATCGTAATTTCCGACAACAAAACCGTGGGGTTTTTTTTCCGGCGGATGTTGGCTCAAACATGTCTTGCACACACACGGTCGCACAAATGTTGCTCGGAAATTCCGATGGTCAAGAACGCGGAGACGTACAACACTACGACGAGCTGAGTAAGATAAAGTACAATGATTCCGAGCATGCGGCGAATTGATCCCGAGCATGCGCAGCACTTTTGTGCGTCGGAAATGGCTACACACGGTCGGAATTTCCGACAAGAACTTTTGCCGTCGGAAAAATTGAGAACCTGCTATCAAACATTTGCAAATGTCCGATGGAGCCTACACACGGTCGAAATTTCCGACGAAACGCTCCCATCGAACATTTGTTGTTGGAAATTCTGACCGTGTGTACGCGGCATTAGAGCATTTTTACAGTTGACAAACTCCTCTTCAAACCCACTATTTCTGTGTTTTTTTCCAGTCAGAAAAGGCCCCTGCCAAAAAAACGCTGCATGGACACATAGGATAACATGATATGGAGTTTACTGGCTG
Source organism: Rana muscosa (assembly GCA_029206835.1). NCBI lineage: Eukaryota > Metazoa > Chordata > Amphibia > Anura > Ranidae > Rana > Rana muscosa. The sequence goes on along the minus strand of CM055116.1, from coordinate 510,769,441 downwards.
CAGAAAAAAAACACCTGAAGCCAAAAACAGCAGCTGTAAAAACGTCCAGCGTGCATGAGGCCTAAAAGTTATATTTTTTAGGTACCATAGTTCTTTTTAGGCGTGAATGTTTCTTTACAATAGTCAAATGCAGTTTGTATATTCATTCATTTCAAATGTTCTTTAGATTTTTTATCAATGTAAGTTGGTCCCTATCTAAACCATCATAATAATTTCCTTATCCATAAACATCATAATAATGACTTCATTGAACTTAATCAAACATTGCAAGCAACATTAAAAGTGTAATTTTGCCTTTTCACTAAAAAAAAAGATGAACTAACACCCTACTGGTGAACTACACCCACCTCCCTGGTCCCTGCTTCACTTACCTCGGTGGGTAACTACTCATGAAGGGGTTGAAATCCCTACTCTTCTCCTCCATCTTTCTTTGGGGCTTCTGGGATGAATCAGAGTAATTCTGATTGCTCACACGCTGGAATGTGACCACTTTGACCAATCATAATCACTGTGATCCTTCCTGGAAGCCCTAAGGAAAGAAGGGGAAGGAGGTCCCCAGAATGTTGCACTGGTAACGACAGCTAATCACCCAAGTGCAGTAGGGACTGAAGGGTGAGGATGGTGTAGGATGTTAGTTCATCTTACATTTTTGTGAAAAGGTGAACCTACTCAATATTGCCCACATCTTTAAAAATTGTTTTGTAACTATTTGCAGTCTAATTAAGTTAACTTTAATGAAGACAGATTTAAATACTAAACTCAAGTTACCATCTTATTAAGAGGTATGTATCCTAGAGATTCACATACATTTTTTTTATTAATGATCTTGATTAAGATTTCAGGGCACATAATTTCCTGATCCCTTTATATAAAAAAAATACACTTTAATATTCTGTGGCATTAAAAAAATAACATATGATATTTTTTTCAGCCATTTTACACCCCTGCTTCCGAATTCAACAATACATGGATAGGTAGTTCCGAATGCTTAAGGAATGGTGGCTCCACTTACCTCCTGTGGGCAGCCTCTGTTAACGTGGCCAAGTCTCATGTTTACTTAAATCGCTAAATAGGTAATTTCGTACTTTCCAAGGGCCCACACTATTTGCTGGATGAAGCAGGGAACTATAGCACAGAAATTTTTTGGTGTCCTGTGACATTACCAAGTGAAAAGTGTTCAGTTCAGCTCCGGAGCAAAAGACTTCTTGCTTAGGAGCTTTAAAGAATCGGTAAATAATTTTTTATTCATTTTTTTAAATAACAAACATGTTATACTTACCTCTGCTGTGCAGCTCGTTTTGCACAGAGTGGCCCCGATCCACGTCTTCTGGGGTCCCTCGGCGGCTGTCTCTGCTCCTCCCCGCAATCACTCACCACCTATATGCGAGCGAGCGAGCATGGTGGTGAGTGATTGCGGGCGCACTCCAGTGATACAGCCAGCAGCTATTGCGGCTCACTGTATCACTCGGCCCCACCCCCCGGCGCGCCGCGTCATTGGATGTGATTGACAGCAGTGCGAGCCAATGGCTGTAACCAATCAACGGCCAGGCTGAACGGCGAAGAGGATGTTGGGGGCGAGCGCGGGACTTTCGAGGGGTCAGGTAAGTAAAACGGGGGGGCTGGGGGGGCTGGTATTGTCAGATGTTTTTTCACCTTAATGCATAGAATGCATTAAGGTGAAAAAACTTTTAGCTTTACAACCCCTTTAATACTGGTATTGTGCTTTTAATTGCTGTTCTTATGTTCTTATTGTGGTCCTAGTTTTCCTTCTGCTTCCTGCTATTTCTCTTTGTTCTGTTTGATATCCAATTTAGCCTTTTTGCTTGTCTAACTGTGTTTATGGACAATATATTTGGTTCATTGTTTGCTTCCAACTGCCTATTAACTATCCAGCTTTTATCAGTGAAACAGCAAAAAAAAAAAAAAAATATGCAACTGAAGATAGGGAGCAATTTGTTGAGAATATTTCTCTAAAAGATTGGTGTTGCCTTTTGTAACCATTTGGTCACCATCTATATAGGTCATAAATCCTCCGGAAACTGCAGTCTGGGCTTTCTCTGTCTGTTTTTCTTCTAGTGTACATTTTTCTTATAATTTTTTCCAGTGGAGAAAACTATCAAAGTGAATGTCCTGTTCATCCCAGTAAGAAGATTTTGACACTTATATATTTTATTTTGTCCTTGGTCCTGTGTCTCCAGTACTTCTAAAACAAGTACTTAATTGGAAGACATACTGCAGGGCTATTGCCCTATAATATTTGCCATAACACAGTTCTCTCCATCTGTGGTCTCATATACTATGTATGCCTCTCTTATCCTATGGAACTCCCTACCCCAATCTGTCTATCTCCTACTCTGTTTGCTTTTAGATGATCCCTGAAAACCTTTCTCATCACTTGACATTCCCTCCTAGATTGTATGTGATAAGGAGCAGGGCCCTCTGATTTCTCCTATATTGAATTGTATTGTAACTGTACTGTCTGCCCTCATGTTGTAAAGCGCTGTGCAAACTGTTGGCACTATATAAATCCTGTATAATAATAATACACAGGGGCTCTTTAACCACTTGCTTACTGGGCACTTAAACCCCCTTCCTGCCAATTTTTAGCTTTCAGCGCTGTCACGCTTTGAATGACAATTGTGCGGTCGTGCGACGTGGCTCCCCAACAAAATTGACGTCCTTTTTTTCCCCACAAATAGAGCTTTCTGGTATTTGATCATCTCTGCGGTTTTTATTTTTTTGCGCTATAAACAAAAAAAGAGCAACAATTTTGAAAAAAACACAATATTTTTTACTTTCTGCTATAATAAATATCCCAACTAAAAAAAAATATATATATATATATTTTTTTCTCAGTTTAGCCCGACACGTATTCTTCTACATATTTTTGGTAAAAAAAATAGCAATAAGCGGTTATTGATTGGTTTGCGCAAAAGTTATAGCGTCTACAAAATAGGGCATAGTTTTATAGCATTTTTATGAATAATTTATTTTTTTATTAGTAATGGCGGCGATCAGCGATTTTTATTGTGACTGCGACATTATGGCGGACACATCAGACACTTTTTACACCATTTTGGGACCATTGTCATTTTTACAGCGATCAGTGCTATAAAAATGCACTGGTTACGGTAAAAACTACACTGGCAGTGAAGGTTAACCACTAGGGGCACTGAAGGGGTTAAGTGTGCCTAAGGGAGTGATTCTTACTGTGGGGGGAGGGGACTGACTGGGGGAGGTGACCGATGATTGTCCCTATGTACAAGGGACACAGCATCAGTCTCCTCTCCCTGACAGGACGTGGATCTCTGTGTTTGCACACAGAGATCCACATCCCTGGCTCTGTAAATGCCGATCGCGGGTACCTGGCGGACATCGGCACCCGCGTGATGCGGCAGGCACAGAAGTTCCCCGATGCACACTCTGGAGCGCGCACAGGGAAAGAGGAAAGGGGAGGACGTCAATTGACGACCTCCTGGCATTCTAGGTCCGCGCTGTAGCCGTCATTTGGCTATAGCGCGGGCCTCTAGTGGTTAAATTCACTTTTTTTTCTCTCTGTCTTTCTGTCTGTCTCTCACTGTCTCTCTCTCTCTATCTGTATTTCTGACTGTCTCTCTTTCTCTCTGCTGCAAATATACCATGTATAAATTTCAGTGTGCTTTGTACCTGGATAGAATTTAAGGAGAGGAGGGAGGAAAGAGAAAGTAAACTCTGTTGGTTCCGATCTCAGGCACAGAGAGGTACAGACACGCCCCCTTCACACAGACTCGTGCAGGTGTCATATTACACAGGCTGTCAATCAAAGGAGAAGGGGAGTGGCGTCACCATTTTTTTCATGGTGTTGTTGTTTTTTTTTTTTTAATCAGTAGAGCGGGAAGAATTACAGATGACAGGCTGTCCTTCTACCTGCCATACTATGCACAAATGACTTGTGTTTTTTGCTATTTATTAGATTTAGGCCTCATGCCCACTGGCGTTTTTACAGCTGCGTTTTTTGCAGCTTAAAAACGCCTGTCCATGTTATTGTAAATAATTTTTTTTTTTTTGAAAAAAAAAACAAAAAAAAAACGTCGGAGCTAAAAACGCGACCGCGCGTTAGTGCGCGTTTTTTGCGCGTTAGTGCGCGTTAGTGCGTGTTTTTGCGCGTTTTTTGACGCTCGCGTTTTTTTCTGCCTAATTCTGACGCTGAGGAACGCACTGGCCCTGGTTTTTTTTTACAGCTTATAAACGCCTATGCTCTTTACAGCTCAAAAACGCCTAGGTGGACATGAAGCTATAGACTAACATGGACAGGCGTTTTTAAGCTGTAAAAAACGCTCAAAAACGCGGCTGAAAAAACGCCCGTGGGCATGAGGCCTTAATGTTCTGTTTGTATTTGATTTTCCAGGTTTAAAACCACTTTAATAAAGTGTTTATGGAAAAAAAAAAAAATTTACACGCATATCTCTATATCTATTGATTGCTTTGACAGTCTGTTTTCATTAAGGGTTGCACCTCCTATGAATTTTTTTAGTTATTTTGTTGTTTTTTATTTTGCTCCATTTCACTTCCCTTAAGTTTTGCCTTGTTTACTGTTATATTTTTCTTCTTCTTTTTTCTTCTCCCTCTCTTCATAAGGATATCCATAAATAAAGTAGGAATAACAACTTACCGGTATATGTATGTATATAGATCTAGGAAGAGTATGGATGAAAAATGTGTTTGTGGCCTTTGGTGCCATTATCACTACTGGTTATATCTTTAAGATGTATTCTACCAAATGCTAATTGTATTGATTAATGATCGTTATGTATTCCTTTCTCTTTCCAGTCCAAATTTGCGAGTGTCCTTCATTGTATTCTCAACTCAAGCAAAGATGATTATGCCTTTAACAGGTGACAGGTAAAAATATCTGATACAATATGTGTTTTGATAAAAGCAGACATCATACATTGTTTGTGCAAAATGAAACGCATTTCATATTCAAATATATCTGGAAAGTGTTTTCCTTACATTTCCATTACATTTAGTTATATATCTATGTTTGTCTTCATGCATTAGTTAATATTTATACAAAATAGGGCTGACTATACATTGGCTGATCCTATCTCATCCAGTAGCCCCAAATTGACACTCTAGTAAGACCTGAGTCATTCAATTGTACACTTAAGCCTCGTACACACCACCGGTTTTCTTGGCAAGAAACAGCAAGAAAACTGCTGGGAGAGCTTTTTGCAGAGAAAACCAGCCGTGTGTATGGTTTCTGGTCGAGAAAACTGACGGGAATCGTGATGAGAGAAATAGAGAACCTGCTCTCTATTTTCTCGTCGGGATTCTCGTTGGCCTGTTTCCCGACGAGAAAACCGTGTGTGTGTATGCTTACCTGTCTCCAGGTAAACCCGCACATGCTCGATGAGACTTCGATGCATGGGAGGCAGCATACAAGGGTAGTGTAGGGTGAAGCAAGATGGCGGCGATGGCATCGAATATGACAAGCGCATGCTCGTCATAGTCGATGACGTCACCGCGTTCTTGCCATTCAAAAGAATGGCGGTTCTTTTGAATATGCGTGTGTACACAGGGCTTGGCAAGAAAATCTTGCCAGGAATCCTGTCGAGAAAACCGTAGGTTTTTTTTCTATGGGATTCTCGCCCGTGTGTACAGGGCTTTCGGGGGCAATAACAAGTGCATTGAATGGCAGAAACGTGTTAACATTTACAAGGATTTTCCAGTATGCTGGAAAATCTGTGAATGATTTGTACGAAGAGAGAAAGAAAATAATAATTGTGCTGTGCTTTCAATCTATTGGATTGATCCAAAGGGGACATTTGCTCATTCAGGGATAACATTTGGACAAATACTATCAGCGCGTACTGTGACAGCGTGTGAGGAAAGTACTGCTGATAACCACCAAGTCTGTTTACACAGTGATCAGCTTTGCTGGGAACCAGCTGATCACATGGTAAAGGGCCGCTGTGATTGGACACAGCGATCACAGAGCATGCCGGATTCTGGATGCCCTCCTGGAACAACAAAGCTGCGCTGTACCCATCTTTCGGCTATAGTGCAGGTCTAAAGTGGGTAAAGGCTCTTGTGACAGTGTTAGAATAATTAGGGTTAGTGTACATTAGTCTCTGGAACAGAAGCAATTTAAATTCAGAATGCTCGCAGGTGCTTTTAGTAAAACGTAGCGTGCATTTGAGCTTAATAGAGAAGAACAGAGAAATAAAGCGTACGTTAACTTAACTTTTTTTTTCTTTGTGTGTGGGATTACATATAAGTATTTTATAATCATAATCCCTATCATTTTCATGTACATCTTCCATCTGGTTGATCCTGCCAGTCACCTTGTTCCATGACCACATAAAGTACAGAAGTTGATCTTTTTTGCGTGGTCAGTTTTCATTCTTTGGCTGCCCATTGAGAGGTACAGGACACTGAGCAGACAAACAGCATGCCTGTATTGGGTATTTTGTTCAGCCACCACACCTCCAACCATAAACATCCTGTCTCTGACACACACCCTTTTCCAATCACAGCCTGCCTCTGACACACAACCCCTTCAAATCACAGCCCACTTTTAGAACACACCCCCTGCTCAAGCACAGCCTGTATCTTGCCTCAGGCCTATCAGGCTATGGAACACAGGCACATTGTGTGTTTGCACAGTGCCCTGTAACCCCACCGCCCACTATCAGGAAGAAGAGATGCATGGTCACATGACATTAACCTTGTAAAAAAGGTAAGAAAGATCCTTTCTGAAATGAAGCAAAGGCTGTTATGGTGCCAGCTTCGTTATTACTGTAGTATAAAATATCTATAATATATCATATTCACAATCACTTTAAAGTGGAACTAAAGGCAAATTTATAAAGGCATATAATGCAGTTTCTCACTAGAATCAGCACAGAAAGTCCGCTTTGTGACATACTTTTATTACCTGTTGATCCTTACAGTACACCTATTATGGGGAACTCAGAAAAGGTAAAACAGATGGGTCAATTCTAGTGACAGACAGCATCATATACTGTATACCATGTTTTGTTTTTCCCATAGTTCCACTTTAAGATTAGAAATGGTATGCATTAAAGAATGGAATGCTGCTGACATCGTAAAAAGGGAGGGGCAAATCTTCAGTCTGAAGAAAGTTCAGAAGTGCAAGGGTAGAAACAAAGATCCAAAGAGCAGGCACAAACACAGAGGCAGACTAAAATCACAATAAAAAGGATCAGATCTGTATCGGACATATTGGAACATTGTGAAAACCATGTACAGTGTTACATCATTCCTACCTCAAAGGGTTAAAAACTTTTACTGGTGTTTATGCTGAGACATCTGGCTGAAACCATCAGGAGCGTAATTTTTTTATGTGAACGTTGAGAACACATCCAACACAGCTTGTAAGGCCACAGAAGGTGTTATAACAAATATTATATAATATATATATAATATGTAATATGCATAATTGCCAACAGTCCCGTTTTTCCCAACACAATAACGGATTTGGGACCCTCGTCCCGGATTTATTTTGTCCCGCTTATTTTCCCGGGATTTTGCCTTTGTCCCGCCGGGAAAATCGGGAATGTTTGGGGAAAACGGCCGGCGGGCTACAAAAAGATGGCCGCCGCCGTGGACACTTTCCCCTTGTGTTCAGTGGCGAGGGGAGGAGAAGCCAATCAGCTTCTCCCCTCTCCACTGAACACTGTGTTCACACACGAGAAAGCCGGGAACTGTACTCCCAATCAGATCTGCGTGTGACGGTCATATGGACCGTGGAGCTGCCACTGCCTCTGCCTCCAGCACACACACGGAGACGGGAGGTGAGATCATCTGTTCCCCGGGGGCAAGTGAAATGCTGTGTAAATATGGCACACTCAGCATAGATATCCCACCTGAACTCCGCTGCTCTCGTGTCGCTCTCTACTCCTGCCCAGTGGCTGCCGCTGCTAGGGGATACAGATCTGTAAGGAGGGCTCCGCTGCTGGGGGACACCAGATGTAAAGTAGGGCTCTGCTGCCGGGGACACCAGATGTAAAGTAGGGCTCTGCTGCCGGGGACACCAGATGTAAAGGAGGGCTCTGCTGCCGGGGACAACAGATGTAAAGGAGGGCTCTGCTGCCGGGGACACCAGATGTAAAGGAGGGCTCCGCTGCCAGGGAAACCAGATGTAAAGGAAGGCTCTGCTGCCGGGGACACCAGATGTAAAGGAGAGCTCTGCTGCCGGGGACACCAGATGTAAAGGAGGTCTCTGCTGCCGGGGACACCAGATGTAAAGGAGGGCTCTGCTGCTGGGGACACCAGATGTAAAGGAAGGCTCTGCTGCCGGGCACACTAGATGTAAAGGAGAGCTCTGCTGCCGGGGACACCAGATGTAAAGGAGGGCTCCGCTGCCGGGGACACCAGATGTAAAGGAGGGCTCCGCTGCTTCCAGCTGCTGGGGACACTGAAGTAAGAAGGGCTCTGTTGCTGGGGGACACAGATCTGTAAGGAGGGCTCTGCTGCCGGGCACACCAGATGTAAAGGAGGGCTCCGCTGCCAGGGACACAGTTCTGTAAGGAGGGGCTCTGCTTCTGGGGGCACCTGATGTAAGGACGGACTGCTGGGGAGGCACCTGATGCAAGGACGGACTCTGCTGGGGAGGCACCTGATGCAAGGATGGACTCTGCTGGGAAGGCACCTGATGCAAGGACGGACTCTGCTGGGGAGGCACATGATGCAAGGACGGACTCTGCTGGGGAGGCACCTGATGCAAGGACAGACTCTGCTGGGGAGGTACCTGATGCAAGGACGGACTGATGGGGAGGCATCTGGTGGCAGGCGACGTGGCAGATGACACGCTTCCACTGATTCTGCATTATGGTGAGTTGAATGATTTAATTTACAATGTAATAATAGAAATAATGCGCTTCAATCATCCTGACACCATAACAACAATGATGCCGGGATGATTGAAGCGCCACCAACAGGTGTTTTGGAGTATATTTATCTGCCGATTTTGTTAAACTTTCTGGAATACACATACTGTATTTCTATTGTGGTGTAGGATCTGGCTTCTTTCTTTCTTTTCTTTCTTTACTTTCTTTTCTTTCCTTCCTTCCTTCCTTCCTCTCAGACTTTAACCACACGCCCATTTAAGCCACGCCCGCTATCACGCGTAAACCACATCCATTTTTCGCCGCTGCACGTTTTTTGCAATGTTGGCAACTATGAATATGGGATTACTTTTAAGCATTAGAACTATTATAGATAACTGTCAAAAGTTCACACACATGGACATTAACACACTCCTGAGTCTTGAAGCATAAAAAGTCCAGTGGTTTCCTAGTTGTACGGGGCAGGCTACTTGTAAATGCGATGGCTTCTTCATTAGAAATTACCTGTGCATGTGCCAATTTCTTCAAACGCAAAAGTGGTGCATTCAGGGAAAATACGCTGCACAGGTAACTGCTGATGCAAAAGTCATCAGAACTTACAAGCAGTTACACGTGTACAGCCATTCACTTGTAATGCACAGCCACTTCGCCAGGTGCAGGTAAGACTAAAGAATGTATAAACGTCATGTGCATGAGGCCTTATGCCTTGTACACACAATCTGATTTTCTGTCGGAATAAACTCAGACGGATTTTTCCGACGGAGTTCTATTCAAGCTGTCTTGCATACACACTGTCACACCAAATTCCAACCGTCAAGAACGCAGTGACGTACAACACTACGACGAACCGAGAAAAATGAAGTTCAATGCTTTCGAGCATGCGTCAACTTGATTCTGAGCATACATGTTTTTTTTCTCCGTCGGAGTTCCCTACAGACGAACGGAATTTCCGGGAAAAAAAGAGAACATTTTCTCTTTCTAAATTCAGACGGAAAAAAGTCTGATGGGGCACACACACGGCCGGAATATCCGATGAAAAAATTCCGTCTGACTTTTTCCATCAAAAATTCCGATCGTGTGTACAAGGCATTACAGTCACAGTGCAGCTGTAACAGACCTTGCAGGACCAGCATGCTCTTCATATTTCCCAGCTTGCTCTTTCTTTCTGCATTACCATTCTTCATTTTATGTACCATGCCAGGCTGAGGTAAACAGCACCCCTTACACAGCAGTCTAGGTCCACTCCCCAATAACGCATGTTCCCACAGGGGAGGTTCGAGTATTGGTCTTTAAGGCACAAAAGGCTGGCAGATTAACCTTTTTTAGTGTTTACACTGACTTAGGATCAGAAATGTGCCTAGCGCCCTGCATTCTACACTAGGGGCTGGTTCACACCAGTGCATTTTTATTCTGCATAAAAAACGCATGGACAGTGTTTACCATGGATTCCAATGGCCCTAATTCACACCAGTGCAGAGCGTTCCAGTGCGGTCAACAAAAGTAGAATATGTTGCATTTCTTCTGTATGGAACACATGCAAAATGTGGCAAAACACATCAAAAATGCACCGGAATGCACATGTCCTCAATTGTCATCAAGTGAGATGAAGAAAAAAAGAGGGGGAAAAAAAACACAGAAATTGTGGTATGAACTGGCCCTTGAAGCCCAACTCCAGGCAAAAAAAAAAAGTTTTCCTATGCAGTGGGGCTGTTCCTGTTTTTTGTCTAGGGGAGAGGATAAAGGACATTACTTTAGCTAATCCTTCGACCACGCTCCTGCGGTCTTGCGTTATGGACTGTTTCTGATGTGATCAAGCCCACGGACTCGATAGACTAGGAACATTCCATTGCTGGACCATGGGGGAGCGCTGTTTTCTAGTGGAATGAAGGATCAGGTGAGTGAAAGCTTTCTCTTCACCACCAAGCAAAGCAAACAGTGGACGTGTGCAGTAGGGGCACAGCCCCACTGCATGGGAAAACTTTTATTTTGCCCGGAGTTGGGCTTTAAAGCCCTGTACACACGATCAGTTTGACTGATGAAAACTGTCTGATGGATTGTTTTCATCAGACAAACCGATCGTGTATGGGACCCATCAGTCTTTTTTCCATCGGTTTTAAAAAATAGAACATGTTTTAAAATTATCTGATGGATAAAAAACCGATGGCAATTTCCGATCGTCTGTGGGGAAATCCATCAGATAAAAAACCCAAGCATGCTCAGAATCAAGTTGACACATGCTCAGTAGCATTGAATTTATTTTTTCTCAGCTCATCGGAGTGTTTTACGTCACCACGTTTGGAACGGTCGGTTTTTTGACTGATGGTGTGTGGCCAAGACTGATGGAAAACAGTTTCATCGGATTTCTGATGGACAAATCCATCAGACGAAAATCCATAGGATATCTGATCGTGTGTACAGGGCTTAAGAGACTGAAGCAGGCTAGCAGTCGCAAAAACAGTCCAAGTAAGAACATTTAAGAACATAATTTCTGAATATATAATATATTTTATGACCTAATACTGCAAGCTCCTGCTGTCCATCTGTTGAGGAACATCAAGCACATGCAAGCTGGTGCTTGTAGTTCAAAAACAGTTGGAGAGTCAGAGCTTGTTTGCCATTCCTATTTAGCCCTTACTTGACAATGTATATGGATATTAGTTCATAAGTTCAAATTGGAAATTAAAAAAATTACAATAATAAAAAGCAGCAGACACAAAAAAAAAATCCAAGGACAATCCAAATACAAGTGCCAGGTTATTGAGATTTTGCAAAGCAACACCCCTGTTCCTGTTATAAGGGGTTGTAACCACTGTAGGTTTTGTTTTGCCATTTATGTCCCATTGGGGAGATTTACCTTCTCTTCCTCTCTCACAGACAAAACAGGAAGTGAGCAGAAATTACTGCAAATTAAGGGAATCTTTATGGGGACACCCAGGCCATTGGAACTAGTGTCCCCATTGGAAAATTTCCCCTCTGTTTCTTTTCTGGAGACAACCCAAAATGTGGGATTTTCTTTTACTTACCCTTCAATAATAATTAGAAAACCTGATAGGTGTTCTAATCCATCTCCACACTGTCCAAGACAAAAAAAAAGTTGTGTCTTCAGTTAGACTTTTAAAGCCCTGTACACACGATCGGATTTCCTATGGATTTTTCCATCAGAAATCCGATGAAGCTGACTTCCATCAGTCTTGCCTACACACCATCAGTCAAAAATCCGACCGTCCCAAACGCAGTGACATAAAACACTCCGACGAGCCGAGAAAAATGAAGTTCAATGCTTCTAAGCATGCGTCGACTTGATTCTGAGCATGCGTGGGTTTTTTCTCCGATGGAGTTCCACACAGACGATCGGAATTTGCTATCGTTTTTTTTTCCATCGGATAAATTTAAAACATGTTCTATTTTTTCTCACCGATGGAAAAAAGACCGATGGGGCCCATACACGATCGGTTTGTCCGATGAAAAAAGTCCATCGGACTGTTTTCATCTGTAAAACCGATCGTGTGTACAGGGCTTAAGACTGCACCACGGTTAATTTAAAGGCAGATCTCTTTCACCCCTAACAGGGTCAATACAAGTTCATACTTGCTTGAGACTGTAAGCATGTATCAGCACACTACAGCAACTCTGTTTCCAAAGGCGAATGTGAGGTGGCATAAATCATCTAGAATTCCAGTCTGACTGGCTGCTATGGGTTACAATTTACCAAAACTTTTTTTTCAGGTCTTGGGAGTGTTAGTTCTGTATCACATTTCATTTTGAATTGTGATCTGTCCTAACAATTTTACATACACCTTTCCATTTTTTTTAAGTTTTGATTAGAGAAGAGGAAATATATATTTTTTGGTCATTTTTTTCCCAATGCAACTTTTAAGTAAATAGCAATGTCCCAAATATGCATACCAATGCATAAGCATTGTGGTTACATTTTAACAGGAACTGAATGACTTAACTGCAGGATTTATCACTAGACATCACCCCTAAACCCTGGCATATTCACATGCAGCCACAGAACCCAGTATTAATTCATATTAGCATTGGGACCAAGAAATGCATACCAGTGCTTATTTAAAATGGCAGCTTGGAGTTCAATGGTCAAAGGTACTTGTGGTATTTATGATAATGAAATCAAAGTTGGACTATAGGGGTTATTTACGAAAGGCAAATCCACTTTGCACTACAAGTGCAAACTACAAGTGCAAAGTGCACTTGAAATTGCACTGAAAGTGCACTTGGAAGTGCAGTCGCTGTAGATCCGAAAAGACAGCATTTTAGCTTGCACATGATTGGATAATAAAATCAGCAGAGCTTCCCCTCATTTCAGATCTACCCCTCAGATTTACAGCGACAGCACTACCAAGTGCACTTTCAGTGCAATTTCAAGTGCACTTTGCACTTGTTTGCACTTGTAGTGCAAAGTGGATTTGCCTTTCGTAAATAACCCCCTATGTGTTGCATATAGCTCTTGTCCCTGATGAATTTGCAATGTGATTAAAGGTGTGTTTACCATGTGTCCATGCTGTATGGATATTGACTTGTACAAAGGAATAAAATGCAGATAAAATGAAACAGAATAACACATGCTGTGCATTCAAAAAAGAAAAGTATAGTAAGAGCAGTGAATGCAAGTAAGTTACTCCATATAGTCATAATGTAAAAACTGCATTTCATATTTTTTAAACACGTGCCAACCTGTGACAAAACTACAACCATGTAGGACGAACATCATTAACACCAACCTTAAGGGCCTTTTTTAGACTTTGTGGTAACACAAAGCCAAATGCTTCCTTCCTATCGCACATTAGCACAACACATGGCAACACATGCACCACAGTGCAGTTACATGAGTGACAGTTTGGCACTGCGTTAACAGTGCCCTTTGGGTCATTAAGGTGTCACCCTCACAGCCCCTAGCCTCAGTGGTGCCTTTAAAAGAGGACTATAGCCAGCAAAAAAAAAGCTATACAACAAAATATATCCTGTTGTCTTCTCTGACTAATGCCACGTGGTTAGAATTTTTGTTGTGTTTTCAAATGTTTCTTCTACCAGGAAGTGCTCAGTTAAGTGGTTTCAGATGTATGAAAGCAATATTTGCAGCTATTGTAGTAGTTTAACTACAAAAAAAAAGAATAATAATTGTAAATAATTGACATTGTATTTTCAATCTGTAGTGACTTAACCATTTCCCCCCTCTCACACCTGTTCACCCCCTTTGGACCAGAGCAATTTTTACATTTCTGCTATTATTCAGCAATAGCGTTATCATTACTAAAGATAAAAAGATAATACATATTTTCAGAGGCGTAGCTTGAAGCTTGTGGGCCCCGATGCAAAAGTTGACCTGGGCCCCCCCATTACCACACACCACTTCCACCGTGCGTGCAGATACATCCACCGCACTCCAAGATACTCAAAGTGGCTTAAGAGTTTTGATTTCCCAGAGTTCCTCTTTACATCAGAGGACAGGGATTACCACTGGAGAATCAAAGGACATGGTTAACCGCTGAGGAATCGGAGTACAGGTCACTTGGCAGAGCTCCTTTCCCATCCCAGCACTGTATACAGCTCCCCCCCTCCCCCCACACACTACACAGGGCTGAAATCACATTCCTTTACACATTGTCTGTCAGTCTTCGCAGGCTGTTTCTGGCTTATGTTGCTCTTCTGACCTGTGAAATTCTCTGGTCAGAACGGCAGTGTAGTTGCAGTAGGCAGATACACCCTGTGCAGATCATGGCTAACTGGCTGTGTTGTAAAGGCACATGATTTCAGCCCTGCAGAGGAGGAACAGTATAGAGTGCTGTGATGGGAAAGAAGCTCAGCAGCCAGGCATAGTATCCAGGGCAGAGGGGGTGGTCAGGGGGATTTGGGGGGGGGGTGCAACTTAGATCTGGGAGGGCAAAGCCATGTGACATAAAATCTGAAGCCTGTAGCCCTTCAGGGCCCCCCTGAGGAGGTGTTAAGGGATTTGTTTTAGCAATTTCTGAAGGTTTCTCTGTCAGTGTTGGCAGGTGTTGGGGGAAGGTCACCTCCTGGAGGTGTGTGTCTTTTCCCCAGTTGTCAGGGAAGTGGGGTAAGCGGACATCCCCGGGTTAGGGGGTATAGAGAATCCCAGCTGGTGACTAGGAGACACTGAGCGGTGTCTTACCTCACCAGTGACATCGGTCCCATCGTGGCTATAGGACGGCACTCTCCTCCTCTTGCCTCGCTAAGCACGGTTACCATTCCATGTTGCCAGCACACAGCACAGACACTTCCCCATCCTGGGCTGCTCTCACCTCGTGCTCCTCTCCATTCAGGAAATGCCTCACAGCTTCTCTCCAGCCAATGAGATTGCCCAGTACTGGAGCGTGGCTGTGGGGCCCTAGGGCAGATCGGAGCTGGACTTTGTGGAGAATATAATAATATGACAGGGAGGCTGCTGTGGCCCCCTGGAGCTAGGGGTGGAGTTTAGATTGTGACCCCTGCAATCCCTTATGCTACGCCCATGCATATATTGTTTTTTTAAGGACAAACAGGTTTTCTTTTTATAATATTATCTTGTGTGCAATACTTAGACAATAAAACACAGCAAAACTAAGCAAAACACACTGTTTCTTTTTTTTTGTAAGTTTAAAAATAGTGTTACTGCACATACAATGTGCACATTTTATTTAGTAATTTGTCATGTTTAAAATTACACTAAAATGATGATTCCAGTACAAAGCATTGTAAAGTTATTTACTAATTAAATAAAGTAGTTTATTTTTCAAATGGGAAATGTGTAACTATATGTCAAATATGTAAAACAACTAACTAAAAACAAAAACAACAAATGTTTAACTGCTTGCCGACCAGCCGCCGTCACTATACTGCGGCAGGTCGGCTTGTTTGGTCCTTGAATTTAGTATTTATCAGTTATATTTGCAGCTATTTCTAAGATAAGATTACATTTCGGGTATAATTTTTGAAAGAGATGTAGTAGCTGCCTGTAAAAAACACAAGGCCAAAAATTATGGATTCAGCTGATCAAAAGCAGACAAATAAAACAACCAGGATGAAATAAAGTGCGTTCTAAATGAGAATAAATATGTTATTGAGTTTCACATGCAAAGACAAATAAAGCTTTCTTTAATGCTCTGAGCACAGATATGGAGAGAAAATGTAATTACATACGTAGGAGCAATTAGGTAACAGCTGATCATGTTCTGTGAGAACCAAGACAAATGGGAACAAAATGCTGACGTTTGATTCGTTTTTCCAAAATGCAGTCATTTTAAAATTGCTTTAACTTAGTATTGCTTCTTCTGTTGCCTACCGGGCATCGATGTATACTTCTATGAGACTATTGAAAACATATTTATTACGTTGCGGATAAATCAGTCAATAAATGTGTACTTGTGTAGATACTGCTTAGCGTACTCTGCAGGTGTTCCTGCAGATTTTATGCCAGCCAGTGCTTTTTCTAAACAGTTACAGGATTAAAAAACTTTTTTTGCACTTTCATATTAGGTATAAAACACCAACAGCTGTATGATTTTTTTAGTGCACCACATCCCATAAATTGTATAAACCACAACATATAAAGAAATTTTAGGGACTTTTCACATTCTATAGTGATGATGACAAAATTTCATAAACATAATAATTTTATTCATAAAAACGTATTTTAATATCATGGCCAATCATGGCCCAGTTTAAAATACACCAAGGTTGCACGATATTTCTAGTTTGCGGATGTTTTTCTATATTGTACACCTCACTTACTTCTCCCCACACACCACAGACCATCAAATAGTTTCTCTAACATTTATCTCTGAGAATTCCACTTCTCCTTAAAGCGGAGTTCTAGGCTTTTTTTTAGTTTATATAAAGTCAGCAGCTACAAAAAGTGTAGCTGCTGACTTTTAATAAACAGACACTCACCTGTCCCACGGTCCAGTGTTGCAGCCGCACGGAGCCTCGCTCCTCTCCCCCTCCTCTCTGCAGTGCCGCCATTGAAACTGTGGGCACCGGGCCATGACAGCTTGCGGCTTCATGGCCTGGCGCGAGTCTCGCTGCGCTCTCCAAGTGGGGGGCCACCTAGGGGGAGAGGAGGAGTCGCCTAGGCGGCCTGAAGTCGGAAGCAGGAAGTGGGACAGGAAGTCCCACTCAAAACTAGGCACCCACTCCCCCCAAAAAAAAATCACATGCCAAATGTGGCATGTAAGGAGGCGAGGAGTGCTTAAAGCAGAAGTTACACTTTTGGAACTTTAAGTCAAAAGATAAAATTTGGTCCAGTTATAAACTGGCGGCAATCTACACTTTTAACATGTTTCCTAGACGTTGATGTCTGCTTCTTCAGTAGATATTGTGAGTGTAGAATAGTAATATGAGGGTTCTTTAAAAAGTTTCCACACTTTTTAAAACTCTTTTTTAATAGTAAAAAGTGCAGAAGACCCCTCGTAATTACATGCAGTTGCAATGTGTAGAGCGCCTCAGTTTCTGTGACCAGGGTGGCTGGTAGAGAATCAGGAGGAGACATCAGGGGGAATCCAAATGGCCAGAACTTATTTTATTCAAAGGAATATCTATCCCTACAAATATTTCTTATGCTGACATTGACCTTAAAGATGAATCTGGTGTACCTGAACCCTCTGATGGGCAGTATTCATAAGTAGGGATGAGCCGAACACCCCCCTGAAGGGTCAGGTATGGATTTTTGGGGGGAACCCCACGCCATTTTTTTTAAATGGCGCAGGGTTCCTCTTAATATCCATACCAGACCTGAAGGGCCTGATATGGAATTTGGGGGGGACCCCCACCCTTTTTTTTATTTTGGTTCGGGGTTCTCCTTAATATTCATACCAGACCCAAAGGACCTGGTAATGGACTAAGGGGGGAACCCATGCTGTTTTTTCAATGACTTGTATCTGTATTGCCGGGACCCGACAATTCACTATAACCGCGAGTAGTTTTAAATGACTTTTTTTTCCTTTAGAAATTTAATTTTCTGCAGGGTGTTTTCTAAGCACGGAAAACATGCGCTACTTTACAGGCATACTATAGACACCCCCCAGGTATGAAATTTAAAGGAATATTTCACTTTTATTGTTTCACTTTTATTGTTTTATCAAATCACTGCTCCCGAAAAAACTGCAGTTTTTTTAAACTTTTTTTTGCATTGATACATGTCCCCTGGGGCAGGACCCAGGTCCCCAAACACTTTTTATGACAATAACTTGCATATTGACCTTTAAAATGAGCACTTTTGATTTCTCCCATAGACTTTTAAAGGGTGTTCCGCGGCTTTTCGAATTTGCCGCGAACACCCCAAATTGTTCGCTGTTCGGTGAACGGGCAATGTTTGAGTCAAAATCATGTTCCACTCGAACAGATAGCCCATCCCAATTCATAAGGTGGGTATATTCAATGTTAACAATTTATCACTTTGGTAGACCCCCCTAGACATAATCCTAAAGCTCATGTGCCCATAGAGGAATGGCAATAGACGGATTAATAGTACACAGTCAAATCCAGAATTATTATTGTATCCACATTCACTTGGGGTAGCATCTAGGCTCCCCCAATATACCACCACAGTGAAGATCATAGAGGATTGTAGGTATTCCCTGTTTAAAATTGTTGGGGAAAGGAGTAGGAAAGCATAAGGGCACAAATTTTTGACTTAATATTTATGCAACATATGTTTGTATGAAAACAGTAGTAGGGATATAGTAGACAAGAACATGCTTTAAGAACCTGATCATGACACATTTATGTTTGCATTGGTATAGCAATAAAGTGAAGAAAATGAAATATGTGTGTCAAGTAAATCCAAGCTTTTCATATTTTTTATAGATTAGTGAGGGGTTAAAACCCCCATCAGTTTATATTTTGCTGCCTTTGTCCTCCTTGGGTGATTTCTCTTCACTTCCTGTCCTGATGATGCAACAGGAAATTAAATAAAATTTTAAAGTTCCCATGTAGAGTGTAGTCATACAAGCATGTGTCCCAAATGGCAGATTGTCCCACAGTTCTTGCTCTGGGGACAACTCAAAAATTTTGGATTTCCTCCTCAGTGGGTACAGTGGGGTTGATTTACTAAAACTGGAGAGTGCAAAATCTGGCTTTGCATAGAAACCAATCAGCTTCCATTTTTTTTTAGGGAAAGCTTAATAGGGCAAGTTAAAGTTAGAAGCTGATTGGTTACTATGCACAGCTGCAGCAGATCTGAGTGCTCCAGTTTTAGTAAATCAACCCCACAGACAACAAAAACAACCTACCCATGTCATTAAAAACAAAAACAAAAATAATTGCCTTTATATGCACTTTAATGTTTAAGATAACCTTGCATACACCAATATTATTTAGAAATGCTTTTGCATATAGCCCATGGTATTTTCGGTAGCCTCCTTGTGTGATTGGATCTTCACTTATTCCAAATGTGATTTAAACTAAAATTCATGCAAATTGTTATAAAAGCCCAACTCCAGTCAACATTTTCCTTTTGAGCTCTGAGTAGGTCAGACAAGATATACAACCTCTTTTAGGTGTGAGTTGATGTGTGATGTCTGAAGGAGATTTTCCCTTGCTTCCTAAAAGGCCTTGTTTTCAGTTGGGGTAGTGAAAATAGGTGGTTGAGCTGCATTTTTTTTTTAAGCATTCAGGAGGTGGCAATATTGCCTACTGCCTTGCTGGCCTGTGAAAAGCAATTCACTGTGTATAGCTTTTCATAGGCAACACAAGTGTAAATATTTGTGTATGTGTTATGCCGCGTACACACGACCGTTTTTAATGTCATTGAAAAAAACGACGTTTTTCTCGACGTGATTCTCCTCAAGCCTGCCTTACCTACACACTATCATGAAAAAAAATGCTTGAGCAAAGCGCAAAATATACGACGGCACTATAAAGGGGAAGTTCCATACAGATGGCGCCACCCTTTGGGCTGCTTTTGCTGATCCTTGTGTTAGTAAAGTTTGGTGAGAGACGATTTGCGCTTTTCAGTCTCTGTGCTCTTCAGTCTGTTACAGCGTGACAAATGTGCTATCTCCATTACGAACGCTAGTTTTACCAGAACAAGCGCTCCCGTCTCATCACTTGCTTCTGAGCATGCGCATTTTTTTTCACGTCGTTAAAGCCTACACACGGCCATTTTTCATGACGAGAAAAACGACGACGTGAAAAACGACGAGAAAAATTAGAGCATGTTCCAAATTTTTAATGCCCATTTTTCACGTCTTGAAAAATGCTCTGGAACCCACACACGATCGTTTTTAATGACCAAATTAAAAAATTACATTTTTCTCGTCATGAAAAATGGTCGTGTGTACGCGGCATTAATGTTGGAGAGTACCCCTCATTTCCATTCTGTTAAAATGTTGTCAGCATGACTGGTAGTGAGGGACGTGATTGAAAACCTGATAGTGATTTCAACCCTTTCCCACTCTGAAGCTGATTAAAATATTTTCAAGCTGGTTATACCCTTTAACGTGTATTTATTACTAATGTACAATTTAAATGAAAAACACTTGTGTTACCCTCTGAAGAGCAATCCCTTGTGTCTTAAAAGGGTGATTGGTAGACAGTGAGGAGGTGGTAAAAACACAGCTCCCCTACATGTTGTTACCCCCCACCACAAGGATAAACAAGCACTAAGAAAGGGTGATTTGAATACATATTTTGTTGCATTACGTCATCTGGGTTTTAAGATCTACTTACACTTATGCACATAGAATGTGGTTTCCGAAATGCTTTAAGCCTCACTTCAGGCTCTTTACTGTATTCTTTTAATGCACTGGTTTTTGCTCTGTTTCCTTGACAAGATACATATATATTTCATATTATTATGGTATTTGATCTCTGCTTCTGTGTAATGAATTATTAAAATGATCACCTAATTGATTACTTAATTGCGCTGCTACCTTCTGCAGAAAAAGGGGTCAAGATACTCTCATCCTCTTACTGCAGATAAATCTCTGGATATCACTGCCTTGATGTCATGCATGAGTAAGGTATAAAGCAGAGTAGCATTGAGCCATTTCCATCAGTGATTGGTTGAACTAGGAGATGGATATTGGGAAAGTTCTGAAAACCCCAAAAATTGTCTAGTTTATTGTTTCTTAACCAGTGGGTAATTTTGATCAAGGAACAACTGCTGCTGTTTAAAATACGTTTATAACAAAAAGTTTGCATTATTAATGAATCCTACATAAACCACACCACAAATGTGTTACAGTATAGTATTTTCAGCAGCTTGCTAGCACTGGCGTGTTCCCACATCAAACCTGAAATATTATCTAGAAAAATTACAGCGCTTTTTATTGCAAATAAATAGTGAAAAAGAGAAAAAACAAAACAAACATTGTCCAGTGTGCTGAAAAATATATATAACCACTCCGAAATCTGCATTTCATGTTGCATTCTCAATATTAATCTCTTTAGTAAATAAATAGGACTTAACAACAACATGCAAATGTAAGTTATATCAGTGTAAAAGCATTTGCCAGTTATTTCAGAATTACCATTTGAGCGCTGGAAAATTTCCCCCCTTTAGGACCAGGATTTTTTTTTTGCTATTTGGCACTATGCTACTTTAACTGGCAATTGCACGGCCATGCAACACTACGCATATAAAATTATTACCATTTTTTTTCACACAAATAGATCTTTCTTTTGGTGGTATTTGATCACCACTGAGTTTTTTTATTTTTTATTATATAAACGAAAAAAAGAACAATTGTGAAAAAAAAATATATATATTTTTCACTTTCTGTTATAAAACATATCCAATAAAAAAAATCAAATGTATTCATAAATTTAGACCAAAATGTATTCTGCTGTCTTTGGCAAAAAAAATACCAATAAGTGTATACTGATTGGTTAGTGTGAAAGTTATAGTGTCTACAAAAAAAGGTATATATACTGTAATTTTTATTTATTTTTGTCTACTAGTAATGATGGTAATGAGCTAGTTATTGGGGGAATGTGATAATGCAGCAGAAAATCTGGCACTAACTGATGCTGGGTGGGAACTGACCAACTGGCACTGACATCACCAATGATACTAATACAGTCTTCAGTGATAATACCGCCGTGTCTCGCTCAATTCACAGTGTTGAGCTCCGTTCCCTGCGAGCGTTGCGACGCACGGGGACGGAGTTCGGCGCCAAATTCAAAAAGTAAAAAACACAGTATAGATACAGTATACTGTAATCTTACAGATTACAGTACTGTATAAAATAATTACACACCCCCTTTGTCCCTAGTGGTTTGTCCAGTGCCCTGCATGCACTTTTACATTATAAATACTTTTCTTTCTGCCTGGAAACTGGAGATTGTCCATAGCAACCAAAAAGTGTTCCTATATGTCCAAAGTGGTTTTAGACCAGCTAGAAAACAGCGATAGTAAATTAGAATCACTTGCATAATTGAGCGATAGTGATTTGTGGGGAAATTCGTCATCAAACACTGAAAAAAACTTTTATTATTATTATATTATTATTTGTTATAATATTTTTATAGTTATTTATTATATTATACTTTATGATTTCATGTTTCAAACTTTATCATACCCGGGATGCCTACTAGACTCCTGTTTGGACAGATTTAAGTGAGTTATTACTAAGAATTACAGGCCTACAATATAAAACGCCAAATTTCCATGCAAAATAACGGTACCGCTTTCAGCACCTAAAATCTGAAATAATCATACCGCCAGGGAGGTTAAGTGGGTAATGGCTTCAACCTTCCATGAAAATGCTCCCCCACTCAAAATAAACACATACAAATGCTTTTGGCTAAATCTTATTCTTTACTATCCATACAAATACACTCACTTGCTAATGTACACTGTACACTGTGGTAAAATAATGTGTATATCCCCTTAATATCTATGTTGATTGTGAGCATCACAACTCAGTCCGGTGCCTGCTCACTTCCGGCCATAGTATGATGATGTCACTGGCTCCGCCCTTATGTGTTACGTCACTATACATGTGACTTCTTTGGAGGACCTTCCTCAGCAATCATTGTTCAGCAGGCCCTAGCATTTTCACATGGGGGCATGCCTATTCAAATATAAATGGAACTTCTCATAGCTGCTATTGGTATTTTTGAATTGAGAGGTTGTGGGCAAAGCAGAGGTGAGATTTTCTACAGCAGGTATACTAGACAGCTTATGCTTCTGAATACCTGGTGCTGCCTTTTAGATTTGCAATGTTTATTTTAACCACAAGAAGAGGAAGGATGTTAACATCTGACGGTTATGAGGTGATAACACTTTCCTAACATCCCTTGTCCAAGTTAGTTTAGCAATACTTCTAAAGAATCATTGCACGTAATTTTATTACGATAGATAGCAACTTCATGTCTAAGAGGATTTACGTACAGTATGCTTTGAATCTTGCAAGTTGTTTGTGTTTTCATTTGTCAAATGTGTCAATTTCTTCTGCAAGTTACACATTCTGATTATTAGCTGCCAAAGTTAACTTCTCCTGTTAACAAGCTGGTGATTGGTTGCGCTGACCACCTAGCAACCAATCACCAGCTTGTTAATAGGAAAAGTTCATTTTGCCAGCTCTCGCTCCCCTGCCCAGTGCTGTGCTTCGCTGTAACTCTCTCTGCATCCTAAATCAGTGAAAGTGCCATTTATTTGTTTGAATTTTTTTTATATATAGCATTAAAATATTTACTTAACAAGGCAGTAATGATGTGAACAGTGCCTATAGTAGCCAATCATATTTTATCCTTATTTTATTTATCACGGACAGATCAATGGAATATGCTTAATGTTAATATTGTTAACTACTTAAGCCCCGGACCATTTTGGCTGGTTAAAGACCTTTTGCGATTCGGCATTGCGTCACTTTAACTGACAATTGCGCGGTCGTGCGACATGGCTCCCAAACAAAATAGAAGTTATTTTTTTCCCACAAATAGATCTTTCTTTTGGTGGTATTTGATCACCTCTGCGGTTTTTATTTTTTGCGCTATAAACAAAAATAGAGCGACAATTTTGAAAAAAATACAATATTTTTTACTTTTTGCTATAATAAATATCCCCAAAAAATATATAAAAACATTTTTTTCCCTCAGTTTAGGCCGATACGTATTCTTCTACATATTTTTGGAAAAAAAATCGCAATCATCGCAAGTTATAGCGTTTACAAAATAGGGGATAGTTTTATGGCATTTTTATAAAAAAAATTTTTAACTAGTAATGGCGGCGATCAGTGATTTTTTTCGTGACTGCGACATTATGGCGGACACATCGGACACTTTTGACACATTTTTGGGACCATTGTCATTTTCACAGTGATCAGTGCTATAAAAATGCACTGGTTACTGTGAAAATGACACTGGCAGTAAATGGGTTAACCACTAGGTGGCGCTGTAGGGGTAAAGTTTTCTCTGCATTGTGTTTCTAACTGAGGGGGGGTTGGGCTCTGTGTCACATGACACTGATCTTCGCTCCGAGTACACGGAGCCGAGATCAGTGTCATTGTCACTAGGCAGAGCAGGGAGATGCTTGTTTACACAAGCATCTCCCTGCTCTATGCCTCTGCGAGACGATCGCGGGGATCCCCGCGGTGATCGAGTCCACGGGACCCGCGGTCTGACTCGCAGGGAAGGCGGCAGGGTCGCGAGCGCGCTGGCGGCGCTCGCGTGACCACACGGCAGGCATTTAAAGGGCCACGTACAGGTACGTGATTATGCCTGTCCGTGCCATTCTGCCGACGTATATCTACAGTGCGCGGTCCTTAAGCGGTTAAAGTTGCTGTTAATATTTATTTTTGTCATTTAATCCTGCCGTAACCACTTCCAGACCGCCACACGACTATATACGTCGGCACTTTGAAGCAGGATATCTCTGTTATGGCAGCAGCTAGCTGCCTTAACCCAGATATCCTCGTCTTCAGGCGGTGATCCGGTTTGCGATAATGGTGGTCTCTGTGGCGGATTTGCCATAAGATCACCGTTATTGGCGGCGGGAGAGGGCTCCCCTCCCGCCGCTTTCTCGTGCCCTCCGCCGCTTAACGAGACGTTGGTAGCGGCGGAGGTGATCGGGTCCTGTCCGTGGCTGGGTATGGAGACGGATGATCTCCCTTGCGGCTTCACTGCCCGTTTCCTACTGTGCATGTGCGAGTCTAGCAGTGTTTTCTGAATGGGCGACTGCTCTCTGGGATACACACAGTTCCCAGAAGGCAGCGCGCACCATTCCCCAGAAGATAACGCGAGGATGAAGAAGACCAGCCGCGGAGGATGAAGAGGCAGATTAGGAAGATCCGCATAGCAACCGCTATTTCTGGTAAGTAAAATTTTTTATTTATTTCTAGTTTGTTTTTCTATTTATTTGTAGATTTTTGGTGATTTTTCTTTTTTAGGGTGGAACTCCACTTTAAGAGGACCTGTCATGCTTTTTTCTATTTTAAGGGATGTTTACATTCGTT
Source organism: Rana muscosa (assembly GCA_029206835.1). NCBI lineage: Eukaryota > Metazoa > Chordata > Amphibia > Anura > Ranidae > Rana > Rana muscosa. The sequence goes on along the minus strand of CM055116.1, from coordinate 510,744,174 downwards.
GTAATAGGAATAAAAATGACCCATTTTTTTTTTTTTAAAAACAGTGTCAAAATAAATAAAATAAAGTAAAATAAATAAGAAAAATAAAAAAATAATTGAAAGCGCCCCGTCCCGACTAGCTCGCGCGCAGAAGCGAACGCATCCGCGAGCAGCGCCCACATATGAACACAGTGTTCAAACCACACATGTGAGGTATCACCGCGATCGTTAGAGCGAGTGCAATAATTCTAGCCCTAGACCTCCTCTGTAAAACATACAACCTGTCAAATTTTTTAAACGTCGCCTATGGAGGTTTTTAAGCGTAAAAGTTTGTCACCATTCCACAAGCAGGCGCAATTTTGAAGCGTGACATGTTGGGTATCAATTTACTCAGCGTAACATTATCTTTTACAATATAAAAAAAATTGGGCTAACTTTACTGTTGTCTTATTTTTTAATTAAAAAAAGTGTATTTTTTCCTAAAAAAGTGCACTTGTAAGACCGCTGCGCAAATACGGTGTGACATAAAGTATTGCAATGACCGCCATTTTATTCTCTAGGGTGTTAGAAAAAAAAATTATAATGTTTGAGGGTTCTAAGTAATTTTCTAGCAAAAAAAAATTGTTTTTAACTTGTAAAGAACCTATCTGAAAAAGAGGCTTGTTCCTTAAGTGGTTAAACACTTAACAGTGTCATTTCACGAGATATTTTACAAGGGTGTGTTTAGGGAAGGGGCATATGTGGCAAGTAACTCTTAAGGCCTTGCTAGTAGCTCAGGCCTTGAAATTTTGAGCCCTGAATATACCAGCATTGAGCTTTATAAAAGACATACCTAAAGTGAAAAAATGTCATTGCCAATGGGCGCAGAGTCAAAATTTAAAAATGTTGAATAGCATTTCAGTAAATCTGCATTCACCTCATTATTCATCATGTTCCATTATCAATAAGAGGAAAGTTTATATTTTTAAATTTCTACATATGATTGCTTATTTGCAAGTAACACAACTTCAGAGGGTTACGTGAAATTTCTACTACTTTAGTAACTGAAATTCAAAAAATCTCTGTCATATTAGGTTCACTCTATACAGCATATCGACCTTTGAGGGATTCGTTGCAGCAGTGGCAGTGGTGGATAGTGCCGCCATTTGTCAGACAACTCACAAAGCATGTCATCAACACTCCATCCATATACAGTGCCTTGCAAAAGTATTCACCCCCTTGGCTTTTTACCTATTTTGTTACATTGCAGCCTTTAGTTCAATGTTTTTTTTTTTATTTGAATTATATGTGATATATCAGAACACAATAGTCTAAGTTGGTGAAGTAAAATTAGAAAAATATATACATAAAACTATTTCTCAGAATTAAAAAAATGATAATTGCCATGTGGGTATGTATTCACACACTTTTGTTATGAAGCCCATAAAAAGCTCTGGTGCAAACAATTACCTTCAGAAGTCACATAATTAGTGAAATGATGTCCACCTGTGTGCAATCTAAGTGTCACATGATCTGTCATTACATATACACACCTTTTTGAAAGGCCCCGGAGGCTGCAACACCTAAGCAAGAGGAACTTTTTGGCCATCAAAGAAAACACTATGTCTGGGGCAAACCCAACACATCACATCACCCAAAGAACACCATCCCCACAGTGAAACATGGTGGTGGCAGAATCATGCTGTGGAGATGTTTTTCAGCAGTCGGGACTATGAAACTGGTCAGAGTTGAGGAACAAATGGATGGTGCTAAATAAAGGGATATTCTTGAGCATATCCTTTACCACTCTGTGTGTGATTTGAGGTTAGAACGGAGATTCACCTTCCAGCAGGACAATGACCCCAAGCACACTGCTAAAGCAACACTTGAGTGGTTTAAGGGGAAACATGTGTAGCGGGGGTTTAAATTTAGGGGGATACACCTGGGTGGTAGTATGACCCAGGTGTGTATAAATCATGAAAGGATTTGGACCATGGTTAATTCGTGGAGGACTTGGTGGTGTACTGTTCTCCTTGGCCTGTAGGTGGCGGGGTTCCCACAGGCCTAAGGTAGATTCACTGCCACAGTGCTGGCCTTTTTGTCCCTTTCCGGCGATGGTGCGGCAGGGGCGGGGAACCTGCCGTGACGTCGCGGGAGGAGATAAAGGGGAGAGACACCCTCGCCACAAGGTCTTTTTCCTGCATCGCGCGCCCAGGCACCTTCGGCCTGGGTGCGGGCGGTTCGGAGTTCCGGTCCAGGCACCCTAGGCCTGGCCGGAGCGGAGTTGGCTTCCATCCCAGGCACCTTCAGCCTGGGGTGAGGTACTAAACCGGAGGCCTGGGGCCCAGTGACTTCGACTGGGTCCCGCGAGGGCGGAGGAGTCCGAGGGTCCCTGAGGTGGAGGGGCCCAAGTCTGAGGTGAGGAGGCCGGGGAGGTCACCCGTCCGGAGAGTCCAGAGCAGCATCAACCCGGTGACGGATGGGCCTCCGGTAACTCCCTTGGAGAGTCGTCTCCCCCTGACAGGGGCCACAACGCAGCGGAGGTACTCCTATCTACATTCTATTGAGTCGCTGGTAGAGACTCACAAGTTCTAAGTTCTCTCTAGCCAAGGCTATAGTAACTGCTGGTGAAACCACAGTGGTTTAGCGTACAATCAGGATAGTGCCTCGACCTGCTCACCCCACCATATTGAACTGTTATTGGGTCTCAACCAGTTGGCTGGTAAAGAACTGTTTGATTGTGAGTGTGACAATAAAACAAGAGTTGGACCCTAATCGGTGTGTGGTACTCTGGTTAATGGGAGCAAAGGGAAGTGTCAGCACAGCAAGACTTGGTCATTAACTGAAACGCACAGGCCCGAGGAAAAGAATTGGTACTGGCCTTCACCTCACCCACTGCCATGGGGAGGACATGGGCCGTAGCGCATCTCACCCTCACATACGAAATACCCCTAGCCAAAGAAGATGAGGTGAGGGCGCTACACATGTAAATGTGTTGGAAGGGCCTAGTCAAAGCCCAGATCTCAATCCAAAAGAAAATCTGTGGTCAGACTTAAAGATTGCTGTTCACAAGCGCAAACCATCCAACTTGAAGGAGCTGGAGCAGTTTTGTAAGAAGGAAAGGGCAAAAATCCCAGTGGTAAGATGTGGCAAGCTCATAGAGACTTATTCAACGCGACTTGGAGCCATGATAGCCGCAAAAGGTGGCTCTACAAAATATTGACTTTAGAGGGGTGAATAGTTATGCACATTGACTTTTTCTGTTATTTTGTCCTATTTGTTGTTTCCTTCACAATAAAAAAAAAACATCTTCAAAGTTGTGGGCATGTTCTGTAAATTAAATGATGCAAATCCTCAAACAATCCATGTTAATTCCAGGTTGTGAGGCAACAAAACATGAAAAATGCCAAGGGGGTGAATACTTTTGCAAGGCACTGTATACTCATGCCTATTTATTGATCACATCGTTACAGCAATTATTTGGAGCCATTACATGGACCCCTATAATCAGGCAGCAGTGATACCAACATTAGAACTAAGCCTCCATAAATTGAAAACAAGAACCAATCACGAGAACAGTCAAACCCATCCAGTACAATAAATTAAATTACCAAAAACAAAGACAAGGCTACTTGCGTTAACTCAAACTACAATTCAGTGATTTTATTTATATAGTGCATTAAATATTCAAATCACTGAGTCAACATAGAATAAGCTGAGAGAAGGCAGTACTGCCCTTCCTTTTAAAGTGCTTTTCTATACAGGACTGATAAACACAAATTCGTATTGTCACTTTGCCTATTTTAGGTAAAATAACAGTGTCTGCACATAGCTCACCCCAAGGCATTTATACTTACAACACCAGGCTCCCTCACCACTTTCCTACACTGTCAGAGCCCCCAGGAACAGTGTTGGGCTGCTGGATATGGAGAAGCACAAGATAAGTTACGAGGGCATGTTTAGGGGCAGAATTAGGGGTGGGGCAGGGTAGGGGTTGGGTGGGGCAACTGTGGGTGTAACTCTAAAGGCCTGGCTAGTAGCTCAGGGCTTGAAATTTTGAGCCCTGAATATACCATCACTGAGCTTTATAAAAGACATACCTGTGAGAAAATGCCATTGCCAATGGAGCTCAGAGACAATGTATAAATTTTAAAATGTTGGGTAGCATTTCTAAAGAAGCTGCTTATTCCCGTAAATCTGCATTCACCTCATTATTCAACGTGTTCAATTATCAGTAAGAGGAAATGTTTATATTTTTCAATTCCTGCATATGATTTGTTATTTGAAAGTAACACAACTTCACAGGGCTACATGAAATTTTCACTACTTTAGTAACTGAACTCCAAAAATCTCTGTCATGTGAGGTTCACTCTATACAGCATATCGACCTTTGAGGGATTGGATGCAGCAGTGGCAGTGGTGGATAGTGCCACCATTTGTCAGTCAACTCACAAAGCATGTCATCAACACTCCACCCATATAAAGTTGTGCTCATAAGTTTTCATACCCTGGCAAAGATTAGGATTTCTTGGCCATTTTTCAGAGAATATGAATGATAACACAAAAACTTTTCTTTCACGCATGGTTAGTGTTAGGCTGAAGCCATTTATTATCAATCAACTGTGTTTACTCTTTTTATATCATAATCACAACATAAACTACTCAAATGACCCTGATCAAAAGTTTACATACCCCAGTTCTTAATACCGTGTATTGCCCCCTTTAAAATTAATGACAGCTTGAAGTCTTTTGTGATATTTGTGGATGAGGCTCTTTATCTTCTCAGATGGTAAAGCTGCCCATTCCTCTTGGAAAAAAGCCTCCAGTTCCTGTAAATTCTTGGGCTGTCTTGCATGAACTGCACGTTTGAGATCTCCCCAGAGTGGCTCAATGATATTGAGGTCAGGAGACTGAGATGGCCACTCCAAAACCTTCACTTTATTCTGCTGTAGCCAATGACAGGTCAACTTGGCCTTGTGTTTTGGATCATTGTCATGTTGGAATGTCCAAGTACGTCCCATGCGCAGCTTCCTCGCTGAGGAATGCAAATGTTCCTCCAGTATTTTTTGATAACATACTGCATTCATCTTGCCATCAATTGTGACCAAATTTCCTGTGCCTTTGTAGCTCACACATCCCCAAAACATCAGCGATCCACCTCCGTGTTTCACAGTAGAAATGGTGTACCTTTCATCATAGGCCTTGTTGACTCCTTTCCAAATGTAGCGTTTATGGTTGTGGCCAAAAAGCTCAATTTTGGTCTCATCACTTCAAATGACTTTGTGCCAAAAAGTTTGAGGCTTGTCTCTGTGCTGTTTGGCATATTGTAAGCGGATACTTTGTGGCATTTGCGTAGTAATGGCTTTCTTCTGGTGACTCGACCATGCAGCCCATTTTTCTTCAAGTGCCTCCTTATTGTGCATCTTAAAACAACCACACCACATGTTTTCAGAGAGTCCTGTATTTCATCTAAAGTTATTTGTGGGTTTTTCTTTGCATCTCAAACAATTTTCCTGACAGTTGTGGCTGAAATTTTAGTTGGTCTACTTGACCATGGTTTGGTTTCAATAGAGCCCCTCATTTTCCACTTCTTGATTAGAGTTTGAACACTGCTAATTGGCATTCTCAATTCCTTGGATATCTTTTTATATCCCTTTCCTGTTTTATACAGTTCAACTACCTTTTCCCGCAGATCATTTGTCAATTCTTTTGCATTCCCCATGACTCAGAACCCAGAAACGTCAGTGCAGCACTGGATGAAAGATGCAAGGGTCTGTCAGGAGTCCAGAAACTCATTGACCTTTTATACACACACACTAAATTACAAGCAAACAGATCACAGGTGAGGATGGTTACCTTTTATAACCATTCAAACCCCTTTGTGTCAACTTGTGTGCATGTTATCAGGCCAAAATCACCAGGGTATGTAAACTTTTGATCAGGGTCATTTGGGTAGTTTCTGTTGTGCTTATGATTTAAAAAGAGTAAACACAGTTGATTGATAATAAATGTCTTCAGCCAAACACTAACCATGAGTGAAAGAAAAGTTTTTTTGTTATCATTCATATTCTCTGAAAAATGTAAACTTATGATCACAACTGTATATACTCAAGCCAATTTATTGATCACATCATTACAGAAACTAGTTGGAGCCATCACATGGACCCATATAATCCGGCATCAGTGATACCAACATTAGAACGAAGCCTCCATAAATTGAAAACAAAAACCAATTACGATAACAGTCAAATCCACCCAGTACAACTAAATTACCAAAAACAAAGACAAAGCTACTTGCCTTAACTAAAACTAAAAATTGAGTGATTTTATTTATATAATGCATTAAATATTCAGATCACAGGGTCAAAATAGAATAAGCTATGAGAAGACAGTACTGCCCTTCCTTCTAAAGTGCTTTTCTATACAGAACTGATATAAACACAAATTCATATTGTCACTTGCCCATTTAGCTCACCCCAAGGCATATATACTTACAACACCAGGCTCCCTCACCATTTTCCTACACTGTCAGAGCCCCCAGGGAACAGAATTGGGCTGCTGGATATGGAGGAGCACAAGATGGAACAGTGCTCAGGCCTGAGCAGCCAATCACAAGGCCCAAAACACTGTCATGTAAGGGGTTCCATGTAGTCACCCGCATCTTAGCTCTGAAACCAGTGAACACCAGAGCCTAAGCAAGCAGGAATTCTACAGTGGGAAGACAGCGAGGGAGCATGGCCAGGTAAAATACAGTGTCTTTTTGAACTAGCTGCATTAAAATACATTCTTCTTTAAATAAACTCATAATTGCAATGCTTGTTTTTTTGTTTTTTTTTACTTCCTGGAGTTCAGCTTTAAAATAGACTTGTCAAGTAGTCTATTAACAATACCAGCTGTAGGGAAGTAGAAATCTATCTTATGAAGTACACTTATGTTTGTGCAACCTCTCATGCAGGATGCACCATATGATCACCTATTTTTAGTGCATCCTGCCTTGAAGGCCACACAAATCTTTAAACATTGTGTGTTCCATACGGGAAAAAAAGAGACACTCCTGAGATATTTCTGTAAATACAGCTATGGTATTTTATTTATCTGTTGAGAATGGGAGGTGCACATTTACATGTGCATAAATTACAAGGGTACATTTAAATTTCAAAATCTTTTTGTTCTTGGGATTTCAAAGAATATTCTATGAAACTCATTTAATTTCATAAATTGTGGCCCTAAATTGCATCCAGGGCCAATCATCAACAGGTAATTACTACATGTTCAATTACATTAGAAAAGCCATGAATGACTGCGGATACTGTCAGTCTCCCATTACTTTGAATGGATCAGCTGTATGCAGGAGATTCCTCTGAGTCTCCCACGGGAAACCCAAGTTGGCCCCATAAATCAGCAACTGCTAATGGTTTAATTTTGATAAAACTCCATGGATGCAAAAAATAAAAGTAGCTTATTTCAGTTTCAGTGTTTTTAGTTTAATCTTCTGCCCAAAGGTAATGGGTGTAGGTTGGGATGATTTCAAAAGCAGTTTATAAGATATTTTGCATATAAAAATATCAGTCGTCTACATGAAAGTTTTGATTTTATTCCCACCTCACTGGATGTAATTTGACTTGAACGAACATCGGATTTGTTTTGTTAAAATCTGTTAATGTTTCATGAAGTACTGTAACAGTTGCACTTCGGTTTCAGTATGTAAATGTCATCTACTGCCAGCAAGCATCTGTAAATGTTTAACACCTTTTGTCTACTGAATGTTTCCGTAGAACTAAGTGAGAAAAAGCTTTAACAGTTTATAGACTTTTGATTCATGCATGCACATAGAATTGGTAATTTACACTAGGAATGAATAGATTTATAAGACATTTATAACTGGTTAGTAATAGATGACCATCCATTATGCTGACGTCTCAGAATTACTCCAAAAAGCTGCTCTATTGGAATTTAAAGGAAACTTAGAAACTTAAGCTGCCCATGCGTTAGTTTTTTTTTTTTTCAGCCCACTGGACACAAATGAGGTGGATGGAGGAATTACCCCCACTGGTAAAATGTATTCTGATGGCTGCACCTGTCGCTGTAAGAATGCACTGATCAGCAGGTGCAGCTGAATCACTGCAGCTGCTGATCCAGAAAACTTTGCCAACAAATCGCTTCAACAAAAGTTAGTCAAACAATACATTTCTTTCAAGCAAAGACTGACACACACTGATCGATATTCGGCTGATCCCAGCTGAATTTTGATCAGTGTATGGCCAGTTTTATACTGAGAAGATATGGAAACTGCCATTGCTTACATCCCCTTTCAAAAATAGCAGTTGCCTGGCTGTCATGTTTATCTATAGTCTTTATTGCTTTTAAAATAATTGGAAACCAGTATGCAGACCACTGGCCTTGTACAAGTTAGCTCTAACCTTACTCGTTATCCGTTTTTTGAGCTACAGTATCTCACAAAAGTGAGTACACCCCCTCACATTTTTGTAAATATTTTATTATATCTTTTCTTGTGACAACACTGAAGAAATTATACTTTGCTATAATGTAAAGTAGTTATTGTACAGCTTGTATAACAGAGTAAATTTGCTGTTCCCTCAAAATAACTCAACACACAGCCGTTAATGTCTAAACCGCTGGCAACAAAAGTGAGTACACCCCTAAGTGAAAATGTCCAAATTGGGCCCAATGTGTCAATATTTTGTGTGGCCACCATTATTTTCCAGCAATGCCTTTACCCTCCTGGGCATGTAGTTAACCAGAGCTTCACAGATTACCACTGGAGTCCTCTTCCACTCCTCCATGACGACATCACAGAGCTGGTGGATCTTAGAGACCTTGCGCTCATCCACTTTCTGTTTGAGGATGCACAACATACCCTTATTACAAATGTAGCACCCTCTACCATAGGTAGGTGCTAGAATAGTATTTTTCTAGGAAATACTGTCAGTGCAGGCAAATTTAGGCAGGCCTATGCTTTAGGCTAGGCCTGCTTGTTTTAAACTGAAGCTGGGAGTGGTTAGTGTAGCAGTGGGTGTGACCACCTGTTCTCTGGCTCTGAGGTGCCTCCCCTATTTCAAGGGAGATTGTTCTGGAATAGGGGCTGGGCCTGAAGCTGGAGTGGCAGGCAGCTCATGTGAGGAGCCCTGACCAATCCCCATTCGGCATTGGCAGGGGGCAGGCCTCCCATATAAGCTGAGGTCACATGCTGCTGGGGAGGATTGTCGGCCTGGAGAAGTGGAGAATGGAATACAAGGCAGTTGCTGTACAGCGTCCCCATTCGGGGTGGGGCGCCGAACGCGGAGTGGCCCAGGGAGAGCTCTGTGAGGGAACCTTATCCTTACACGGTCATGGATGAGGTCCGATTCTGTACACGGTCACAGAGGAGGAATACCTGGAGCAGAATGGCAGGAGGTGCTACTGGAACGTATTTCCGGATAAAGTTCTCCATCATGGACTTGGCAGGAGAAGGTCAGTATGTATACCACAGTGGAGCGCTGGAGCAGAAGAGAGAGAGAGACTGTGGGGAGTAGTGTCAAGTCGCTGTGGCCTGAGGGCGCAGGATTTGCATGTCGGACTAGCTGGGAGCAGTAGTCCACCTGTTACCATGTGCTACTAAAACTGCTAGGCCACCGGGGAGAGGTACTGTCTGCCTCTGGCCTAGTATAAGCACTCAAGTAACAGCATCAAAGGAATTTTCTACAGTAACTAAGTACAGCCAGGGTGGCACTATTGGAATCGAACTTCCCCTTTATACTGCCGTCGTACGTGTTGTAAGTCACCGCGCTTTACAACTACGAGATTTGAAATTGACAGTGCGTATGCAAGGAAAGCTTGACAAGAATCCTGTCAAGCTTGACAAGAATCTCGTTGAGAAAAACAGTTTTTTTTGCGACGAGATTCTCGGCCGTGTGTACGAAGCTTTACAGTTTTGCAGTAAAGGATTTTTTACAAGAGGAGAAGAGTCCTGGGTAGTGACATTCTGCAGGAGCTAGTGCAGAGGAGGAGATGCAATAGTCTGCATGGAGATATGCAGGGGAAGAGACTGTGAATGTTAGAAGTGCATCAGTTTCAGGGCTAAAATCTACTATTCAAATGTTCTCTAAAGCCCTGTACACACGATCGGTTTTACCGATGAAAACAGTCCGATGGACTTTTTTCATCGGACAAACCGATCGTGTATGGGCCCCAAAGGTCTTTTTTCCATTGGTGTTAAAAAATAGAACATGTTTTAAATTTATCCGATGGAAAAAAAAACGCTAGCAAATTACTATAGTCTGTGGGGAACTCCATCTGATAAAAAACCCACGCATGCTCAGAATCAAGTCGACGCATGCTCAGAAGCATAGAACTTCATTTTTCTTGGCTCGTCGGAGTGTTTTACATCACAGCGTTTGAGACGATCGGTTTTTTGACTGATGGTGTGTAGGCAAGACTGATGGAAGTCAGCTTCATCGGATTTCTGATGGAAAAATCCATCGGTTTAAAATCCATAGGAAATCCGATCGTGTGTACAGGGCTTAAGTGTGATGGCAAATCAACAAGTGCTATGAGCATCCCATATCCTCCTTACCCCAACCAAGTTATGTCCCTCAATAAACAGAAACAAAACAACGCAAATGACTGCTCATTGTCTCAGAAGTGATATATGGGGGTCTGGAAGCAGGGTGATTTGGTGGATGTTTGTTACTAGTAGCAACCAAGCGCTACACATATATTTACAATATTAGGTTTCAACCTACAATACAGATATTTAGAACAAATTTTCATCTGTGCCAGTCTAAATGGCAGCATACTGGCAAGAAATTTATCAATGGACCTTCAGATACTCATATCCTTGATTTTGGAAATCATTGATCCATAGAAACCAAAGTTGTCTAGTGTAAATATGTGAGGTTTCAAGTGACCCTTGTGCCCAGCAAAGGGCTGGAAATATAAATTCCAATTTTACTTAGAGAGAAATTAGAAGGACAAAATAATAACATTGACAGACATGTTAAGTATGGTCTATTATGTTCAGTAATATGCACATAACTAGCAGTAATGTTTTATCACCTCCCATCAGTTATACCAATGTCCTGTAATATAGTATTGTATGAGAAAGTATTGCACAGTGATAAGATGGGAGAAGTATTTATGTTCAGCAACAGGTTATTATCACTCATGTTTTGACTCTCTCAAACTTTGCAGCAATTGAAAAGGATGGGAAAAATTTACAATCAAAAGTACAAATTATTTAAAACTGAAAATTAACCACTTCAATACCAGGCACTTACGCAACTTCCTGCCCAAGCCAATTTTCAGCTTTCAGCGCTGTCGCATTTTGTTTCAACAAATAGAGCTTTCTTTTGGTGGTATTTGATCACCTCTTCGATTTTTATTTTTTGCGCAACAAATAAAAAAAGACCGTTTTTAAAAAAAAATAAGTACGTTTTCTTCTTCAATGATGGGCACTGATATGGCTGCACTGATGGGCACTGATAAGGCGGCACCGATGGGCACCAATGAGGTAGCACCAATGAGGTGGCACTGATGAGGTGGCACTGATTGGCACTGATATGCGGCACTGATAGGCACTGATTGGCGGCACTAATGGGCACTGATAGGTGTCCACTGGTATGCAGCACTGATGGGCACTCATAGGCAGCACTGATGGGCACTCATAGGCGGCACTGATGGGCACTCATAGTCGGCACTGATGGGTACTTATGGGTGGCACTGATGGGTACTTATGGGTGGCACTGATAGGTGGCACAGATGGGCACTGATGGTCACTGATAGGTGGGCACTGATGGGCATGGATGGGCGCTGAGAGGTGGCACTGATGCACACTGATGGGTGGCACTGATGATACTGACGGGTGGCATTGCTGGGCATCACTTGTCTTGACTGATCCATAATGTTGCCAGTCAGTGCCCATTTGTGGGCACTGATTGGCATGTATTGGGCATATTTTTTTTATATGTGGATGGCCAGGGGGTACATACCTGGCCATCCACATTTTAGGTGCTTCTCTGGTGGTCCTGGCGGCTTCCCTGGTGGTCCAGTGTGGGCATCCGTGGGGGGGGGCTGTCAGAAGCGAGTGAGGAAAAGCCGATCAACGGCTCTTCCTGTTTAAATTGTGATCAACCGTGATTGGACACGGCTGATCACATGGTAAAGAGCCTCCGCCAGAGGCTCTTTACCGAGATCGGTGTAGCGGTGTGTCAGACTGACACACCGCACCACTGATCGCCACGATGCGCACCCCCACAGGCGCCCGGCGGCTGTTATCCTGCTGGATGTCATATTACGTCCAGTCAGGATAATGCACCCACCGCCCGGCCGTCATTTTGCCGGGCGGTAAGTGGGTAAAGTCAAAAGCGTGGAAGGATCAGAACCTCTATCAAGCTTTTACTGCTGTCTGTGACTCATCTGAAAAAAAAATTGCTTCTTATTTTTTGCTGTTCTGGCGACTGTTGACTCCAGTGCAGAATGTAAGGGAAGTCCAGATGTCTGCTGCTTTCAATAGTAAAATATGTGGGAGAAATCACTGGGGCATTGTTACACATCAAGGGACACCGCTTCAGGTGAAAGATTTCAAAGATAAGATATACTCTCACTTTAGGGAGATTTCCTTTCACTTCCTATGATTCAGAACAGGCAGTGAGTGGAAAGATCTTCATGCAGACAGCAATAAAAGCTTCATAGAAATCCTAACTTTTGCTGATGTTATGCAAAGCATTCTACTTTAGACTTGGAATACTTACAGGAAATGCAACCAATCATCTTGTGCCTAAACATTGATCAGCCCTAACTTCATGACCACTCATCTAATATTGAGAAGCTTCCCCTTTTAGCACCAAAACAGCCCTAACCCATGGAGGCATGGACACCACTAGACCTCTAAAGGTATACTGTGGTATCTGGCACCAAACCAACAGTAGCAGATCCTTTACGTCCTGTTAGTAAGGTGAGGCCTCCATGGATCAGACTTGTTTTTCCAGCACATATCACAGATGCTTAATTGGATTGCTATCTGGAATATTTGGAGGCCAATACAACACCTCAAACTCGTTGTCTTGAAGCATTTTTGAATCGTGGTAGGGTGCATTATCCTGCTGAAAGAGACCACCATCAGGGAAGACCATTTCCATGAAGATGTGTATTTGGTCAGCAACAATGTTTAGGTAGGTGGTATGTATCAAGCAACATCTATATGAACCCAAGGTTTTGCAGCAGAAAATTGCCCAAAGCATCACACTGCCTCTGCCGGATTCCCTTCTTCCCATGCTGCATGCTGGTGCCATCTCTGCACCCGGTCATCCACATGATGTACAACGTGGTAAAAGAAAACATGGTTTATCTAATCAGACCACCTTCTTCTATTGCTCTGTGGTCCAGTTATGATGCTCACATGCCCACTGTGGGCACTTTTAGTGCCTGGTCTTCGGCGACACAACAAAATGAAATGCCCATTTTTTCTGCTTTCAATGCATTAACTTTAGGGACAACATGCTTACTTGCTGCTTAGTATAGCCCACTGACTGTCATTTGCCTTTGTAACAAGATAAACAATGTTATTCACTAACCCTTTATGTGGTCATAAAGTCATGGCTGATCTGTGTAATGTGTTTTGTTTTTTTATAGAGCATGTAAAAAGTTTTTTTTTTTTAATGTGTACATTGTAATTATGTATATGCAGTGCGGCCACCATATTTATTCATTACATATGAAAACTCTCCTTTTGGCTCTGCAGTGCTAAGCAATGGTTTTGCTTTGCTGCTCCTTATTACATTTGCAAGATTACTGGGCTGATTTAATAATTATCCACTTGATCTCCGGGAGATTTACCCTGCTTCATGACCAGGCCATTTTTTTGCGATACGGCACTGCGTAACTTTACCTGACAATTGCACGGCCATGCAGCGCTGTACCTAAATACATTTTTTGTCCCTTTTTACCACAAATAGAGCTTTCTTTTGGTGGTATTTGATCACAGCTGTGTTTTTTATTTTTTGCGCTATAAACAAAAATATATATATATTTTATTTTCTGCTATAAAACCTATCCAATAAAAAATTGAAAAAATCTTATATCTTCATAAATTTAGGTCAATATAAATTCTTCTACATATTTTTGGTAAAGAAAATCTCAATAAGTGTATATTGATTGGTTTGCGCAAAAGCTATAGCGTCTACAAACTATGGGATATTTGTATTTATTTGTATTTTTACTAGTAATGGCGACGATCAGCGTCTTATAGCGGGACTGCGATATTTGTGGCGGACATTCTAACACTAACTGACACTTTTTAGGGACCAGTGACACTAATACAGTTATAAGTATGCACTGTCACTCTACTAATTACACTGGCTGGGAAGGGGTTAACATCAGGGGTGATTCAAAGGGTTAACTGTGCCCAGCCAGTGTTTTACTATACTGTGTGAGGTAGCAAATGGTTTTCCTTAACCGCTTGCCGCACGCAGATATACGTTGGCAGAATGGCACGGGCAGGCAAAAGGACGTGTATATATATGTCCCCTTTAAGAAGCGGCATTGTGGGCGCACACGCGCCCGCCGCAAGCTCAGTGACTCTGACCGACTCGATGTCCGCGATCGTGTCACGGTGAGGAAGAAGGGGGAAATGCTTATGTAAACAAGCATTTCCCCAGTCTTTCTAGTGACAGGACAGTGACCACAGCTTCCTGTAATCGGAAGCAGTGATCACTGTCGTGTCACACACAGCCCATCCCCCTACAGTTAGAAGCACTTCCCAGGGCACACTAAACCCCTACAGCACCACCTAGTGGTTAACCCCTTCTCTGCCAGTGTAATTTTCACAGTATACAGTGCATTTTTATAGCACTGATCGCTGTAAAACTGACAATGGTCCCAAAAATGTGTCAAAATTGTCTGATGTGTCCGCCATAATGTCACAGTCATGATAAAAATCACTGATCGCTGCCATTACTTGTAAAAAAAATAAAAATTAATAAAAATACCATAAAACTATCCACTATTTTGTAGACGCTATAACTTTTGTGCAAACCGATCAATAAACGCTTATTGTGATTTTTTTTTAACCAAAAATATGTAGAAGAATAAGGCCTAAACTGAGGAAAAAAAATAAAAAATTATATATTTTTTGGGGATATTTATTATAGCAAAAAGTAAAAAATATAGAATTTTTTCAAAATTGTCGCTCTACTTTTGTTTATAGCGCACAAAATAAAAACCGCAGAGAGCCATGTCGCACGACCGTACAATTGTCAGTTAAAGCGACGCAGTGCCGAATCGCAAAAAGTGGCCTGGTCTTTGACCAGCAAAATGGTCCAGGGCTTAAGTAGTTAATGAACAAAGTAGCGCTCTGCATGCATCAATTATCCAATTATTTTTGAACAGAACCCTGTTTTTAATTTTTTTTATGTATTTTTAAAATGAACACACCGTCAACCTACTCTCCAAAGTAAACATTCACTGCCTAATAAACATTCACTTTTTCACATTAGTAAACCAACCATTGTCTACAGTTTCATTTCAATAGCTACTTTGTGGCCTATTTAGTAATGCAATGGTAGGAAAACCATGTGATCCAGAGGAACCAATTACATTTTATTTCACTTCAAGATTGGTGAAAGTCTAGTTTCCATTTTTTTCCAGTTACTGCACCAAATTAATGTTTGCTGCATCAAATTAATGTTTTTGACAGTTAACAATAGTCTTTACTGGTGTGCTTGGAATGTTTATTTTTCAAGTCAACTGTATCATGGGACATACTGCTACTATTTAGTAAAACAAATTGTTGGTAGCTTTTTTAATTAATCTTCAATTTCTGGTTAAATTATATTTATGTTCATTTTATGAAAAAAATCATGTCAAAATACTACATTTTCTAAACGCAAAACAAAATATGTACACTGCATAAAATTCTTTAATTAATACATAGCAAATTCCATTGTCTGCCAGATCAATCCAGCCTAACGTTGGCGGGCAGTTTTGAGGCAGCTTCAACAAATATTTTTCCAGACATTTAGCAATTCAGTTGATACATAGAAACATCTGTGCACAAAACTACATAAAAATGGTGTGCCAGAAGCCAGAACCTTCATTTTGTGATGCAGTAATATTTGAACAAATTCGTATTTTTTTATTTAATTTTTTATTTAAACTACCGTATTTATCGGCGTATAACACGCACTTTTTCCCCCTGAAAACAAAGGGTAAACAGTGCCTGCGTGTTATACGCCAATATCATGTTTTACCAACAGGGGGCGGGGGATCGGGCGGTCCGCCCCAGGAGCCACCCATTGGGGGGGTGTCAGGCCGGCCGTCCCGCCTCTCCTGGCCCCGGGACAGTGCTCCCTGCATAGTCTCAAGTTGAGAAAAAAAGTCGCTTGCCAGCCCCTTCTACACCGATCCTCCTGTGTCAGTGTCATTGTAAAACGAAGATTGTAAATATCTCAATAGCTCAGTTTTTTCTGTCTGCTCTCCTCCTCCTCCGAATGTAGCTTTGATTGGAGGAGGAGAGCGGTCACATGACCATCTGTGTAACATCAGAGGAGAGCAGTCACGTGACCAGGTCAGTGGAAAAAAACGGAGCTATTGAAGTATATGGAAGCTTTGTTTTGCAATAGGAGTGACACGGGAGGAGCAGTGTGGAAGGGGCTGACAGTGATTTTTTTTTACTTAACTGTAGAGAATGCTGACAGCGCTGTCCCAGGAGACTGGGGGTCTCCTGGGAGTGCAGAGGGGCTGTGTACTGGATGGGGGATGTATAATGGATGGGGGGATGTGTACTGGATGGGAAAGGGATGTATAATGGATGGGGGGATGTATAATAGATGGGGGGATGTGTACTGGATGGGGGATGTATAATTGATGGGGAGGATGTATAATGGATGGGGGGATGTATAATTGATGGGGGAATGTATAATGGATGGGGAGATGTATACTGGATGGGGGGGATGTGTACTGGATGGGGGGGGTGTAGAATGGATGGGGGGGTGTAGAATGGATGGGGGATGTGTACTGGATGGGGGGGATGTATAATGGATGGGGGGCTGTGTACTGGATGGGGGGGATGTGTACTGGATGGGGGATGTATAATGGATGGGGGGGGGCTGTGTACTGTAAAGGGGGCTGCAAAAAAATTTTTTCCTTAAACTTCCCTCTTAAAATTGGGGTGCGTGTTATACGCCTGTGCGTGTTATACGCCGAGAAATACGGTAATTGTTACTTTAAAATTATGGTATTTTTTTGTGCATCTAAGTGTTAGGATATCAATCACAACTGATAGGTATAAAATGTGAGTGCACTGCCAGCCAAACCTTTAGTGTTTAGAGTGTTAGGCCTCGTACACACGACCGATTTTCTCGTCGTAAAAAACACGTCGTTTTTTTCGACGAGATTCTTGTTAAGCTTGTCGATTTTCTCGTCAAGCTTTCCATGCGTACACACTGACAATTTCCAATTTCGTCGTTGTTCTCCGCGCTCACGTCCAGCACATACGACGGCACTATAAAGGGGAAGATTTTTTTTCTTGGTGCCACCCCTTGGGCTGCTTTTGCTGATCTCGTGTTACCGCGTGTGAAGTAAAAGTTTGGGAAGAGACGATTCGCGCTTTTCAGTCTTCGTACTTTTCAGATCGTTTTCTGCGGTTCAGTTTGTGCTTGTGGGTTCGTATCTTGACTTTCAGGGCGTCTAGGCAGGTCGTATCTGTTTTACAGTGCGTTCTTGCCTGTTCGTTTCTGATTTTCAGTTCGTTATTCATAGGCCTTGCTGTTCTAAAGTGCGTTCTGTTCTGTACGTTCTGATAAGACGACCGTTTCTTAGCCATGTCGCCTGGACGTTCTCGTCGTTGAGTTCGTGCTGTGCGTGCGCTTGGTGTTGGTCTGCTTGTTTTGGACCAAGACCAGTCCATGAATGGTGTGAGGAGAAGTTCATGGACCAAGAATTGGTTGCTCCAGCGGGACCAATTCTGCCATATGCCTCTGCTGCGGGAGATCGTCGAGAATAATCCTGAGGACTACAGGAATTTTCTGCGGATGTCTGACCCCATTTTTCAGGAACTGTTGGCTTTGGTGTCCCCCTATATTACCAGGAAGGACACCGTTATGCGGGAAGCCATCAGTGCTGAGCAGAGGCTCATCGCCGCGTTACGTTATCTGGCGACAGGGAGAAGTCTTCAGGACTTGAAGTTCACCACAGGCATCTCCCCCCAGGCTCTGGGCCTCATAATCCCAGACACCCTGCAGGAGAACTATATTAGGGTAAGTTTTCTCCCTTAACATCACATTTTATGTATTACATGTATGCTAATGTATTGTATTTCTTTCATCCTTCCCTAATTACCATTAATTGTAATATGCTGAGAATGTCCCCTTTGTCCCCATGCATGCTGGAAGCTTTAGATTGCCCCTTTTTTCTCCTCCATAAATATTTCCCTTCACTAACTTTTCCAGCAGGGGCGCCTGTTGCTCCAAATGTTTGGGGGTTCAAACCCCAATTTAGGAAATAAACTTCCTCCTTTTTTGCTCTGGTGCCTATTAAACGCCCCCAGTTGTCCCCTCTAATGCAGCCATTTTGTTCCCTCCAATGCAGCCATTTAGTCCCCTCTAATGCAGCCAGTTTCCCCCCAGCCCTGCACTTACCTTCTTGTGGTCAGCGCCATCCTTCTTCTGTCCTTGATGTCTTCTCCTTCCCTTGACGTTGCATCAGCCAATCATGTTACCATTAAACAGACTTGGTGAACATGATTCGCAGAGCAGCCTGCCAGTGTTTCCCCAAGGAATGCCCCCCCCCCTGCGTCCCCTATTTTACTTTTAGGAAGCCAATTACATCCCTCAGGTTGTAATGTGCAAGACTATTTTACTACCTGTTTCTGCTATGCAATTTGAACCCCCTAAATGCCACAATTATTCATATGTCAGTCGCTTTACAAGAGGCCATCCACCTGAATAGTGGGCGGCATAGACAATACATAGGTTCATGCAACGCATGAACCTATGTATTGTTCTGAGTGATGGGCACAGGAGAGAGGGGGCAGTGCTCCAGCGCCCACTCTGGACGCACCGCCACTGCAATGCTATCCTGTGGCCAAACACATCTCCCCCCCCCCCCAAAATAATTTAGTAATGGCCCATCAGAGGGAGTGATGAATATGATAAATGAGCCTTCCATTATACTTATTTTAAACACCTTAATAAACGTAGAATTTGATTGATGTTGGCCTCTAATGTTTTTTCAGAGAATTTCCTTGTAATGTATGACTTTTGTATTCTAATATTATTTCATCTTGTTTCACTCCACAGCTTCCTTCCACGCCACAGGAATCGCAGACTGTGGCATCGGAGTTTGCCACGCGGTGGGACTTCCCCAACTGCGGTGGTGCCATAGACGGGAAGCACGTCCGCATCGTGCCGCCACCCCATTCTGGGTCCTACTACTACAATTACAAGGGGTTTCATAGCATTGTGCTGATGGCGGTGGTGTCAGCACGGTATGAATTCCTCTATGTTGATGTAGGGAAGAATGGCCGGATGTCCGATGGGGGATCCTTCATCCAGAGGGAGTTTGCCCTCCGTCTCCAGAGTGACGACCTTGCATTGCCACCGGATGCAGGGAATATTGAAGGACTCCCCTTTGTTTTTTTGGCTGATGAAGCCTTCGGACTCGGACGGCATCTTATGAGGCCATTTCCACAGAGGACCCTGACCCCAGACAAGAGGGTGTTCAATTACCGGCTGGCCAGGGGCCGAAGAGTTGTCGAAAATGCCTTTGGCATAATGGCCAGCCGGTTCCGCCTTTTTATGACTTCAATACACTTGGCGGACTACAAAATAAACTATGTCGTATTACGCTGCTGTGTGCTACACAACTTTCTGAGCCAAAAATCAAATTCCTATATGGCCTCAGTTTTGCCAGAGGCTGGACTTTCCCCTGCAAATCCCCTGCCGGGCCTGGAATCTGCCCGTCCTGGCTTGCCCTCCCAAAATGCCCGTGAGGTTCGGGACAAATACATGGAGTATTTCACGGGTAGGGGGGCAATTCCTATGCCAGCCTATGTCTAAGGATCCAAATAAAAAGCTTGTTTAAACCTTTAATTATTTGTTCTTTCCTGTCTCCTAGTTTGTCTTAGTGCATTTGTAGTGCCAAGTGTATTTTACTTTAGTAACTAACAACCATTTCACTATGTAACCTAACAAAATAACCAAATAAGCTTAGAGGGTATTATAAAAAGAAGCTACACGTTGTTTGTGGTCAAATATTTTACTCTGTGCACATTCTCACCATTTTTAGTTTTTTCTTGTTTTTTGGGTTGGCCTGGCCCCAACCCGGCAATTTTTTGCTTATGAAAATACAAAAATAACAGTTGCATTCCAAAAATTACAACATTGGATACCTCTGAGCAATCTGAGACATTCACTTACACAAACTATGTCTCTATGTGCCCGTCCTAATATGGGGTCCTGCCACCCCTTGCCCAGCCGAAAATTGAATATGCACACATTTGGGATTTTTTTCATCTAGGAAGTTTACAATCCTGATCCCTATTGTCAACATGTGCTATCTGCCATCAGGGGTGATCAATGGACGTGTTTTGGGGGTGCAACCCCTTCCTCAGTTCACCTACTTTAGATACGAGGAAGGGGTTGCACCCCCAAAAGACGTACATGGATATCCCCTGATGGCAGATAGCACATGTTGACACACTGTGTGCAGATTAAATTTTTGGCTGGTTTGATTGTCAAAAATATTCGAAAATGTGCAAAATCAAACATGTAAAAACAAATGTGTTTGGATGGCTTATTGAATTCTCCCCAAAACATCGAGAATGTCTTTAAATGTTTGTTCCATCACATGGATTCTTTGTTTAATTAGGTCCAGTTCCGTGCTACATTCCATCACTTGCTGGATGAGGCGGAGGGCACTGTCAGCAGAGAACCGTGTACTATCCTTCACAACATTTATATCCCCTAAAAACAAAAAACAAAAGGTATTATAACTCTGCAGGCCTACATCTCTTACCTGAAGCTGTGGTGACAGATACTGACCTGTTGTGGTGACCAGATCCACAACGTCATCCACCTCTCCTTCCTGCACTTCTCCTTCCTCCACCTCAACTTCCTGCACATCTTTCGTTTGTGGGTCTTTGGGAGTTTGGGGTTGCTTGGAAGTTGTGGGGTGCATGTGCTCCCTGGAGTGTTCTCCTCCCAGTCTTCTCTCCCCTATGAGAATTAAACAAAAGGTCTATTTATCACACTGTAAATCTCAATGTTAAAATAAAAACAGGCTAAATTGCTTGGAAGTGTGGTACAAGTGTGTGTTTGGGCGGAATTTAAAGAAGAATGCATTATTTATGACCAAGAATATGTTTAGTATTCACCTTTGGATGTAATTTATTTGACATGGAGGCACCACAAAAATTCACTGATGCACCTGTGTGGGACACCCAAAAAAGGCGGGTCTGGTGGCCCACACTATAGTGCTCCAAAGTACAGATGTGGAAGCAGCTGCTGAGTGTCCTCTCCTTTACACTGATAAAAGTTAGCATTTCATTCTCTTTACAAACACATCATCTAGCCTAAAAATTTCGCCACAATATTTGAGCAAAAATGGCAGATGTCTAATTACTTTTGTGGCTCTAAAATAAGCCAAAACCGCGGATAGTGGCCGAACGAAGTGTCGGTAACGTAACGAACGATTACTGTGCCCAACCAAGTTCAAAATATTACATTTTGGAAGGGAGTCCAATATGAGAAACCAAAATAAAGAGCAACATGTCAGTTTAGAAAAGGATTAATAGCATAAAAGTCTACATTTTACTTACTTTTAGCGAGCATTCTCTTTATGCTCCTCAACTGCTCTGGCTCCCTCAGTTTGAGGTCTGACCACCTCTTTCTGAGCTGCTCATTTGAGCGTTTCACCCCGAAATTCGCCTTCAGACTCTTCACGACTTTAGTGAGGATTTTGGCCTTCCTTCTATTTGGTTTGCTATACGGCCCATGCTTTGCATCATAATCAGACTTGAGCAAGATGTCCACCATCTCCGCCATCTCCGCCAAAGACATATTCGATGCCTTGAATCTCCTCCTTGATCGTGACGTTTCCTCGGTCTCCGGGCTTGTCTCCTCCTCGTTAGTTGCGGAATTATCAGACACCTGCTGTAACTCCGCCATATCTGTCTGCGCGGCGAAAGAGAAGGGGCGGGGAAAAGATGTTAGTTAGAACGTCATGGGCGGGCGACGTGTGCGGAGCGACGTGTTCGTATTTTGACGCATGCGTGGTGTGTATATAGCAAACACGAATGTGACTATAGTACGTTCGGTGTGCGGAGAGAGGAGTTCAAGTGACGGACGTGCGAACGAAGGTATGTGATTTTGTGACTTGTACAAATTGTTGGACTATACTGTCTTGAGAATGTTGGAGGATATATATGGTGACTAGGATGTTAAGGAGGTTAGACTGTTTGCCTCACATTAGTTATATATAATTTATTTAACTTGCAGATACAATATGAATGTCTTTATAAGCGACAAGGATTTCCTGGCGGAATTTATTGACCGGGTAAGGGAGCTGCCGGCTCTGTGGGAGACGAAAAACCCCATCCACAAAAAAAGAGGGGTGAGAAAAGCAGTGCTGGAGAAGCTGCTCCCATTTGTGCATACCAAGGTGCCCACAGCCACAGCAAAACAAGTGGACACTAAAATTGGGAGCTTGAGAGGTACCTACAGGACTGAACGCTCTAAGGTGCTGGCTTCTCAGAGGTCAGGAGCAGCAGCAGGTGATGTTTATGTCCCGATTTTGTGGTACTACAACAGGATGTCCTTCCTGGATGACCACATTGAGACAAGGCCATCACTCTCCACTCTTCCCCCCAGACTTCCCTGCAGCCAACCTGAGCCTTCTCTGGAGCAAGAGGAGGCAGCCATCCTGGATGATCCTGATTTGGCCGACTGGAGCCAGGTATAGTATTAACTGAAAATGTATTGGGATAAACTTAATGTTTGACAAATATGTCAAGATGACAAACATAAAATATTTTGGATTCCACAAGTGAAATCAAGATCTGTAGACATTAGTCTGCACTTAATTGGGTGCTAAATAGTCAATCTGATGTAGTGGTAAATTTAAAGGATTTATGGATTTACATTCTAATTGCTTCAATCAGGATTACAAAGTTTGATGCAAAGATTAAACCAACATATTAAACTATGTCCCTTTTTCATACACAGGATGAAATCAGCCAGGAGGAGGGTCTGGAAACTGTCAGGCAGGAGGAGGAAGGGCCCAGTGGCAGCCAGGAGGTGGCAGGGCCCAGTGGCAGCCAGGAGGTGGCAGGGCCCAGTGGCAGACAGGAGGTGGCAGGGCCCAGTGGCAGACAGGAGGTGGCAGGGCCCAGTGGCAGACAGGAGGTGGCAGGGCCCAGTGGCAGACAGGAGGTGGCAGGGCCCAGTGGCAGACAGGAGGTGGCAGGGCAAAGGAGAAGCACCAGATCCCAGGTGCCTCCCATCCGGCTTCCCAAAAGAGGCAGGAGGGACAGGAGCACGAGTGAGGCAGCAATGGCCCTTATTCGTGAGGCCCATGCCACCCTCCAGGAGCCCACATCCCCTGAAGAGGCCATTGCCGGCCTAGTGGAGGCTAAGTTCAAGGTGATGAGCATGGAGCAACGCCTCCTATGCGAGCCCCTGCTCATCACCTTGCTCAACAAGGGGGTGATGGAGAAAATTACCCCCAATACTGCCATATGTGAGGTGGCACAACTGACCCAACCTCCACCTCCACCTCCACCTTCTTCTTCTGCCCCACCCCCTTCTGCTACACCTCCAACTTCTTCTTCTGCCCCACCCCCTTCTGCTACACCTCCACCTTCTTCTTCTGCCCCACCCCCTTCTGCTACACCTCCACCTTCTTCTTCTGCCCCACCCTCTTCTGCTACACCTCCACCTTCTTCTTCTGCCCCACCCCTTTCTGCTACACCTCCACCTTCTTCTTCTGCCCCACCCCCTTCTGCTACACCTCCACCTTCTTCTTCTGCCCCACCCCCTTCTGCTACACCTCCACCTTCTTCTTCTGCCCCACCCCCTTCTGCTACATCTCCTCCTCCTCCTCCTGACAGGAGTACCCCTCCAGTGGCCCAGCCTCCAGCCAAACGAAGAAGGAAGGCTGCAGGGAAGGCTTCAGGGAAGGTTGCAGGGAAGGTTGCCAGGAAGAAGAGGAAGTGATGGCCTTGCTTCATTGTGGTCAGACAGAAGGCAGCCTGTTGTAGTACCACACACTTGGGACATATATATCACCTGCTGCTGTTCCTGACCTCTGGGAGGCCAGCATCAGATTGTGTTCAGAAATGTTGGCCTTCTCATGCTCCCAATTTTAGTGTCCACACAGGGTTGCTGTGTGCTCTGGGGTCCCTGGGATGCACAAATGGCAGCAGGTTCTCCAGCGCTGCCTTCTCTTTATTTTATTTCGAAACATGAATAAATGTGATTTTTGTTTAAGTTCATACTTGACTATGTGTATTTGTAAAAATTAAAAATCTAGCTTTGGAGTAAGCAGATACATTTGACTGACAAAAAAAGGGACAGATATCAACCCCCCAAAAGAATAACTAAATCTGATTTGCAAAAAAAATGGGGGGAAATTTAACTAATATAGATTCCAAAATTAAATGGGAGATCACTATCAAAACATTGCGAAATTATAATTAACAACTTTTTTAAAAATATAACCATTTAAATTATTCCTAAAAACTTGCACGATATAATACACATACATCTTCTTAAGAGCAGCATGAAAAAGGTTAAAAAAAAAAAAGTCATAACTCTGTGTGAATATCAGCAGCAAAAGAAGGTCACTCGTTTGGATTAATGTAACATTCTAACGAAGATTTCAATGCAGAACATTTAAACGATGCAATATTTTTGAGCGTGACGAATGTGCTCTCTCCATTACGAAGGCTTGTTTTACCAGAAGATGCGCTCCCGTCTCATAGTTGCTTGTGAGCATGCGCACTTTTGGAAGAGTCGTAAAAGCATACACACGAACCATTTTCTCGTCACAAAACAGGCCGACGAGAAACACGACGAGGAAATCTGGAATCCTGACGAGAAAATAGAGAGCAGGTTCTCTATTTTCTCGTCGAGATTCTCGGCAATTTTCTCGTCGTAAAACCATACACACGAACGTTTTTCTCGACAAAAAAGCTCTCGCGGCACTTTTCTTGACGGTTTTGGACGAGAAAATCGGTCGTGTGTACGAGGCTTTAAAGGAATATATTTTCTGTCAGGTTTGTACTACTGTCAGGGAGATTTACCCTCACAACATTGTCACCGAGACAGGAAGTTAGGTAAAATCTCCACCAGGAACAGCGATAAAAACTACTTTTAGTAGAGTAGGGAAATGCTGGAACCCCCAACACCTTCTATCATTTAGCCCCCCAATTTCCTATTGATGATTTTCCCTCAAATCTCCAGCTAGCACCAGATAATAGTTAAAAAAAGGTAAAAGAAAAAAACAAGGATCTAGTTAGAGATACATTGTAACTATATACACAATGAACCTCATACTATAGTAGGACAACATCCACATTTCCAAAGTGTTATCTTGTCCCCATGTGTGCAATACTGAAATTATTGTGTTATGCCATCAATGCTACATGACAATATGCTCCATTCACAGAACCAGATCGCATGCAATATTTAGGTGTTTTCCCAAATACCACATGGAATCCTGAAAATATCAATTCACTACTGCTTTATGTGGTATTTACAGCATGAAGCAAAAACGGTTGGTAAATACTGCATAAAACAGGAGTGAAAGTCAATTCACAAAAATTGTTTTTGCAAAAATACATGGGGAAGGCTGGGATCTGGGGGCACCCTTGTTGAAGGGAGCTTTCAGATTCCGATAAGCTCCCCGCCCACAGACCTCCACAACCACTGGCCAGGGTTATGGGGAAGAGGCTCTTTTCCCCATCAACATGGGAACAAGGTGCTTTTGGGGCCCCCTCTGCCCCAAAGCACTCTCAATGTCAAGGGCATGTGGCCTGGTATGGTTCAGGAGGGGGGTTGTGTCCCCTTCCTTCCTGACCTGCCAGGCTGCATGCTTGAATAAGCGGCTGGTATTGATTTTGGGGGGCCCAACGCCATTTATTTTTTTTAAAACATTTGCCCTTTAAAATCCATACCAGACCTAAAGGGGGGACTCCACACCGATTTTTTTTTACATTTTTTAATTGTCGGTAATACATTTTCTTACTTTCAGCTTTCAGCGGGAAAGCCCACTCTCAGCTTGATTCACAAGGGGGGATTTACTAAAACTGGTGTACACAGAATCTGGTGTAGCTGTACAACCAATCAGCTTCAAACTTCAGCTTTTTCAATTAAGATAATAAAACATAAAAGTTGATTGGCTACTATGCATAGCTGCACCATATTCTATGTGTCAGTTTTAGTAAATTTCTCCATAGACTTAATGACTATGATTACATGGATCACTTAAGTGGTCCCTTTAACTAATGAAAGTGGCTGAGATCGGTCACTATACTGCGCACCAGTAATGTCCAATATGGTGTCAAATTAGAGATAAACACCTATTAGGCAAGCTAAAGACATGAATATTTATTTTTTTATCTGTTTCTCCAAAAATATTTACTTTGCAAATTTTCTTTCAAAGATTTATTAAATTGTGTCTAAAAACAAAATCCTATTATTCCAGGAGTAATATAAAGGTTCACAGTACTCTCTTTTTCTAATTTCTTGAATCGTCCATTATAATGTTGTCATTACAGGCATACCCCACTTTTAAAGCGGAGCTCCACCCTAAAGTGGAACTTCTGCTCATCAGAACCCTCCCCCCCCTCCGGTGTAACATTTGGCACCTTTCAGGGGGGTACAGATATTTGCACCCACTTCCGGGAGTCCTCTCTGTGGGTATTCTGCGGGTAGTGCGTCACTTCCCGCCCCCGCCCGTTGTGTTCTGGGAAACACACGGCTTCCAGGACACAGCGAGGACTTGCAAGAACGGCGCTGCGCGACTCTCGCATGCGCCGTAGGGAACCGGGCAGTGAAGCCGGAAAGCTTCACTTCCTGATTCCCTCATCGAGGATGGTGGTGGGGGCAGCAGATAGATGAGCGATTGCTCGTCTTCTGCTGCAGACGTCGCTAGGCTCCAGGACAGGTAAGTGTCCTAATATTAAAAGTCACCAGCTGCAGTATTTGTAGCTGCTGGCTTTTAATATTTCTTTAACAGCGGAGCTCCGCTTTAAGTACACAATGGGGTTTATTTACTATTGCTGGAGAGTGCAAAATCAGGCTCACTTCTGCATAGAAGCCAATGAGCTTCTAACCCCAGCTTGTTCAATTAAGCCTAGTAATAAAACCTAGAAGCTCATTGATTTCTATGCAGAAGTGAGCCTGATTTTGGACTCTCCAGCGATAGTAAATAAACCCCATTGTGTACTTAAAAGTGGGGCATGCCTTAGCGCCTGTTTACAGTTAGAACTCAATGGAGTAAACAGGGATGTTACTATACTGTTTATGTATGCTTTATTTGATTATTTGTATGACTATCGTCCATTACTTTGATTGAGATTAGTATGTAAATGTTTTACTGCTATACCTGATTGTTATATATCAGAACCAGCTGCCTTGAATTTTTCTGTTATTTGTATGGAAATTTCAATAAAAAAATTTTCATGATAAAAAAATAAAAATAAAACAAAACAGAACCCTGTTCTCTCTGCGGGGTACTTTCACCATCTTTATTTGTTTTGGAGATGTATGGAGGGTAAATCTTCCAATGAGGGCTCTCTTTCTGGTGAGAGAATTTCCCTCACTTTGAGAGATATTCTCCCAGTTCCCGTTCTGTCTACAAAACATGTCCTTGTCTTTTTATCAACTACTAAGCCATTTACTACTATGCAAGCTTTTTTTTGGGGGGGGGGGATTTTGTGTAGGCAGTCCAATTCAATTATTTTGCTGCAAACTCAGTTTGCAATTACTCAGCTGGTTACTGGTGATCAGCTTACAAAAGTGCTGTATGTACTGTAAGAGCCGGTTCACACTGGGGCGGCACGACTTTGGGGGCGACTCGGCAATGCGATCTCAAGACGACTTGAGAGGCGATTTGCAAAATTACTTCTGTATTGAAGTCAATGCAAGTCGCCCCCAAAGTCGTACAAGAACCTTTTTCTAAGTCGGAGCGACTTGCGTCGCTCCTATTAGAATGGTTCTATTGAATAGAGCGGAGCGCGACTTGTCAGGCAGCTGAGTCGCCTGACGAGTCGCCCCTGTGTGAACCGGCTCTTACTAGCATGTCTAGGAGATTATTTAGAAAAGATTTATAGCAAATAATCGCTACATTAAACCAATAACTTTTCCAACTTGAATTATACTTTTCTAACTTTTTTGCAGGGCCAAAATCACAAAGGGACTTGAAGATTTGAGTAAAGTAGTACCAACAGGTGAAACATACATGCATGAAGGCTTTATGCTAGTAAGTATTTAAGAACACTTTTACAATTCTGAATTGTGATAATGACCACTGACTTAACCATATTGAATAATGAAGAAAACTATTGGGTTCCATGTTTTATCAGCAGTGACACAACAACTATGTACATTTTCTGTGCCTCCCCTGGATTTAAACCTATCTAGCTGCAAGTAATAAGAGAATACGTATTTATTGTAAATAGATAATACAAAGATTTTTGCCTCACCTAACTACGAGAAAAAAAAACTCTACCTATCTACAGAAAGTGCATACATTTTTTTTAACAACCATAAGATTATAAATAAATATGTATACACAGTCAAATTAATGGTAGGAACTAAGTGAAAAAATCAACATAAACAGATAATAAACCAAGTTGTGCTGCACTTAAACTAATACAAGGGTTACATTTTGAAAGATTTTTCTTTTGAAAATCTTAAATGGGTTGTAAAGGCAAAAGTTTTTTATCTTAATGCATTCTATGCATTAAGATAAAAAACCTTCTGTGTGTAGCAGGCCTCCCAACACTTACCCTGAGCCCCTTCTCTATCCAGCGATGTCCATGATTCCCTCGTACTCTCCTCCTGATTGGCTGGGGCACAGTCGCGGTGCCATTTGCTCTCACGGCCGTCAATCAAAGTCAGTTAGCCAATCAGGGGAGAGGGGGGCGGGGCTGAATGGCAGCTATGTGTCTGAATGGACACAAAAGGCTGCAGCTCAGCCCGGGTGCCCCCATAGCAAGCTGCCGGTCTATGGGGGCACTCATCAGGAGGGAGGAGCCAGGTGCAGCAAAGAGGGACCGGAGAAGAGGAGGATCCAGGTTGCTCTGTGCAAAACGAACTGCACAGAGGAGATAAGCATGATTTTTTATTTTTTTTAAAGTGATACTTTACAATCACTTTCATTTAGAATTTTTGTTCAAATTTTGCACCATTAGTGGGCTGCACCAACGGCCGATTTTTGTGCGGCCATCGAATTTAAGTGATCAGGCATGTTAGAAATGTATTGAAAAACAAACAATTTTCTAATAAATCATGGGAGAATTGTGTTAGAAATTTAATCGGAAAAAAATTTGCAAAAAAAGAAAATTACCAGAAAGAAAGAAGATTCCCAGCCCCCATTTTTTTTTTTTATGTAGCAACGTGAGGTGAAATTGAACACTTGGTTGGTCAAAACCAATCGTGGCACCATCAGATCACAAAACGCACAAAACTTCTGATTTTCAAAAAAAAAATTGTTTGGAATTCGACCTATGTATGGCCTCCATACATTAAAACTCTACTTGTCTATTTAAATTGCATATGAATAATACAATAAGAATCATGTGATACATCAATCCAACAATCCAATTTCTTAAAAAATAGTTATAAAATGTGGGGAAATTGAAACCACAACTCCAGTTCCACAAATTCCAAAAAAGTTCATGAACAAATGATGTCACTTTATGGAAAGTACTATATATAAAATAATAACTAGTTCTGAAAAGTCCCATAAAAGTCTTTCATAATCAAAAAAAATTAAGAAAGTGATAATATGGCAGATGGTAGTCAGTGCTGGAAAATCCTAAATATATTTTCACAAAAATATAAAAAATGGTGATCCAATCGACTTTACACTCACAAGCTGCCAAAAAAACCCCAGCAGAATATTTTTCACATTTCTTGCTGGACCTTTGAATGTTTCTGCCACTCCAATGTTTATATATATATATATATATATATATATATATATGTTTTATATATATATATATATATATATATATATATATATATATATATACAGTATATAAATATACACCGTGTTTCCCCGAAAATAAGACTTACCCCAAAAATAAGACCTAGCGCTATTTTCCAGAAGGGCTGCAATATAAGCCCAACCCCGAAAATAAGCCCTAGTTTAAAATGCTTGTAAAATCCTATTATCCACTTTATCACATTAGTAAATAATGTACAATGTGTGTGTTTCTGTAATATAATTGCCGGGAAGAGGGCAGAAGTGCAGAGCGGTGCTATAACAAAGGTATTTGGCACAATTATATTACAGAAACACACACGTTGTACATTATATAAAACTGTAATAGAGTGAATTATAGGATTTTACATGCATTTTAACTCAGTTCACACTGGGGATTCCTGTCAGGCAGGAAGAGAGAGGGGGAGAGAAGACAGCACATTACATGGTAAGACCTACCCCCGAAAATAAGCCCTACTGTGTCTTTTGTTGCCAAAATAATATAAGACCCGGGCTTATTTTTGGGAAACATGGTATATATATATATATATATATATATATATATATATATATATATATTTAATAGAATTTAATATAACATTCCAAACATACTTTCACTTTTCACTATCATCATATCACGATTTGACCCCACTAATGATTAGAAAATCAAATGAACGTTATTAAAACAAACTATTTTAATTTAAATTCTACTGGTGTATGGCCAGCTTTAGCTCTGATTATTGTCTGTAAATTTCACAATGACTAAAGCTACTTGAATGTCACAAAGAGAACACTTGTACTTGACTGTATTTATTGTTGTTCTTTGCATAAATAGGTGGTTTATCGTTACATCACAAAATGCCTTATGAAGAACCTTGAAGTGTGTTGCACATTTTGAGTTAGCTAATAAAGGCTATTATTTAACTCCAAACTTTCTATTTTGATACACTGCACAATTATTATGCCCAAAATAACAGGGCAAGGCTGTATAAACTCCTAAATGTATGCTTTTATCAATAGATACCATGGTACAGCACATTGTTGATATCATATTATAAAATAAGCCCATTTGACCCAGGTCAGAAAAAATGATTCCTTGTATGGATATTCCATCAAGATGTTTAAACATGTGCATTGCAAAATGTAGTCATGAAAAGTCTTACAAAACGTTTGGCATGCACTGTGTAGTACGTCAAAAAGCTCCATATTCTGGCCATTTTGTGAATGATCAGAACAAATCAGAGCAGAATGATCTGTGAATCAGCAAATGTACCAGTGAGACATGTGGCTTTCATTCCTTATGTAGGGTTCTAAATATAGATGCACAGCATCTGGTGGCTGCGTCATACCTTGTTAATACAGAGCAGATCGCAGGCTATATTTCTGCATTAAATGACAGCCTGTTATTAATTAGGACTTGTTTTTTCTTCTTTTGTAAAATGAAGACACAATAAAATTTGCCATATGCTTTTTGCAATGTCCACACCGGGCCAAGTTCTGTAGACCCAATAGATTGGAGCTTTCCTAGGCAATTCAAGACATTGCAACTTCTCTCACGTACATGTGGCCACAAACCGTTAATAAGAGAAATACTTGCAACCCGATACAGAGCAGCAAAGGCGGTCTACAGCCAGCTGTTATGCAACCATTCCAGCACCCAGTTGGTGATTGTTTTTGGTCATTGTGGGAATACTCTCTGGTGGCCTGTGATCGCCGGCCACCCGCGATCGCTCCTGAGAGAGACAGAATGGGGATCTGTCATTGTAAACAGACAGATCTCCGTTCTGTCAGGGGAGGAGAGAAAGATGTGCTGTTCTTAGTGATTACAAACAGCGATCTGTCTCCTCCTCCAGTGAGTACACTCCTCCCACAATTAGAAACATCTCCCTAGGTAACACTTAGCACTTAACCTCTTGATCGCCCCTAGTGTTAACCCCTTCCCTGCCAGTGAGATTTATACATCTGTCAATGTAAACAGACAGATCTCCGTTCTGTCAGGGGAGGAGAGAAAGATCTGCTGTTCTTAGTGATTACAAACAGCGATCTGTCTCCTCCTCCAGTGACTACACTCCTCCCACAATTAGAAACACCTCCCTAGGTAACACTTAACCTCTTGATCGCCCCTAGTGTTAACCCCTTCCCTGCCAGTGAGATTTATACAGCAATCAGTAGCTATTTTTAGCACTGATCACTATATAAATGTCACTGGTCCCAATAAAGTGTCAAAAGTGTCTAATCTGTCCGCCGCAATGTCGCAGTCCCGCTAAAAATCGCTGATCACCGCCATTACTAGCAAAAAAAATTATAATACTAAAAATGCCATAAATCTATCCCCTATTTTGTAGACGCTATAACTTTTGCGCAAACCAATCAATATACGCTTATTGCGATTTTGTTTACCAAAAATATGTAGAAGAATACATATTGGCCTAAACTGATGTAGAAATTAGTTTTTTTACTTTTTTTGGGAGACATTTATTATAGCAAAACTGTCTGTCTTTTTTGTTTATAGCGCAAAAAAAAACCCAGAGGTGATCAAATACCACCAAAAGAAAGGGGAAAAGGGCATAAATTTTGTTTGGGTACAGAGCTGTCAGTTAAAATGAAGCAGTGCCCTATCGCAAAAATGGCCTGGTCATTAAGGGGGCATGCATCTAACTCCCCCCCACCCCAGCCCCCCTTTATACTTACCTGAGTCCCATCTCGATCCAGCACTGCGTGCAAGAGCAGAGGCTCTCTCTGCTATCTCCCTCCCATTGGCTCCTGCTGTCAATCAGGAAGGGAGCAGGGGGTGGGGCCAAGCTGCGCTCTGTGTGTTCTTTGGACACACCAAGCTGACTCGGTAGTGAGTCCAAACAAGTACCCCTAGAGCAAAATCGGGGGGTTTTGGGCTGTTAGCGCCAGTGAGGGACCACAGAAAGGGAGGACTGGGGCTGGGCAAAACCATTGCCCAGAGTAACTATAACATGTTTGTTATTTAACCACTTAAGCCCTGGGCCATTTTTTAGCTAAAGGACCAGGCCCCTTTTTGCGATTCGGCACTGCGTCGCTTTAACTGACATTTGCGCGGTTGTGCGACGTGGCTCCCAAACAAAATTGACGTTCTTTTTTTCCCCACAAATAGAGCTTTCTTTTGGTGGTATTTGATCACCTCTGCGGTTTTTATTTTTTGCGCTATAAACTAAAATAAAGCGACAATTTTGGAAAAAAAATAATATTTTTTACTTTTTGCTATAATAAATATCCCCAAAAATTATATAAAAAAAAGTTTTTTTTTCCACAGTTTAGATCGATACACATTCTTCTACATATTTTTGGTAAAAAAAATCACAATAAGCATTTATTGATTGGTTTGCGCAAAAGTTATAGCTTCTACAAAATAGGGGACTGTTTTATGTAATTTTATTAATATTATTTTTTTACTAGTTATGGCAGTGATTTTTATCGTGACTGCGACATTATGGCGGACACATCGGACACTTTTGACACCATTTTTGCACTGATTACTGTAAAAATGACACTGGCAGTGAAGGGGTTAACCACTAGGTGGCACTGCAGGGGTTAAGTGTTTCCTAGGGAGTGATTGTTACTGTGAGGGGGCGTGGCTACACGAGACACGTCACTGATGACTGTTCCAGATCACGGTGAACGGTCATCAGTGACAGTGTCACTAGGCAGAATAGGGGAATGCCTTGTTTACAAAGTCATTCCCCTGTTCTGCTTTTACCGACCGCAATCGCGGGACTCCCGGGAACATCGAGTTCCCGGGACCCGCGGCCGCACTCGCGAGGCACGCGGCGCACGCGCCGCAGGGCAGCAGATTTAAAGGGACGTACCTTTACGCCCATCTGCCTGCCCCTGCCATTCTGCTGACGTACATTGGCATGCGGCGGTCGGCAAGTGGTTAAAAAAAACTAAAGTGTGATCCTTTACAATCACTTTAAGAGCTGAAGTGAGGTTCCATCTCTGTCAGGAATCCATTCCTATATTTCCTTTGAATAGATTTCAGTCTGTGTGATCACTGGGACAGGCAGTGGACAGAATTTCTAGAGGAAGGAATAACATCAATTTTAGTTAAAGCGGAGCTCCGCCGGAAAAAAAAAATATTAAAAGCCAGCAGCTACAGCTACAGCAGCTGCTGGCTTTTAATATTTGGACACTTACCTGTCCTGGAGTCCAGCGACGTCCGCAGCAGAGGACGAGCGACCGCTCGTCGCTCTGCTGCTCCCTCTGCCATCCTCGCTGAGGGAACCAGGAAGTGAAGCCCTGCGGCTTCATGCCCGGTTCCCTACGGCGCATGCGCGAGTCGCGCTGCGCCGTTCTGATGGGTGCTCCTGTGTTCTGGGAGCCGAGTGTCTCCCAGAACACCAAGGGAAGTCTGCGGGAAGTGACGTCACTCCCACAGATTCCCGGAGAGAGGACTCCCAGATGTGGGTGAAAATACCTGTCTTAGACAGGTATCTTCACCCCCCTCCCCCCTGAAAGGTGTCAATTGTGACACCGGATGGGGGGGAGGAATCCAAATAGCAAAAGTTGCTATTTAGGGTGGAGCTCCACTTTAAGTGGAAACAATTTAATATTTCAATAAACTTTTTTTTTCTTTTTTTTTTTTTTATTGCTATCTGGGTCTTTAATAAGAACGGAAAGTTTAGCAGAATTAGAATACATTTTACATTGTATTTTAATTTAAAAAAAAAACTTTTGGATGGGCATCTTAGCAAACACAATATACAGGGAATTAAGAAGTGGTAGAGCCATAATACATGCACACATGCACACCCAAACAGGTTGTACTGCATTAACTGGTGCCTTTATTCAACCTTACCAACTATGCAAATTATATTTACATTGCTTTATTTTTTAGGCTAATAAACAGATTCAAGAAGCTGGAGGAAGAAATAGAGCTTCTATAATAATTGCCCTGACGGATGGTAAGCTCTCTGACCAGATCCCTATTCTGACTGTAAAGGAGGTAAGTGCTAGCTTGTTCTAGGGATTCTCCTATATACTTACTTGAAACTCTTTTTATTGAAATATTTTTGTGTTTTTAATACAGGCTGACAAAGCCCGGGATATGGGATCAAGAGTCTACTGTGTAGGAGTTCTTGACTTCAAGTTTGATCAGGTAAACATTATATAATACAATAAATGTTGCTTTCATATACCATTAGGTGTAGGCTAAAATTAATGATTTAGGATGAATCTGTGAATATGACTGGTTATCAACAAGAGTTCATGGTTACTTCAGACTTGACACCACATACTGCCTTACTTATTTGTAGTGGTAATCAAACCATTTTCATAAATTACTGATGCATCTATCCTACTTTGGGATGCTACACATGGGTGGGGCAGGCTTATGGTTTATCTAGTTTAACATTCTACCAAACCTTATTAAAGCATCCTTATTTATTGGAGCAGCCCAAAATGTATGAGATCTTGCAAACTGCAGTAACCCATAGCATCTACTAAATTATCAAAGTTTGTCTGAACCCAGAAACAAAATGTAATATTGCAGCTTTCCTTAGATGCAGTAGCTGCATTCGTTTTCCAGCTTTTTTTCCCTCTATTTTCACTTGGTGAGCCTACAAATAACTTGCTTCCTGTTCTTTTAACCACTTGCTTACTGGGCACTTAAACCCCCCCTCCTGCCCAGACCAATTTTTCAGCTTTCAGCGCTGATGCACTTTGAATGACAATTGCGCCGTCATGCAACACTGTACCCTAATGACATTTTTATCATTTTTTTCCCACAAATAGATCTTTCTTTTGGTGGTATTTGATCACCTCTGCGGTTTTTATTTTTTGTTAAAAAAAATTAAAAAGACCAATTTAAAATATATATATATATATTTTTTTAATATTTTGTTATAAAATTTTGCAAACAGGTAATTTTTCTCCTTCATTGATGTACGCTGATGAGGCTGCACTGATGGGCACCGATGGGCTCCATTGATGGGCACCGATAAGGCGGCACTGGTGGGCACTGAGAGGTGGCACTGATGGGTGGCACTGAAGGGCATTGATAGGTGGCACTGGTGGGCACTGAGAAGTGGCACTAATAGGTGGCATTGATAGGTGGCACTTATAGCTGGCAGTGATGGGCCCTGATAGGTGGCAGTGATGGGCACTGATGGGTGGCAGTGATGGGCACTGATGGGTGGCAATAATGGGCACTGATCGGCACTGGTAGGTTACACTGATAGGCAGCATTGCTAGGTGGCACTGATGAGGCACTGATTGGCACCACTGATGGGCATTGATAGGTGGCACTTGTGGGCATTGATAGGTGGCACTTGTGGGCATTGATAGGTGGTACTATGGGCACTGTGGGCACTGGCAGGTGGCAATTGCAGGTGGCACTGGCAGGCGGTATTTGTGGGCACAGATGAGGCAGAATTGCCTCTTCCTCTTCGGGACCGATGTCCCTTGTACACAAGCCAGTGATCAGCTTTTTTTTCTCCTCAAGCTGTCAGCGTGAGAAGAAAAAAAACAATTACTGATTCTTTTTTTACATCATGTGATCAGCTGTCATTGGCTGACAGCTGATCACGTGGTAAGGGGCCGGGACTGGCCCCTTACACGGATCTGTGATCACCCGAGTCTCAGTGACTCAGTGATCACAGCGTGCATTGCGCGTGCAAAGGGGAGGAAATCTATTGATGGCCTCCCGCCATTTGGGGTCCGCACTGTGGCCATCATTCGGCTATAGCGTGGGCCCCTAGTGGTTAATGTATACACTCATTTCACCATTGTATCTCTAAAAGGAACCGTGGTTGTCACTCAGGCTGGACTTCAAACTTGTTTTTTTTATCAGAAAAAAAGGTTATCAGGAGAAAAATAAACACATACACAGATATTTTGGGTGTAAACGAACTCTGCTGTCCGTTTACACCCAACTGCCCTTCAATCTTATCCACCTAGATGGACAGGAATGGATCCCCTTCTTTGTTTCCTTCAGAGGACCAGATCAGATTAGAGGTAGGCAGGTGTAAACGGTCACAAGTCCGGTTACACCTGCCGGTCCATAGAGATAAATGGCGGGTCTGATCAGGTCTGCCTGAAAAACTGACAGGCGGAGCTGATTGGACCCTTTGTGTGAAAGGGCCCTGACGAGATGTCTTCAAAGGGAGGGGATATCCTCCCAACCTAAGACAGTTGTCACCAAAACAGGATTACTCATTGGAAGATTTTTCCTCACCTCTTGTTCCTGTGACAACTCAAAAATGTTTGCTTTCTGATCACTTTGACAATAGTCAGCGGAACAAACAATAAGGGAGATTCTCCAGACAGCAATAAAAACCTGACAAGAATTCTACCACTTCCACGTTCTATTCAAAACCAATGAAAAAACATTTTTTCACTTTATCTAAGTTGACTGCAGTAATATTTGGTTAACGTAATTAATTAGCATGCTATTTGTAAATACCAGTAAATACTGGTTAGTTATAATTGTGTGCTATGATGATCACCAATGAAGTTCATGTTCATGTTTTAAATTTCACAACTGGTACGGTATAAATACAGAGCATTACAGGGCAGCTCAAATAAAATAAAAAAATCCTGCAGCATCTGTTCACCATAGACTTTCTACCTTATTGCAAATCATTGCTGAACTGTAGTGCGTTATTTTGAACGGCAGCAAAATGTGACACAGCTGGACTGGATAATGGCATGATAAAGCATATGTCAGTGTGAAGAAAACTTCTATTTATTCATTGGCCATAGTTTTGGACTTTTTAATTTACTGAACTTAAAGCGGAGCTCCCCTGAAACAAAAAATATTAAAAGCCAGCAGCTACAAATACTGCAGCTGCTGACTTTTAACATTAGGACACTTACCTGTCCTGGAGTCCAGCGACGTTGGCAGCAGAAGACGAGCAATCGCTCATCACTCTGCTGCCCCCACCACCATCCTCAGTGAGGGAACCTGGCAGTGAAGCCTTGCGGCTTCACTGCCCGGTTCCCTACGGCACATGCGCGAGTCGCGCTGCGCCGTTCTCACTGGTCCCTGTTGTGTTCTGGGAGCCAAGTGTCTCCCAGAACACAACGGGTATTCTGCGGGAAGTGACGTACTACCCGCAGAATACCCGCAGAGAGGACTCCCGGAAGTGGGTGCAAATACCTGTCTTAGACAGGTATCTACACCCCCCTCCCCCCTGAAAGGTGCCAAATGTGACA
Source organism: Rana muscosa (assembly GCA_029206835.1). Taxonomy (NCBI): domain Eukaryota; kingdom Metazoa; phylum Chordata; class Amphibia; order Anura; family Ranidae; genus Rana; species Rana muscosa. Next base: position 510,705,831 of record CM055116.1, on the reverse strand, counting down.
CCGGAGGGGGGGGGGGTTCCGATGAGCTTTAGGGTGGAGCTCTGCTTTAAAACTACTCAACTTTATCATATAAACACTGTAGCCATATTTAGACTTTATTTTTATTATTAACGCAACATAAACGTGTGCATCTACCAGCATTTCTTTAAACTGTCAAAACGTCTCTAACAATATTTTCTTACTAAACACTTTTCCTTTATTTCCTCAAGCTGGTAAAAATTGCTGACTCCCAAGAACACGTGTTTGCTGTTGATGGCGGATTTAAAGCTTTAGGAGGGATCATTAATTCGGTAAGTATGACAAAGGAAATGGATGGGTTGTAAATTTCCAAGTGGAGTTAAGTTAGTCTTTATGCATACATTTAGTAAATGTGACCCAACAAAATTTATTTTTCCTACAATCTTACATTATATACTAGAAAAACTTATTTTTATTCACCTAATCTAATATGTAATTTTAGACAATATAGAGAGTTTATTTATTTGCGTTAAAACCAGGTCACATTTTATACTGATATGATGAATTTGTTTTGTTTTAATGAAAATTGTATAGTTGAATAAGACCTCTAGGACTTGTTTAATTAATTTCATAAGAATTATTGGTCAGGTGTTACTGCTGATTGGACAATAATTATGCATTCATACCTATCATGGGGTGTTCTGTTATATAGACATCTGTGTAACAAGTGGCTTGTCCTGCTAGATCTTATAGAAACAGTAATATTTTACTGTTGATTTTAGTTACAACTGGGCCTCAACCTTTATTAATGAGGCTGAGATACTAAAGTAGTTGAGAGTCTTCACACAATAAATTGTGTAAATTTTGACTTTAATTATTCAATCATGTGCAAAGGAAATAAGTAACTGGAGTTTCCTTTTCACATGATTGGGTAATTAAAGTGAATATTTACACAATGCATTATGTATGTATGTTGACTGACTTGGTAGCCTCTCTTGCTTGCACAAATTACAACATTATTACATTATGCTTAATAAAAAAGTATTGCCATCATTTTTAAATCCATTTGGAATCCCCCAGGGGACCAAGTGCACAGAAGTTTCTGTGTGCTGGTTTCCGCATTGTGTTGTGATTCATACTGTCTTATACTGTTTGACCCATTATACGCATGTCACAGAAGAAGCTCTGATTCTGGGATATGCTGTCCAGTAGAAGTGTAAATACAGTTGCTATTGAATCTCTAGGTTTGTCTATGTCGGGCGGGGAGACTGTAGACCACACTAGCTCAGCATCCACAGCACTGATCAAAACGGGACAAAATACTACAATTCTTTTGTCCCCTTGGTCTACTTTAGGTACATTTTTGCATAGTTACACTTTAGCAAACAGTATTAACATTCTATAACATCAATACTTCAATATTTATCAAATAGAGACATATGTTCACACAAAAAAACAAAAAAAAAACTTCCCTGACACATACTTAACTTGTCTACTGAGGCTTTTTCTTGTTTTTCATTTTTTTGCACGCATGGTAAAATCTGATTTTTTTTTGCTAGAAACTACTATAAAGCGCCCCAAAAAGTATATATTTTCTAAAAGCAAAGACCCTGGAGAAAACAATTGCACCAGTTGAAATTGTTTTATGCTGTATTTTTGGGTAAAATATAAAAGATGGGGCTGCATTAAGCAAATGAACACCAAACATGTCAAGTCTTAAAATTAAGCACGCCTGCGTAATCCTAAAAAAACGGTGGTACCCACAATTCTCCATAGGCGATGTTTTAAAAGCCTTTAAAGGTCATCAGTTTAGAGTTAACTGTGAAGTATTGCCCAAGAATTATTGTTCCTACTCCGACATTATCGACAATACCTGACATGTGTATTTCAATTTATATGTACAAAGATGTTTGCCCTACGTTGCTCTTTTTATATGGGATGTACTTTATTCACATCACAAGGGGCTAACAAGCCTCTTTATCATGTAACTGGTAGCAGAGCCTGATATGAAGTGGAAGGACTCTCTTACACCTCTGACTCAGGGCCCCTGGTGGTGTATACAGAAGGCGCAGGAGTACAGGAGTGGCATGAGTTTCTGTAAGTCTTGCTAGCAGCAGGGCAGGTGTCCACACTGGGCAGGTGAAGTCATCAGTAGGCTCCAGTAGCAGCCAAGCTGGTGGGCAGCAGACTGAGGTAGGCTGGTGTTGGCGACAGCGGGCAGCAGAGATGGCTGCTGGTAGAAGACTGTAGGTCAGCCAGGATATCAGGGTGGTAGGTATTTACTGGTGTCAGAAGGCAGAGAAGCAGAGTCAGGCAGGCTGTGTCATACACAGACAGGATGGACAGGATGTATCTGGTACAGGACACAGGCAGGAGAGTGGTCATAAAAAATGGTTGGTCTAAAAACGATCAGTGAATGGAGCAGACAGAAGCGGAGGTTAGGTGACAAGCCGAGTTTAGAGAGTGGTCAAGACAAGGTGGGTCAGCAACTGAAATCAGGATACAGAATCAGAGGTTCACAGGATACACAGGAGACTGAAGACAAAGCAGCACTGATCCTGAGCACTGGCCCAGTTTAAATAGCCCTTTTGGTGCCAACACCTGTCACAGGTGCACATGAGCACCAGCAAGTACGTGTGTGCGTGCACAGGTATGTATATGTGCATTAGCCAGTGCCCAATTCCTGTGAGCATGAAAGGGAACATGTATTAGCCTGTGCACAGAAGTCCATCCAGTGGAGCTATCTCTTCTATTGGTATTCCCTTCATTACACTCCTATGTGATAGCATGGGCAGGTGACAGGTCCTCATTACAGTCTATTAGACCCCCCCCCCCCCGATCAACCTGATCACTTTGTCGTAAAGCCCTTGGTCAGCTCTTGAAGCTGGTATCAAGCATGATTTAAACACTTATCTACCATAACCTTTATAAAAGTCCCTTGGTAGACAAGGTTTCAAACCTCTGTGGTGCACTGCCACACTCATGTTAACAAGCATTATGTTGCACGTTAACATGCCTTGCAGTAAAGCAACCAATTTACTTTGGATGAGCTGAAATTAACCTTGTATCACAGCTTTAAATTTTATTTGCAGTATGCCAAAATAGAAGTCTGTTGTGGTGCATTGGAAATGTGTGTTGGGGTGCCATTTAAATGTAATAGCATTGCAATGCAAAGCACTTTGGTTTATGTGTCACTGTGCATTGTGGTAACTGAGGTAATCAGAAAATATAATACACCTCTTTAATAAAGATCCTTTTTGGGAAGTGATGCTTTTGAACAATAATTATTGTAGCCACTTAACACTTGCAAATAGAGCTTTATCGCTTGTTATTAGTGTAGCGGGTGTCAAATTTAGTGGGGTGCATTCATTGATTTTTAGGGATTTATGGACACTTTGGAGTGTGGGAGGTATGAATGGTGTCATGTTCCCTGCGGTCCCTAGGTGGCGCGGTCACCTGGGACCGGGGGTTGAACTGCCATTCTAGAGCCGTGCCCTTTTTGTCCTCTTACAGCAGTAGTGCGGCGGGGCGGGGAACCCACTGTACCTGCTGGGAGAGGATATAAAAGGGGGCGGACATCTTGCGCACGAAGTCCATTCCCCAGGCACCTTCGGCCTGGGGGCTGCTGCGGTTCATCTGTGCCCAGGCGCCCTCGGCCTGGGCGCATGGAGTCGAGTTCCATCCCAGGCACCTTCAGCCTGGGGTGAGGTACTTTACCAGGAGGCCTGGGGCCCAGTACCTTTGAATGGATCCCGCGAGGGCGAAGCATTTCTAAGGTGCCCCCGGTATTGGGTGCCTGAATCCAGGGCGTAAGGGACCGGAGACGTGACCTCCCCGAAGAGCCAGCGCAGCATTTGCTGGTGACGGTGGAGGCCTTTGGTGACCGTCTGGATGGATGTCTTCCTCTGACAGGGGTCGTTTGTTCTAAAGGAGGAAATTCATGTTCTCATGGTCTGTGGCAAGGGACCCATCTTCCTCAGGTCAGTGGCAGGCCTCATCCAAGGCCTGTGGCAGAGGCCTCAACGTTCACCCAGGTCAGTGGCAGTGACCAAATTCACAGTCGGTGGCAGCGACTGTGCGCCAAGCCTGTTTGAACTAAACGGAACAGGAGAAACTCTATTCATTGTGTTGTGCCTGGACCTACTCTTTCCCACACCCTGTCTGTTCTTTTAAAATTCAACAAGTCTACCTATTGTTCAAAGCAATAAAACAGAGTTGGACTTTTGAATGGTGTGGAACTCGTGTTACTGGAAGCTAAGTGTCCCTGTCAGTGACAGTGGCAATCATCCTCCACAGGAGAAGCTGAGGCTCCGGCCTAAAACGCAGACCCGAGGGTAAACGGTTTAGCTCATATCTCTGCATCCTACATCAGAGAGCTGAGCTGGTGGTGTGCATCTTTCCCCCTTCTCCCAGATACCCCTAGACGAGTAAAACCAGCCATAAAGAGAGGGGAGAAGCTGGGGGAGGACTGCTACATTAGGATTTGAACTAGCTAGATAATCAGTTTTTAGCAGTTCAGTCACTCTACTAAAATTACTAGAGGTAATTGCTAAGAGCCGGTTCACACAGGGGCGACTCGTCAGGTGACTCAGCCGCCTGACAAGTCGCGTCCCGTTCTGTACAATGGAACCGTTCTAATAGGAGCGACTCAAGTCGCTTCGACTTAGAAAAAGGTTCCTGTACTACTTTTGGGGTGACTTCAGGGCGTCTTCCATTGACTTTAATACAGAAGTCATTTTGCAAGTCGCCTCTGAAGTCGTCTGCAGATCGCCCCAGTGTGAACCGGCACTTACAGTAGAGAACAAACGCTAAACAGAAATAAATAAATGATTCTCAATAGTATAAGCTGATGTATTGATTAATGTTGCATGATTGCTCATTCATCTGGGAGCAATTGATTGCTGCTACAAGCTACCATGCTACATGCTGCTTGTGTAGCTTACACAATAAGGAGCCATTTGTTTCATCCATAGTGAATGAACATTACTAGAGATAAGTGAATATGTCTGGAGGCATTTGTTAAACCTAGATATTGTTAATTTCCCCATTGAAAGCAATGAAGGGGGGGGTATAAATCTTTACAATAAATTCTTGCCATTTTCATGGCAAACAGACAAGGGATTATCAAACAAACGCCATAGAAAACTGGGTACTGACACGGAGGACCAATGTAAAAAAGTTGACTAGTGTAAACATGGTAATCTCAAGCAGTGGGTGGCCATCAAGCAAGCTTCTGTAGTAACACTGGTAGGGAGTGATAGGTGCCCAGGAGCTGCACATCAAGTCAAAGGCTGCTGTGTGATAGTGAATAGCAGTCTCAGTCTGGCGGGGGTCCAGGCTGAGACTGCCATTCACTCTCACACAGCAGTCTTTGATTTGATGTGTGGCTCCCGGGCACCTATCACTCTCGACCATTGCCTGGAGCATAGACGACCTCCCTTTCCAGCCAGCACTCACAGTGGTGAGCCCAGGACTTCATTCCTGTACAGCCTGAGCAGCTCACACAATCTTGGTCCATAGAAACACTACCGGCATTTCCGTGATGTTTAACGGCCCTTCAACACTCTCTCAAATCCTGTCCCACCATTGTGAAATGTATGCAGGAGGGTCTTTGCCAACCCCACCTTTCACCTGGAATTAGAAGACCTACGCTTCAGAGACCTTTTAGATCAAGACATTTTAGAACTTGCCACCTTATAACTGCTGGAAGCTGGACACCCATAGCCCTTAAGGTGGATCACCTTTCACTTTCACATTTTGCACGTTTTTAGAAGAAGGCCCAACTAATGCACTTGCTTTCTTCTCTCCCCCTGGCATCTGCTTTTTCACCTGCTCTTGCACAGTTTGAAAGTTTGCGTGACTCTCAAACCCCTCTCTGTCATGTACTGCCACTGACCTATAACATGCTCATCAGGCCCTCCACTACCTCCAAAATACTGTATATTAGTGGGAACACGATCTTCATCTTTCCTTTTCACAGAAACAAGTTGATAGAATACTCTTGTTCGCCTACAAATCCTCAATAAGTTCTAAGTTCCAAGCATCAGACTTTAATGCACTTATGAGGTGGTACTAAACCCCATTTAGAATACATAAAATGTTCCCATAGTGCTCAGAGAGGTTGGAGATATCTTATTCTGGTCCTGTGGCAAACTATTCTGGTTCTGGTCAGAAGTACAATGTATCACCCAGAAATTTACAGACCTTGCTGTCCCCCTGGACCTGGCATTTTTTCTGTTGCACCAGCATACCTTACTGAGAAAGTCATACCGCCACTCAATGCTGCCTCTCCTAGTCAATGCAGCACACAGACTCCTGGAAACAACAACAACCTCCCTCCATTGCTAAATGGGTGGCAAACATTAATATCTATGACATGGAAGACCTGATGGCGACTGAAAGGGACTCTCTTGAAAAAATTTCAGCTGAAATGGTTTATTGGAATGAATTTCTCTATACCGATGAATATCAAGCTCTGATGGAGGCCCCCTAAGACTCCTCATCCACAACGGGTCTTCCTTCCTGAGGCCCTGCTATGGTTTGGTGAGGAGTGGTTTCCTTAAGCCCTGTACACATGATCAGATTTCCTATGGATTCAAATCCCATGGATTCCATCAGTCTTGCCTACACACCATCAGTCAAAAATCCGACCGTCCCAAACGCTGTGACGTAAAACACTCAGACGATCCGAGAAAAATTAATTTCAATGCTTCTGAGCATGCGTCGACTTGATTTTGAGCATGCGTGGGTTTTTTCTCCGATGGAGTGCCACACAGACGATCTGAATTTGCTAAAGGTTTTTTTTTTCCATTTTTTTTCCATTGGATAAATTTAAAACATGTTCTATTTTTTTTGGGAAAAAAGACAGATGGGGCCCATACACGATCGGTTTGTCCAATGAAAAAAGTCCATCGGACTGTTTTCATCGGTAAAACCGATCGTGTGTACAGGGTATTACAGCACCCTTTCCCGTCCCCTCCCCCACTTTTTTTTTCTCTTTCCTCCCCTCCCATCCATTTTTTTTCTTCTTCACTGTCGGAGTATCTTGAACTCTCCTGTTCTCTACCCAGCACATGAACTTCTGTCTGTGCTCTCGCTCTCACTCTTTTATATATGGATATAATAACCCTCATATTGTGTATATGTGTATATTAAGAGAAGTTTTACCAATTAGCTTGATAGATGTAAATATTACCACCTAGAGATAGAACTTTGGTTCATATATAGTGGCATTGACCTCACCCTATAGAAATACCTGTTATGGTCATTTACATACATTTTATGATTTATAATAAAGGTTAAGTCTTAAATAAGTGGCCTTTTGGTGCATAGGGATGCGCACCCTCGTATAGTTCTGGTTCGGTGTCATGGATAGGTCTTACCACCCAATGCATATTTTCTAGATACCTACTATCCCAAATGTATTAATATCTCCTGAACAGTACAGTGCCAAAAGAAGAATCGGGGAAGCATTCACAAATTGCATGACAATTGCATGACAAAAGACAAATAATTTTTCTTGTTATATTAGCTGATATTGTAGAAATGTGTGGATTTTTTTATCGTATAATTTATTGTTAATGATGGTAAATGAGTTTTGTCAGCATTATAGGGCTAAAATAGTTATAAAGGGCTAAAAAGAGAACATCTGTTTTATACATGAATACACTTGAATTCTTAGAGCACTATAATTTTTCTAAAGAGACAGCCACTGAGTTAAATCATTTACATTGTATTTTTCGTCCACTGGACCCTGTAAACAACAAGCATTTCACAAAAGAATGCTGAGCAATTTAGTAAAATACTGATTCTTTTTTACATTAGCCCCCAAATTAGATGTATATAACTATATAAATAATTGGCGCTGTCTTCCAGGGTCACGCTTGACATAATCAAAGAGGACTTACTAACATCGTTGTTTGTTTTAACTGGTTGTTATAACCTTTGTCAGTGGTTTACCTTAGTAAATCATGGTGCACAGGGTGCTGTCATGACACATGTTTAATATCCAGATGTTTGGCAGCACATGAAAGCATATAATGCAGATTCGTTTTAAAGATTAACATGAGTTAGTCTATGCTATCTATGAATTCATAGAAGTTGGGCTCTCACCTATTTATAGATATATATATATATATATATATATATATATATATATAGAAGAGGGGAAAGAAGTATTTTCAAGCAGTTATAAATCCTGCTGCCAATAAGAAAAAAAAGTACTGTGGGGTTAATTTACTAACAGAGTAGAGAATTGTCACTGAGCAAAGTAAATATTTACTTACCATAAATTGTGTCTAAAGTCAAAACTTTTATTCTATTTTGGATAGAGTGGTAAGGGGTTAGAAGCCCTGTAGGAATTGTACTGTTCCATGTGTCCCCAGTAGGGCATTTGTCCTGGTGAACACTGTCACCAAAGCCCACAGTAGGCTGACGTCACTGAGCTAGTCCAGACTCTGAATAGATCCTGAATTTATTGGCGGGATCCACCCAGACATGGGCGTCCGCTCCATAGGGCAAGTGGGGTCATTTGCCCCCCCGGAATCGAGAAGGTGTTGGCCAAATTGGCAGTTTTCTACACCCTCCGCCGCCCTTACACCCACTTACATCCCCGCTGGACCTGCTGAAGGTGAAAAGGAAGGAGAGCCGGGCTGTGTGTGCAGTATGGAGGGAGTAGGAGATGCCCTACAACACGTGTGTGTGACTGCAGAGACATGACATCATAGGACACGTCATACATATGGTCAGTGTGAAGTGTAGTGGTCAGTAGTCAGTGTGTAGTGTAGTGGTTAGAGTGTAGTGTGTGTAGTGTCCAGAGGTGCAGGGTGCTGCTGTGTAATGTAAAGGGGTGCAGGGTGCTGTGTAATGTAAAGGGGTCCAGTGATGCAGGGTGCTGTGTAATGTAAAGGGGTCCAGTGATGCAGGGTGCTGTGTAATGTAAAGGGGTGCAGGGTGCTGTGTAATGTAAAGGGGTCCAGTGATGCAGGATGCTGTGTAATGTAAAGGGGTCCAGTGATGCAGGGTGCTGTTTAATGTAAAGGGGTCCAGTGATGCAGGGTGCTGTGTAATGTAAAGGCGGTCAGTGATGCAGGGTGCTGTGTAATGTAAATGGGGTCCAGTGATGCAGGGTGCTGTGTAATGTAAAGGGGTCCAGAGCTGTGGGGTGCTGTGTAATGTAAAGGGGTCCAGAGGTGCAGTTGTTGAGAGGGGGTACACAGTAGTGACAAAGAGATATTTAAAGATGCAGGGGGCACAGTGGGGAGTTTTTACATTTTAACGTGGGGGGTCGCTTTTAACCCCTGCTAGCGGTCGGAGAAAGGGTAAAATGCGACTGTGTATCGCCGCTGCTGAAGCACCCCCTCCTGAAAACATTTCAGCGGACGCCCATGCACCCAGATGCCTGAATCAGCAACTGGCTTAGCCTCTCAGCACACCGCTGGGAGACTGAGCCAGCCACTTCTACCCCTTATAGAAAATAATTCAATCTGGATGGCCGCACTCCAACAACAATTTCTTTATTGGTTAAAAACCATACAGCAAAAGATGCAATCAACAGCTGACATGTTTCACACCGTAACTACTGGTGCTTACTCATAGCACCAGTAGTTACAGTGTGAAACATGTCAGCTGTGGATTGCATATTTTGCTGTATGGTTTTTAACCAATAAAGAAATCGTTGTTGGAGTGCGGCCATCCAGGATTGAATTGTTTTCTATATGCTATTTTGCATACTGAGCGAGCCAGCACCATCATTTTGAGGAGGAAAAGATTTTTTGTGACCCAGACACCTGGAGCGGGTTCTTTTCCCCACTTCTACCCCTTCCACAGCAAAATCCTTCAATGATCGCTGGTTGGGCAGAGCAGAGAGCAACTGACTGACAGTCACCGGCTCTCTGCTCACTGAATACTGAGAACCAAGTGATCAGAGGTCATGTGATAGCTCAGTTTTTGCTTGGTCTTAAAGCTGGCGAAGGGACAGATGCAGCATCAGACAGATGCTGCATCCACCTAGGTGAGTATAAATGTTTATTTATTTTTTTGACAATGACAGCTGGGACTTGTAGACAGCAGCAGCAGAAACAGCTGATATCAAACAGGGAGCCTCTGACTGGTGTTTGTAAACACAGCAGAGACTCAATTCAGAAGAAATACAAAGTAACAATTTTACTTTGTATTTACTGTGTTTCATTCCTATTAAAGGAGCACTAAAGCTTTTTTTTTTTTTGCTTAAAAATAACAAACATGTTATACTTACCTCCACTGTGCAGCTCGTTTTGCACACAGTGGCCCCGATCCTGGTCTTCTGGGGTCCCTCGGCGGCTGTCTTGGCTCCTCCCCGCAAGGACTCCACACCTTAATGCGAGTGAGCTCGCATGGTGTGGAGTGATTGCGGGCGCGCTCCCGTGATACAGCGGCGGCCATAGCCGCCGACTGTATCACTCGGCCCCGCCCCCGGCGTGCCGCGTCATTGGATGTGATTGACAGCAGCGCCAGCCAATGGCTGCGCTGCTTTCAATCTATCCAGTGTAGCCAATCGGCGGCCAGGCAGAAAAACGAAGAGGATGACGGGGACGAGCATGGGACTTTCGAGGGGCCAGGTAAGAAAAATGGGGGCTCGGGGGGGGGCGGTATTGTCGAATGTTTTTTCACCTTAATGCATAGGATGCATTAAGGTGAAAAAACATGTAACTTTACTACTCCTTTAAGATCAATAGTTCAGGGAGTGAAGGGAAAATGGAACACGGATGTCGTTAACAAAGAAAAATACACATCCTGACAGGTGTAAGACCCGGTTCACACAGGGGCGACTCCGGACGCAAATTCTGGTCGTCCCGAGTTGCCAAAAGTCGTGCTATTTTTAAAACTAATTGAAGTGAATGGAGATGTTTTAATGCACACGACTGCAGTCGCTCCGACTTCAAAAAAGGTTCCTGTACTACTTCAATCAGAGTTCTAGGCGACCTGTAGGCAACTTGTACCATTGATTTCAATGGAAGTCGCTTAGAAGTCTGATCACTGTTCATTTTGAAGGCAACTTTACAGGAAGAGAACATACATTTCTCAGGAAAACCCCTCCCTCCCCTCCCTCCCACAGAGCTGATTCTTGTTTTATTGGCCACTGGAATGTCTCCTGTCCTGGAGGCAACTTCAGTCGTGTTGTAAATCACCACTTAGTCGCTCTGTGATTCATGCTCAAGTCGTGTCTGAGTCGTGTTGAAGTCTGAAGTCTGAAGTCGTGTTAAAGTTGTGTTGCCCCTGTGTGAACTGGCTCTTATAACTCTCCATTATTCAATCCAAAAAAATAAAATAAATTGTCTTCAGTTCTTCTTTAACTCAACTTTACACATTTAACTTTTTTTGTAAATAAAGATTGTTCCAATTTTGGCCCTTGTTAACCTTTAGTTAACCCTAATGAACCCTAATTACGTGTTCTCTGCTCACTAATTTTTTTCTGGTGTCAAATTATAAAAGGTGCTCTCTACCTTTGTTTTGGTGACCACTGTCTCTGAGATAGAAAGTCATGTCATGAGAGCAAAAGGTGATGTCTTTCAGCAGGAACATTGCTCTAAAAATGAATAAATTACTAATAAACATGACCTGGCTGGTCTCTGTCCATATATACTGTAAATATATATAGACTGTGTATATATATATATATATATATATATATATATATATATACATATATGCATATATATATATAGCAACCAGATCCCAGATCCCTTTTCCCTACCTTTGGCTCACCTGTGGGAAAAGGGGCACACCATGCCACATGCCCGTACCCTCCCGTGTGAGGAGGTTGAGCGGTGTAAATGTAACTGGGTCTCTATGGTTAGGTTCTCCAGAGAATGGTTCCCTTCTTTACTGCAATAAAGACAAGTCTTTCTTTTCCCCAATAACTCCAAGGTCCACACCAGTTGCAACTCCAACATAGAGTTTATTGTCTCATATGCACAGTCACTAGATAGAAAAGGGTGGATGGAGAACAGGACAGCAAAAGGGTGTTCGAGTAAGTCCAGGCACAAACAAATTTACTATTCACTACCTGTTTCTTCAAGTAGGCTCAGCTCACCCGGATAGTCTCCCTTTAGAGTGGATCCTAGCAGCCGGAGTGATGCTCGAATTAGGTTACACACACAGTCTCTGCATAAACTGTTACGGGTGAACTTTGGGTCTCTGCCACAGACCTGGTGAACTTTGGGTCTCTGCCACAGACCTGGTGAACTTTGGGTCTCTGCCACAGACCTGGTGAACTTTGGGTCTCTGCCACAGACCTGGTGAACTTTGGGTCTCTGCCACAAACCTGGTGAACTTTGGGTCTCTGCCACAGACCTGGTGAACTTTGGGTCTCCGCCACAGACCTGGTGAACTTTGCTTGTGGTATTAGGCCTCTGTCAGGGAGATGACATCCCTCCAGAGAGTTACCGGGCCCCTTCCTTCACTGTGATCTCTCACCAGTCCCTCGGAACGGTCCTCCCCCAGCCTCCTCTTCCAGATACGGGTCTCCTCTCAAGGCACCACCTTGGGATTCTTCCTCCCTCGATGGGCCCCAGCCGAAGGTGCTGGACCTAAGGCCTTCTGTTGCAGCCCCAGGGCTAAAGGTGCCTGGGACTGATCCGCCAGTGTACCGTCCAGGAACCTCACCCCAAGGCTAAAGGTGCCCGGGGTGGCCAACGAACAGAGCAACACACTTCCTGGGGTAGGACCCCCGGTAATCACCCCCCGCAGGCAGGGTCTGCCTCTTTTATATCCTCTCCCGGCATGCACAGCAGGCCGACATGCCCACCATACCATCGCCGAGAGGGGTCAGCCAAGGCACAGCACTATACCTGCGGTTCAACCCTAGCCTCCGATGGCAGCGCCATTCACAGGCCACAGGGAACTACACACCAGTAGTGATGAGCCGAACACCCCCGGGTTCGGTTCGCACCAGAACCCGCGAACGGACCGAAAGTTCGAACGAACATTAGAACCCTATTAAATACAATGGATGCGAACGTTCGAATTCTAAAGTGCTAATTATAAAAACTATTATGCATGTTATTGTCCTAAAAAGGGTTTGGGAACCCGGGTTCTGCACCAGGGGACATGTATCAATGCAAAAATAAGTTTTAAAAACGGTCGTTTTCCGGGAGCAGTCATTTTAATGATGCATAAAGTGAAAAAAAAAAAGTCAAATATTCCTTTAAATATCGTACCTGGGGGGTGTCTAAAGTATGCCTGTGAAGTGCCACGTGTTTCCCGTGTTTAGAACTGTCCCTGCACAAAATGACACTTCTAAAGGAAAAAAAAGCCATTTAAAACTGCTTGCGGCTTTAATGTAATGTCTGGTCCCGGTAATATGGATGAAAATCTTTAAGAAAAATGGCATAGCTACCCCATGACCCCCCCCCTACCCCAGCCCATTACCAGCCCCTTTGGGTCTTGTATGGATATTAAGGGGAACCCCGCACATAAAATAAAAAAGGCCCTATATACTCTGAACAGCCGTATACAGGCGGTGCATACAAGACAGGGACTGTAGGTTTGTTCTTATGTAGAATCTGTTTGTAATTTTGAACAGGTACATTGTTGAAGTGTAGCTCCAGACCAAAAATCTATTTTTAAACTTTTTGGAAAACATAGGTAAGGGTTATCACCCCTGTAACATTTGTTTTGCTGTCTGTGCCCCTGTTCAGAACATTTCACCTCACTTTCCGTCCTAATGACAACTGTTTTTGAAATGTGGTGTTTTTCTTGAAACAAGGATTGCTGATAAAGCATCAGTACAGAGGAGACACCTTTCTCCCATATTTATTCTTACAGGAGAGAATTTTCCTTCCTAGTGGTAGATTTCCTCTCACTTCCTGTTGTCTTCTTGCGTTTGCAAGTAGGAGTCGTTTGTAAGTTGGATGTTTGAAAGTAGGGACCTGCCGTATATACTCTGCAGAAATAGGCCCCTTAGTTGTTGGTGTTGGCACAACACTGTAAGCACTCACAGTTACTCTTGGTTGGTGCTGGAACGCCCTGCTGTCAACTATTATATCAGGAATTTTAATTACATATAATTGTTGAACAGTGGTAGTAAAAATTGGGCCTTTGATGGTGGTGCTGGTGCCACAACACTGTAAGCCCTGACAGTTACTCTTGGTGGGTGCAGCAATGGGCCCTGCTGTGAATTATTAGATCAAGAATTGTAATTACATGCCCCTGTTGAACAGGGGCTGAAAAATTGGGCCTTAGGCACTGGTGGCACAACACTGCAACCCTTCACAGATACTGTACTTGGAGCACAGCAATGAGCCCTGTTGCAAAGTATTGCTTCAAAAATTGTAATGACACGCCCCTGTTAAACAGGGGCTGAAAAATTGGGCCTTAGGCACTGGTGGCACAACACTGCAACTCCTCACAGATACTGTACTTGGAGCACAGCAATGAGCCCTGTTGCAAAGTATTGCTTCAAAAATTGTAATTACACGCCCCTGTTAAACAGGGGCTGAAAAATTGGGCGTTAGGCACTGGTGGCGGCACCCATAAACAAAAATGATCTTCCAAGCTATCATCATCAATCGTATCATTGAGGACTCGGAGGAGGAGGATAGCCAGTCAACATAACAGCACAGGCACTCAGCATCAGCATCAGTCTTGAAGGGATGTGACATTTTAAAATCAATTAGTCTGTTATATCAGCATCAGGTGTGTGGTAGCTGGTGGTGATCCAAGACTGGTTCATCTTGATGAAAGTCAGTCGATCAACCGAGTCGGTGGACAGGCGCACCCTGTGATCCGTGACAAATCCTCCAGCAGCACTGAATGTGCGTTCCGAAAGAACGCTGGATGCAGGACAGGCCAGTAGCTCAATTGCATACTGTGCAAGCTCTGGCCAGTGATCCATCCTCAAGACCCAGTAAGCCAGAGGATTTTCGGTGGGGAAGGTGTCCAAGTCTGACCTTGCCCCTAGATATTCCTGCACCATGTTTATCAGACGCTGGCGATGGTTGCTGGAACCGATCATACTTTGGGGCTGCGGACTAAAGAATTGTCTGAACGCATCGGTCAGACGGCCACCTTCCCCACCGCTCCTTCTTTGACTGGCCGAAGCCTCAGCAACTCGTTGTCCAGGACCAGGAGTTTGCAACCTCCCAGTCTCTGGGAACGCGTTGCACAGACCTTTCTGCAAGGCCTCCCGGAGTTGTCTCATCCTCTGCTCCCTCTGCGACGGTAACATAAGGTCCGCAACCTTACCCTTGTACCGTGGATCAAGGAGAGTGGCCAGCCAGTAATGGTCCCTCTCCTTGATCCGAAGAATACGAGGATCCTTCCGCAGACTTTGCAGGATCAGGGAGGCCATGCAGCGTAGGTTTGCTGAGGCATTCGCTCCGGAGTCCTCTGGGTCACTAAGGACGACATGATCCGCAGCCACCTCCTCCCAGCCACGTACAAGTCCACTGGTTTCTTGGGACTGTAAATCATCCCTAAAAGACTGCTGCTGATGATGCTGAGTGCCAGCCTCCACCTCCATGCTGACACAATCCTCCTCCTCCTCCTCCTCCTCCTCCTCCTCCTCCTCCTCTTCCTGTGCGATGGGTGGGACAGAAGGAACACTGTCTGGGTAAAGGGGGCCTTGAGAGGCAAGGAAGTCCTCCTCTTCCTGCCTCTGTTCTGCCTCAAGTGCCCTGTCCATTATTCCACGCAGCGTGTGCTCCAACAGGTGGACAAGAGGTACAGTGTCACTGATGCATGCACTGTCACTGCTCACCATCCTCGTGGCCTCCTCAAATGGTGCCAGGACAGTGCATGCATCCCTGATCATGCCCCACTGGCGTGGAGAAAAAAAACCAAGCTCCCCTGACCCTGTCCTGGTGCCGTAGTCGCACAGGTACTCATTGATGGCCCTCTGCTGCGTGTGCAGCCGCTGCAGCATGGCCAACGTTGAGTTCCACCTGGTGGGCATGTCACATATAAGGCGGTTCTTGGGCAGGTTCAACTCCTTTTGCAGCTCAGCCAGGCGAGCACTGGCATTATAAGATCTGCGGAAATGCACACAGACTTTCCTGGCCTGCCTCAGGACATCCTGTAAGCCCGGGTACCTGCCCAAGAAGCGCTGCACCACCAGGTTAAGGACGTGAGCCACACAGGGCACATGGGTCAGTTGTCCCTGTCGGAGGGCGGAGAGGAGGTTGGTGCCATTGTCGCAAACCACCATTCCTGGCTTAAGCTGGCGTGGCGTCAACCACCTCTCGGCCTGGCCCTGCAGAGCAGACAGGACCTCTGCCCCAGTGTGGCTTCTGTCCCCCAAACACACCAGCGCAAGCACGGCATGGCATCTTTTTGCCTGCGTACTTGCGTAGCCCCGTGAATGGCTACGGAGCACCGCTGGTTCATAGGACAAACCACAGGAAGAGGCCATGGAGGAAGAAGAAGAGGAGGGGGTGGAGGAGAGAGGTGTGTCACAACCAGTAGTAGCATTTTGGAGGCGTGGCGGTGGGACAACCTCCAACACTACTGCACCTTGTCCTGAATCCTTCCCAGCTGCCAAAAGAGTGACCCAATGGGCCGTGAAAGAAAGGTAACGTCCCTGTCCATGCCTGCTGGACCATGAGTCAGCGGTAATATGCACCTTACCGCTGACCGCCCTGTCCAGCGAGGCCAAGACATTGCCTTCCACATGCCGGTAGAGAGCCGGAATAGCCTTCCGTGAGAAAAAGTGGCGTTTGGGAACCTGCCACTGAGGAACCGCACATTGCACAAACTCACGGAAGGGGGCCGAGTCTACCAACTGAAAAGGCAGCAGTTGAAGCGCTAGCAATTTAGCCAAGCTAGCATTCAACCGCTGGGCATGTGGATGGCTGGGAGTGAACTTCTTTCGACGGTCCAGCAGCTGGGGCAGGGAAATTTGCCTGCTAGAATCGGACGTCGGTGTACTGCTAGCAGAGTGGGCGCAAGTACTTGGCTGTGACACACCTAATTCTACACCTTCATTCCTCTCAGTGCATGTTTCAGAGAGGACTGAAGTTATAGTGGGGTTGGAGATCCCAGCTGATGCGGTGCAAGGAGAGGTCCGCTTGGTTCTTTGGTGTGGGTCTTTGAGGTAGGCTTGCCAACGAGCTGCATGGCAGGTCAACATATGTCTGGTCAGGCATGTGGTACCCAAGCGGCTGATGTTTTGGCCACGCGATATACGCTTGAGACATATGTTGCAAACAGCAGCTGTGCGATCTGATGCACTAGCCTCAAAAAAGGCCCACACCAAAGAACTTTTTGAATGACGGGCAGAGGCAGCGCCCTGCACAGGCGGAGCTCTGCGGTGTGATTCCGTCGGTGTACTGCCCTTACGCTGGCCACCAAAGGGCATCCTGCCTCGTTGGAGATGTGCCTCCTCCTCATCCTCCTCCTCCTCCTCTCTCCTATTAGGCACCCACGTGGAGTCATTGACCTCATCATCCCCTCCCTCCTCATCACTGGAGCCAATCTGGCAGTATGCTGCAGCTGCTGGAACATGACTGCCAGATTGGTGTCCTTCTTGAGCATCCCCTCTGTCTGCTCTCACGCTACTGCCTTCCTCTAGCTGGGTTTCATCATCAGACCCTTCGAAACGCTGGGCATCCTCCTGGAGCATGTACCCAACACTGTGCTGAAACAGTTCGGGGGACTCCTCAGGAGGAGGACATGGTGGGTCTAGGGAAGGAGTGACTGATGATTTGTCTGACATTGATACCAGGGAAGACGACGCTTTGGCAGCTGCTTTTCCAGTACCCTGAGCCTGGGTGAGAGAGGATGAGGAGGAGGAGGAGGGCTTGGTCATCCACTCTACCAAGTCTTCGGCATGATGTGGCTCAACATGTCCAGCTGCCGAAAAGAAGGACAAGCGTGTCCCATGGCCATGTGCTGATGACAATGCACCGCGTCCACGACCAGCACTGTTGCCCCCAGACACAGAGCCTGCTTGCCCTCTTTTATTGCCTCCTGACTGTCTGCCTCTCCTTGTTTGTCTTCCAGACATTCTAATAGATGGCCTGCAGGGAGATGGGAAAAAAGCAATAAGGGCTACCTTCAGGTGTCCTTCTCTGTCCCTTGAAACAAGGACTTTCACAGTGAAAGAAACTGACACTGTCCCTACCTAGAGTTTTCTGTCCCTAGAATAAATGTTTTTTTTAATCACAATATAGCACAAGGAAAATTAACTCACTGTCCTTACAGGTCCCTGGAAACAAGGACTTGCAGAGTGAAAGAAACTGACACTGTCCCTACCTAGAGTTTTCTGTCCCTAGAATAAATGTTTTTTTTAAGCACAATATAGCACAAGGACAATTAACTCACTGTCCTTACAGGTCCCTGGAAACAAGGACTTGCAGAGTGAAAAAAAAAAAACACTCTCCCTACCTAGAGTTTTCTGTCCCTAGAAAAAATGTTTTTTTTAAGCACAATATAGCACAAGGACAATTAACTCACTGTCCTTACAGGTCCCTGGAAACAAGGACTTGCAGAGTGAAAGAAAAAAAACACTCTCCCTACCTAGAGTTTTCTGTCCCTAGAAAAAATGTTTTTTTTAATCACAATATAGCACAAGGAAAATTAACTCACTGTCCTTACAGGTCCCTGGAAACAAGGACTTGCAGAGTGAAAGAAAAAAAACACTCTCCCTACCTACAGTTTTCTGTCCCTAGAAAAAATGTTTTTTTTAATCACAATATAGCACAAGGAAAATTAACTCACTGTCCTTACAGGTCCCTGGAAACAAGGACTTGCAGAGTGAAAGAAACTGACACTGTCCCTACCTAGAGTTTTCTGTCCCTAGAATAAATGTTTTTTTTAATCACAATATAGCACAAGGAAAATTAACTCACTGTCCTTACAGGTCCCTGGAAACAAGGACTTGCAGAGTGAAAGAAACTGACACTGTCCCTACCTAGAGTTTTCTGTCCCTAGAATAAATGTTTTTTTTAATCACAATATAGCACAAGGAAAATTAACTCACTGTCCTTACAGGTCCCTGGAAACAAGGACTTGCAGAGTGAAAGAAACTGACACTGTCCCTACCTAGAGTTTTCTGTCCCTAGAATAAATGTTTTTTTTAAGCACAATATAGCACAAGGACAATTAACTCACTGTCCTTACAGGTCCCTGGAAACAAGGACTTGCAGAGTGAAAGAAAAAAAACACTCTCCCTACCTAGAGTTTTCTGTCCCTAGAAAAAATGTTTTTTTTAATCACAATATAGCACAAGGAAAATTAACTCACTGTCCTTACAGGTCCCTGGAAACAAGGACTTGCAGAGTGAAAGAAACTGACACTGTCCCTACCTAGAGTTTTCTGTCCCTAGAATAAATGTTTTTTTTAATCACAATATAGCACAAGGAAAATTAACTCACTGTCCTTACAGGTCCCTGGAAACAAGGACTTGCAGAGTGAAAGAAAAAAAACACTCTCCCTACCTACAGTTTTCTGTCCCTAGAAAAAATGTTTTTTTTAAGCACAATATAGCACAAGTAAAATTAACTCACTGTCCTTACAGGTCCCTGGAAACAAGGACTTGCAGAGTGAAAGAAAAAAAACACTCTCCCTACCTACAGTTTTCTGTCCCTAGAAAAAATGTTTTTTTTAATCACAATATAGCACAAGGAAAATTAACTCACTGTCCTTACAGGTCCCTGGAAACAAGGACTTGCAGAGTGAAAGAAACTGACACTGTCCCTACCTAGAGTTTTCTGTCCCTAGAATAAATGTTTTTTTTAATCACAATATAGCACAAGGAAAATTAACTCACTGTCCTTACAGGTCCCTGGAAACAAGGACTTGCAGAGTGAAAGAAACTGACACTGTCCCTACCTAGAGTTTTCTGTCCCTAGAATAAATGTTTTTTTTAAGCACACTATAGCAGAAGCACAAAACACACTGACACTCTCCCTACCTATCCTTCTCTTTCCCTAAACTAAAGGAATCCAGGTTAAGCAAGAAAGAAATAACAGTCACTGTCCCTGCCTATGCTACTCTATCCCTGCTCCGGAACACACTACACTAGGCCGCCGTGCTGGCGGCCTTTTATAGTGTGGGGCGTGTACTAAACACCCTCAGCAATAATTGGCCACAGGCATCCTGCCTGTGGCCAATCATTGCTCTCCTCGCTGCCGGCGCTGTGATTGGCCAAGCATGCGGGGTCACAGTGCATGCTTGGCCAATCACAGCGCCTGGATGACACTGCGATGGCGTAGTGCATTGTGGGCCGTTCGCGTCACTCGAATTTGGCGCGAACGGCCCAAATCGTTCGATCTTCGTCGAACGATCGAACAGCCAATGTTCGAGTCGAACGTATGTTCGACTCGAACACGAAGCTCATCCCTACACACCAGTATCCCACCTGTAGTATAAAATGGTTTAGCAAAGCCCTATCAAATAATGTGTCTGAGTACAACTACCACTCAAACACTCCCCTAGATTTAAAGACCCCGCTACACACTCCTCCAGGACAGATAGACACTGTCCCCAGTGTCTGGAGCAAACTCACGTACCTCAAGCCTGAGTCTAAGCAGGTTTATTCCTGAACTATGTACAAAAAAAAAAAAGGTTTTGTTTGTGCCGGAACCTGAATGTGGGGAAAGGGATTGAATAAAGAAATGAAGGAAGAACAACAAGAAGAGAAAAAAAATGTGTACATCCCATTCTCAATGTCACATATCAATATAAAACACATTATAATATTCACATTTACATCTCCCTCCCCTCCTATACTAGCTGACCCACCCATGCTCAGTGGTTGCCAGTCGTTCACCTGCAAAGGGAGAAAACACACATAAAACCAGCATAATAACATCCTATACTATTATCTACATAGGAAGGGAACTATCACTCAAACACTCCCCTAGATTTAAAATATATATATATATATATATATATATATATATATATATATATATATATATATATATATATATACCATATATATGTTCTTCCTGTATATATACAGGATTTTAAAATAAAATTGTGCAATGGTTTAATATTAAGCCTCCTTTAGAATCACACACAACTATACCATCTGTGTAAGGAGAAATCAGGTCCGTCAGTGCTAGTACTAGGTCCATCACTGGCTAGCATCTGCCCACCATTTAATGTGTATAGCCAATGGTAATTTTGAAAAAAAACTATTTTTAGTTAGCTACTATAGTAATATTGTGTCCTTGTTGATGGAGATTTCTAAATGCCCCTAATGACGAATCCAAGCTTGTTGGTCATTTGGGTAGTTAGTCTAATATGGTGCAAAAATTGTCTTTTAATCTTAGAAATACAATGTAGTAATGCAGACTGTTGTATGTAGTCTATGTTTATCACCTATGTTTGAAGACGATTGGAGAAAACATTATATTTCATGTTTTCTTTGAGAAACAACATGTATTTTACTGTTGCACATTATTCTCGTTCTCTGTCTATATCACCTGTCAATTATCTTTATTTGATGCAGTGAGATGTATTTTGCTAAAAGCTTAGATGTATTTCCTGCCCGAGGGTTACAATAAATTCAGTTGTGGTCTGTTTTATTTCCTTTTTAAGCTCTTCACCTCTGAGACATGTTTTGCTGTTGGAGCAACATTGCTTGTGTGGCAGTAAAGTTACAAATTTTATATTTAAAACATACTATATTATGTTATCTACCACACAGGGATTCAGTGCATCACACAGTGGGATAGGAATGAACAAGCTACACTGATTAAAGAGACCCTGGGGTAGTTAACTTATTATTTTATGCAAGTCATTTTTAGCTTTGTGCAGTGCCGAGCGTTTGAAATATTTACCAGCGAACCAAAAAGGTACTTTAAAATACATGTTCATTTGTTGATGTTGAATGGAGCATGCTTATTCATACTCTCAGTTTCAGTAGTTCCCACACTTCTCACTGTCTTTGGCACAGTCACAAATGCAAGTCTTGAAAAAATTGGTAGAAAGTCCCATCACAGGTCATGACAAATTGTAGGCGAAACAGATCACTATCAATGCTCACTAATAATGCAGGATGTGTAATGATTTATATTGGTGCTCAATATTACAAAAGGTGACTAATGACTTATATTAATGGTGATTATTACTAGATTAGAATTAGTGATTTATGTTTTGCAGTAATTCCAGTGAGGTAGTACAAGCTTTTCAGATTAGCAAATACTTGGCATACCTGGACCTAGCTGGGAGAATGATATGGGGTCAGCGTGTAATGTGTCCTTGAGTACTAAACACTGCATGCCTTGATCTCCTTGACAACCTTGGTGTAACGTGAGTTAGCCACAGAGTGCACTGCAGATCCAAGGCCATGCTGCACCTGCTGGTGGAAGCCTGTGCCTATAGACCCCCTAGGGGTATGCCCACGGGAGGGACATAGTCTGTATGGCATGAACCTGTTATTTTTCATTGGCTCTTTCTGCCAATCCAGACCACCTTTGTTAAGTAAAAGGGCTTGTCCTTGCCTTTTTAGCAACCAGCACCCTTTTGAGTAAACCTTTCTACATTTGTTGCATATGCTTTGTGCAACACACTCATTTTGGTACCACAGAGCTATTTATATTTGTCATCGATGCCAAGTAAGGCTGACCATGGACGGTTCAAACCTTAGCTGGAACTGCCCGAGATTTGAACCATGTATGGGCAGGCTGAATGTACCAAGTTGATCAATCAACTTTGGTAAGACCAGCCTGCCAGATTTTGCTTGTGATTATCACTAGCGGCTACTATAGCCGCTAGCAAAAATCACTGTCTTTACAATGGCTCGGTAGGAGGGATTCCCCTGTCAGCACTGTTTGTGTTGATGGGATGTGAATTTCTTTCTTGCACCCCATGGTTGCAGAAAATAAATTTGCAGTCTATGGCCTGCAACACATTCTCGGTGGTAACCCCACCCTCTACATGCGCTGTGTCAAATGCTGATGTGCACTCTACTTGATCTGTATCTCTTCCTTAGTTTTAACTGGCTCTCCACAAGTTCCTGGACACCTCCTACTCAGTGCTACTGTGCAGTCACTGGGATCACAGACATCATTAACCCTTCCTGCTCCTGAATTGTTCTTGTGGGTACCCCTTGTGGGAATGCCTCATTTGTATATTTAGTAAGGCAGATCATAAGAGCAAAGGTAGATATCCTGTGGACCTTGCCAGCTCATGATTTACTAACAGTTGTTTTAGACTTGAAGTGTTCCATCTAAGGCACCTGACCCCTCTAAAAAGCCATTCATGTCTTAACAAGTCTAGCGGGGTGTTCCCCTTTAATGCAAGAGACTACATTACCCAGAACCCCATTCGGCAATGTTCCGCCGCAGAGACTCATGGGAGGGGTTATAAAAGGAGGAGGCGAGGCTGGGCTCGCTCTCTTTGGGACACGAGACTTCAGAGACTGATCCTCCTGTGCGGACGTGTCGGAGTGCAGGGCCTGAAGCCTGAGGCCTTGCGCAGCACCAAAGAGCCTTCCACCCCTCTGCGAGCCTGGGTGGCATCTGACTTTGCTCGACTACAGCCTTGTTGGATCGGGGACCCGATCGCTGAAGAGACGGAGTGTGTGTGTGAGGACACAACAGGTGGAAGTTCCCGGACTGGGACCGTAGTCCGGGCGGGTGAGAGGGCATATGCCCAACCGATATACTGTTACTGCATCTAGGCCTATAGACTGCCGTGGCCTATGAGTTGTTCTTAGTGCTCTTATTGAAGATTCCCCTTGTTAGAACTAAATCTACCGTTCGCATAGTCAAGTTCTACTCCATCTTTACCTACCCCATTGGATTACAAAGTTTGTACTCTATTAATGTGCACCACCGTTAAAGACCTGCCGGTGAAGAAAAAATAACTAAGTTATAGATACTAAAACCAGGCCTGGTGGGGTTTCTAGGGTGGTTTTGGTTACTGCGCCACAGGGCACTTAGCTAACGGTCGCCCGCGTGGCGCACTTGTTATGTGTTAACCCTATAGTGTGTTAGTGTGGCTAGGCTTTACATTACAAATAATTATTCTGTAAACTGTTATTGATGTTATCTTCTTTTCCTTTACCAAGAGCTTAAGTAAAATCTTACATTTATTTAAATTCAGTATTGTTTCAGTGCTCAGTTATTCATACAGTAATAGACATACAATTTACTGTCAGTACTAGCTGTGCCAGTAGGGGGTAGAGCATATTGCCGGGGGTTGGCGGAGCTGTATTCAGGGCCCAAACTAAATCAGCGGCCTTCTTAGTTGGAGGTATCGCTACACGTGGGGGTTCTCGTCCGGGATCCTGATGCAGCAAGTGAACGCCAGAGGTGCCGGCATGGACCCCATGGATCCACGAGCGGTAGAAGAATGGTGCAAAGCCTCTAACGCAGAGCCAAACCAGTCGATAGTCATCAGCCTCCCTGGGGAGACATGGTCGACTGAAACGGTAGAGGAATTGATGAAGTCAGTGTCCCCAAATCACACACCATGGGTGACGGAGATAAAGTCAGACCCAGACACCTCATATCAGTATGCATTAGTGGAGTACTGGAACGGGATGCCAGAGGCCTGTAAGCGCAAGTGTGTGTGGACGCCAGACAACAGAACTTATAGGTTGGCGCACACAGTAACTGAAAGAAAGGAACCATCACCAACGGGATCACCGCAGGCTGCGGCCCGTACCCCACCGGGAGAAAGGGACAGGGCGACGCCCCCGGTGGCGCCTGCACCTGCCACTGTTATATCACCAGAACTGATAGGTGCGATAGGGGGTCTGCTAACCAAGTGTCAGAAGGCAAACACGGTGCATGTAGAGACTAGCTACCGGAGACTAAAGACATTCTCAGGGAAGCTCCCTGTCCCCGCAGGGGAAGAAGACTTTGACACCTGGGTGGAGCAGGCATTGCAGGCAGTAGAGGCATGGGAGGTGCCTGAAGCGCAGAAGAGGCAACGAGTGATTGAAAGCCTTAAAGGTGCAGCAGCAGAAGCAGTGAAAAGCTTTCGGTTTGGGAAAGCAGATTGCACGGCTCAAGACTGTCTAGCCATGCTGCAAGAAGAGTTTGGTCAATTGGAAAAGGTGACTGAGATGGTCTACCAGTTTGAACACACTTTCCAACAACCGGAGGAGAAACTTTCCGAGTATGTTAGAAGACTGAACAGGTTGTTGTGTAAGATTGTGTTGAAGAAGGGGATGAGGCCCTAAGACACAGATGCGGCAAGAATGAAACAAGGGAGCGCTGCGCTCGGATCCAGTCTGGTTGCACCTGAAAACCTCAGGAGGAGGAACATTGCTGACTTATGCTGACTTGATAAAAATCATCAGAGATGAGGAGGCACTGCAACAGGACCAGCAGTTGATTAGGACAAGTGTTGTACCCGCACAGGTGCTAGTCAATCCAGTAATGACCCCTGAAAGAGATTCGGAGATAGACACCCTGAAAGCTCAAATGTCCAAGGTGTTAGAGATGTTGACCTCTCTGATGGAAAAAAACACAGAGGGTCCCAAGAGAGAAGTACCAAGGAAGGAATTATTCCCAGTTGCCTCAGCACCCGCATCTTTACAAGAATGGGGAGATATCGTCTGCTTTAACTGTGGAGGAATTGGACATATTGCGGCTACATGCTCCAGTCCCAAAAAGAAGAAAATAGACAACTGCAAGCCGGCGGGAAACTTCAGAGGGCCCCGGTGAAGGAGTCAACCGGGTGCCCATCACCTTCAGTGAGCTCCAAACTGAAAGCAAAGCAGAAAATAACAGGAGATAAAACGCCTCGGGGGAAACTCAACATTCCTAAACAGAGATACACCCCAGAGAAAGGGGGTAAGACCCCTCAGAAGAGGCACAGCACTCCCCAGAGGGGGTGCACACCTAAGAAAAACAATAGTATCCCTCAGTGGGTCCCTACACCCAGTAAAGGGGGGGGAGTCAATGCATACCAGGCTCAAGAAAGACTGAAGTCCAAAGGGGATTGGACGAGAGGAGGTTCAAAGAAAAAAAGTCTGAAGGAAGCGACCCCTGCCGGACCTTACCCGGAGAAGCTGGTAGGCCCATCTCCTATAGTGTCCATTCAAGTGGAGGGAGTATACACCAGAGCAATCTTGGATACTGGGGCGCAAGTAACCCTGCTATACAGAGACTTTTACGATAAGTACTTGAGTCACCTACCCATCCGGAAAATAGAGGGACTAGAGATATGTGGGATTGGAACCCAGAACTTCCCCTACAATGGCTATCTGCCTGTCAGGATGACCTTTGACCCATCTGTGGCTGGAAAAACCGAAGTGTTTGACACTCTGGCAGTTGTGTGCCCTCGGCCACCTAGGAGCCAACAAGAGCTCCCTGATAATAGGGACAAACACGGACCTGGTCCGAAGACTTCTGACCCCTCTAGTGAAAGAGAAAGGGGCAGCGGTCACCAAGATCCACCCCATGCTGAAGACAGCTTACCAAAGGCTGGTCTTAGAGCAGAAGACCCCAGGAGAGGGGATAGGGAAGGTGTGGAGACTTGGAAGAGGAGGGATAGTGCTGCAGCCCGGTGAAGTAACCTGTCTCAGAGCCACTGTGAAGCTTACTTGGGAGCAGCCTGGACCCTTTGTCATGTTGGAATCTGATCCAAGAGAAGGGTCCCACGGTCTGGAAGTGATACCAGAAGTGATTCCGCTGAAGGCCCTAAAGAAGGCCCATTGTAGAGTCCCAGTGAGTGTTAGGAACAATACGGATGGCCCCATGGAGGTCCCAGCCAGGATGCTGCTAGGCCAGGTGAGCCCTGCTGCCCCTGTCAACCTGTCAGAGGTGGGCGAAGGAGGAGATGCTTGGGAGGAGATATCCATGGAAAACCCGAATCTGCCCAGGGCTTGGAAAGAGAGAGCCAAGGCCCAGCTGAACAGATGGGAGAAGATCTTCTCTATAGATGAGTTCGATGTGGGGTGTGCAAGTAGTGCCACCCATCGGATCCGCCTTCAGGAAGATAAGCCCTTCAGAGAGAGAGAGTCAGGCGGGTCCCCCTAGCAGATCTGGAGGATCTAAGGGAACAACTCTCAGAACTCAAAAGGACTGGAGTGATACGGGAATCTATAAGCCCCTGTGCATCCCCGATAGTGGTGGTCAGGAAGAAGAATGGGTCATTGAGGCTCTGTATCGACTACAGGACTCTCAACAGGAGAACCATACCCGACCAGTATACTACTCCAAGGATAGAGGATGCCCTACAGAGTTTGTCTGGAGCCAAGTGGTTCAGTGTTATGGATCTCAAGAGCGGGTACTATCAGATCCCCATGCACCCAGAAGACAAGGAGAAGACAGCTTTCATAACCCCAGTAGGGTTCTTTGAATTCGACCGGATGCCTCAAGGTCTGTCTGGAGCCCCAGCTACTTTCCAGCGTCTTATGGAGAAGACTGTAGGAGACATGAACCTTATTGAAGTCCTTGTGTACCTGGACGATGTCATAGTCTTTGGAAGAACCCTGGAGGAACACGAGGAGAGGCTGGAAAAAGTATTGAGGAGACTCAGTGAGGAGGGACTCAAACTTTCGCCTGAAAAGTGTCGGTTCTACCAGTCTTCTGTGAACTATCTGGGGCACATAGTGTCCGAAGAAGGGGTGGCCACAGACCCCGAGAAATTGGAGGCAGTTACCTCCTGGCCACGACCCACCACAGTAACAGAACTTAGATCCTTCTTGGGTTTCTGCTCCTACTATAGGAGGTTTGTGGAGGGATTCGCCCGAATTGCTAGACCATTGAATGAACTGCTCAAGACTGAGGGGGAAGAGGACGACTCAGGGCCCAGGAAGCCGGGAGAGTCAGTCAGAAATCAGTGGAACCAGAAGTGTGAAGAGGCCTTCCAGGCATTAAAGGAGAGCCTAACCACTGCCCCAGTCTTGGCCTACGCAGACCCAACCAAGCCCTATGAACTACACGTAGATGCTAGTCATGACGGTCTGGGAGGAGTACTTTATCAAGAACACGAAGGGCAACAACGGCCTGTTGCCTATGTGAGCAGGAGCCTGACCCCCTCTGAGAAGAACTACCCCACTCACAAGCTGGAGTTCCTGGCCCTCATGTGGGCGGTAGTAGACAAGCTCAAAGACTACCTGTATGGGGCCGAGTTCACTGTGAAGACCGACAACAACCCCCTTACCTACCTTTTCACCACGGCCAAGCTGGATGCCACTGGACACAGGTGGCTGGCCGCACTGTCTGGATTCAACTTCAGCCTAAAGTATAGGCCAGGGGCTGGGAATAGAGACGCAGACGCTCTGTCCAGGAGATCTCGTGCCCCCACCAGTGATATAGAAGATTGGACCCAAGTGGCACCGGACGGGGTGCGGGCCCTTTGTCAAGGAGCTGAATTCCAGGCCAGAGGAGGCTCCAGAGCAGAAGAAATAGGAGTTACCATGGTGGGAGTCCCAAAACACTACTGTGGAGTGACTCAATTGGACGAAGACAACCTGCCGAGATTGTCCAAGGATTTGAGGAGTGACCAATTGGAAGACCCCATGGGGAGATTGGTCCTGGAGGCCCTGGGTGAATCAGGATCCAAACAAACTCCTGTGTCATCCCTCAAAGGAGGCTCGCCTGTTGAGGAAAGAATGGGACAGGTTGCAGGTACATCAGGGAGTGGTCTACCGAAGGGGCCCCTCTGATGACTCAGAAGATAAGTGGCAACTGTTCCTCCCAGAGAAACATCGAGAGACTGTTCTGATTGCCCTGCATGACAATCATGGCCATCTAGGGGCTGAAAGGACCTTTCAACTTGTCAGAAGTCGGTTCTATTGGTCCTGCATGAGGGCAGAGGTAGAAGAGTACTGCCACTCATGTGCACGATGCATCCAGAGGAAGACTTTACCCCATCAAGCTGCCCCAATGGGCCATCTACAAAGTCAAGGCCCAATGGATCTGGTATGCATTGACTTTCTCTGCCTTGAACCTGACCTGAGTGGACTAGGAAGTGTTCTGGTGATAACCGACCATTTCACCCGGTATGCCCAAGCTTTCCCAACCAAAGATCAGAAGGCCTCCACCGTAGCCAAGGTACTTATGGAGAAGTACTTTGTCCATTATGGGCTGCCACAGTGGCTTCATTCAGATCAGGGAAGGGACTTTGAGAGTAAACTGATCCGGAAACTCCTGGATTCGTTGGGAATCAAGAAGACTCGAACTACACCTTACAGCCCACAAGGGGATGCTCAACCGGACAGGTTTAACCGAACCTTGCTCAACATGTTGGGGACTCTGGAAAGTGAGAAAAGGCAACATTGGAGCAAACACATAGCAGCCCTAGTGCATGCTTACAACTGCACCATCAGTGATGCTACAGGTTACTCCCCATATCGACTCATGTTTGGGAGAGAAGCAAGACTACCTGTGGACTTGGCCTTTGGCACCTCTCTGGATCATTCCTCAGCCACATCCCACAAAGGATATGTGGACAGGCTCAGACACAGCCTGAAAGTAGCCTATGAACAAGCTCAAGCGGCCTCAGATCAAAGGGGAGCTCGAAACAAAAGAAACTTCGACTTGAAGGTCCGGGTGCAAGACCTACAGCCCGGGGACCGAGTACTGTTATGCAATCTGGGGGTCCCTGGGAAGCACAAACTTGCAGATAGATGGAGATCTGAACCTTATGTCATCTGTAGGAAGTTGCCGGGCCTGCCTGTCTACAAGTTGAAGCCGGAAGGAAAGGTGGGCCCTCTGAAGACGTGGCATCGAAACCACCTGCTCCCTCTTGCTGAGGCAGTTAGAATACCTCCCGTGGGAGATTCCCCTGAACCGGCCTCTATCCTGGATACTCCTAGGCCGAATACTCGGTCGCAGGTTTCCCGAGATGAAGATGGAGAGGCCTTTCAACTTAGTGAAAATGAGGATGGAGAACTTAATTGGCTGTGGCCTTCCCCAACTCCAGGAACTTCTACCATAGACCTTCCAATCACTGAGGACACCACAGATGAAACACTGAACCCAGAAGCCACAGAGTTCATCCCCTGTAGTCCTTCAGCAGATTACTGGGAAGATGCCCATGATGGTTACTCAGAGGAAGAGGAGCCTGTGGCACCAGAGCCAGAAATCCCAAGAGAGCAAAGGGCTCGAAGAGTCATCCGGCCTCCTAAGAAGCTGACCTACCCACAAATGGGGAATAGCTCAGAGGATTCTGTAGTTACTGCTAGGAGGAATGCTGAAAATCCGGATCCCTCCACTGTCCATTTAGTGGAGGGCAACCCCAGCTCACTCTCTGGCACAGCTAGGCAGGCCACCCATGATAATGTGACCTGTGGGCAAGGGAATTCTACTCCTCAGTTTTGGTGGGAATTCCCTATGCCAACATCGTTTGTAGAATTGTCTAGAGTTGTACATAGTCTTTGTTAAGGTTTATCTTTGGGGACCAAAGAGTTCAAGTGGGGGGAGTGTGTAGCGTGGTGTTCCCCTTTAATGCAAGAGACTACATTACCCAGAACCCCACTCGGCAATGTTCCGCCGCAGAGACTCATGGGAGGGGTTATAAAAGGAGGAGGCGAGGCTGGGCTCGCTCTCTTTTGGGACACGAGACTTCAGAGACTGATCCTCCTGTGCGGACGTGTTGGAGTGCAGGGCCTGAAGCTTGAGGCCTTGCGCAGCACCAAAGAGCCTTCCACCCCTCTGCGAGCCTGGGTGGCATCTGACTTTGCTCGACTACAGCCTTATTTAAATTCAGTATTGTTTCAGTGCTCAGTTATTCATACAGTAATAGACATACAATTTACTGTCAGTACTAGCTGTGCCAGTAGGGGGTAGAGCATATTGCCGGGGGTTGGCGGAGCTGTATTCAGGGCCCAAACTAAATCAGCGGCCTTCTTAGTTGGAGGTATCGCTACACAAGATTTTGACTGTGCCTGTAAAGACACCCTAATGTTTATAAACCCTGTGGATAAAAAGCTAGAAGCCCTTTGTAAGGCCTTATTTTTCCTTGCTGGTCTTGCCCTCTAACCTGTCATTATGTTCTTCTACCAGACTTTAAATGTTTGGTACAAGGATGTGTCTCAGAGTTATCTTCATTCATTTAGGATCCATCTTCACAGAACCTTATGTCCTCCAACAGCTGGAGCTCATGCCTGTGGTCCTACTAAATTGTATTAACAGGTCCACTTGATGTCCAGAATGTCGTACAAGCCCTCCTTTTAATGGGAGGGTATTCTCATTTGTCAGAGCGGGGGTACATCTGTTGGACTTGTGTCTGTCTTGTTACAGGACATTTCAGACTTTTAGGTCCAAAAAGTTGCATCCAGAGGCTACAAACTTTTGGATTAACCAAAGCCTCTGCCCCTAGGGCCAGTTTACCACCCTACTTTCTGGTCAATGGCTTTAATGGTTTGGCTGTTGAAGCCCAGGTTATGAGGGAAAGTGCCAATCTCCTAAAAGCAGTAGCATAATTCAGTATACCTGAATACTTCTTCTTGTGGCCCCTAATGTATTTCAAGTAGAGTTGCACCGATACCACTTTTTTAAGACCGAGTACAAGTACCAATACTTTTTTTCAAGTACTCGCCAATACCGATTACTGATACTTTTTTTAATGTCATGTGACAGTGGCACTAATATGCAGCACTGATTGGCACTGATAGTTGGCACTGATGGGCACTGAGACGTGGACTGTGTCAGTAGTTTTCCTATTTTTTTTAATGATTTTTTTTTACAATTTATATATTTTTTGTTATTAGGGAAAAGGACAGAGGACAGAGATTCCCCATTCTTTTTCTCAGCAGCCTCAGCTGTGCTGAAGATAAATGGACAGGAGACAGAGGCTCCTCCTAATTCATAAAATGAAACTGTTTACGATGCTCACTCATGAATAAACAGAGTCAGTGATGACTGACTCTGTGCATTACAGAAAAGGAAGGAGACGGTAAATTGCATATATACCGGCTCCTTCCTCCACTCTCCATCTGGGAGGGGGGAGGAGGAGGACAGAGGGGTACCGGAGTAGGACACAGGTACAAGGGGGCCCTGAGTAGGACACAGGTACAAGTACAAGTACCAATACTTTTTTTCAGTACTCGCCGATACCGATTGCAAATATTTTTTTTAATGTCATGTGACAGTGGCACTAATATGCAGCACTGATGAGTGGCACTGATGGGAACTGAGGCATGGACTGTGTCAGTAGTCTTCCTATTTATTTATTTTTTACAATTCAATTTTTTACAATTTATATTTTTTTGTTATTTTTTTAATTTATTTTTTACAATGCTTTCTTGACATCTCCCCTTTGAGACAGGGAAAGGGAAAGAGGACAGATATTCCCCATTCTTTTTCTCAGCAGCCTCAGCTGCGCTGAAGATAAATGGGCAGGAGACAGAGGCTCTTCCTAATTCATAAACTGAAACATTGTAAACACAGTTTACGATGCTCACTCATGAATGGAGTCAGTGATCACCGGATGAGCACACATAGAAGTGCACGGAGGACAACACAGAGGGGGACCAGAGGGGGACCAGAGGGAGACATGGGGGGGGGGGCAGAGGAGCACACTGAGGATCACACAGAGGACACAGGTGGACTGGAGAATGACACAGGGGACAGTCAGGAACGATCGTTGTGGCGGTGGGGGGAGTTACAATGTTACAATCATCAATCTCCCTGCACGGCTTTCAATAAAGCAGCTGAAAGCCGCAGAAGGGAGAGGAGGAGAAGCAGCTGTGAGATGCTTTATTGAAAGCCATGCAGGGAGATCAGTGATTACAACTCCCCTCTCTGCCGCACCAATCGTTCCTGACTGTCCAAGTATCGGGTCAAGCATCAGAGCATTTGCACAAGTACAAGTAATCGTACAAATGATCGGTATCGGCACAGATACCGATACTAGTATTGGTATCGGTGCAACCCTAATTTCAAGAAAAGGATTTTTATGGTAGGTCAAAAAGACTAAGTGCAATTACACTTTAAATTAAGTTATCATTTCTTTAACCACTTAAGGACCGCTCACTGTATATATATATACGTCATTTTTTTAAAGATGGATATCTCGGTAACGGCAGCAGCTGCTGCCACAACCGAGATATCCATCTCTTCAGTGAGCGGTTCTGTTTACGATAATGGTGGTCTCTGTGGCGGATTCGCCGCAAGATCACCGTTATCAGCGGCGGGAGAGGGCCCCCCCCTCCCTCCACTCTCCCGCGCCCTCCGTCGCTTACCGGAGCCGTCGGTAGCGACGGAGGCGATCGGGTCCTTCTCCCTCTGTGGTATGGATAAGAGTGAGGGGAAGATGGCCCCCACTCGTCTCCATACCATAGCAGGCCGATGCTGACGTCAAAACGTCAGATCCACCCATACGTCTTAAAGGGACATTTTTTTTTATTGCATTTTAGTGTCTTTTTGACCCCAGATCTCATATTTAAGAGGACTTAACATGCTTTTTTCTATTACAATGGATGTTTACATTCCTTGGAATAGTAAAAAAAGTGATCCATTTTCTTTTTAAAACAGTGTAAAAATAAATAGAATCAAGTAAAATAAATAAGAAAACAAACAAAAAATTTTTTTAAAGCGCCCCGTCCCGACGAGCTCGCGCGCAGAAGCGAACACATACGTAAGTAGCGCCTGCATATGAAAACGGTGTTCAAACCACACATGTGAGGTATCCCCGCAATTGTTAGAGCGAGAGGAATAATTCTAGCCCTAGACCTCCTCTGTAACTCAAAAGATGCAACCTATAGAATTTTTTAAACGCCGCCTATGGAGATTTTTAAGGGTAAAAGTTTGATGCCATTCCACGAGTGGGCGCAATTTTGAAGTGTGACATGTTGGGTATCAATTTACTCGGCATAACGTTATCCTTCATAATATAAACAAATTGGGCTAACTTTACTGTTGTCTTATTTTTTAATTCAAAAAAGTGAATTTTTTCCAAAAAAAGTGCGCTTGTAAGACCGCTGCGCAAATACGATGTCACAAAAAGTATTGCCATGACCGCTAATCTATTCTCTAGGATGTTAGAAAAAAAAACAATATATAATGTTTGGTGGTTCTAAGTAATTTTCTAGCAAACAAAATTGTTTTAAACTTGTAAACACCAAATCTGAAAAACAGGCAAGGTCCTTAAGTAGTATGATGATTTTTTTTTAACCGCGCACTTCACACAAAGTAACTTCCCTTTTCACTGATATGGCAAGGCAGCAACCCAGTGTGGTATCCCAACTTCCTGTTCTGATTTCCTTCAAGTCGCTACAAGAGCATAGGAACATAGTTAGAACTAATCATTTTACACTTTTTTTTATATTTCACACACAAAGGAGAATAGTACACACAGCCTCTAATGGGTTTTGTGCTTCAAAGAGAGCTGTGCTCACCTGTCTGCAGTAGTACTGACTCAGTACCACTGCAGACAAGTGAGCACAGAGAGCTGTCTTTGAAGCACAAAACCCATTAGAGGCTGTGTTCACTATTCTCCTTAGTATAAAGCAAATGCTTTGCTGAGCATTAATGATGGGCTCAGGCATGTCCGGATCATACCGGCCAGGAAGCCATCACTGCACACCACCAATCATAGACAGTGAGGCATTTCCCGGTCCGCAGCTGCACATACTGTACACACGCTGTCTATGGAAGGCGGTGTGCAGTAACGGCTTCCTCGCGGGTATGATCCGAACACACCTGAGCCCATCATTACTGAGCATTTTTATGTATTGAGCCATTTAAGTCTATATACCCTATAGATTCCAACTGCTGAGGAGGAATCTATAGGCCAGCGGTCACCAACCTTTTTGGCACCGGGGAACAGCTGCGTAGAAGAAAATTGTGCTAAGGGGTGGGCACACGGGGGTAAGTGATTTTTTGCGGGCAATTTGTCAGGGCAATGGCTGGTGTAGCGCTTCAATCATCACAGGTCAATGGTTGATATGGTGTCTGGTTGATTGAAGCGCATTATTTCTATTATTACATTGTAGTAATTAATTAAATAGTTCAAATTACCATAATGCAGAATCAGTGGGAGCCCTGAGCGTGTCACTTGCCACTGTCGCCTGCCACCATATGCAGCTTGTAACTTGCCACGTCGCCTGCCACCAGATGCGGAATATTACTTGCCATGCTGCCTGCCACCAGATGCAGAATGTCACTTGCCACACTGTCTGCCACCAGATGTGGATTGTCATTTGCCACCAGATGTGGATTGTCACTTGCCACGCTGCCTGCCACCAGATGTGGATTGTCACTTGCCACCAGATGTGGATTGATTCTTGCCACGCTGCCTGCCACCAGATGTGGATTGTCACTTGCCACGTCACCTGCCATGTTACCTGTCACCAGATGCCGAATGTCACTTGCCACGTCACCTGCCACGTTGCCTGTCACCAGATGCGGAATGTCACTTGCCAAGCTGCCTGCCACCTAATGTTAATGTCACTGCATTGGTGGCAGCACTGGTCCATTTGGCACAGAGGCAGGCCTCTGTGCAGTGGTGGGTTCTGAGTGAAGGCAGGAGAGCGGTGATGCGGGGTAGGAGGGGAGAGACAATGTCATCTCTCTGCTACCCGCAGAACCTCCGACATTAAGGCTGACAGAACACCGGCTGTGAGGGAGGAAGAGTGGTGATGCGGGGGGCAGAGAGAGATGATGCCCGCCCGCTCGCTTCTCTCATTCACTCGGCTCTTATATGCCGGATGCCCAGCTGTCCCATGCCGCCCACCCAGCTCTCTCATGCCAGCTGCCCGCACCCAATCAGGGCACAGTGTAAGCTGGTTGTTAAGGAGCAGGACCGGGAAGCTGGCTACAGCGTTCCTAATGGGGTTTTAAAGGTTCATTAAAAAATAAAAAATAAATAACAAACATGTCATACTTACCTCCTCTGTGTAAGGGTTTTGCACCTAGTGGCCCGATCCTCCTCTTCTGGGGTCCCTCAGCGGCGCTCCTAGCTGCTCCTCTTCTCGAGTGCCACCACAGAGAGCCGCATTCCATGGGGGCACTCATGTGGGCGCGCTCCTGAGTCCTGCTGCTGCGTCCATTGACACAGACAGCAGGACTCAGCTCTGCCCCTGGTTACCGTGTCACTGTATTTGATTGACTCTGAATTTGGCTCCTGCTGCTATCAATCTATCCAATTAGCACCCGAGACAGCAGCTGGAGCTGCTCTACTCGTCCCCGTCGATGGAACTATCGGGTTCAGGTAAGAAAAGGGGGGTCTGGGGGGGGGGTGCAGCACTACAGAAGGTTTTTCATCTTAATGCATAGAATGCATTAAGGTGAACAACCTTGAGAGTTTACAATCCCTTTAACAACCGATGAGTCATCAGCTGTCAATTGGTTTCCCTGCTGACAGCTGAATAAAAATAAAAATTAAGAAAACAATGGCGTGGGGTCCCCCGCAAAATCCATACCAGACCCTTACCCATTACTGCAGCCCGGGAAGTCAGGAAAGGAGAGGGGACGAGCGAGTGCCCCCCTCCTCCTGAACCATACCAGGCTACATGCTCTCAACATGGGAGGGTGGTTGCTTTGTGGCAGGGGGGCTCCGCCCCCCGCCCCAAAGCACCTTGTCCCCATGTTGATGGGGACAAGGGCCTCCTCCTGACAACCCTAGGCTGTGGTTTTCGGGGTCTGCCAGTGGAGGGCTTATTGTAATCTGGAAGCCCCCTTAAACAAGGGGGCCCCCAGATCCCAGCATCCCCCTGCAGGTTTTTTGGGGGTGGACCCCACACGTTTTTTTTCTTTATTTTTAAAGTGTGTCGGCAATTGTAACTCCGAGTCATTTTAAATGGATTTGACTCGTTTTTCTTTTCTTTTTTGCTGTAGCATGTTTTATGCATGCACCACTTTACAGGCTCATTAAGGGATTAAGGGGACCCCCCCCCCCGACACTATATTTGAAGGCATTTTTCATTTTTGTTGTTGCACTTTAAGCATAATTAAAATCACTGCTCCTGAAAAAACTATAGTTTAAAAAAAATTATAAAATATTGATACATGTCCCCCAGGGCAGTACCCCGACCACCCATACACATTTTATGTTCAATTACTTGCATAAAATCTTTCAAAATGGGCACTTTTGATTTTTCCTGTTCGGCTCCCATAGACTTCAGTGGGGTTTGTTATCCGGGTTTGAACATTTCCCCTGTTTGGGAGTTCTGATGGTAACCGAACAGGAGGGTGTTTGGCCCATCCCTAATCAGTGCTTGCAGCTATTATCTGCAAGAGCTGATCTTTGTTGGACTTACAAACAAGCTGGACTTACAAACGAGCTAGTTCGTAAGTAGGGGACTTGCTGTACAGTGATTAAACAATCAATGTTCAACTGGCCTTTGCAAAACAAAACCTGAGTCAAGTGCCAGACAACCCTATAGTCAGGATATGGGGAGAAAAAAAAGTGCAGGTGCATTCTTTTGTATGATTTAGGGCAGTGTTTCTCAACTCCAGTCCTCAAGGCGCCCCAACAGGTCATGTTTTCAGGCTCTCCATTGTTTTGCACAGGTGATTTGATCAGTTTAACTGCTTTAGTAATTCCCACAGCTGTTTCATCTGAGGGAAATCCTGAAAACATGACCTGTTGGGGCGCCTTGAGGACTGGAGTTGAGAAACACTGATTTAGGGCATTGGCAGCCCATTAAAAACGCTTGTTAACTCGCAACATAACGCACGTTAGCATAACAGATCAGAATGGACAGGTAATAGCAGGTACTATTGTCAGGAACCATAAGCACTCAAGGAGTCATGTGCAGACACAATAAACACATGTAAACTCTTGTATCCTTGCTGGTAACAGGACCCAAGTCTCCTGTGATGCAAGCCTATAGTTCTAATCACATCAACGTCATAAAAAGTGTTTTAAATCTGAATACATTTGCTAACTGTAAGAATTTGTAATTAGCACACTATCTCATGAAGTACGTCATGATCACTTTTCATTTTTAGCTATCAGATTATATTAGCAACAATATGGCAGTACTTGAGCCTACAAGTCCCTGAAGTGTGCTGAGATAAGGACTGTGAGTGAGCTTTGTATCTTTACAGGGAACGGTGATAGTGAAATTTAGCAGCAATCTTCCTTATGAGGACAGTTAGGGTTATTTAATGCCCTGTTCAATTATTTCATTATTCAACAGATATTACTGTACTCTTTTTCTAGATGAATGTGTAATAAGCATCTATAATAATGGCACATAATCAATGGGTTTCTGGCACTCCTGACATATCACCAGAATGAAAGTACATTCTTCATTCTGTAGCTGGTTTGTGTTCATTCCCTGCGGTGGCAGCCAGTTTCCCAGCATGCAGTAATGCATCACCATTCTCGTAGACCCCGATAAAGAGCTCAAATAAAACAGAAACGTGTTTCATTTTTATGGCAACATTTTTTTTTCAGCTGAGTTTTAGTAGCACTTAGCACATACAGGAAGATATTTAGTTGCTTGCTTCATCTGCAAACTGTTTATCTCTTTTATTGTCAGGATACATATATTTTACATCGCTTCACATCCACTTGGAAAATGTTACTATATTTACATAGGGCTATGGACTTGTGTTAAACTTGTTTCTGGAAAAAGTTGCATTATGAAATCGAGGGATAATAATAAGGCTACCCAGTTTTGTGTTATTGTATAAGTGGACCTTACCATCTACCCCATTGGTGTAGATATTATAAATCACATTAATGGAAATGCTTGGTCTTCTAAATTATTTTTTTACCTAAATATATCAATGTATGCTAACTTTTTAAAAAAACGATTTTTTAGGTATAATTTGTATTTATATATGTATATGGGGGCAGACATATTTGCAAAATAGTATCTATTTCCTGCTTTGAAGTGCTACACATTGGTAGTGCTTAAATGCTACTTAACTGCTTGACGACCGGCTCACGCCGATATACATGAGCAGAATGGCACGTACAGGCAGATTAACGTACCTGTACGTCGCCTTTAAGACACGGCATTGTGGGCGCGAGTGCTCGCCACGAGCTCCGTGAGTTCAACCGCGGGTCCCGTAGACTCGATGTCTGCGGGGATACCCGCGATCGTCTCACGGAGAGGAAGAACAGGGAAATGCTGATGTAAACAAGCATTTCCCCATTCTTCCTAGTGACAGGACACTGATCACAGCTCCCTGTAATCGGGAGCGGTGATCAGTGTCGTGTCACACATGGCCCATCCCCCCTACAGTTAGAACACATCCCTAGGACACACTTAACCTCTTCAGCGCAAACCAATCAATAAACGCTTATTGCAATTTTTTTTACCAAAAATATGTAGAAGAATACGTATCGGCCTAAACTGTGTAAAAAATTTTTTTTTTTTATATATTTTTGGGGGATATTTATTATAGCAATTGCTCTATTTTTGTTTATAGCGCAAAAAATAAAACCGCAGAGGCGATCAAATACCACCAAAAGAAAGCTCTATTTGTGGGGAAAAAAGGACGTCAATTTTGTTTGGGAGCCACATCACACGACCGAGAAATTGTCAGTTAAAGCGACTCAGTGCCGAAAAAGTGCTCTGGTCTTTAACCAACCAAATGGTCCGGGCTTAAGTGGTTAAAGTGCAAGGTTATGGGTTGACTTGTTAAAAAAAAGAGGGGTTTCCTTTTGCAACTCCAAGATGTCTGAGCCTGGACGAAGCTGACTGCGTCCACAGGCTCAGACATCCATCCCTAACCACAAGTAACCAGTTTTTTGTGTGGCTACAGTGGTGGCCGCCGGCAGACTGCCATTAGCTTATATGGGCTGAGGGGCCATTGCTATTCGTATGCCCCAGTCATTCCAGCTGTAAAATTGTGCTTATTCTTGCTGCTAGAATACGGTGGATGCATCAGAACGGTAGTGTAAAGGATGCCTAAGGAAAAAAATGTTTACGGCTGTGTTACTATACAGTTGCTACCTATATATGAAAGGAAATCAATTTTTTTTTGATATTTTATAATTTACCTTTTTTGCATTATTGCTCTTTTCTGTTGTGGAAATTATTAGTAAGTTAAAGTGAATCTGTGCAGAAGGTAAACAGGGTAAACTGATATATAGAATAAAATACATGCATCTAGAAATTGCTGCACATTAGGGTTGATTTACTAAAGGCTAACAGACTGAGCACTGTGCAGTTGCTCCAGTGCTTAGTAAATGAGGGGTAGCTCCACTGACTTCCATCATCCAGTCATATGCAAGCAAAAATTCCTTTTTTTTCCTTGCATGTGATTGGGTATTCTTTACAAAGTCCAGCCTCGTCTCATTTACTAAGCTCTTGAGCAACTGCGCTTGTAAGTGCACAGTCTATTTGCCTTTAGTAAATCAACCCCATTGTGTAGATATTTTACTAGATTGTTCTGGAAGATTGACACTGAGACTGTACTAATGAGCTAACACTGATTTTGGGAGTGTGTTAAGGTCACACCCCTTCCCCAAGTTTTCTGCCCCTCACTACTGGACAGTAGGACCACTCCCCATAGTAACTAATCACTTCTAAATATCTGGAGAAAAACAGGGTGGACTCAAGCTCAGTAGTAGTATGTATAAAGTGAATATCAATCTGCGCAATCTCGTGAAATAAAGTGGTGTAAACAAATTTTGAATAATTAATAATAGCTGCTATCACTAACAAGTGTTCTCACTTCACTTAAAAGGTGCAAATAATCAATAGACAGTGCTGCACTATTAGAAAACATTGATAATATTAAATGTGTAACTAAAATTGGTAATCAATAAACATATATTGCTGAAAGTTCATATATAGTATCTGTGACTGATTGAAGTGAATTCAAAAAATCAATACATCAATGGTGCAAAAATCCAAAGTGCTTGTGCTTTCCTCCACCAGTCTCACAGGCTTCTCACCTCATATCTGAATAAAATCAGCAGTGTTCCTCTCTGGGGATAATAGAGAAGGTTGGCATGGTGCTGGTAATCACTTTCCTCCTTCAAATCGCTTATTCACATGAGATAAAACCCCCCATCATCTCACTAGATATGATTGATATGCAAAAGAAGGAAGGCAGAATCTAGTGCTCTTTGTTAAACCACTTCAGCCCCGGAAAAATTTACCCCCTTCCTGACTGGGCCATTTTTTGCGATACGGCACTGCGTCCCTTTAACTGACAATTGTCGTGTGACATTGTACCCAAACAAAATTGACGTCCTTTTTTCCCCACAAATAGAACTTATATTTGATCACCTCTGCGTTTTTTATTTTTTGGCCTATAAACAAAAAAAGAGTGCCAATTTTGAACAAAATGCAATATTTTTGACTTTTTGCTATAATAAATATCCCCAAAAAATATAACAAAAAAAAAAATGTCTTCCTCAGTTTAGGTCGATATGTGTTCTTCTACATATTTTTGGTAAAAAAAAAATCAGAATAAGCGTAAATTGATTGGTTTGCACAAAAGTTATAGCATCTACAAAATAGGGGCTAGATTTATGATTTTTATTATATATATATTTTTTTACTAGTAATGGCGTCGATCTGCGATTTCTATCTGAACTGC
Source organism: Rana muscosa (assembly GCA_029206835.1). Lineage (NCBI taxonomy): Eukaryota > Metazoa > Chordata > Amphibia > Anura > Ranidae > Rana > Rana muscosa. Next base: position 510,664,525 of record CM055116.1, on the reverse strand, counting down.
GACATTGGGGCGGACAGATCGGACACTTTTGACACTATTTTGGGGCCATTGACCATTGAGCGATCAATTTATCAATTTGACATTTATACAGCGATCAGTGCTATAAATAGCCATTGATTACTGTATAAATGTCATTGGCAGGAAAGGGGTTAACACTAGGGGGCGATCAAGGGGTTAAGTGTGTCCTAGGGAGTGATTCTAACTGGGGGGCTGGGACTGCCTGGGGCAGGAGACCGATTGTTGTTCCTAAGCATTAGGAACAACAGATCGCTGTCCTCACCCCTGACAGAACGGAGATCTATCTGTTTTCATTGACAGATCTCCATTCTGTCCTTCTCCGGAGCAATCGCAGGTAGCCAGCGGCTGCCGGCCACGCCCATTGGCTCCTACGTCAAGCGGCGGGCGTGTGCGCACCCCCTATACTCCTTAAAGCGCCCGCCGTACAGCTACAGAGTTTTGCGCAGGAGTGCCATTGTGCCACCGTCAATAGACGGCGGGCGGTCGGCAAACGGTTAAAATGTTTAATAATGTATAAAAAAGGTAAGGTATAAATCTCACAAAGATGGCAGTGTAAGCCGTGCAAGCTGAAAACACTTTTCAGACACAATAGGTCTCAAGATGGCCGTGATGTAACGTCAATGCGCAGGCTCCATCCCCTAGACGCGTATCGTCAAAGAATTGATTTAAAAATATTGTCGAGTTTATGGGCACAAATCGGAAATTGGTTGTGACACTTTTGAGCCAAAAAATCACAGGAAAAGTATAGAAGAATATACGATAAATTGAAAGGTTAACGTGTTTCTCGCACGTTAGGAATTGAACTGTTGGTACTGCGCATATGTGACCCAGAAGCAAAAAACAAACAAGAAACTGATTAATTTATGTCCATTGAACGATTTATCTTTGGAAATTCGGTCAATACATGATGGAAATATAGTTTACTCTCACAACCGAGTGTTTGTTTTTCGAAAACGGGTTTGAACGATTTTTCAACTTGTGTATGGTTAGCATTGGAAACAAGTGAAATGCAGGTCAGACAGAGGTCAATGTCAGCTGAAATGCATTTGTCAATTATCTCTGAATGATCTCAACAGTGTCTCAAACTGATCATGAATGCAAGGGGAATGCAGTTTAAGCCCTGATTCACACTGGTACGATTTGACATGCAATTTGACATGTCAAATCGCATGTCAAATCGGTGGCATTTGCCGGCAATGGCACCGTCCTAATCGGTGCAATGCCGCATCTGCGGCGCTGCACCGATTTCAAAAAGTAGTTTCTGTACTACTTTTTGCGATTTCGGCCCGCAATTTACATTGACATTTGTGCAGAAACTGCACAGCTATCTCTGTAATCGCGGCCGAAATCAGGACTCACAAGCAGGAGTGAACCTGTGTCAACCTGTATGAACCTGGGCTAAAGCGGAGTTCCATCAAAAAATGGAACTTACGCTTTTTCCGGATCCCCCCCCCCCTCTTGTGTCACATTTGGCACCTTTCAGGGGGGAGCAGATACGTGTAATCCAGGTATTTGCTCCCACTTCCGGGCATAGATCGCCGCAGTATCCACGGCGATCTACGCCATGTCCAGCCCCTCCTCCGCCCTCCCCCCGCTGTCCCAGAAGACAGCAGGGACAAGTGAAATCACCCAGCACGACTCGCGCATGTACAGTAGGGAACCACGAAGTGAAACCGCAAGGCTTCACTTCCTGATTCCCTTACTGAAGATGTCAGTGCCTCCACCCGAAAGCCGAGGGATAGATCGGCTTCGGGTGCCGACATCGCGGGTGCCCTGGACAGGCAAGTGTCTATATATTACGGTAAATATCAGCAGCTGCAGTATTTGTAGCTGCTGACTTTTATTTTATTTATTTTTTCGGCGGAACTCCGCTTTAATAGAGTCACTTATTGTATATAGCAGCACTTGTTTTGACCTTTCCTAAGTGAGGGAAGGTAAAAACAAGGAGCCTATGAAGTTCTGCTGAGTGCATGTGTGCTAGCACAGATTCTGTCCATATGAGTAGAGACAGATTGAGCAATAGTATGACCTCATCAGTATTCCTCTGTTCTTTATTATCCAATCAACAGGTTGGGGGGATATTTCACCCGTATTCTTAACCAAGCTGTTTTGCTCCTTCAGTGAAGTTCTATGAACTGATTAAGCTGTCTGACAGGGGTACCTGGCACACAGAACTGGTTGCTGTAATTAGAAATCCTTTGGCAGAAAAAATATTTTCCAGATATGTATTTTAACTGTGTTTTGGTTGTTACATGTTTAGCTTTCAGCAACACTTAAATTCTAATTAAGAACTCTTCTTTTGTACAGATATTAAAGAAGTCATGCTCAGAAATTTTGTCCGTAGATCCATCATCTGTGTGTGTTGGTGGTAAGCTTATTTGTGTTCTTTTTTACCTTTTTTATAAGCTGTAAGGTATACTGACTTCTTTTAGCCTTATACTACGCCATGCTATATTGTGCTATCACCACATAAAGTAAAACTTCCCATCTCTCGCTTTTCTGTCTTACAGCCAAATAAATATTCATGCTCAGATATTTTTATGGAAGGGATGGTGATCTGAAAAAATAAATAAAAGTGATTGAGCATAACTACATTAAAGTTATCCAATGCAAAATGTTACATATTTATTTATTTTTTGATATTACTTTGGCCTACTCTTATTTCTCCTGCACAGCACAGTTACCAGTTTTAATATTTCTCGGCACAGAAGCATCCCCAGGTTTATCGTAGTTTATCGACAGCTCAGCTGCTGACAACTCTGTAATCAGTGTGCTAGGTCACACAGAAAAAGTGAAACATTTCTGCGTTTAGTGTTCATAAAAGGAAACACAATGCAATCCAAGATATAAAAATGATCAAAAGAGTATTAAAAAAGGCAAAGCAGCTGGGAAGGTGTGAAGTACACAGTTCATCCTACAGTGGGCCATAAACATTCTTTACATCACCTTCATAGCTGAGGACCATCAAATTACTAAAGCTTGCTTGAGCGAAATTGGAATGTAGCATCAATATTTACCGTCTATTATTATCCTATAGCTATATTAAAGGAAGAATATAGGAAGTAAAATGGTGTTTTTCTTTCCCTCTTAGGTTTCAGGTTTAAAATCAGAATTCATGCTTCTAGTAAAAATACATGATAAGCAGTATGTTAGTTGGTAAAGGATATACAATGCACACAATGCTTGTTTAGTTTAAATAAAACATTTTACATACAAAGTACAGTATTCAAACATTATGTTTCAGCCCTGGGCTTTGGCAAGATGGCATCAAGGTTCTGTAAATAAACATAGCAGCTTTTTGTCACAGAGAATGATGCTGCCTGTCCTGTACATACATGAACATGCATAATGTAATCCTCTATATCTAAGCTGTAACCTATATCCCCATGCAGATGCAGTAAATATCATTATGTGGCTTGCCTGCAGTAAAGTGTAAAGCCTGGCAAACACTATCATTTTTGATTGAAGATAAACTGTCAGCTCCGGTCAGAGCCGCTGTACTAACTATGCTAAGTTAGTATAGCGATCTCCCCTGCTGAGCTGCTGTGTTCTGACAGGGGGGCGGCCCCCCGCCAGAACGCTCCGATCATTGATCACTGCCATTGGCTGAGAGCGCTGATCAGGAGGCGGCCAGCCGCTGGTATTCCAGCATGCACATCCATCAGAAGCCGGCTTCTGTTGGACAGGGTGGCATACACATTCAGCCTGTGTGTATGGGGCTTAAGGCTCAGTTCACACCTACATGTATGCAGTTTGCTTTTGATAGTTTCTGAAGTGCTTTTTGACGTGCGATTTGCATTTTTGCACACGTGATTTTGCCACGATTTGCGTTAAGCCTTCTTTATGCTTTTTTTTGGCCAATTTTTGTTGGGCAGATAAAAAAAACATAAATTGTGGCAAAAATGCATGAAATGCTTTTCTGCAGCTTCTCCATTGAAGTTTATTGAACCAAAAAAGCATAGTTTTGCATTTAAAAAGTCACTGACCCTTTCCTAAAATGCAGTGGCTGAAAAAAAGAATAGATGTGAACGTGTCCCATAGGAAACCATGTTAAAGGAACTGTAGGGCGTTTCTGCAAAAAGCACCAAAAAAACACATAGGTGTGAACTGAGCCTAAAGCCCCATACACACTATTAGATTTTCTGCAGATTTTTGTCTTCAGATTTACCAAAACCATATAATATGAGGTCAAACCTTAAAAGTTTCAATTTGTATGCAATCAGGCGGGCCCTTGTACTACATGGTTTTGGTAAATCTGAAGACAAAAATCTGCAGAAAATCTAATAGTGTGTATGGGGCCTTATTCCTGCACTGTGGTGGTGAATACCATATGGTGTTCATGACATCACAATATGGCGGTGAGGTTTAGTGCCTGCATATTAGTTGCAGTAAAGGCCAGTGAAATTTGTTGCACAGGCTTGGGGTTATGGGTTACATTGCACATCCGTGGGAAAAAGTGACTTCAAATAGCCAGGTAGAGTAGGACTGACTAAAGAGGGATTACTTTGATGTAGTTGGCCACATTAAACATGTATTGCAATATGCAACCAAATATCCCTATTTTTTTTTTACTTTCAAAGTATTTTATTTTCAAATAGGAAAATACAGAGTAACAATTACGATAGCAATATAAAAGGTAGAAGTTTTTGGCCAATAGCATGGGCGGGCTGAAGAAATACACAGCGAAAGTGCAAAAATTAAGCAAGGTCTGTAATCGTAAACAATTCTGTCAAGTAATTAATCATATCACCTGCCATACAGAGTTTAATTGTAGGTACACTCCCTCCCATACTCGCCTTAGCAACAGAGCCTGGGGTCCTAAATTCTCTCTTTCAGTCCCCCACATCCGGGGCAGGGAAGGTGCCACGGAGCTCCCGCCCTCTGGCACCCCAAAAGGGAACATGCTGTGCCAGAGGGAGGGAACCCTCATCCCCCCCCAGGGGGGAAACCCCAGATGGGACTGACTCACTCCTAAGAGGACCTCCATTGTTGTACCATTAATAGTAATTCGTTACCCTGTTAGAAGAAAGGAGAGGTAGTCAGAAAGAAGAAAGGGAGGGAAGACGGGGATTAGGGTAGGGTGGAGGTAGGGAAGGGAGGCGAGGTTCACTAAGTGCTTAATTTAATCCAGGTTTTAATTGTGAGCTAATCCAGGAACTAGAGAAATACCCAAGAACTGAGCCCAGGGTTCCCAAACCATCTCAAATTTACATGTTGAATCGTTAATGATACTGGCAAGCTTTTCCTGGGCCATGATCCAAGATACTTTCCTGATCGCTGCTTTAGTGGAGACATTTGGGTGCTTCCACGCCTTGGCTAGTGTAATTTTGGCTCCTAGCAATATATAGTGGATTAGTATACGATCGTGTTTGGATATCTTGGGAATATGAGCATTTAGTAAAATGGTTTCCGGAGACCTGGGAATCTCGCAACCTGTGACTCTTTTAATGAGAGTTAATATCTTTCTCCAGAAGGACCTGATTCTAGGGCATTCCCACCACACATGGGCGATTGTGCCCCTCAGATGACATCCCCGGAAGCATAACGGGTCAGCTGTTGGAAAAATCTTGGCCAGTCGTGTTGGTGTCATATACCATCTAGTCATAATTTTTAAATTTGCTTCCATGAGAGATGTATTGATGATTCCTTTATACGCTGTGGCTAGAGCAGATTGCCAGGTCTCCAAGCTCCACTGAAACTTGAAGTCTCCCTCCCAGGCTAACATGTAAGGGGATTTATCAGTCGGTTGGGAAAGTGACGCATAGATGACTGAAATGCCTCCCCTCTGCTCCATGGGTTGACTGCACCAGAGTTCATAATTTGAAAATTTGGGAGGATTAGGCTTTTCGGGCCATATTCTATGCAAGAAGTGGCTTATTTGCTGAAACCGAAATCTCTCAGACTGAGGAAGGTCGAGATTGCTTACGCAGTAAGCCAGAGAAAGTGGGCCTCTAGACGTGAAGAAATGGCCTATACGGTACAGCCCTCTGTCCAGCCACCATTGAAAGGCCTTTATGTTTATCCCTGGGGGGAAATTCGGGTTACGGAATAGGTGTGAGAGGGGTTGCATGGCTGAGGTAAGGTTAGGATTCAATTTCAGTTTATCCCACAAAGCAAAGGAGTGTGAGAGAGTGGGGGCCAAAATAGGGGGTCTATTTTTAGGTGAACACCACAATAGGTAATCCAGGGTATGATGTGGAACCGCCTGACGTTCGATTTGTATCCAATCTGGTTTTCTCCCTTTAGTATATACAGTGGAAAACTGGGACAGTCTTGATGCTAAGAAATATCTATACAAGTTTGGCACACCCAGTCCTCCTCGTTTTCTAGAGTGGTAAAGAGTCTGTTGGTTGATCCTGTAGCCCGATCCCCCCCAAATAAATTGTATAATTTTGCTCTGGAGCGACTTGAGATGGTCCCTCCTCAGTGGGATGGGGAGAGCTCGGAAGAGGTAGAGCAATCTAGGCAATAGTGTCATCTTGACAGCATTTATTCTTCCCAACCAAGATAAATTTTGCTTTGACCATAGCTTTAGGTCTTACTCTAACTTGTGGTACATGGGAGGGAAGTTTTTAGCGTACAGGGACTCAAATTTAGAAGTAAGGGAGATACCCAAATATTTGATATCGGATTCATTCCAGGCAAATTTAAAATTCATTTTAAGTAGGGAGACCATCTCGGGGTTAAGAGAGATGTTTAGGGCTTGGGATTTGGCAAAGTTAACCTGCAAACCTGTTACTGTCGCAAAAGAGGAAAGAATTTTATTCAAATTAGGTAGGGAGGTTAGAGGGGAGGTAATAAAGAGTATTAAGTCATCCGCAAACAACCCACATTTGTGCATTTGGGGCCCACAAGAAACCCCCTTTACGTCAGGATTCTCTCGTATAGCTATCGCCAATGTCTCTATGGCCAATGCAAAGATTACGGGTGACAGCGGGCAACCTTGCCTTGTTCCCCTTGCTATGTGGATCGGGGAGGAGTAATGTCCTTGAATTCGAATACGCGCCGTGGGCGTGGAGTATAGTGCTTTCAAGGTTCCGATAAATTGATTCCCAAAGCCCCAATGCTCTAACAGGGCAAAGATGTACTGCCAGGATACAGTGTCAAATGCTTTTTGTATGTCCAGGGAAAGTAGCATTCCCTGTTGCTTAGGTCCTCCTGGCCAGTTAGACTGTAAGATCGAGACTATATCAATAGCTCTTCTAGTTTGGTCAGGGCCCTGTCTACCTGGGATAAATCCCACTTGGTCTTTGTGAATATAGGAGCTGATGAATGAGTTTAGTCTGTTTGCTAGGATTTTGGTGAGGATCTTTAAATCGTTATTTATCAACGATATTGGTCTGTAGTTAGCTACCTCTTCTGGATTTTTATCGGGTTTCAGGATAACAGTAATGTATGCTGAGTTTAGGTCAGGTTTTAGGGGGCAACCAGAGGTTTTTTCGTTAAAATTTTTTGTCATAAAGGGCGCTACTATCGCTGAGAAGGTTTTATAGTAGGGGACCGAAAGACCATCCGGACCTGGAGCTGTTCCCCCCTTTAGGTTTTTGATAACCTCCATGGATTCTTCCACTGAAATTGGGTCCTCCATGATGGTTTTGTGTTCATCAGAGAGTTTAGGAATAGGAAGGGTGTCTAGAAAATGTGAGATGGAACTAGCGGATACCTGCTGACCAGCACTATAAAGCTTGTCATAGAACTCTCTGAAAGCTGTAAGGATTTTGGAGGGATTAGAAGTCGTGGTCTGATTATGAGATTTGATCCTAGGGATTGTGTTTAGCCTCACCCTGGGGGTGAGTTTATTGGCCAGCATCTTGCCTAATTTGTCCTTCTGGGTGTAAAATTTCGCTCCGCTCCATCGGATCAATTTTTCAGCTCGTGTTGTCAGGGCTAAGTTAAGTTGCAGTCTGACTGAGTCTATTTGTGTCATGCTAATTCTGGTCGGATCTTTTTTATGTTGGGCTCTGAGAGAAGCGTACATTCTTTCCAATCTAACTATATCAGCCATTCTTTCTCTTTTGATTTTGGATGCGAGTTGGATAAGTTTACCTCTGACGGTTACTTTATGGGCTGCCCAGAGTACTTCTGCGGATACCTCCCCATCATTATTTAAAGAGAAGTATTCGGTTAGTGCTTTATTAATCTCGATCACATTAATGGGGTCTGACAAAATTGACTCATTAAGCCTCCACTGGAAATGTTTGGGTCTGTGTGAGAGTGAGTCGAGAGATGCTGACACAATAGAGTGATCCGAGAGTGACGTGTCTATAATCCGGGCATCATTGACATGTGGAAGATGATGTGAGGGGATGAGAATGTGATCTATCCTGGCATAGGATTGATGGGGGTTAGAGAAATGGGTATAATCTCTTGTCGTTGGGTTCTGTTCACGCCAAACGTCCGCCAAACCTTGAGCATGGAGTAGTCTAGCAAATTTTAGGCTGGCCCTGGTGGGGCGAGTTAGGATGGGTTTGGCTGGGTTGGACTTATCTAGCCCACGATCAAGCGCCACGTTGGAGTCACCCCCAAATATGGGAGTCCCCTCCAACATAGGGCTCAGGGTTGACATCATTGATTGAAAAAACTTCAGTTGCCCTTTATTTGGAGCATAGTATGAAATAAAGGAGAAAACGTGCCCCTCAATTAGGCCTTTCACTAAGAGAAACCTGCCTTCTGGGTCTTTGTACTCGGCTTGCCAAGAGAAATTGCAAGATTTTGAAAATAAAATTACAACCCCTTTTGATTTGTCTTCCGGCTGTACCGTTTAGGGAAGTGAGTTTCTTGAATCAATACCACATCTAGTTTGAGGGATTTGTAACTGTCAAACATTTTTCTCCTTTTTATTGGATAATTAAGACCCTGGGCGTTGTGGGTAGCTATTTTAAGTATAGGTTTTGGTGCATTAGCCATGGAGAGGAGTTGAGTGTGTGCTGTCTATCTCTGCGTCACTTACCTTTAGGTGACCCGGACCTCTAGTTGTCTTCTGTATGGATCTTCTGTGAGATGGTTTAGTTTGATTAGGAACCTCAGTGATAACCTGGATGGATTCTGAGAAACACACAATTGTTAAGCATCTTAGTACGTAGAAGGGGGAGGGGAGGAGGGAGAGGGAAGGGGGATACAGAAAGAGCAAGATAGGAAAGATAGAGGAAGAGACCATAGACAGCCCCTTCAGAGAAAGACGGTCCGCTCCCTGGGGAAATAACCCTTCCCCCGGGCCAGACCTTACAAAAAGCGTCTGCACCACTGTGGGCAGACAACCCACCCCACAAATCTTCGAGAGACTGAGGGATAGGCGGAGGCACATGCTGAGCACCCAGCTCCACGGCGCTCAACTAACTTTTGTTCATTTAGAAATAACTAGCACAGAGGGTTTAAAGTCCCATAAAGGAAGGACCTCCAGTCCCCTGGGATGAGCATCTGGATAACTACCCCTCACCCGCCCCTTCTCAGAGCAGGCAATGTGGTGAACATCTTAGAGCTACTATCTATTATAATTGAGGGGAAACATTTAGTTCAGTAACTAACCCACCAACATTAGGGGGCCACTATGAGCCCAACTCATAGAACCTACCAAGTGAGAAACATAAGGTTTCTGTCTTCTAACAGATGGTAATAATGAGCCAACAGGTTCGTTTAAGGCCTTAACCAGGACTATAAGCAAGATCAATTGGGGGATACCCGAGATCGGATCAATATCTTAATAGACTGAAAATTAAGAAAGTTTGTTCAATAGAATTTGGGGGGGCAATAGCCCCTTTCAGAAGAAGAGGAAGTCTCTGACGAGTACTCCCTTTGGGAGCCAAGGTAGAGAGTAGGAAATAGAAAAATAAAATTAATTGCTGGCAATACTCAGGTCGGGCGAATGTCTTTCGCTTTCTTCGATTTCGGGTTGTTCCACAGGGGCGTCAGGGGGCTGGCGGGTGGTGGCCGTTTAGTAGAGTTGTTGGCTGGGTTTGATGTGTCCATATCCGATTCTAGCGAGATCAGCTTCAGTGAAAGGAGGGTCTTCTCTCCATCTTGGAAGTTGGAGAACAAGTAGGGTTTACTCTTGAAAATGAATTTAACGGCAAATGGGAATGTCCACCAGTATTTGATGTCCTTCTGGGCCAGGATCCCTAAGAGAGGTTTCAGGGCCCTTCTTCTCTGGATCGTGGAGGGGGATAGGTCAGCAAAAATTTGGATAGGGTGACCTTGATGTGAGATCTGTTTCGCCGCTCTGGATTGCTTCATTATTTCCTCTTTTACCTGGTAAAAGTGAGGTTTAGCGATTACATCCCTGGGGGAACCATCTTTTCTAGGAGGGCCCAGGGCTCTATGAACCCTGTCCAATTCCAGGCGGTGTTGCGGTATGTTAGGGATCAGGGATTTAATTATTTCTTGTGTCGCTTGTGAGACCTCTGTAAAGGTTTCAGGGAGACCCCTGATTCTGAAGTTGTATCTTCTGGATCTATCTTCGAGTTCATCGATTCTCAGTAGGGCTGAGTCGAGCCTATCTTGAAGTGTCTGGATGTGGCTAGAATTCTGGTTAGTGGTTGCTACTGTTAAATCCAGCTTGTTCTCTATGGCTTCCATCCTGGAACCTAGGTTCTGGAAGTCAGCTTTTATATCGCCAGTAATCTTGGCTGCTGTATTGGCAAGTCCCCTCTCCAGTAAAGTAGACAACTTCTGGAATAGATCATCGTGATGGGGACTTTCTTCATTAGTCGGGGATGTAAGGTAGGGGCCCCCTTGATGTGCATAAGAGGGCGTCCCGGGCTAAAGGGACGGCATTGTCCCCAAAGTGTCTGCTAAGTAGCGATTCAGTAGACGCTGGGGATGGGGTCATGTGTTGCATGAGCAGGCTTTGACTAGCTGGGGTGTATGACAGGGTGGCGGGCGCTAACACTTGCCTCTGCTCTGCATGTCCCTCCATGTTTGCAGCGTGTAGCTGGGCCGCGGAGGCCATCTTGGTACACCCAGGCGGCTGAACCCGGTCAAATTGCGGCCCGAGATCTCTCCGTACCTGGCTTCCACTCATGCGGCGGGATACCCTGGTGAACTGGGGGTCTGGATCACCCGTTGTGGCTCGTCGGTGATCCCTCTGTGCGGTGCTGTGAGCGGCGCTAGAGCTAGGTGTGATGGAGCTCCGGCTCAAGCGGCCATCTTGGAGACTCCGCGCATGCGCACTCATCCCTATTTTTTTTTATTGCAGAGTTTGCTTGAGAGAGTATAGTAGTGTGCAGAGGTTTCACCCAGTATTTTTAGTGTTAATATGTAGTCACACCCCTTTAGGACCTGGTAGATTATATGCATGTACAAGCTATTGGGATCTGAGCACAGGTATATCTTGTTTCCACTGACTATTGTGACACTGCTGAACAAGGAAGATTCATCCATTTTTGCTTCATCTTTACAGCTTAACTGTTTGTAGTTTTACCAGTTTGCTTACTGAACATAGTTAATTAACTTTTTCACTATCCACACTATCGAATAAGAACCGCTTCAAAAATGATGCATGAAATAGGAATATCACCTGTCTGGCTGTGCAGTGTGGTTGATGTGTGTAAACTATAAAGAAAAAATTGAACTTTATTGGCACAGCAAGGAGCACAAATGGTACAATTTCCCTGCTGAACCGGTTGAGATTCAAACCATCTATGGCCCGCTTTAGGCTGTGCGAGCATGACATACATGCACAGGAAACCCCCTGGGCACCAGAGTGATCAGGGAAGGAGCAGCAGCCAGGGCCCCTTAACCATTGACCATCAAACTTTAATTGGATAAACCCAATATGTAATTTGGGATCCTATATATTAATCAGGCACCAGGGGATAGAATTGTTAAATGCCAATTAAAAGCCTTTACTACAGGCAGGCTCCCCAAAGACTGAAGGTGCTGGCTGTTTTAATCCCCCCCCCCTGCATATATATATATATATATGCCTGAAATTCCTGGCCCTGACCCGGATCCCACATTAGATACTGGGTTTATGAACAAAAGTTTTGATCATCAATGGTTAAAAGGGACCTGGCTGCTGCTCCTTCCCTTCCTGCCCTGGTGCCTCCGTGCCCTCCCAGGGGGTTTCCTGCATGTGTATGTCACTTTTGCACAGCCTGAAGCCTGGTACACACTACAGTTTTGTTTTTGTCACAAAAAAAAATGACCGCTCTGGTCAAGAGCCACTGTACTAGCCATGTGAGGTTAGTCCTGCTATTTCCCCCGCTGTTGTGTTCTGATAGGGGGAGTGCCAGAACACTCCGATCAGCGTTCTCTGCTATTGGCTGAGTGTGCTGATCAGGAGTCATTTGGCTGCTGGTTTTCCAGCATGCATGTCCAACATAAGCCGGCTGACTTCTTTTGGACAGACAGACATACACACGGGCAGAATGTCAGCTGGTATTTTTTGTACCGGCAAATGTCTCCCAACATTCTGCCCGTGTGTACGGGGCTTAAGTCAACATTGCAATTCTCCTCTATATGTCCTGAAGAAATATTTGAGAAATGTGTTGAATCATGAGGAATTATCTCTACAGAATACTTCTATTATTGTACCACAGCAATTGATCCAGGTGTAATCACTTGCTGTGGTAGATAAATGCAGTGGATAGTTGTGTTTGTGTACAGACATTAATTTTATGACTCACAATGCATTGTATCATGTGTGCTTCTTCCTGTGCCAGTAAAGTCTGTTAAAGTTTTGGTATATAATGAAACATGGATGTGACACCTGAGTGGCCCTACATAATAGCGAAATAATGTGTGTAATTCATTGGACTGGCTAAACTGAACTGCAAATTCCATGCAGGAAAAAAAGTAACCATTTATACAGTTTATAATTCAATGGTGTATTTACTGTAGCTGTTTGTTTAGAATTGAACTTTACTTTGGGTATTGAAACGTAAAAAAAAGAACATTCTCAAGATCAAAATGACACTTTTAATAAAACATTTGCTAATATATTTGCTGCTGCAATTAATAGAGACCTGTCTAGCATTCATAACAATGGTACACTTTTATGTGTATTGCAGGCCTATTGTAGTTAATATTTTTCAGGTTATGTAATAGGTAGGCAATTTATGTCACAGGACAAAGTGGATTGAATATTTGTTAGCCAAATAAATTTAACAGGATACACATGTCAGACCTAAGATTTTAAGAGCTGTGCTTGTTTTGCTCCATAAGCAAAGCATCACTTCTTCAATTTAATATTCCCTGGGGGTTGGGTGGATGAGCATGATTCCAGAGAAATGGGATAATTGATTTTCTGACTAAAACATTTACTTGAACAGCACAGATATGTGATGGTGACAGGTGAATGTAGAGATAAACATTTGAATGTAGGCCAAATCACAGGAGAAAAGTATTACAGAAAACTACTATGCATTTATAGTTTCAAAGATTTTTATTCTCTATCACTATAAAATTCTCAAAAAACAAACAAAAAACTGGTATATAAAAGTCAAGTTTGTATACTGATTAATCTGAGCCAAATGTTAAAAAATGTAATGACAAAATTTTAAATAGTGCAGCGCTAACCCAAGTGTATATAATATATAAATACATACATATATTATCTCATAATATTACATATTATTGTATGTTTTTGGGCCTAGTATCACAGGCTTATTTGGTGCTAACAGCTGTTTTTTTTTTGGGGTGGGAGCTACACTTAAGCGCAGAGATATCCTATTTTATAATTACATAAATAAATGAAAACACCGCAGATCATCTGTGGAGGTACATAGGGGGTTATTTACTAAAGGCAAATGCACTTTGCACTACAAGTGCAAACTACAAGTTCAAAGTGGACTTGAAAGTGCACTTGGAAGTGCAGTCGTTGTAGATCCGAGGGGGACATGCAAGGAAAATAAAAAACAGCATTTTAGCTTGCACATGATTGGAGAATAAAATCAGCAGAGCTTCCCCTCATTTCAGATCTACCCCTCAGATTTACAGCGACTGCACTTCCAAGTGCACTTTCAGTGCAATTTCAAGTGCACTTTGCACTTGTAGTTTGCATTTGTAGTGCAAAGTGGATTTGCCTTTTGTAAATAACCCCCTCAGTTCTTTACTCTGCAGAGGCATATGTAAAAGTCTTACCCCTCCAGTCACTAGCTAGTATTTACCAGCATTGTGCTTCAGAAACTGGGGAACTTTAAAAAGTAAATTACACATTAATTAAACCCCTCCCTCCTGCACACCAGGTGACATTTTTATTCTTGCTTACAGAAAAAAATGTCTGTCTTGGCTGCTGAAATGGCAGAGAACAGAGAGAGCAGAATTGTATCTGTTGGAAGGTCCAGATGTTTAGACAGAGTTTAAGGATGTAGAAAAAATCCAACACCAACACTCTTTTAAATATATGTATAGCCCACTTTTAGTTTTGGATAAATAAGGGGAGGATTAAAACTTTTGTTGCTGTCTGGGTCTCTGTTAAGTAGAATCACCATCTATTTTTGGCCTGGTGGCCTCTGTCTCCAAGACATAAAGTGATGGAAATAGAATGTTAGAGTTGTAACCAGAACATAAGAACTGGGTAAATATTCCAATTGGGGCTCATATGTTAGTGACATCTGTTCATTTTATAGAGATTACCTTTTCCTTTTGTATCTTTGGGACAGGAAGTGAGGGGAAAACTCCCTAATAAGACAGTGATGGCAACATTGAACTAACAAAGGTAGCATTCCCTAATTTAAGGGAATAACTGCAAGCATAGGGACAACTTTAACAATGTGTTTTCATTATAAATCCTCTCAGGTGAAGTTTTTTTTCTTTCAATGCATTAACTTGCTTTTATTGTCTTTTGCTGCATATGATGTTTTCTGGCTGGAATTAGCTATACTTTATGACCTTATTATTCCAGATGTTATTGAGTCATTGTGCTAAAAACAAATGAGTTCTTAGTATTCGTTAATCTCCTAGGGCCAAATTCACTTAGTACTTCAGAATTTAACCTTGCAGAATAAGCCTAATTTATTGTAGCGGGCATTTAAATTTGGGGGGGGGAGCATCTGGGTTATTCAACCCAGATGTACTAATTGTTAGGGAATCTGAGAATCCCTTTTGTGGTTCTTGGAGGACTCTGGTGATGCAAGGTTCCCTGTGGCCTGCAGGTGGCGTTGCCGCCCTGGGCCGGAGTTGAACCTGCACTGCAAGACTGTTCCTTTTTGTCCTTTCCTGGCGCTGGTACAGCGGGGAGGGAACCCGCTGTGACGCAAAGGGAGAGGAGATAAAAGGGGCGGACGCCCTCACCTCGGGGTTCAGAGTTGGAGGACACGGCCGCACCCAGGCACCTTCAGCCTGGGTGCTGGTGTTCCGGAGTTCCGGTCCCAGGTGCCCTTGACCTGGCCGGAGCGTGGGATGGAGTCCATCCAAGGCACCTTAGGCCTGGGGTGAGGTACTATGACCAAGGCCTGGGGCCCAGTAACTTCGACTGGGTTCCGCGAGGGTGGAGGAATCCGAGGGGCCCTAAGGTGTTGGGACCCGTATCTGAGGTGAGGAGGCTGGGGAGTGTAACCCTTCCGAATAGCCCGGTACAGCATTAATCCGGTGACGGCGGGGCCTCTGGTAACTCTCTTGGAGGGATGTCTTCCCCCTGACAGGGGCTGCAACGTAGCGAAGGTAATTCCAGTTCCTGTTCACTAGAGTCGCTGGAAGAGACTCTGAAGCCAAAAAGTACTTTTACAGCCACTGTGCTTAGCAACCGTTGGTGAAACCTCAACGGTTTAGTTTTCTTTGAGGATTGTGCCTTGACCTACTCCCCACCAATACTTAACTGTTCTATGGGTCTCAAACTGTCTGCTCACAAAGGACTATTTGTTTGCCGTTATGGAATAAATAAGTGTTGGACCTTTTCAGTGTGTGGTACTCCAATTACTGGGAGCAAAGGGGTTTATCAGCAGAACAGACTTGTCTCTGAGCGTATACACAGCCCGAAGGTAATCTGATGCTGGCCTTCACCTCTACATGCTGTAATTTAGAGGACATGGGCCGTGGCGCACCTCGCTCTCCCCTTCAAGGTACCCCTAGACTGGAGCCAAAGTAACCGCTAAAGAAGAGAGAGAGGGTGAGGCCGCTACACGTGGGGGCTCGTAAGTCCGGGATGTGTGTTTCGTGTATGGAGATGGGAACGTCTGTGTTTGAACTTTGCTGCCCGGTGGAGTTCCGAATAGGTCGGCCATGTTGGCAAGCGCGCCATGAGGCACACCATAACTGCGCAGTTCGTGGGCGGAGAGAAGGGAAAGCCCGCGAACAAGTGCAGAGTATGGGAGGAGTCTGGCCATGTGGAAGTAGTCACGCGGGGATTCCGGCGCAAATTGGTCAGTGCGCAATGGAGCAGCAGACAGTCGGGATGACCTCAAGTACCCGGTGGATTCCGGTTCCTTACCCCACGAAGATGACTTCCTTTGCTGCTTCCATAACGGACACAGGAATAAGACTTAGGCCCCGAGGACGTTTTGCTCTGTATGTATGCAGAGACATAGAGGCCCTCGGTGTGATCTGTCCCGGCTGCTCGGGACTGGTGGTCAACTTGAAGCCATTCGGGCGATGTGAGGCCTGCAATGAGTTTCTTTTTGAGGTGGAGCCATTCACAGAAAGGCCCCGAGCCTTCCACCTCAACTGCCTCACAGGTACCGCCACTCCGGAAGGGGAGATCCAGGCCTTTGCGAAAATTTCTGTGCGCACTGACCAGGGCGAAGAGATTGTCCAACCAGAGACTGAGAGAGAAAAATCCGAGGATGCTGCTTCGGTGACCACAAGCTCCCTTCTCCCACCTCCGAAGAGGAAAGTCGACCTTGTACAGGCATCCTATGGTCGTGGAAGAGCTTCGCCCCGCCGCTTGCCTGGCCTGGATGGATCCGGAGGGAAAAGCCCTGGACATCCCTGTTCTACTGAAGGCCCAGGTGAGCCAGGGGTTGGGACTGTGTGTGTGGTTGGAGGTGTCAGGAGTCCATTGTCGGTGGAGCCCGTAAGGGAGGGTGATTCCGTATCCACTGGGAATTACCTGCCCGCAGAAATGTACGACACCTCCGACCAAGAGTCGCTGTCAGATGCTGGCGATGATGGCGAGATCGATGAGGTCTTTCACCGCAAGGGTTGGGACAGGATGCCATTACCCGCGCTCCGTGCGCCAAGGGATCTGCCTATGTCTACAGGGGATAGTACACCCCGGGTGGAGGTCCCGGAGCCCGGGGAGAAATCTGGTCTCCTGCCTACCCTTCCATCCTCCGAATCACCTACTGCTTCATCCGTTCCGGTGACGGGAACGCAACGTTCATTACTGCGGGCTCCTAGGTCCAAGCCAACGGAGGTAGTTAAAGTACCCCGGCATCCTGAGTCCATTGTCCAGCCTGGAGAAAGAGACCATGCCACAATGTCACCTCTGGCCCGGCTACAGCGGCTCTTCTGTCAGAGAGTTGCCCGTGAGTATGGGTGGGAGTATCCATACCTACCCCGGGACTTGCTTTTTGAAGTGGAGGTCCTGCGGCAGCGATGGTATGATGAGTTTGTCTGGGAAAAGCTCAAAGTGCCCCATGCTCGCCGATATCTTTCGTGCTCATCCCCGTGTCTAAGAAGTTCAAGGACTGTAAGGCGGAGTGGATGTTGGGTCGGCACATCCATGCGGAGAGGGTGCTTATTTGTCGCAAAGATGGAGAGAACATTGAATATAATGTGGAGACTTTCGATAAGCACTTGAAGCCCCTGCTCCTGCCGCACCCAAAGTTCTACCATTAGGAGGAAAAGACTCCTGTATGCTCTGTTTATTGTTCATTGCTGAACTTGCCGAAACACAAGGACTGTGCCCTATTTTTTTTTTATTTGTGCGTTTTACTCTTTGGAGAAAAGGAGCTGTTACTGTTGTTCTTCCTCTTTCTCCCTGCACTGCAAATAAGATAATGACTTTGGGATGTGAGTTCAGACCAGACACTGGGGACCAGTGTCAAATCACCGGGGGGAGAGTGTAGCGGGCATTTAAATTTGGGGCGGAGCATCTGGGTTATTCAACCCAGATGTACTAATTGTTAGGGAATCTGAGAATCCCTTTTGTGGTTCTTGGAGGACTCTGGTGGTGCAAGGTTCCCTGTGGCCTGCAGGTGGCGTTGCCGCCCTGGGCCGGAGTTGAACCTGCACTGCAAGACTGTTCCTTTTTGTCCTTTCCTGGCGCTAGTACAGCGGGGCACCCGCTGTGACGCAAAGGGAGAGGAGATAAAAGGGGCGGACGCCCTGACCTCGGGGTTCAGAGTTGGAGGACGCGGCCGTGCCCAGGCACCTTCAGCCTGGATGCTGGCGTTCCGGAGTTCCGGGCCCAGGTGCCCTTGACCTGGCCGGAGCGAGGGATGGAGTCCATCCCAGGCACCTTAAGCCTGGGGTGAGGTACTATGACCAAGGCCTGGGGCCCAGTAACTTTGACTGGGTTCCGCGAGGGTGGAGGAATCCGAGGGGCCCTAAGGTGTTGGGACCCGTATCTGAGGTGAGGAGGCCGGGGAGTGTAACCCTTCCGAATAGCCCGGTACAGCATTAATCCGGTGACGCAAAGGACTATTTGTTTGCCGTTATGGAATAAATAAGTGTTGGGCCTTTTCCGTGTGTGGTACTCCAATTACTGGGAGCAAAGGGGGTTATCAGCAGAACAGACTTGGCTCTGAGAGTATACACAGTCCGAAGGTAATCTGATGCTGGCCTTCACCTCTACATGCTTTAATTTAGAGGACATGGGCCGTGGCGCACCTCGCTCTCCCCTTCAAGGTAACCCTAGACCGGAGCCAAAGTAACCGCTAAAGAAGAGAGAGAGGATGAGGCCGCTACATTATTATTGTGGCGTGTCCACAAATAGGGTTGAATTTGAACAGATGTAATAAACAATAATTATCTTTTTTTATTTTTTGTACTAGAGAATAAAACATAGTGGAGGTTAGTAATAACAAATAAGAGTCTTGGTTTGCCCCTGGCTTCTAGTAGAACCCTTGTTTTAAACACTTAAAGTGGATGTACACCCACTCTCATCCTTTCTAAACTACTGCCATAGTGCTGATCTATAAGGATATAGATGCCTCCTGCATGTATCCTTATCTGTCAAATGTCCCCCCTCTGTCTGTTATGAGAACTGAAAAACTGCAGATTCTGTGGGTGGATCTGTTGTCTGGAGCTCAGTGGGTGGAGTCGTGATGTCAGTAGACTCCCCGCCCACCTCTACACTCCTCTTATTAATATGCATTTTCTCCTGTGTATTCCTTCTGCTATGATCACTCACATCCAGTCAAAATCCAGAAAAGTAACCACATGACTTCAGAAAAGGAGTGGGGGTGGGAATTAAAAAATAATGCCTGTCTAAAGCTAGTGCACGAGATATGTAAATAGCCTGTCACTCAAAGCAAGGGGGGCAGAACGGACAATTTTTTTTCTGTTTCTCCGTTTTATCTCACTGAACAATAAAAGAGGATTGCTCAGAGCTGGATTAACTCTTTGTGGCAAGACCTGGCACAAATGATAGGAAATTTTATACTCTTACATTTTGACAGCAAAAAAAAATAAAATTGGGTTTATATCCACTTAAAGTAATTAATTTTGCTGAATCGCTGTTAAATGTCAACAGAAAATGTGTACAGTTTTTAATAAACACACATTATGTTCCGGTAAATTTTGGCAAAACTGGTATCATAATTCAAAGGAAAATAAATATACAGCACAAGAGACTCGCGAGACTAATGGAACCAATAACTCACTGCAGATAAATTAACCAAAAAGATTTTACAACATAAACAACATAAAGGCATTTGGAATCTATTGTTATTCTGTAAATCACAGACGAATGTACAATCAGGTTTATTTAGAGCCGGTTCACACTGGGGCGGCACGACTTTGGGGGCGACTCGGCAAGGCGATCTCAAGACGACTGGAGAGGTGATTTGCAAAATGACTTCTGTATTTAAGTCAATGCAAGTCGCCCCGAGTCGCCCCCAAAGTAGTACAGGAACCTTTTTCTAAGTCCTATTAGAACGGTTCCATTGAACAGAGCAGGACGCGACTTGTCAGGCGGCTGAGTCGCCTGACGAGTCGCCCCTGTGTGAACCGGGTCTTTAGTATTAAAGTGCTAACAACATTAATATCAAAATACCGTAACAGTAACAGCTAATTAGAAAGGTATCTGATTTTTTACTGCACTTTGCAAATCGTTAATGCTATTGGTAGTGAATAAATATTAAGGTAGGCAAATTTTAAAAAACTGTGAATTTGACATTTACCAAACATTACTGCAGGTGAATCAATTACTGCAATTTCCAACACATACACCAGGAAGATATACTCTATATACTCGAGTATAAGCCAACCCGAATATAAGCCGAGGCACCTAATTTTATCACAAAAAATGGGAAAATGTATTGACTCGAGTAAAAGCCTAGGGTGTCCATCTGCATGCCTCACTGTGCCTCACTGTGCCTCACTGTGTCCATGTGCATGTCTCACTGTGCCCATGCCTCACTGTGCCCATGCCTCACTGTGTCCATGCCTCACTGTGTCCATGCCTCACTGTGTCCATGCCTCACTGTGCCCATGTCTCACTGTGCCCATGCATCACTGTGCCCATGCCTCACTGTGCCCATGCCTCATTGTGCCCATGCCTCACTGTGTTCATGACTAGACTGACGGGTAACATGGGAGTCCAGGGGACCTACGACCCGGTCCCCAAAGTCACCAGAGTAATTACCGTTTAACATGGGAGTCTATGGAAGGGGTGCCCGGCTTTGAAAAATCAGTGCTCCCCGGCCGTAGGTCCCCCGGACAACACACATTGCACACTTGTAGAGGAAGAGTGGGGATACATGTGTGCCAAGTTTGGGGTCCAGGGGACCTACGGCCGGCCGGTACCGGGTCCCCAAATTCCCGGGAGATCAGGCGCAAAAAGGTGACTCGAGTATAAGCCGATGGGGACATTTTCAGCACAAAAAAAATTGCTGAAATACTCGGCTTATACTCGAGTATATACGGTACATGCATTGAATGCTCGGTAAGTGTCATAGTCACTGCTTTACACGTGTGTCTTTGCACCAAAAACAGAAAAAAACTGTTGCAGATATAAAGTACATTAGATTCCCTTTATTTTTCTAGAGACAGGGAAGCTGATTTATTAAAATGTAGGGTTTAGCATCTTCACATGCAATCAATTGTGTGACTATTCACGTCAACTATCCTGTTACGTGAAAAGAAAATTCCAGATTACTTTCATGTTCACATGACTGAGTACTCAAAATGAACATGAATATACTTTTCACATGATTATATAGGTAAACTGAATAATTATTGCACAAATATCCTCAACTCCTTTCATAAAGCAGCTCAAGTGTCTCTTTGAGTCCCAGTTCACACTAGTGCGATGACAGACATTGCATGTGATTCACACTGCATTTCTTTGCAGATCACATGCAATGTCTGTGCAATGTGATTTTAGCCACACAGACTGTATGGCTGAAATCGCTGTCGCACCAAAATGGTGCAGGACCCTTTTTCTGGTCCACACTACAATCAAATCGCATGGGTGTCCACACCTATGCAAACTGATTCCTGTACCATTTCACAGTTCGCACTGCGATCTGCGAACTGATCTGGAGGTGTCGTTAACTTTACATTGACACCCCCAGTGGTTCGCAGATCTCAGTGTGAACCACTGTGCGATGCAGAAACCCGCACTGGATTTGCAGGCTTCTCGCATTGCACCAGTGTAAACCCAGCCTGAAGGTCTGTTTTAACCACTTGCCGACCAGCCGCCATCATTATTCTATGGCAGGTTGGCTCTATTGTGCGAATCGCAATAGTTGTACGTTTGTTCGTGCCATGCACGTGCCTGCAGCACATCGCCGGAGCCGATACGCGTGACCGCCGGCCACCCGCAATTGATTCACAGAGAGCCAGAACAGGTATCTGTCAATGTAAACAAACAGATCCCCATTCTGACAGGGGAGTAGAGTTAGACTATTCCTAGTTCTCAGGAACAGCGATCTCTCTCCTACTCCTGTCAGTACACTCCCCCCACAGTTAGAAACACCTCCCAGGGAACACATTTACCCCTTGATCACCACTAGTGTTAACCCCTTTCCTGCCAGTGTCATTTATACAGTAATCAGTGCATTTTTATAGCACTAATCGCTGTATAAATGTCACTGGTCCTAAAAAAGTGTCAAAAGTGTCCGATCTGTCTGTTGCAATGTCACAGTCCTGCTAAAAATCAGTGATCACCGACATTACCAGTAAAGAAATTATAATAATAAAAATGACATAAATCTATCCCCTATTTTGTAGACACTATACATTTTGCACAAATCAATCAATATAGGTTTCTTTCGATTTTCTTTACCAAAAATATGTAGAAGAATACATATTGGCCTAAACTGGGGAATAATTTTTTTTTTTAATATATATATATTTTTTTGGGGGATGTTTATTATAGCAAAAAATAAAAAATATTACATTTTTTTTCAAAATTGACACTCTTTTTTCATTTATAGCACAAAAAATAAAAACCGCAGAGGTGATCAAATACCACCAAAAGAAAGCTCTAAAAAAAAGCACACAAATTTTGTTTGAGTACAACTTTGCATGACCAAGCAATTGTCAGTTAAAGCGATGCAGTGCCGTATCGCAAAAGATGGCCTGGTCATTAACCTCCCTGGCGGTATGATTCTGTCTGGAATTATGTACCAAAAGCGGTACAATTATTTTGCATGGAAACTTGGTGTTATGTATTGTAGGCCTGCAATTCTTAGTAATTACTTACTTAAACCTGACCAAACAAGAGTCTAGTAGACATCCCGGGTATGATAATGTTTGAAACACAAAATAATAAATTATAATATAATAAATAACTATAAATAATTATAACAAATAGTAATGTAATTATAATAAAAATTATTCAATAATGTAATCAAATCAAAAACACAGAAATTTGCTCAGTTGCAGAATTGTCGCTGTCATTAGATTTTTTGTTTGATGATGAATTTCCCCACAAATCGCTATCGCTCAATTCTATCGAGTGATTGTAATTTATTATCGCTGTTTTTTAGCTGGTCTAAAACCACTTTTGACATAAAGGGACACTTTTTGGTTGCTATGGACAATCTTCAGTTTCCAGGCAGAAAGAAAAGTTTTTATTATATAAAAGTGCATGCAGGACACTGGGCAGACCACTAGGGACAAAGGGGGTGTGTAATTATTACATACAGTACTGTAATCTGTAAGATTACAGTATACTGTATGTATATACTATGTGTTTACTTTTTTGAATTTGGCGCCGAACTCCGTCCCCGTGCGTCGCAACGTCGCAGGGAACGGAGCTCGGCACTCGGCAGTGAGGATCGAGCGAGACACGGCTCGCTGACACTGCGGGAGGACATCGCAGGATCCAGGGAACAAGGTAAGTTACTTCCCCTGGATACTGCGATGCAGCCCGAGTCTGGCTCGGGGTTACCGCTCTTAGCATTGAAAACTCACCCCGAGCCAGACTCGGGATTACCGCTAAGGAGGTTAAGGGGGTAAATCCTTCCGATCCTTAAGTGGTTCATGGACTTTGGGATTGTGTTGATGACATTCGTTTCAGAATTTATGGACATGTGCATTAAAGCTGCAGCTGACTTCCCTCTGAACATCATTTGACCTGCTTCAAGTGAGTTTTGCAATCCTATAGATTTGTAGGGGGATGCAAAACCCATCTGAAGAGAGTTCAGGTTTTCTCAGTCGTTATGATTGCAGAAATTTCCTTTCAAATTTCCATAGCCGCAATGCTTAATTTATATCTATAATCATAGTATATGTTAGTAAGGGAAATTATACAATTTGTTTACACAAACATCTATATCTTCTTCTAGAGAGTTTTCAAGTTGTCTTAAGAGGGAATGGATTTTTGTTCGGACGGAATTCAGATAATGTCATGTGTACATACCACGTGAACAAGACAACAAAACGTAAGTACATAAAAATATTCAGCTCTGGAAACAGAGCACTGCATTGCACGTTAGCAGATTAACTGTAAAAAAGTTATTAGCCTATTTTAGACATGAGTTCTAAGTTGCACAGTTATATTTTTAGCTACCTTTGATGGCAGTGATAGAAACCATAAGGCTTTATTATTGCCCAGGGTCAAGTTCGAGTATTTAGAGCACATGACAGACAACTTAAAATTTGCTAAAAAGATAAGGATACCATTGCTTGATCTCTAGTTAACAGTGATACATGTTTGCACTGATTTATGAAAGAACTGCAACAAATATATATATATATATATATATTGTACAGGACGCCAAGGTTGGGTCCTGGACGGGTGCTATATAGCACCAATATTTGGGTTATGGTCCCTTTAATGAGTAGTAATGGTGCTCAGGAGGTCGCCCAGAATGGGTGAGGAGTTCCGGGCAAAATACATAGCCCAGAGAGGACTGGCTTGCAGTCCTCTTTGTATTAATAGAGAGGTATTTGGGGCCCGGAATTTCGGAGGCTCTAAAGTGACATTCGGGTGGGATAGAGCCTCCACTCCTGACCACTGAGAGTCAGCACACAGGGGGTTAAGGGCTTCTAGGAAAACAGCTCATATAACAGGAAGTAGTGCTAGAGGTGTGAGAGAGGAGTATGAGGATTGCACCTGAGATGAGCTGTGTGTCTGCTAGGAGCTGGTAAAGTTCAGCAAGAGCCCTGGAAGTTCCCCTACAAACTGTATGTGCCTTTTTCTTTGATTTATACTTGTGCTGAAGACAAGCCGGACTTTGTTTTGATATTTTTCTGTGTGCTGAATCAAGCTTGTTTCTTTTTATTTGTTCACAAATAAAAGCCTTTCTGCTCAAAGTACAACGCTTTATGCACTTAGTCCCGTGGAGCTATAACCCCCAAAGTTTACAACTGGTGCCTTGGATGCGTGCAAAGTGCATTTGCAGCTGCAAAAACCGTTTTAAAACAAACTGACATTTAAAGAGACAGGGTGCTTATGGCATGTCTTGGGTGAAGTCAGCTCAGACATTGCAGACAGCAGACAAAGGCATGGAGGAGGTCATCAAGGCTTTGGCACAAGCCACTGTGACCCAACAGCAAGCCACTGCGGCCCAACAACAAGCTCTAGCAGAGGCAAACCGTCGCCATGAGGAAGCGATGGCTCAGCAGCAGGAAAGTACACGGCTGCTAGCCGCCCAGTTTTCGGCCCAGCAGGGGTCCACTCAAGCACAGGTGGCCGCATTGCAGGAGGCAGTACAGCGGCTGGCTCAGGGACAAGAGCAAGTGGTCGTTGCCGCTGACAACCAAGTGTCCGTGAGAGCCACTCATTTTTTACAAAAGCTAACACCCAGTGATGACGTAGAAGCTTTTCTCACTACCTTTGAAAGGATAGCTGAGAGAGAGGGGTGGCCCCGTGACCAATGGGCTGGTATTATCTCCCCTTTTCTCACCGGTGACCCGCAAAAGGCTTATTTTGACCTCCCATCTGAGCACATCAGCGACTATGAGCGGCTGAAAGCAGAGATCCTGGCTCGCCTGGGAGTGACCACAGCCGTCCGGGCTCAGAGGGTGCATCGCTGGCGGTACAAACCTGACCGACCACCTAGGTCCCAAATGCACGAACTAGTGCAGCTGGTGAAAAAATGGCTGCAGCCGGAAAAATTGTCGGGCCCACAAATGGTAGAACGGGTGGTGATGGATTGGTACCTGCGGTCCCTCCCAGATGACCTACAGCGCTGGGTAAGCCATGGAGACCCTGCAACTGCTGACCAGCTGGTTGAGTTGGTCGAAAGGTACACAGTGGTAGAGGACCTGCTTGGGCCTGCCAAGCGTCGGGAACCCACACCAAGGGCAACCAGACCAGCCACAGCACCTAGGAGAGAAGCCCTGCCTGACATTGGAACCCGCAAACCTGCATCATCTTCCGCAGAACCACGAAGGTTGGTTCCCATCCCACGGATGGGGGACCTACAGTGTTGGCAATGTCGGTCCTGGGGGCATACCCGGGCACAGTGCCCGCTGCAGGAGGAGCCTATGGACTGTGGGACCGGTCGGAGAAGCTCCTTCTATGTTCAAAGAGTGTGTGCCACTCATCTTGATCTGGCTGAAGGACGGTTCGAGTGTGAAGTGTGGGTGAACCACCTTCCTGCTAAAGCGCTACTGGACTCCGGTAGCATGATAACACTGGTACATGCCAGGGTGCTCGGGAGACTCGGCCCAGTGAATAAGACTCTACGGGTAGTGTGTATCCATGGGGACACCAGGGAGTACCCCCTGGTCCCGGTAACGGTTTCCTATGGCCATATTTCAGTTACACAAGAGGTTGGGGTGGTAAAGAGTTTAATACATGACATCATAGTGGGGCGGGACTGTCCACTATTCCTTGAACTATGGAACCAGGTACAGATAGGGCTGCCCGGAGAACTGGGGACACTGGGCCGGGAAGGGACAGAGTCTGAGGGATCCGGGCCGGAAACCCCCCCAAATATGGAGCTACCTGTCACTGACAATGAAGTTACAGAAAATACTAATTTGGATGATAATGTTTCTGTTCCAGGTCTTAAAACCGAGTGGATCTCTGAGGGGGGGGAAGTTTTCCCATTACAAGTCATGCTGGGGGAGGAAGATGAGGAGCTCTCTCCGGCTGAGGAGGAGGAGGGGAAACATCCTTGAGGCCAGTGCATCCAGACCTGGATGTATCCAGGGGTGCATTTGGCACCGCCCAATTACAGGATCCTACCTTGATTAATGCTCGAGAGCAGGTTTCTGTCATTGATGGGGTCTCACAAGTGCCAGGGGCAGATCAGAGGTTTCCTCATTTTGCATTGAAGGGGGACTTGGTATATCGGGTAGCTGAGAGCCGAGGGGAAACTGTAGAGCAGTTGCTAGTTCCCCAACTATATAGGCGGATGCTCCTTGATCTAGCCCACAACGACGCACTGGGAGGACACCTGGGGGCAGAGAAAACAGAGGCCAGGATAACCGACCGGTTCTACTGGCCAGGAGTGAAGGTCGAGGTTAAAAGATATTGTGCATCTTGTCCCATTTGCCAGTTAACTGCTCCAGTGCCCCACTATAGAAACCCTCTAGTACCCTTGCCAATTATTGAGGTCCCATTCGAGCGGATCGCTATGGATCTGGTGGGACCCCTGGTAAAGTCGGCAAGGGGGCACCAATACATATTAGTCATCCTAGATTACGCAACTAGGTATCCAGAAGCAATCCCTTTGAGGAAAGCTTCCTCTAAGGCCATTGCCCGGGAGTTGATTCAAATGTTCTCACGAACGGGGTTCCCCAAAGAAATGCTGACGGACCAGGGCACCCCTTTTATGTCAAAGGTGATGGCGGACTTGTGTAAACTGTTTCAGATTAAGCAGTTGCGGACGTCCGTTTATCACCCGCAGACCGATGGCCTAGTCGAGAGGTTTAATAAAACCCTAAAGTCCATGTTGAAAAGAGTGGTCCAAAAAGACGGGAAGGATTGGGATATGTTACTCCCTGCCTTGTTGTTTGCCATCCGGGAGGTTCCACAAGCATCCACGGGCTTCTCACCGTTTGAGCTAGTGTATGGACGAAGGCCCCGGGGGTTGCTCGACCTAGTAAAAGAAACGTGGGAAAGTGAGTCCTCACCACATAAAACCGTGGTAGAGCATATCTCTCAAATGCGAGAGAGGGTGGCTAAGATGATGCCGCTGGTGAGGGAGCACATGCAGAAGGCTCAGGATGCCCAAAGAAGAGTGTACAACCGGTCGGCTAAAATTAGACAATTTCAAGTAGGAGAACGGGTTGCTGTTCTAATACCCACGGTGGAGAGCAAATTCTTAGCCAAGTGGCAAGGTCCGTTTGAGGTAGTAGAGAAAGTAAGTGAGGTGAACTACAAAGTCCACCAGCCAGGGAAAAGAAAACCCTACCAGATCTATCACGTGAATTTATTGAAACCCTGGAGAGACAGAGAACAGGTATCTGCGGTGGTAGGGGTACAGTCAGGGGACCATGCAGGGATCGACCTGGTGCAGGTTGCTGCCACCCTGACTAGACCCCAAACCCAGCAAGCAAAAGAGTTTCTGCAAAGAAATAGGGTCATGTTTTCAGAATTGCCCGGGCTCACCAACGTCATCAGACATGACATCGTAACTGAACCCAATGTAAAAATCCGGTTAAAGCCTTACCGTATCCCAGAAGCTCATAGGGTGGCGGTATCTGATGAAGTTAAAAGAAGGCTCGAACTTGAAATCATTGAAGAGTCACAGAGCGAGTGGTCGAGTCCAATCGTGTTGGTACCCAAACCCAACGGCACCCTCCGCTTCTGTAACGACTTTAGAAAACTTAATGAAGTCTCCAAATTTGATGCGTATCCCATGCCACGGGTAGATGAGCTAATTGAGAGGTTAGGTCCTGCCAGGTACATCACCACGCTGGACCTCACGAAAGGGTACTGGCAGATCCCCCTGACCAAGGAAGCCAGGGAGAAAACAGCCTTCTCCACCCCGGAAGGCCACTTCCAATACAAAAGGATGCCATTTGGTCTACACTCTGCCCCTGCCACGTTCCAAAGGGCCATGGACAAAACGTTGCGCCCACATCAACAGTATGCTTCTGTCTACTTAGATGACATAGTCATCTTCAGCACTGATTGGGAGTCCCATCTTCCCCGGGTTCAGGCAGTGGTAGACTCCTTGAGAAGAGCAGGGTTCACCATCAATCCGGAGAAGTGTGCCATTGGAATGGAGGAAGCCAAGTACCTAGGGTATATCGTGGGTAGGGGGTTGGTGAAGCCCCAAATGAGTAAGGTGGAAGCCATACAGGACTGGCCCCATCCCCTAACCAAGAAGCAGGTCAGAGCATTTTTGGGCATAGTTGGCTATTACAGGAGGTTTGTCCCCAACTTCGCCACCATTGCTGCACCGCTGACTGACTTGACCAAGGGCAGAAAGTCAGTGATGATAAAGTGGAATGCCGAAGCCGAGAAAGCTTTTCAAAAGCTTAAGACGGCATTATGCCAGGATCCGGTGCTGGTAGCTCCGGACTTCGCAAAAGATTTTGTAGTGCAGACAGACGCTTCAAGTGAGGGATTGGGAGCAGTCTTGTCGCAGGAAAGCAATGGGGAAGAGCATCCCGTAGTTTTTCTTAGCAGGAAGCTGACGGCAGCTGAGAAAAACTACGCTGTGGTAGAGCGGGAGTGTCTGGCCATCAAGTGGGCTTTGGACTCCCTACGATATTTCCTCCTAGGTAGGAGGTTTCGCTTGATGTCAGACCACGCTCCTCTTACCTGGATGAGACAAAACAAGCAAACCAATGCCAGGGTGACAAGGTGGTTTCTTTCTCTCCAGGAGTTCAATTTTGTGGTAGAACACAGACCCGGGAGACAACATCAGAATGCCGATGCCCTCTCCCGAGTCCATTGTATGATGTAGAGTGGTGCCTCCAACACCTCCGCGTTGATGCAGAGGGGGGGATATGTACAGGACGCCAAGGTTGGGTCCTGGACGGGTGCTATATAGCACCAATATTTGGGTTATGGTCCCTTTAATGAGTAGTAATGGTGCTCAGGAGGTCGCCCAGAATGGGTGAGGAGTTCCGGGCAAAATAAATAGCCCAGAGAGGACTGGCTTGCAGTCCTCTTTGTATTAATAGAGAGGTATTTGGGGCCCGGAATTTCGGAGGCTCTAAAGTGACATTCGGGTGGGATAGAGCCTCCACTCCTGACCACTGAGAGTCAGCACACAGGGGGTTAGGGGCTTCCAGGAAAACAGCTCATATAACAGGAAGTAGTGCTAGAGGTGTGAGAGAGGAGTATGAGGATTGCACCTGAGATGAGCTGTGTGTCTGCTAGGAGCTGGTAAAGTTCAGCAAGAGCCCTGGAAGTTCCCCTACAAACTGTATGTGCCTTTTTCTTTGATTTATACTTTTGCTGAAGACAAGCCGGACTTTGTTTTGATATTTTTCTGTGTGCTGAATCAAGCTTGTTTCTTTTGGTTTGTTCACGAATAAAAGCCTTTCTGCTTAAAGTACAATGGTTTATGCACTTAGTCCCGTGGAGCTATAACCCCCAAAGTTTACAATATATATATATATATATATATAAAATTTATTTTTTCACATAAACATTTTATTGAAAATGTCTGAATAGTACATAGATACAAATTACCAATATAGTCGCATAGATAGGCATCAACAGAACAGAAATACATGTCTAAATATCGGTAAGTATCAAGCATATTCTCCATTGGGGTAATGATGCTTAGACGTAAATACCCTAGGAGAGGGAAGAAAGGACTACAGAATAAAATGTGTATATATATATATATATATATATATTGTGAGGGGGTTAACTCGGTAGCGGGTGTGTGTGACCCCCTGGTTGGGCTCCCCACACAAAAACAGGGCCAGCAGATGGAGGTTGTGGTTTTCAAAATCAAAAGGTGCGGTTTATTTCTCTATGTACAGTGACAAAAACACAGCAAAGCCAAAAAGAAACATAAACAAAATAAATCCTGGTCAGTTTGACCTCTGACTAAACATGCAGGTTTCCTAAACTAACAACTGGGATCAGCCTGGTGCTGTCCTAGTCCCTAAGTCCCTGGTTTAGTAAAAGTCCAAACAAATAGCCACACAGGCTTTGCCTCACCGCACAGGGGTTCACTCTCCCTAGACAGTCCACACAGGTCTGGTTCCAGGCATGAGCTAACATCTAATGAAGCTGGGAGTTTTTATAGAGGCCTTTAAATGAGCTGACAAGCTTCAGCTGGTCTCATCAACTCCCTGCCTGCACGACGCCCAGCCCTCTCCCTAGAGGTATGAGTCATCCATGAGCCCACTAGCCTCAGCTGAGCTTCATCAACTCCCTAGTTGTATAAGTCGGCGTAAAGCCTGAATCTGGGCGAAATATATCTACCCCCCTGGATGCAACCAGGTGACTTTACCTTCCTGCTGTCACATACCCCCCCTCTTGTTTTAACCTCGGGGTTGGAACACCAGCAATCAGGCATTCATGTACTCGAGACAAAGCATCCACATTCCCCATTTGAACGCCAGGGCGATGCTTTACTGTGAAGTTGAATTCCTGGAGGGCCAGGAACCACCTATTCACTCTTCTATTTGTTTCCTTGTTTTGAGCCATCCACTTTAACGGAGCGTGATCCGTAACCATGTCAAAGTGCCTACCTAGCAGATAGTACCGAAGGGAATCTAGAGCCCACTTCACCGCTAAACACTCCTTTTCAACCGTGGCGTAATTTACCTCATGGGACTTCAACTTCCTGCTGAGGTAAATGACTGGGTGCTCTTCCCCATTCCAGACCTGGGACAATACTGCTCTTAACCCCACATCTGACGCATCACTTTGTATGACAAAGTCTTTAGAGAAGTCGGGTGAGTACAACACTGGCTGGCTACATAAGGCTTGTTTCAAGAATTGGAATGCTGCCTCAGCCT
The DNA here is from genome assembly GCA_029206835.1 of Rana muscosa. NCBI lineage: Eukaryota > Metazoa > Chordata > Amphibia > Anura > Ranidae > Rana > Rana muscosa. Next base: position 510,633,124 of record CM055116.1, on the reverse strand, counting down.
CGGGGGTCCATTTAATCATGACCGACCCTTTCCCTTTCGTCAGGTTGGTTAGGGGCACAGCCTTAGAAGCAAAGTGGGGAATGAAGCGCCGATAATAACCCGCGATTCCCAGAAAGGCCCGTACCTGCTTCTTGCTGTTGGGACGTGGCCAACTCTGGATGGCCTCGACTTTGTTGAGTTGGGGTTTTATCACTCCCCTGCCAATGGTGTACCCAAGATATTTGGCCTCCTCCTGCCCAATGGTACACTTCTTGGGGTTAGCCGTAAACCCCGCTTCCCGGATAGAGTCTAGGACTGCTTGCACTTTTGGCAGATGTGAGGCCCAATCTGTGCTATGGACAATTACGTCATCCAGGTAAGCCGCAGCATACTTCCGATGGGGCCTCAGTATCTGGTCCATTTTCCGCTGGAATGTGGCCGGCGCATTCTGTAACCCGAACGGCATTCTCTTATATTGGAACGCCCCGTCTGGGGTTACAAATGCGGTTTTCTCTTTGGCCGACTTGGCCAGGGGAATTTGCCAATACCCTTTTGTGAGGTCAAGAGTCGTCATGTATCGGGCTGTTCCCAGCCGGTCGATCAACTCATCTATACGTGGCATGGGGTAGGTGTCAAATTTTGTAACTTTGTTCAACTGACGAAAATCGTTACAAAATCGCCAGCTCCCATCCGGTTTAGGCACCAACACAATGGGACTAGACCAATCACTTTGGGACTCCTCTATCACCCCTAAGTTCAGCATTTTCTGTACTTCCTCCCGTATTGCCTCCCGTCGGGCCTCTGGGATCCGATAGGGTTTTAACTTCACCCTTTCACCGGGCGGGGTAATAATATCATGCTCTACCCCAGATGTTTGTCCCGGCAGCTCAGAGAACACCTCCTTGTTGCGAAGCACAAACTCCTTAACCTCCTGTTGTTGGGGTTGTGACAAGGTGGCTGCTATTCCAACCTCCGGAATCACGCAACCAGTTTGAGCTGGTGACCAAGTTTCTGCGACTAGGGACTCTCTATCCCTCCAGGCTTTCAACAGATTAACGTGATATATCTGTTCGGGCTTTCGCCTTCCTGGTTGTCTGACCTTGTAATTCACTTCGCTCACTTTTTCCATTATCTCGTAGGGGCCTTGCCATTTGGCAAGGAATTTACTTTCAACCGTAGGGACAAGTACCAATATCCTATCCCCCGGGGAAAAGGTACGGGTCTTTGCTCCACGGTTGTACACTCTCTGCTGTGCCAACTGCGCTTGGGCCAAATGTTCCTTCACGATGGGCATTACCTGTGCAATTCGATCTTGCATCAGGGCGACATGCTCAATCACACTCCTGTGGGGAGAACTCTCACTTTCCCAAGTTTCCTTGGCAATATCCAACAGCCCTCTTGGGTGTCTCCCATACAGTAACTCAAAGGGGGAGAATCCCGTAGAGGATTGGGGCACCTCCCTAATAGCAAACATCAAATAAGGAAGTAGACAGTCCCAATCCTTTCCATCTCTATCCACCACTTTCTTCAACATTTGTTTTAGGGTTTTGTTGAATCTTTCAACCAGCCCATCGGTTTGGGGGTGATACACAGATGTACGCAATTGCGTCACTTTGAGCAATTTACACAGCTCTTTCATAACCCGGGACATAAAGGGTGTACCTTGGTCCGTAAGCAGTACTTTACAAATACCCACCCGGCTAAAAACAAGAGATAGCTCTTTGGCTATGGTTTTGGCCGAGGTATTTCTGAGAGGGATCGCTTCTGGATAATGGGTGGCATAGTCCATTATAACCAATATGTACTGGTGCCCCCTAGCGGACTTGATTATAGGACCTACCAAATCCATTGCGATTCTCTCAAACGGGACCTCAATGATGGGTAGAGGGACCAGCGGGCTACGGAAATGTGGCATCGGGGCCGACCTCTGACACACAGGGCAGGAGGAACAATAATTTTCTATGTCCTTCATCACCCCAGGCCAATAGAATCTCTGTAATACCCTCTCTCGGGTTTTCTCTGTCCCCAGATGACCTCCAAGAATGTGCCCATGGGCCAACTCCAACACCAACTTCCTGTAAGGTTTGGGCACCACAAGCTGCTCAACGGTTTCTTCTGCCCTTTTTGCCACCCGATACAGTAGGTCCTTCTCTACGCTGAAGTATGGGTAAGTGCAGGTATTATCTGGGTTCACTAACTCGCCATCTATTTCCACTACGTTTTCCCGTGCCTTTATTAGGGCGGGGTCTTTTAACTGTTCTGTGGCAAAATTTTCCCTGTGAACCTCCAGATCAGAAAACTCCACAGACGGTAGGTTTTCGTCTGAGGAGGTGGGCTCCTCTCCAGTTTCTTGAGTCTCCCCTGCCAATACTGACAAGGGAAATTCTGGAGAGTCCTCACCACTCTCAGAGGAGTTCTGGCTATCACATTCCTGGTACATAGGGGCACCAGTGGGGGGCTCAGGATCATCCCACAGTTCCCAGAACTTCGGAAAATCCCTTCCCACAATGGCATCATGCGGTAATTGAGATACTAACCCCACTGGATGAGAGAGGGTACCTTTGGGGGTCTCGAAACACACTGTAGTCACTGGATACTCTCGGGTGTCCCCATGCACACAAATAACAGCTACCTTGCTATTCCCAGAGACCTCTGTTTTAACTAATTCAGCCTTTATCAGGGTCACAAGGCTACCTGAATCCAGTAATACCACAACATTTCTACCATTAATACACATTTTGCATAAATGTTTCTCAGTTCCCCGAATGGCAGTGCATGCGACTGTCGCACACAGCGACTGACGTCTGTCCATCAGAAAGTCACATTGCATGGGTTCCTCCACAACCGGGCAATTTGCTGCAATATGTCCCGCTTGCCGGCAGCGGTAGCAAACAATCCATTTGGCTGCGTCTTGAGCCCCTGACTTCCCAGGCTGTTCTCGCCAAACTTTGGGTAGAGCTCCCACCCTCTCACTCTCTCCACCCTCACCCCTTGGAATCCTCTTATCCGCCCCTGGGGATGGTCTGGTCTTAGGGTGGAAAGTCCGAGAGTCTCTGGAAGAGGCCGTCAGGTTCTCTGTAGCCAAGTATTTCTCTACACGATCCACAAGACCACCGGCCGTCTCTGGGTCTCCATGGCTTACCCACTTTTGGATGGCAGTAGGAAGAGCTCTCAAAAACCGATCCATTACAACACGTTCCACAATCTCTGGTGCGGACAAAGTCTCTGGCTGTAGCCACTTCCTGCTCAGGTGAATGAGATCATACATTTGAGACCTGGGGGGTTTTCCAAGCTGGAAAGTCCAGTTATGCACACGCTGAGCCCGGACAGCCAGGGTGACACCCAGCCTTGCCAATATTTCAGCTTTTAGCATCACATAGTCTTTTGCTTGGTCAGGCTCTAGGTCATAGTAAGCCTTCTGCGATTCACCAGTTAACAGAGGAGCCACCAGTCCAGCCCACTGCTCCTCAGGCCACTTTTCTCTTTCAGCAGTCCTTTCAAATGTGGTCAAAAATACCTCTGGATCATCCTCTCCAGTCATTTTTGTCAATAAACGACTCACCCCAAAGGACGCGGTATTAGTGGGACGGCTTTCCTCACTGGTCTGCGGACGTTGCTGCATTACTGCTTCCATTTGTTGTAGTCTCTGCTCTTGCTTCTGTAACAGGTCTATGAAGCGGGCCTCAGATTGCTGCTGGGCTTGTTGATGAGCTTGCTGCTGGGCTGCAAGGCTCCTTTGCAAACCTGCATTTGTCTGCTGTTGATTGGCATTTGCTAGAGCCAGCTGTTTCAGTATCTCCTCCATGCTGGCTTAAAAAAAACTGCCACTGGTTCTCCACCAACTGTGAGGGGGTTAACTCGGTAGCGGGTGTGTGTGACCCCCTGGTTGGGCTCCCCACACAAAAACAGGGCCAGCAGATGGAGGTTGTGGTTTTCAAAATCAAAAGGTGCGGTTTATTTCTCTATGTACAGTGACAAAAACACAGCAAAGCCAAAAAGAAACATAAACAAAATAAATCCTGGTCAGTTTGACCTCTGACTAAACATGCAGGTTTCCTAAACTAACAACTGGGATCAGCCTGGTGCTGTCCTAGTCCCTAAGTCCCTGGTTTAGTAAAAGTCCAAACAAATAGCCACACAGGCTTTGCCTCACCGCACAGGGGTTCACTCTCCCTAGACAGTCCACACAGGTCTGGTTCCAGGCATGAGCTAACATCTAATGAAGCTGGGAGTTTTTATAGAGGCCTTTAAATGAGCTGACAAGCTTCAGCTGGTCTCATCAACTCCCTGCCTGCACGACGCCCAGCCCTCTCCCTAGAGGTATGAGTCATCCATGAGCCCACTAGCCTCAGCTGAGCTTCATCAACTCCCTAGTTGTATAAGTCGGCGTAAAGCCTGAATCTGGGCGAAATATATCTACCCCCCTGGATGCAACCAGGTGACTTTACCTTCCTGCTGTCACAATATATATATATATAAAATTAAATAAAAAAATAAAAAGGGGGGGGGGTGGAGGGAATTAAAAGGAGGGAGGGCATGTTGGGGAACAGGGAAAGAGAGGGAGAGGATAAGAGTGTGTTAAGGAGTTGAGAGGAGGTGAGGGAATCACTGACTACCCTCTCCAGTTTCCAGTGATCAGAACACTAAAGTGCATCACACCAGTAGCGCGACCCAAAGTCTGCCCTTAAGATCGGGGGTATAAATAATTTTTATAAGGACTTTGCAGGTGCTACAGTGATCACTGCATAGTTTCATAAAAACATTAATCTTATTCTTGTCACATCTGAGAGTTCCCCCACACACCATGGGCCACTGTTACTCTACCATATATTGCTGAAGATATCACTTCAACTTAAAGCGGAGTTCCACCAACAATTATTTTATTTTTTTAAAGTCAGCAGCTACTAACACTGTAGTACTACAAAATTAACCACTTGGCGCCTAGAGGCCGTCATATGACGTCCTGGACTTTGTGGGGGTATATCTGAATGATGCCTGCAGCTACAGGCATCATTCAGATATTGCCGGTTTCAGCCGGCGATTCCCTGCACCATTAGAATGATCATAGTGGCTGTTCAACCGATTGATCGGTCTTACGGGCAGCGGAAGGGGATGCCCCCCCTCCCGCCGCCCTCCGGTGCTTCTCCCGACTCACCTGTGCGATCGGTGAGTCAGTGACAGGATCCGCCGGCCCCAGATGTTGATCACAGAGATTTCCGGTGGACCAGATGGTCGCCGGAGTCTCTATGATCGTTGGAGGCCGGGCACGATGTTATGACGTCACGCCCGGCCTCTGCATTCAAAAAAACTGTGTTTTTTTTAGGCTTCCCAGTCTAGTGGTGAGATGTGGGGTCTTATTGACCCCATATCTCACTGTAAAGAGGTCCTGTCATGTCATATTCCTATTACAATGGATGTTTACATTCCATGTAATAGGAATAAAGTGTAAAAAAAAAAAAAGAAAAGTAAAATTACCAATAAAAAACCTGTCCCCGTGTGCTCGCACGCAGAAGCGAACGCATTCATAAGTCCCGCCCACATATGAAAACGGTGTTCAAACCACACATGTGAGGTGTTGCCGCGAACTTTAGAGCGAAAGCAATAATTCTAGCCCTAGACATCCTCTGTAACTCAAAAAATGTAACCAGTAAAAAAAATTAAGCGTCGCCTTTGGGGATTTTTTAAGTACCGAAGTTCCACGAGCGTGTGCAATTTTGAAGCGTGCCATGTTGGGTATCTATTTACTCGGCGTAACTTCATCTTTCACATTATGCAAAAAAATTGGGATAACTTTACTGTTTGTTTTTTTTAAAGCATGAAACAGTTTTTTTCCAAAAAAAACACGTTTGAAAAATTGCTGCGCAAATACCGTGCGAGATAAAAAGTTGCAATGACCGCCATTGTATTCTCTAGGGTCTTTGCTAAAAACATATATATAGTGTTTGGGGGTTCTATGTAATTTTCTAGCAAACAAATGATGATTTTACATGTAGGAGCGAAGTGTCAGAATTGGCCCGGGCCAATGTTTTTTTTTTTTTTTTTAAATAGGTGCTTCTTTGCAGACTAATGAGCTTAAATGTCTTGCTAATATTCAGAATTGGTTTACTACTAGGTTAACATTTACACTATCCTAGTAAATATTGACTGCTAATAATCATGCACAAACAAGCAAATCATACGCTCACTGAATTTTCTTTGGACCCACAATGTGTGCTCAGGTATCAGGTGTCAGAGAAAATATGTGTAATTAACTAATAAAACAGTTTTTATGTGCAGGCTACACTTCAGCATCAAAACAAATACCAGTTAGACTATAACATATCTAAAATAAAAGGTTGAATATATTCAACCCTAAAATAAAAGGTTGCTCTGTTTTGGGGTTAATAAAGATGCATATAACAAAAAAAAGAAAACAATAAAAACCTTGTTTGAGACTCAACTCTACTCCAAAGCCAGTGTTGTACAATCCTACATTATATGGTGTACAATTCTACATCTCATGTGTGGAAACTGTGTGAAGTAGATTTCCACAAGGTCCCATATGGAATGCAAGAAATTGGTATATGTACACATACAGAGATGCAGGATTAAAACTGTATATATTTAAATTATCCAAGGATGCTCCTAAAGAGTTATGTTAAGGATATCACCATGGGTGGACTCGATGTGCTTCCGGCTCCAAATAACAAAGTGCATCTTCTATAGAATCCACTTAATCACAAGTCAGTGTACCTAAAGAACCTGTCTAGAGGAGTATGGATATACAACCACCAAATTGCCAACAAAGACACATTTTTGGGCTCTTAGAAACATCACTTTAAAAGATTCCTCAAAGGAGAGCATTCTTCCAAACCTCCCTCACATAATCCATAAATACTGCAATGGGAGTATAGTTCAGGCATTATAAATCCACTAGAAGCATCCAAATTAGGATAATAGTATCCAAAACATATTTTTAATACCACATCCTGAATAATCATAGGCATCCGTGGGTAATCACGGTATACGTATCAGTTCCAGCTAAGGTCTATTAAACCCTTACTGATTAAGGCCGCCAGTGAAGTCCAGGTGCATCAGAGGATAAGAAGTTCTTTTTTTTTCTAATTTTGAGTTCATCTAGCTGCTGTTGGCATTATTAGCTGTTGAACATGTAGGAATAAAATTGCATCTAAAATGACATATATCAATAAAGAAAACTAATAAAAACTAAAAAATCCTAATTTGTAAAATGTCTCAGTAAAATGTACACAGAAGTGCATGTGCAGTATCTGAAGCACTAGAAATGTCATTGATACTAATTTTAAAGCTAATTTTGAAAAGCTTACTGTTTCAGTGCTTAACTTTGACAAGTGATTGCTAACAGACCTTAAAACTGATCATGACAAATTCCCTTGCCTTTTTAGTGGTCACTATACTACAAAAAGGGAGTGAATATCAGGGATTAAAGCTAATTATCTAAAAACACTGCGACTGTAGCAATAATATGTGGCAGACTGCTATCATTATCCTTAAAATTTTGTAAATTCAATGAAAGTCTTGAGGAGTCTGCGACAAAAGGGCTTTTTGGGGGAAAAAAATGCAGCAAGCTTTTGACATTAGTTTGAGATGCTGCTGATATTTCAAATTTAATGCACATGTATTTGATCTACCATTGATCTGCACTTGACCTGCTTTAGCTGCTTTTGCAATACCATCAACTTGTATGAAGGAAGAAGCAGTTCTGAAGCAAACAAAAGTTAATCAACATTGGCCTTAACTGATGTAAGGATGGTGATGAGTGAGCCCAAGCAGCCTGTCCATTTTGTGACTGATAAAGGCTCTGAGTACTACTGAGATGAAGTGTCTAGTAACAGGGTAATGCAATGTAAGAAAAATAAGTCTAATATCTGAACTCCTCTGAGGTTGTGGGAATGAATGGGAGGACACTGGGAATGATAAGGATTGTGTAAGTCTAAATGTACAAAAGTGTTGTGCTATATCAAAACAAATTACAAAAATCTGTGAAATGTGACAAAGTTGATATATAAAACCAGTGGCGTAACTAGAACCTTCAGGGCGCCGATGCAAAAACCATGAAGGGCCCCCCTGACCCCCGGACAGAGCTCTTTTTTCCGAGCCCAATGGTGGAACAACAGGGCCCAGTCGCAAGTGGGTGGCTGCATATAAAGGAATGGGTTTCTCCATTTCCCCCGGCTTCTCCTCCTCTTCCTCCTGCAAAAAAAACCCATCAATTGCAGCCACTGTGCCCATCAAACGCTGCCACTGTGCCCAGCAAATGCTGCCACTGTGCCCATCAAACCCTGCCACTGTGCCCATCAAATGCCGCCACTGTGCCCATCAAATGCTGCCACTGTGCCATCAAATGCCGCCACTGTGCCATCAAATGCCGCCACTGTGCCCATCAAACACTGCCACTGTGCCATCAAATGCTGCCACTGTGCCATCAAATGCTGCCAGTGTGCCCATCAAATGCTGCCAGTGTGCCCATTAAATGCTGCCACTGTGCCCATCAAACGCTGTCACTGTGCCCAAATGCTGCCACTGTGCCTATCAAATGCTGCCACTGTGCCCATCGAAGTCTGCCACTGTGCCATCAAATGCCGCCACTGTGCCATCAAATGCCGCCACTGTGCCCATCAAATGATGCCACTGTGCCAAAACGCTATCACTGTGCCCATAAAACGCTGCCACTGTGCCCATCAAACTCTGCCACTGTGTCATCAAATGCCGCCACTGTGCCATCAAATGCCTCCACTGTGCCATCAAATGCTGCCAGTGTGCCCATCAAATGCTGCAACTGTGTCATCAAATGCAGCCACTGTGAATCCCCCCCACGCCTGGTTGCCGTCTGTCCGGCACTTACCCTGTCTCAGTGGGGCAGCTTTGACGGCCACGAGCGGGGTCCTCCATGCGTCTCCTGCCGTCCTCATCTCCCGTCCTCTCCTCCTGATAGGCATCCAATAGGCGCACCTATCGTTTCAGCCAATCAGGTGATGGGTAACAGACTCGCACACCTGATTGGTGGAGAGGCGGTTCAGTGTTAGGAAAGTGAATATTAATTCGCTTTTCTAACACACATCGGTGGACTGTGAGCACCAAGCATGTCGCACGCAGTTCACCTATTTTGAAGCATATAGGGAGTGTTAGCGGTGGCCATGGATAGATTCATGCTATGCATGCATGAATCTATCCATTGGTCATAGAGGGTGTGGCTGAAGAGAGGGGGCGGCGCCCTGCACCCCTTATGGACGCACCGCCACTGATAAGCACATGCACATACATGCATATGCACACACACATGCATACATACACACACACACATACATATGCACACACACATGCATACATACACATACATACATACACACACACATACATGCACACACATATAAACACACATACAGTAGATAGTCCTTTAAAAAAACGGCAGACCTTTACCTTAGCTCTTCCTGCCGGGTACTGCACTGAAGGGGGAGACAAAGAGCAGAGCACACACTGTGCTTTCACTTTAGGTTAATGTGACGAGCTCCCGTACAGTGGCGATTACAGTTCATCTGATGATCGGGGAGCTCATCTCAGCCGCCCCTGACGCTCCTTCTATTGAAGAGTACAGGGGGCCCTCAAGGGCTCCCTGCAGCAAGGGGCTTGGTCGCCATGGCGACCTCAGCGACCCCTATAATTCCGCCACTGTATAAAACATATAAAGGCAAAGACTCAAAAATATATCACAGAATGTCCACAGATATTCCAAATCATTGGGTCCAAAATGACCATGAGAAGGTGCTCATTAGTAAAGTTTCACAACAAAAAGAGTCACCAGCAGCCACCGTCAGCCCAAGTGTAGTAAGGTGGTTTCCAAACTACCATGACCCTCTTTACTCAAGAGAAGTAATTTAATGCTTAAGAAATCACAGCGGGACTGTCATTCTACTTTCCCCAGCACTCTCCTGACATCTGGGTCTCCGCCACTAGACAAAGCAACCAAACTTCACACTGGGATATTCACGTAAGGTACCTACCTCTCCATTGTGCAATAAAAGCTGGTACTTTATTTAATGAATATATAAAATACATTCACATAAGGTATCAAAGACATGCGCATGTAAATTTTAATGTCAAGCTGGCATAGTTACGGGAACACAATGACATTGGCACAGGGGTTTCCGGATAACCCAATGATTCAGATTATTTGTGGACTTCATGTGGTATATCTTTGAGTCTTTGCCTTTATATGTTTTATATATAAACTTTGTCATATTTCACAGATTTTTTTAATTTGTTTTTATGAAGTGCAACACCTTTGTACATTTATGTTTATTGGGCGGGATACTTTCTCTTATGTGTTTGCAGCTTAACTATTGCAGCTTAACTATTTTGTAATTGCATAAGTGCTCCTTTATTTTTTCTTTGTAAATATTGAGAAGTCTGTCAATATTAGTATGAGCAAAAATGCTGAGAAATATTATTATCCACTAACATTATCCATTTCAAACCCAGGTATGCTTACTCCTATTGCTTTTTAGCCTCACCAATACTGTTTGTATTTTTATTTTGTCAAATAATAAATAAACTTATTTTTTTAAAACCTGTGAATTTTAACACTCATTTTCTATCCACAGATGAAAAACCACTAACAGTGGAAGCTCATTATATGCTTTGTCCAGTTACAGTACTTGAAGAGGCTGGACAGTAAGTACTTTCCCAAATCTATCATTACTCATTAAGACCTTGTTTACACATGTAGTTGGGGACACTAAAAATGTGTGATTGAGCCTTGTTTTTACTACATCCCAACCACCCCCCCTTAAACTGGAAAGGCACTAATGCCTGCCCAATGTCACCAATTAAATGGAGTGGGGAAACCCCATAACGGTGTGAAATTTCCACGGTTGTTACGGTGTTAAAACAGGCAGTGAGGATCTCATATGATAAACATTTCTCAGAATGGGTCTGGTAAAATTTGCTCATGAAGCTTGCATGTCATTCAAAAGCTACAAAGCAAAGCAGTCAAAGGATATGGTAAAATTCACACAAAGTAAATAAAAATAAACTTTTCCCTAATTACGCCATTAGTATTGGAGATACAAATAGAATGGAAATTTAGGCAGCTCAAATATTTACTTTTCATTTTATTTATTTATAGTTTTTTGTCTTAAAATAAATCTTCACACAGGATATAAGTTGTTGGGAAACTACCGTAACTGTTTCTTTTTGTGTGTCTGTGAACTGTAACTGTATTTGCAGTGAAAGTTTTCCTCAGCTTAGCAATTACTTCTAAACACAACAGTTTATGATTTGGGGTATAGGGGAATGATCCCATGATCAATCAAGCAATATAACCTGTAATTGTTAGATGGGATCATGACTACACAGCAGCAGCAACATATGCTGGAAAGGGTTTGTGCATGCAGTCTGAAAGAAAAAAAACAATGTTTTATAATATTCTGAGCCTGTATCTGGAAATTAATCCTATCTGTGATATGTCCTGTACAATGGACATGCTGTTTATAGAAAAAATATCTATATCAGCCACTAGGTAGCTGCAGGGAATAATTGCACCAATTCTTCTGCTTACTGACATTTTTACATTGCAGAGACAATGGAGAACAATCTGAGCATATATCAACGACAGGAAACAATTATTCACACAGTAGATTGCTGTTTATCTATACTCAGCATCCACGAGCCTGTGTGATAAAGAATCCTAAAAAATAACAATGCACCTTGCAAGTTTAAATACATTTTGCAAGTGATGTTATACAAACACAGAAGAACACCCCTGCTTACTGTATGTGTAAATACCCAATCACTGGATGAATAATTATGAAGTAAACTTGCAATTCTCTAGACCTAGAGACTTGCAGATTCATTAGTGGATCCACAACCTAGAAGTCAAGAAGTTTTAAAATTTATTATGTTGGTTTTTAGAGAATTTGACCGATAATCTCAGATTTCAGCAGTTAAGGGTAGTCAGACTAATAAGAGTTTTGCTTGATAAATGTTACTGCATTTTGCACATTGTAGCATGTGTGGCAAGCTTTAGTTGCAAATAATTTTAGACATTAATGTTTGGAATATGAAAAAAAATGAATGTACAATACTAATGGCGTAATTAGGGAAAAGTGAAAATAAACCTAAAGGAAAATAAATACATTTAAATAAGCCTACAGGAAATGTGTAGTAGTGATTTGGTGTATGATTCATTTCTTTATATTTTTGGCTATATTTTGTTTTTATTTAGGTAAATGTAAAATATGACAAATTTCCGAGTTCCCTTTATCAGCCAACAGATGTAACTTTAGGTGTTTTTTACAGGCTTCTAGTGCCTCCTAAAAAAAGAAAAAAACTATTATTTATAGATTTCAATACCTCCAGCTGAAATATGCACACAGAAGGGGATAACACTTTCTAGTAACTTATCAGTCTTTCAGTCAGACACAGAAGAGCCTCTGAGCAGGCAGCTAGCTATTGCTGTTCTGTCTCTTTAGCTGGGCCACCATGCTCTGAATTTTTTTAATCTTGTATTTTCTGTTAACTTGTAAAACAAACATTGTATATACAGTAGATATGAAAAAAATATATACAAAACAAATTAAAAACTTATAAGAACAACTAAAATAAGCGATATAACAGGCTGCAACAACTAAAATAAGAGCCACAGCCATTGTTTACCATTCAAAGGACACCCAAGCTGAGAGGATATGGAGGCTGCTATTGCTGGAAAAATTATTCTACAAATATTAGTTGCCTGACTGTTATACTGTTATTTTATTTTTATTTTTTTACTGGCATAGAAAAAAATATGTTATAGGTGTTCTGACTTCACAATTACTTTATAAATACTACTTAGGAAGTATTAAAATCAAGGACAGCCAGGTATGAAGCATTTTCAAAGTCACAGCAGCCTTGCTTATCTCTCTCGCTTTCTTTAACCAATAATAACTACAGTAAAGATCAGCATTAGTTAAGAAATCCAAGGCCCCAATTTTGTTAACATAAAATAACAAACTGTATATTATTATCTTATTTACTTATGGTGACTGGTGATGGTCTAAAATCACAGGAGCTATTAAGAAAATAGCTTTGCTCTGTTGAGGTTATAATTGTCACGCCTCTTGAATTCCTGGAGAGATCTGATTAAAGAGTTCAAGATAAAACGTAGAAATGACTGTCATGTAAGATAACTAATGTTTAGTATGTTTGCTTAATTAACTTTTGGCTAAGGATTGGAACCCATTAAGTAGCTAGTAGTTAGTACATGTTGAAAATAAACACATCTGGTCCCGCAATGAGTGAGGGTTCTCTCTGTGTGGGTGACAGATGTGGCGATCATTTACCCTGCTCTCCGCGTTTAAATAATTAACAGCACACTGGAGGAGCAGCCTTAAACAGACTGCCTCTTAGCCAGCTAAATGTTCTCAAAGTGCCGGTATTTATGACCAACTGGAACTTTTTTAGCTTTAATAACTTACGTGTCTACAAATAGACACATATTTTAAGGGACATTTATTATTTATCTTTGTGAAGCTTTTTATTGGAGAAAATATAAAAAGGCTTATCTACAAAATGATTATGTTTTACCTTAGCTTTCAACTAACTAATAAGTTCAGGGAAATTATTTAAAAAAAGAAAGCTTCACTGAATTTAATTTGATCTTGTTGCAAAAATGTATTGTTAAAACCCCCCTTACCTGTAAAAGAGTGCAATATATAGTCATTTTCCTGGGGCTCACACCTCTGAAGACAGCCATGTTCATGAAATCTGCCCCCCCCCTCCATGGTGGAAAGCCAACACTTCTGAGAGTGTAAATCTACCAAATCCCCCACAGCTCTCACTGGTTCCTCCCTCTATCCTCATGCTACTACTGTATACTACCATTTAATGAGACCCAATGAGTGTTTTTTAGGGGACCCAGTAGTTCAACAAGCCCAAAAATGTCAGTTTCCAAGCAAGCTTTAAAGGATGACAACTAACTATTTTGGAGGTGTTTGCCATTGTGAGCAGTGAGTAAATACAGTTTTTTTTTTTACAAGCAACAGGGGTTTTAAGGATCGTTTTTCATGACAGGGTTGTTTCAAATATTTTATATTTGATATAAACATAGGGATCCATGGAAATGGCCCCACAACCTTTTAATATACAATATTCAGCAGTGTAGAAAATATATATATTTTTTTAATAGTATGAATTTTTTTAATTTTAGCTTAAATATTTTGTTTGCCCAAAGCTAACAATTAGGTTTTTAGTAGATAATTTGGAGTAAAACACTCATACTAATGATTGTGGTATTTGACTTTGCACAGAATACCCAATCACGTACAAGGAATAAGATGAAAAATGATTTTTGCTTTCACACATTTGGATGATAGAAGTCCCAAAGCTTCACATCGTTTACTAAACCAAGTGGCAATTCCCTGTGAAAACAGGCATTACTTCTTTAGTAATTCAGCCACCAATTAAACTTCACAAATAGGTGTGATTTGTCATTGACTACAACATAACAATTTTTCTTTCAAGGAATTATAAACAAGACAAAGTCAAGGATTTAATGTAGATGATAGGATAATCGAGACGTTTCTTTAAAATAGCTTCACTTTTATTTAGTAAGCAAAGTACAGTACATACATGGCAATCAGAATTTATATTTCTGTGTGCTAACAAGGCAAATTTAAATCTGTTAGTTTCTACTTTTACTCTTTTCAGTGCCATGTTGAATAAACCTTTTATTATCATTGTGTTCTATGAATCTATATATAGTATTGCACAATGAAGGTTGGTAACTAAAAAACTAGAATGGTCAGTATACACCATATACATCACATCCCATTAACCATTCTAAAGAATGTTCTAAGGACTATTATTTTGCATGTTTACTTCATTAACATTATTGGAATAATATAGCAAAGCCACATGTAGGAGGTGGCTGTATATTTTGAGGGCTTGTATGCTTTTCTCTTCTGTTCAACAGATAATAATACTACTACTACTAATAATAATAATACAAAATAATATTGTTTTAGGGCTAGATTACATGGATTTTTAAGTGTGCTACCAATGTAAGTTGCCAGTTGTGCAGTTTATAGCTACATTCTCAAAGGACCTCATTGCTTTGAGCTTTTACCTCCCAAATTCCATCCTAACCTACACTAAAATGAATTCAGGCAGCCGTTATAACTTCCAAGTATACGTACAGCCTATAGTTTTGCTATTACTATCAAAACAGTGCATAGCCATAACTGAAAAAAGAAAGTATTTACACTTTTTTTTTTTATATCTCTTTTTATTAATTTTTTTAACGACATATCATACACTTTACGATACATAAAACACATATACATTCTCAGCATTTCCACAAAAAAAGAAAAAAAAAAGAACCCCAACCATTATTAAAATTCACCCATAAGCTATATAGATGGCTATACCATAACTTTATCAGTGACTGTGTAAATACAATGACAGGTCATATTTATAGGGGTGGTAGGGATAAAATATATACTCTCGCCCATATGTGAAAAAAAAGAAAAAAAAGAAAAGGGAATAAAAGAGAGAGGAGGGGTTATCCGCCTACGTGTTTATGGTTTAATTATGTGTATCAGTGACTGTGTGAATAGAGTGACAAAATATATTTATAGGGATAATAGGGATAAAGTATAACCAGAAACCCGTGTTCTTGCCACTATAGGGAAGGAAAAAAAAATAAAATAAAAAACTCCAACCATTATTAAAACCAACCCATAAACTAAATAAATGGCTATACCATAACTTTATCGGTGACTAAGTGAATGCAATAACAAAACATATTTATAGGTGTAATAGGGATAAATATAATCAAAACCAGTGCTCTCACCCGTATGTGAGGGACAAAAAAAAAAAAAAAAAAGGGAATAAAGGAGGGAAGAGGGGAGGAGGAGGTATCCTCCTACGTGTTTATGGTTTAATTATGTGTATCAGTGACTGTGTGAATAAAGTGACAAATTATATTTATTGGGGTAGTAGGGATAAAATATAAAAAGAGCAGTATATATAAAAATCTTAAAACGAAAAGTTCAGAATAAACTGTAGCAGCGCTACGGACAAAAGTTCAAATGTACGTCTTCTATATAGTCCAATTATATAGGTGTGGATAGTGAACGAAGAGTGTGGTTATAGCTGGTTTAAATCTTAGTTCCTGTGCTCCTTATCACCACTATGTGTTTTCACCACGTGGGGGGATTAGGGTCCCCTAATGGGGATGCACTCACCAGATATAAAACCAATAAAGGCATGTATAAACCATCCTTCTTTAGTGTGTTCTGTCTTCTTCTACTGTACAGGCACTTCTGGCGTATGTGAGGAAAAAGGAACAAACTGCATAGGGTAGTACTTTTTTGTAGTTTTTTTTATATTCCCCAAAACAAACAAGCCCCTTTGCATATGTGCGTACCAATAAAAGAATAAAACAGGCGTTTATAATATATGGGATAAAATGGACGCTTGCAGCGCTTTTAGACTTGCCCCTGGAGAACGCCACTTCCTGGTTCCTCCGGCGTCTTCCTGGTGTGGTCCTGGAGCGCAGATGCGTCACTTCCGGTTTGCTGGGTAATGCTGGTCACGCCCTGACGTTTCGTCACTTCTTGACTTCTTCCGAGGGCGTGACCAGTCTCCGCATCAACCGGACTAAATATGCTCCACTGATCCCCGCCCCTCTGCAGACGTCGGAGCGTTCGTGTTGCGTCTGCGTCACCACGCATGCGCACTTCAGCCCCCTCGTCTGTGCCCTGCTGTGGGCGGAAGCTCTGTCACCATATCGTGGATGCGCTGCCGTGATTGGCGCGCATACCCGATCCGTGATCTGATAGGATGGAGCATATTTATATACAATAACAGAGCAAAGACATTACAAAAATACATAACAACAACCTGGGTAATGACCCTGTGCATGCGATTAGCTCAATAAGAGCAAGTGAGCCATGCAATTACATAAACTCGATAATTGTCATTTCCTGCTGAGAAACACAATTTATGTCAGTATATTAGACACTGTTTGTTTCAATGGCACAAACATTACCGCTATGACAGGAAAGGGGAGGCGGTCATTAGTATTGCTATGTTTGGACCCCTTCTGTGTGACAGACATTTCACTGTATAATCTGTTGTGCCAAATTCTGATAGTATTGAACCATGTGTATATTGCATTAAGAAAACTAGTTTCATGCTAAGCACTGGAAGACCGTTATGTGAGGGTCTATACATCATTCCATTTTACAGAGTCTGTATGCTTTTTAGTCCGTAAATATACCATAAAAATACTATAAAATACCATAAATACTGTAAAAAGTACTGTATGGTCCATAGATTTCTAAAATACCAAACAAATGGAAAGACCCACAAAACCATACCATAAATACTTATGCACTCCACAAGAGGCCAATTGCAGGCCATGTATATACATAAAAACCTAAAAACCTAAAAAACTAAAAAGGACACCAATAAAACTCATACTCATTTCCTAAAAATCGCATATAAAACATAAATAGATAAAACTATGATATAAAGTATATAAATATATATAAATTTATATGTAGTACGTGCTCTAATGTCAATAATAAGTATTGGTCATTATTCTGTTAGCATGATGCCTTATCTTTGTGGACACTGTTAAATTTAGTTTAATCACCAAAAGTTAGTGATAGCAGAAGTGGTTCATCCTTAATTAAGAGTTACTTATGAAACAATTGATGTCAAGCTCAACGTTAAGTCCCTTAGGCACTAAGACATCAGTAAGAAAAATCCACTTAGTTTCTTTTTTAGATAATTCTCGTATTTTGTGTGAGCCTCTCCAATTAGCTTCTAGGCATTCTATGCCCCAAAATTGTAGCCCTGAGGCGTCTTGATCATGTTTGAGCTTAAAATGTAACGACACATTGTGGTCTTTGAAGCCGATCTTAATATTATGAATGTGTTCTGCTATCCTTATTCTAAGGAGTCTCTTAGTCCGTCCAATGTAGAGAAGTCCGCATGGACATTTCAGCGCGTATACTACATGGCTAGTGTTGCAGGTAATGAATTGTTCAATGCTGAATTGCTGCTGGTTGGAGGGAGATACAAAATTTTACAGACCTCTTATCGGTAGTGCCACTTCCCTACATGCTTTATACCTTCTGCACGCAAAAAAAACTTTTTGGTTCCAGAATGTGGGTGGTTTGCTTGGAGGGTCAAGTACTTTTTTTACTACCCGGTCTCCGTGATTTGAGGCCTTCCTGTATATAAACTCTGATTTCGGTGGTAGGACAGGGCCCAGTTTTTTGTCTAATAGTAAGATGTGCCAGTGATCGTTAAAAAATTGCCTCCACTTCCTTGTATTGCACATTGAATTGTGAGATGAATGCCCATTCCTTTGTGCTGGTTCCACTTGTTCCTTGTCTGGGTTTTATTTCAAGACATGTTTCCCTCGGAATTAGTGCCACCTCTTCCACGATTTTTTGTAAGGTTTCGGGGGCATATCCTTTTGCCACAAATCTGTCGGTGAGCACTTTTGATTGTGTGAGGAAGTTGTCATTATCAGAACAATTACGTTTCACTCGCATGATCTGTCCTTTGGGGATGTTCCTAAGCCATTGCGGGTGATGGCCACTTGTGGTTGGGAGATAGCTGTTTCTGTCAGTTTGCTTAAAGAAGACCTTAGTCCCAAACGCCAAATTTTGGCGGTATACCGTGACATCCAGGTAGTTTATTGTTTCTTTATGCCATTCACAGGTCAGTCTGATGTTTTTACTATTTGTGTTTAAAACCTTTAAAAACTCATGAAGAGATTCAACTGTGCCAGCCCAAATTAAAAACAGATCATCTATATAACGCTTATAAAAAATGAGTTCGGATGTTCTGTCTTTAAAAATCACTTTGTCCTCCCACTCTGCCATAAACAGATTTGCGATGCTGGGGGCAAACTTGGCCCCCATAGCAACGCCCCTCTGCTGCAGATAAAATTTACTGTTATACCAGAAATAATTATGCGAGAGGCAATAGTCCAGGGCATGTCCAATGAACACTTTTTGATTGTGAGGTAGGTCTTCTCTTTTGCTTAAAGCCCAATTAAGGGCCAGTAAGGCGTCATCATGCTGAATGATGGAGTAAAGAGAGGCCACATCTAGTGTTACTAGTAAAACTTCTTGATCTTCGGTTATTGTGACATTTTGTAGGCAGTTCAGAAAGTCTTTAGTATCCCTTAGGTATGCTCGTGTGGAGGTTACACTTTTTTGCAGAAAGGTGTCAAGATATTGTCCCATTCTTGAGGTGACAGAGTCTATACTATTTACAATAGGCCTGGGTGGTGGATTAACTGAGTTTTTATGGATCTTTGGCAATGTGTAAATCGTTGGGATTTTACTACTGGTTGGTGCCAGATATTGCCTTTCTTTCTCTGTTAATACTTCCAGTTTGGTGCCGATTCCCACTAGTGTCGTTAGCTGATTCCTAAAGGCTTGGGTTGGGTCATTGTCCAAGGCTCTGTAGGTGGTTTTATCTGCTAGCATCTCTGTAATTTGCGTGTGGTACATATCTTTAGGTAATATGACCACTCCACCCCCTTTATCAGCTGGCCTGATGATAATGTCTTTTCTTTTCTCTAATGCCTTTATTCCTTCCTGGATGTGTTTCAAACTTGTGTGTTTTTTCGGAACCAATTGGTTCAGGTCCCGTAAAACCAAACCCTTAAACACCTCTACCTGGTGATTGGGGTTATTCAGGGGGTTGAACAGTGATTTGTTTTTTAGTCCACTGTTTACAATCCCCTGGGGGTTCATGCGAGTGATCGTGTTTTGTGTGCCCAGTCCTACAAAGTGCTTCTTTATATTGAGCTTCCTTATGTACTTATGTACGTCTATATATACATCAAATATGTTTATTGGCCGTTTCATCCCACATTTCAGGCCCATGTTAAGGATGTTGATTTCTTTACGTGACAACTCTACTGGGCTTAAATTGAATATACCGTTGGTTAATGGTTTCTCATTCTTTTTCTGGACCTTCCTTCCGGCCCTGCATCCTCTGGTTCTATGTGTCCTTGTTCTGTGTATTGGTTTTGTTCTCTGGTCCAATGGTGCTGAAGTTGAGGATCTCTCCAGTCTTGATTCCTTAGATGCGCGGGAGGATAATGGGGTTTTCCTCTGTGTGGCGGGTGGCCTCTTCCCCTTTGTTGTCCTCTCCCCCCCGTCCTAAAAAAGGGCGTGGTGCTGGATAACTATTGTACTGCTCTGGTGGTTGAAATTTATTTTGTGTAGGTATCTGGTATGGTGTATACGGATGGTTATTGTACTGCTGATTGTTCAACTGATTATTCTTCCCCCCTTTCCCTTTTTGCTTTGCTTTTTTGCTTGGAATAGGGGTGGAGAAATTAGCTGGTGAGTCAAAAATAATCTCATCGTCACTTATGAAGCCACGTACTCGATCCATTAGTGTGGTTATTGCTTGGTTAATTAGGGGTTCTGTTGACCGTGGCTTTTCAATCAGATTGATGTTATCTGCCAACGCCTGTTGCCAGGCGTATATGGTATTTGTCTTGAAGTCCCCCATATCTCTGTGGTACTTCTTTATTTTCTTTTTCTGGGTGTCTTTATCTACTTTTTCCAGTCGTCTGTTGGTTCTGGTATTAAAGTCAATCATGGGTTGTGTGTCCTTGATAGGGTCTACTTGTTGTTGTAATGTGTTAATTTTTGCTTCCAGGATCATCATTTTTCGTTTCTTTCTCTGTAGGATAAGCTCTTGGAGTTTAAAACCTACCCCATTAAAAAAATCGAACCATTCTCTAATGGAACCTGGGTCATCGAGGCCATCCTGGGGTACGACCTCCCATCTGAGGCTGCGAATGATTATTTTGTCTTTTATGTATTGCTCTAAGGTGAAGATATCCCACCATGTCCTCACTTGTTTCTCCAAGACGTTACCTAGCGTTGACATGGCCCCATTGTAATTCACCTGAGTTGCAGTGGGTTCACTATCTGAAAATATTGTTTCTACATTAATAATTCTGTTGCTTAAAAATCTCAGAGCATCCATAGCAGCGGAGTAGTAAAGTGTAAGAATCAAAAATAAAAGATACTAAATAGTCGCACCCCCCTTCTTAGTATCACTCTGCGCTAAATAGAAAAACCACAAAGCTAAAAACACCAGAAATAAAATAAAATAGTAAAACAATAAAATCTATGATTATGATCTGTAAAAGAACAGCAGCTGCTGAAAAAATAGGCATAAAATATTAAAAGAGCAGTATATATAAAAAACTTAAAACGAAAAGTTCAGAATAAACTGCAGCAGCGATACGGACAAAAGTTCAAATGTACGTCTTCTATATAGTCCAATTATATAGGTGTGGATAGTGAACGAAGAGTGTGGTTATAGCTGGTTTAAATCTTAGTTCCTGTGCTCCTTATCACCACTATGTGTTTTCACCACGTGGGGGGATTAGGGTCCCCTAATGGGGATGCTGTCACATACCTGACGGTGACGAGCCCGGTTAGCAGAGGGAGGCCTCCCTTACGGCTCCCACCGGCGGCCCCTGGTGGTATGACAGGAAGCACGGAGGTGGAAGGGGTACGAGTGCCTGGCAGGATCAAGAACTACCGCAGGTGATCAGGAACCAGCAGGTGAGGAGGCAGGAACCAGGAACTACAGCAGGTGAGTGGACAGGAACCAGGAACTACAGCAGGTGAGTAGACAGGAACCAGGAACTCAGAAGATGACCCGGACCGGGAGGCACAGCAGGTAGACTGGAACCACTGGGCAGCAGCAGGTGAACAGGAACCAGCAGATGAGCAGACAGGAACCAGCAGATGAGCAGACAGGAACCAGCAGATGAGCAGACAGGAACCAGGAACTCAGCAGATGACCCGGACCGGGAGGCACAGCAGGTAAACTGGAACCACTAGGCAGCAGCAGGTGAACAGGAACCAGCAGATGAGCAGACAGGAACCAGCAGATGAGCAGACAGGAACCGGCAGATGAGCAGACAGGAACCAGGAACTCAGCAGATGACCCGGACCGGGAGGCACAGCAGGTAAACTGGAACCACTAGGCAGCAGCAGGTGAACAAGAGCCAAGGTCAGGCAGGAGCGTCAGACAAGCCGGGGTCGGGTAAACTGGCAGGCAGCGAGGCACAAAAGGATCAGGCAATACCGAAGTCAGAAAACAGGCCGATGGTCAGGTACAGGCAGATAGCAGGAGGGTCACAGGAAGCCGGGTCAGATACAGGTAAACAAGGCAGATCAGGTCACTTGGGATAAACGCTGTAGGGCAGACAGCAGGGACTGTCTGCAAGTGAGGAGTTTAAATAGCCCTTCGGGCGTCACCTACGGGGGCGGGAACCAGGAAGTCCAGGGCGTCTGTTCCTGACAGGGTTTCCATGACATTGCCCCCCCCCAAGGGGCAGCCTCCGGATGCCCCTAGGAGCAAACTTCTCGGGGTGAGACCTCCTGAAGGCTTGTATCAGGTCTTTGGCGTGAATGTTCTCTTCGGGTTCCCAGGAGTTCTCCTCTGGTCCGTAACCCTTCCATTTTATTAAAAATTGACTCTGGCTATTTCTTCTTCGTGCGTCTAAAATAGCTTCTACTTCGAATTCCTGTTCCCCGTCTATGATGACGGGATCAGGGCGAGTCAGGGTCCGACCTGGGAATGGGTTGGAGACTGACGGTTTCAATAGAGAAACATGAAAAACAGGGTGGACCCTCAGGGAGTCGGGGAGCTCCAGCTCGTAGGCCACCTCGTTGATTTTCCTTTTGATAGGAAAAGGCCCTAGAAACTTGGGGCCCAATTTCTTGGACGGGCAAGCCAATCTTAGATTGATGGTGGAAAGCCATACTTGGTCGCCCGGTGCCAGCGCTAATTCACCCCGTCTCCTCCTGTCGTAGACCGTCTTGTTATACTCCTGAGTTCTTGCCATGGCTTCGCGTAGAAGCTGGTTGTTAGAGGAGAAGAAATTCACTTTTTCCAGAACTGCGGGCACTGAGCACTCAGGGAGAGAGTTGGGCAGAAATGTGGGGTGAAACCCGAAGTTCGCAAAAAATGGGGTCTGGTTAGTTGCGGAGTGGATGGAGTTATTGTAGGAGAACTCCGCTAGCGGAAGCAGGGAGAGCCAGTCATTCTGAGCAAAGGAGGAGAAACAACGCAAATATTGCTCGAGGGTCTGATTTGTTCTCTCAGTCTGTCCGTTGGTTTGAGGGTGGTAAGCCGAAGAGAATGATAGCTCTATTCCCAGAGTCTTGCAGAGGGACCTCCAGAACCGGGAGGTAAATTGTACCCCCCGATCGGAGACTATATTAGCAGGTACCCCGTGGAGCCTGACGACTTCTTTAATGAACATTTGTGCAGTTTCCGGGGCCGAGGGGGTCCCTCTCATAGGAACAAAATGTGCCATCTTGGACAGACGGTCCACAATCACAAAGATGGTGGTGTGATCCTCAGCCGGGGGGAGTTCAACTATGAAGTCGATAGAAAGCATTTTCCACGGTCTCTCTGGAACGGGTAAGGGCTTCAGTAGTCCCCAGGCTTTGGATCTGGACCCTTTATTCCGGGTACATGTAGTACAGGACTCCACGAACCTCCTGCAATCCTCGCGTAGTCGAGGCCACCAGAAGGTACGTTGTACCAACTCAGTGGTCTTAGCCACGCCAAAGTGCCCAGCAAGGGCATGATCGTGGCAGAGCTCTAGCACGGTTATCTTTAGTTCTTCTGGTATGAATATCCTGTCTTGGTGCCAGAGTAATCCATACCTGGTTTGCAGATCCAGTTCAGGAGAGGGTTCCTGTCTAGTGGTGGCTTGTCTGATCCGGGAGAGTAGGTCCTCCTGAAGTAGGAGAAAATTCCCAGGAGCGAGGATTGTATCGGGTGAGGAGAGTTCTTTGGATCCATGAAACATTCGGGACAAGGCGTCAGGTTTAGTGTTCTTGGCACCGGGGCGGTATGTCACATGGAAGGAGAACCGGGAAAAAAACAGGGCCCATCTGGCTTGTCGTGGTTTTAGTCTTTTTGCAGTTTTCAGGTACTCTAAGTTCTTATGGTCGGTGAATACTAAGATCGGGTGAGCAGCACCTTCAAGTAAGTACCTCCATTCTTCCAGGGCGGACTTAATCGCCAAGAGTTCCCGGTCTCCCACGTCATAGTTCTTTTCTGCCGCAGATAATTTGCGAGAAAAGAAAGCCACCGGATGAAGCAAAGCCTTGGTTCCTTGCCTCTGTTACAATATTGCCCCTACTGCAACCTCAGAAGCATCTACCTCAAGTACAAATGGTAGGGAGGAATCTGGGTGTTTTAAGATGGATGCAGAGGTGAAGAGCCCTTTGAGATCCTCAAAGGCCTTTTGGGCCTCAGGGGACCAGTGCAAGTGGGTACCTTGCTTGGTTAGCTGAGTAATGGGTGCAATGATGGCGGAGAACCCCCGGATGAATTTACGATAAAAGTTGGCGAATCCAACGAACCGTTGGATTCCCTTCTTATCCACTGGCGCTGGCCAGTCCAAGATTGCGGTGATCTTCTGTGGGTCCATCCTGATGCCTTCGCCAGAGATGATTAATCCCAGAAATGCTATGCTCTCCCGCTCAAACTCGCATTTCTCAGCCTTCGCATATAGTTTATGCTGCCGAAGCCGGTCTAACACACTTCTGACATGCCTGCGATGAGAGTCAAGGGAGGAAGAGAAGATTAGTATGTCATCTAAATAAGCAATCACAAAGAGATCTAAAAAGTCCCGAAGAACATCATTAATTAAATACTGGAAGGTGGCAGGGGCATTGCACAGCCCGAAGGGCATCACTAAATATTCGAAATGTCCGAATGCCCTCCTTGTTTCGGACCAGGTTATAGGCTCCCCGGAGGTCAAGCTTAGTGAAAATAACGGCAGCTCCCAATCTTTGGAACAACTCTGGTACCAGAGGAAGAGGATAACGATTTTTAATGGTGACCTTATTTAGTTCACGGTAGTCCACACATGGCCTGAGGGTATGGTCCTTCTTTTCTACAAAGAAAATGCCTGCGCCTGCTGGCGACGTAGAGGGGCGAATGAACCCCTTTAAAAGGTTCTCATCGATGTCCTTCAGGGCCCCCTGTTCCACCTCCGTTAAAGGGAAAATCCTACCGAAAGGAATAGCTGCTCCGGGAAGTAGATCAATGGGGCAGTCGTAGGCTCGGTGGGGTGGTAGTGTCTCTGCCCCCTGTTTACTAAACACATCGAGAAAGTCCAGGTAAGCGTCAGGGATGGCCTGACGTATTCCGGCCTCAGTGTCGGTACACATTAAGGTGGCAGGCCCAGGGGGTTTGTGTGAGCCACAGGACCGTTGGCAGTAGGAGAAAGAAAACGTGATCACCCCCGTGACCCAGTTAATGGTAGGATTATGGGCTTGTAGCCAGGGCATACCGAGAATTATGGGGAACAGTGGAGAGGAGATAATATCCAGCCGTAGATATTCTCGGTGCACCCCGGTAGAGGAGAAGACAGTGACAGGTAGGGGAGCCGTCTCTTCGACCACGGGCCCCGACTTGATAAGGGACCCATCAGCCAGGTGAACCCGTAGTCCATGGGTCTTGGGAAGTAGAGGAATAAGTTGAGTACGGGCAAAAGTTGAGTCCATGAAGCAACTACAAGCCCCAGAGTCAATAATTGCGACGACTTGCAGGGTCCTTCCTGGGAGCTGCAGGGAGATAGAAAGAGCGAAGTGAGAGGGGGATTTAGTCTGAGGGTTGATCACAGCAGGGAATACTGACAAGCACTTACGGAACTTCAGGGAACAGTTCCTAACGAAGTGACCGGGCTCCCCGCAGTACAGGCACAGGTTGTGCGCGCGTCGGCGTTGGCGTTCCTCCGGAGTAAGGGAAGGGCGGAGGACCCCAAGCTGCATGGGTTCAGGAGCATCGTACGAGGGGGTCAAGGGTGCTGCAGAAGCTGGGTGCGGATGACTGGGGACCCGGGGAAGCATCCAGGTCGGCCGGGTGAAGCCCGTGGCCCTCTCAACCCTCCGTTCCCTCAGGCGTCGGTCGATCTGAATTGTCAGATCGATCAGTAGGTTCAAATTTTCTGGTATTCCTACCCTAGCCAGTTCGTCCTTCAATGGGTCAGAAAGGCCTATGCGAAACTGGTGACGGAGGGCAGCGTCATTCCAGCTGGTGTCTGCGCTCCAGCGCCTGAATTCAGCTACATAATCTTCCGCTGCTCTGCGTCCCTGCTGAAGGGTCCGCAGGGCGTTCTCTGCAGTGACCGAGAGCTGAGGGTCCTCGTACAATTGGGCAATGGCGTCAAAAAATAGTGTAAGGCTGTCCAAGGACGCATCTTTGCGTTCTAGCAGGTGGTGGGCCCAGTTCTGTGGGTCTCCGGAAAGCAGCGAAATTACAAAGCCCACCTTGGTAGCTTCTAAGGAAAAGTTGCGGGGCTGTAAGGCAAAGTACAACTCACAAGAGTTCCGGAAAGCCCTGAACTTGCTCCGGTCCCCGGAGAATCTTTCGGGTGTAGGGACCCTGGGTTCAGGGGGAAGCATGACCACCGTGGGCGCAGCTCCTGCCCCGGCGGAAGAAGTGGAGGCATGTGGACCCCCTTGAGCTCCATCGGGGTTGGTGAGGGCCCGCACTTGTCCTTCCAGTTGAGTGTAGCCTTGCTGGAGGCTCTTAACGGCCTCGGTCAGTCCCGCCAGGTGTCGGCATAGTTCCTCCATAGGTGAGGCTCCCTGCTCGGGCTCAGACATGGCTGTCTGCTACTGTCACGTACCTGACGGTGACGAGCCCGGTTAGCAGAGGGAGGCCTCCCTTACGGCTCCCACCGGCGGCCCCTGGTGGTATAACAGGAAGCACGGAGGTGGAAGGGGTACGAGTGCCTGGCAGGATCAAGAACTACCGCAGGTGATCAGGAACCAGCAGGTGAGGAGGCAGGAACCAGGAACTACAGCAGGTGAGTGGACAGGAACTACAGCAGGTGAGTAGACAGGAACCAGGAACTCAGAAGATGACCCGGACCGGGAGGCACAGCAGGTAGACTGGAACAACTGGGCAGCAGCAGGTGAACAGGAACCAGCAGATGAGCAGACAGGAACCAGCAGATGAGCAGACAGGAACCAACAGATGAGCAGACAGGAACCAGGAACTCAGCAGATGACCCGGACCGGGAGGCACAGCAGGTAAACTGGAACCACTAGGCAGCAGCAGGTGAACAGGAACCAGCAGATGAGCAGACAGGAACCAGCAGATGAGCAGACAGGAACCAGGAACTCAGCAGATGACCCGGACCGGGAGGCACAGCAGGTAAACTGGAACCACTAGGCAGCAGCAGGTGAACAGGAACCAGCAGATGAGCAGACAGGAACCAGCAGATGAGCAGACAGGAACCAGCAGATGAGCAGACAGGAACCAGGAACTCAGCAGATGACCCGGACCGGGAGGCACAGCAGGTAAACTGGAACCACTAGGCAGCAGCAGGTGAACAAGAGCCAAGGTCAGGCAGGATCGTCAGACAAGCCGGGGTCGGGTAAACTGGCAGGCAGCGAGGCACAAAAGGATCAGGCAATACCGAAGTCAGAAAACAGGCCGATGGTCAGGTACAGGCAGATAGCAGGAGGGTCACAGGAAGCCGGGTCAGATACAGGTAAACAGGGCAGATCAGGTCACTTGGGATAAACGCTGTAGGGCAGACAGCAGGGACTGTCTGCAAGTGAGGAGTTTAAATAGCCCTTCGGGCATCACCTGCGAGGGCGGGAACCATGAAGTCCAGGGCGTCTGTTCCTGACAGGGTTTCCATGACAGATGCACTCACCAGATATAAAACCAATAAAGGCATGTATAAACCATCCTTCTTTAGTGTGTTCTGTCTTCTTCTACTGTACAGGCACTTCTGGCGTATGTGAGGAAAAAGGAACAAACTGCATAGGGTAGTACTGTTTGGTAATTTTATTAATATTCCACAAAACAAAGAAGCCCCTTTGCATATGTGCGTACCAATAAAAGAATAAAACAGACGTTTATAATATATGGGATAAAATGGATGCTTGCAGCGCTTTTAGACTTGCCCCTGGAGAACGCCACTTCCTGGCTCCTCCGGCGTCTTCCTGGTGTGGTCCTGGAGCGCAGATGCGTCACTTACGGTTTGCTGGGTAATGCTGGTCACGCCCTGACGTTTCGTCACTTCCTGACTTCTTCCGAGGGCGTAACCAGTCTCCGCAGCAACCGGACTAAATATGCTCCACTGATCCCCGCCCCTCTGCAGACGTCGGAGCGTTCGTGTTGCGTCTGCGTCACCACGCATGCGCACTTCAGCCCCCTCGTCTGTGCCCTGCTGTGGGCGGAAGCTCTGTCACCATATCGTGGATGTGCTGCCGTGATTGGCGCGCATACCCGATCCGTGATCTGATAGGATGGAGCATATTTATATACAATAACAGAGCAAAGACATTACAAAAATACATAACAACAACCTGGGTAATGACCCTGTGCATGCGATTAGCTCAATAAGAGCAAGTGAGCCATGCAATTACATAAACTCGATAATTGTCATTTTCTGCTGAGAAACACAATTTATGTCAGTATATTAGACACTGTTTGTTTCAATGGCACAAACATTACCGCTATGACAGGAAAGGGGAGGCGGTCATTAGTATTGCTATGTTTGGACCCCTTCTGTGTGACAGACATTTCACTGTATAATCTGTTGTGCCAAATTCTGATAGTATTGAACCATGTGTATATTGCATTAAGAAAACTAGTTTCATGCTAAGCACTGGAAGACCGTTATGTGAGGGTCTATACATCATTCCATTTTACAGAGTCTGTATGCTTTTTAGTCCGTAAATATACCATAAAAATACTATAAAATACCATAAATACTGTAAAAAGTACTGTATGGTCCATAGATTTCTAAAATACCAAACAAATGGAAAGACCCACAAAACCATACCATAAATACTTATGCACTCCACAAGAGGCCAATTGCAGGCCATGTATATACATAAAAACCTAAAAAACTAAAAAACTAAAAAGGACACCAATAAAACTCATACTCATTTCCTAAAAATCGCATATAAAACATAAATAGATAAAACTATGATATAAAGTATATAAATATATATAAATTTATATGTAGTACGTGCTCTAATGTCAATAATAAGTATTGGTCATTATTCTGTTAGCATGATGCCTTATCTTTGTGGACACTGTTAAATTTAGTTTAATCACCAAAAGTTAGTGATAGCAGAAGTGGTTCATCCTTAATTAAGAGTTATTTATGAAACAATTGATGTCAAGCTCAACGTTAAGTCCCTTAGGCACTAAGACATCAGTAAGAAAAATCCACTTAGTTTCTTTTTTAGATAATTCTCGTATTTTGTGTGAGCCTCTCCAATTAGCTTCTAGGCATTCTATGCCCCAAAATTGTAGCCCTGAGGCGTCTTGATCATGTTTGAGCTTAAAATGTAACAACACATTGTGGTCTTTGAAGCCGATCATAATATTATGAATGTGTTCTGCTATCCTTATTCTAAGGAGTCTCTTAGTCCGCCCAATGTAGAGAAGTCCGCATGGACATTTCAGCGCGTATACTACATGGCTAGTGTTGCAGGTAATGAATTGTTCAATGCTGAATTGCTGCTGGTTGGAGGGAGATACAAAATTTTCCAGACCTCTTATCGGTAGTGCCACTTCCCTACATGCTTTACACCTTCTGCACGCAAAAAAAACTTTTTGGTTCCAGAATGTGGGTGGTTTGCTTGGAGGGTCAAGTACTTTTTTTACTACCCGGTCTCCGTGATTTGAGGCCTTCCTGTATATAAACTCTGGTTTCCGAGGGAAACATGTCTTGAAATAAAACCCAGACAAGGAACAAGTGGAACCAGCACAAAGGAATGGGCATTCATCTCACAATTCAATGTGCAATACAAGGAAGTGGAGGCAATTTTTAACGATCACTGGCACATCTTACTATTAGACAAAAAACTGGGCCCTGTCCTACCACCGAAACCAGAGTTTATATACAGGAAGGCCTCAAATCACGGAGACCGGGTAGTAAAAAAAGTACTTGACCCTCCAAGCAAACCACCCACATTCTGGAACCAAAAAGGTTTTTTTGCGTGCAGAAGGTGTAAAGCATGTAGGGAAGTGGCACTACCGATAAGAGGTCTGGAAAATTTTGTATCTCCCTCCAACCAGCAGCAATTCAGCATTGAACAATTCATTACCTGCAACACTAGCCATGTAGTATACGCGCTGAAATGTCCATGCGGACTTCTCTACATTGGGCGGACTAAGAGACTCCTTAGAATAAGGATAGCAGAACACATTCATAATATTAAGATCGGCTTCAAAGACCACAATGTGTCGTTACATTTTAAGCTCAAAAATGATCAAGACGCCTCAGGGCTACAATTTTGGGGCATAGAATGCCTAGAAGCTAATTGGAGAGGCTCACACAAAATACGAGAATTATCTAAAAAAGAAACTAAGTGGATTTTTCTTACTGATGTCTTAGTGCCTAAGGGACTTAACGTTGAGCTTGACATCAATTGTTTCATAAGTAACTCTTAATTAAGGATGAACCACTTCTGCTATCACTAACTTTTGGTGATTAAACTAAATTTAACAGTGTCCACAAAGATAAGGAAGGCATCATGCTAACAGAATAATGACCAATACTTATTATTGACATTAGAGCACGTACTACATATAAATTTATATATATTTATATACTTTATATCATAGTTTTATCCATTTATGTTTTATATGCGATTTTTAGGAAATGAGTATGAGTTTTATTGGTGTCCTTTTTAGTTTTTTAGGTTTTTAGGTTTTTATGTATATACATGGCCTGCAATTGGCCTCTTGTGGAGTGCATAAGTATTTATGGTATGGTTTTGTGGGTCTTTCCATTTGTTTGGTATTTTAGAAATCTATGGACCATACAATACTTTTTACAGTATTTATGGTATTTTATAGTATTTTTATGGTATATTTACGGACTAAAAAGCATACAGACTCTGTAAAATGGAATGATGTATAGACCCCCACATAACGGTCTTCCAGTGCTTAGCATGAAACTAGTTTTCTTAATGCAATATACACATGGTTCAATACTATCAGAATTTGGCACAACAGATTATACAGTGAAATGTCTGTCACACAGAAGGGGTCCAAACATAGCAATACTAATGACCGCCTCCCCTTTCCTGTCATAGCGGTAATGTTTGTGCCATTGAAACAAACAGTGTCTAATATACTGACATAAATTGTGTTTCTCAGCAGGAAATGACAATTATCGAGTTTATGTAATTGCATGGCTTAATTGCTCTTATTGAGCTAATCGCATGCACAGGGTCATTACCCAGGTTGTTGTTATGTATTTTTGTAATGTCTTTGCTCTGTTATTGTATATAAATATGCTCCATCCTATCAGATCACAGATCGGGTATGCGCGCCAATCACGGCAGCGCATCCACGATATGGTGACAGAGCTTCCGCCCACAGCAGGGCACAGACGAGGGGGCTGAAGTGCGCATGCGTGGTGACGCAGACGCAACACGAACGCTCCGACGTCTGCAGAGGGGTGGGGATCAGTGGAGCATATTTAGTCCGGTTGCTGCGGAGACTGGTCACGCCCTCGGAAGAAGTCAGGAAGTGACGAAACGTCAGGGCGTGACCAGCATTACCCAGCAAACCGGAAGTGACGCATCTGCGCTCCAGGACCACACCAGGAAGACGCCGGAGGAACCAGGAAGTGGCGTTCTCCAGGGGCAAGTCTAAAAGCGCTGCAAGCGTCCATTTTATCCCATATATTATAAACGCCTGTTTTATTCTTTTATTGGTACGCACATATGCAAAGGGGCTTCTTTGTTTTGGGGAATATTAATAAAATTACCAAACAGTACTACCCTATGCAGTTTGTTCCTTTTTCCTCACATACGCCAGAAGTGCATGTACAGTAGAAGAAGACAGAACACACTAAAGAAGGATGGTTTATACATGCCTTTATTGGTTTTATATCTGGTGAGTGCATCCCCATTAGGGGACCCTAATCCCCCCACGTGGTGAAAACACATAGTGGTGATAAGGAGCACAGGAACTAAGATTTAAACCAGCTATAACCACACTTTTCGTTCACTATCCACACCTATATAATTGGACTATATAGAAGACGTACATTTGAACTTTTGTCCGTAGCGCTGCTGCAGTTTATTCTGAACTTTTCGTTTTAAGTTTTTTATATATACTGCTCTTTTAATATTTTATGCCTATTTTTTCAGCAGCTGCCGTTCTTTTACAGATCATAACCATAGATTTTATTGTTTTACTATTTTATTTTATTTCTGGTGTTTTTAGCTTTGTGGTTTTTCTATTTAGCGCAGAGTGATACTAAGAAGGGGGGCGCGACTATTTAGTATATTTTATTTTTGAGGGATAAAATATAACCAAAACCCGTGTTCTCGCCAATATATAGGGAAAAAAAAAAAAAAACCCCAACCATTATTAAAATCCACCCATAAACTGAATAGATGGCTATACCATAACTTTATCAGTGACTTAAGTAAATGCAATAACAAAACATATTTATAGGGGTAGTAGGGATAAAATATAGTCAAAACCAGTGCTCTCGCCCATATGTGAGGGGCAAAAAAATAAAAAAAAAAGGTGGAAAAGAAGGAACCTTGATACAAACAAACAAACCAAAAAAAATAAATTAAATATTTTGTACTCATACAAATCATGTGAGCATATCTGCAGCAGGTAAATTAAATGCGTAATTCTGTTT
The DNA here is from genome assembly GCA_029206835.1 of Rana muscosa. NCBI lineage: Eukaryota > Metazoa > Chordata > Amphibia > Anura > Ranidae > Rana > Rana muscosa. Next base: position 510,600,408 of record CM055116.1, on the reverse strand, counting down.
AAAAATCTTTTTAACAACTACTCAATTATTCCATTCCTGCCGGGGACTGATCTATAGATCCTAAATCTCTAGCATCCCCCTCTACATAGTAAATCCATGTGGCCCAAATACTATACCATTTATCATACTTATCCCTGCATTTTGTCATCCATTCCTCCGCAGCCTTAATATTATTTACCAACCGGACCCAGTCCAAGCGACTTGGAATTTGGCTATTTTTCCAATAAATAGGGATCAATCTCCTAGCTGCATTCAAAAGATGAGGCAGCACCGATTTTCGGTAAAGGCTAAGAGGAACGGCGGGGACATGCAAAAGGAAACCCATTGGAGAATCAGGGAGTTCAATATCCAGAATACTGTTAATTCGAATTCTAATATCTTGCCAGAAAGGGCGTAGCTTAGGGCAATCCCACCATATGTGTAAAAAGGAACCTCTATGGCCACATTCCCGCCAACAGGCATCTGAGGACATCGGATAAATTTGTTTAAGTCTGGTAGGGACCCTGTACCACCTAGTCAGAACCTTAAAACCATTTTCCTGCATTTGCGTATCAACAGAGCTAGAATGAGTGAGGCGGTATAATTGGTCAAGTTGGAGGTCAGTAAATTCGGTCTGCAGGTCTCTTTCCCACTCCCGAATATAGGCGGGCTTCCCAGGGGGTCCCTGTTTCTGTAATAGCTCATAGAGGACAGATATAGAGTGCGGGATTGGACTGGGAGACATACACAGCTTCTCAAAGGGGGTGGCAGACGTAGGAGATCGTATAGGGTATTGCAACCCACGCGCAAAGTGTTGAAGCTGTCCATGTCTCCAGCCATCCATCGGGAAGCTGCCGTACTGGGCTCTAAGCTCCTCCAACGGGAGAAGTCCCTGATCTTGGAAGAACCTGCCACATCTCAACTCCCCATCTGACGTCCAGGTCCGAAAGAAAGATGGGTGTTCCCCCGGGGTAAACCAGGGGAAACCTCCTAGGGGTGCTAGCGGGGAAAAAAGGGGGCAAGCTGTCCCGCTTTATTTAAGGAATCCCATAACTTTAGCACATGGACAGTCATTGGGGAGACATATAGTGACAGACTCCTATGGGCCTGGGAAAGCCAGGGAGCATGAGCTAAATTACGTCCCGCCAGAAACTTCTCCAGAGGTACCCAAACCTTAGTGGATACCCCATGGTGCCAGTTCAAAATCCGTTGAAGGGCAATTGCCTCGTAATACTTACGTATATCTGGGACGCCTAGGCCACCCAGCCACTTAGGTCTCTGCAGGGTACGAAGAGCCAAACGAGAGCTCCGCCCCTGCCAGATATATTTAAGAAATGCACTGTTGAGGCTCGAAAAGAAAGACCTGGGTAATGTAATCGGCACCATTTGAAGGAAGAACAAAATGCGAGGCAGCACGTTCATCTTTAACACACTGACTCGGCCCACCCATGAGAAGACCTCTCTATCCCATCGGTGCAGGTCTGATTTAATAGTAGAAAGTAGCTGAACATAGTTACTGCTATATAGTTGAGAATAAAAAGGGGTAAGATAAACTCCCAAATATTTAATGTGAGTGCCACACCAGGAAAAGGAGAAAGAAGTTTGCAACCGTGTACGTAAACTATAGGGGATATTTAAGGACAACATTTCTGATTTGGTGAAATTAATTTTGAAGTTAGAGATAGAACTAAAAGTCTGCAATTCGGACATAATGTTGGGAAGGGAAATTAACGGATCCGACACATAGAATAAAACATCGTCCGCGTATGCAGAGAGTTTATGCTCTTGTGATCCGACACCAAGACCCTTAATATTGGGGTTGGAACGAATCCTATTGAGCAGGGGTTCCAAGGTGAGGGCAAAAATGAGAGGTGACAGCGGACACCCCTGTCTGGTCCCATTCCCAATGGGGAACGTATCAGAAAGCACCCCATTCACCTTACCTCGTGCCGATGTAACATATTAGGGCCAAGCCCCAGTCTGGACAGCACCGCACGCAGGTACGTCCAATCCACCCTGTCGAACGCCTTCTCAGCGTCAGTGGAAAGGAGAAGACAGGGTGTTTGGTCCGCCCTAGTCTGCACCCAATGGATCAACTGAATGGCCCTGTTGGAATTGTCCCTTGCCTCCCTCCCCATAATGAAACCCGTCTGGTCTGGATGTATGAGAGAAGGAAGAATGGGTTGGAGGCGATTTGCTAAAATTTTTGCTAAGATCTTGATATCAGTATTCAAAAGCGAAATCGGCCTATAACTACTAGGGACCGTATGATCCTTCCCCTCCTTAGGCAACACTGTTATATGAGCCATCAGTCCCTCCTTAGGCACAGCTGTGCCCGACGCCAAGGCGTTGAAATAAGTGCACATATGCCCAGAAAGCAGGGGGAGGAAAGCACGGTAGTAGGCATTCGTGTACCCATCCGGGCCTGGACTTTTTCCCTTCGGGAGATCTTTTACCACAATGTCCAGCTCCTCCATACTAATCGGGATTTCAAGAGACTTACTAGTCTCAACCGAAAGTTGGGGAGCATGGGCCTCTGTCAGGTAATTTAAAATATAGTCTTGTTTCTGATTTACTGTCAAACCAGGGAGTGTGGCAGGAAGATGATGCAATTGAGCATAATAATCTCTAAAGGCGGCAGCTATTTTAGAGGAGTGGACTACAGGGGGACCCGTCCCAGCTTGAAGCTTATGCACATGGCCCGAAGCTTGTTGTCTCTTTAGAGCCCTAGCAAGCAGTCGCCCACACTTGATACCATATTCATAAAATGTATGCGAAATATAACGTAGGCGATCACGTATGCGGGTGTCTAGCAGGGTAGCAAGTTCCTGGCGAAGGGCCTGTAGCTCTGCCGCCAGCTCCGGAGTCAGACGACGCTTATGTTTAAGTTCCGCCGACTGTATTTTTCGTAAGAGGGATTGAAGATCCCCCTCCCGTGCCTTTTTCAGCCGCGCCCCTTGAGAAATGAGCTCCCCTCTAATTACTGCCTTATGGCCTTCCCAAATAGACGCCGCCCCAACCTCGGTCGATGAATTTTCAGCAAAGTGCAGGGCAATTGTATCTGAGACGCATTTAGCTGCCACAGCATCATCCAGAATATTCTCATTCAAGCGCCAGGTACAAGACCGGGCATCGGAAGAGGGCTAATGGATAGAAAGAGAAACTGGGGCGTGATCCGACATGGTGATGGAACCAATTGACGCACTGGATAAGGTCTCCAGGTAGAACTGGTCCATCAAAAGCATATCTATGCGGGTATAAAGTGCATGGGTTGCCGAGTAATAGCTAAAATCCTTATCTGTGGGATGGAGTAGTCGCCAACAGTCAACCAGATGGTAAGCTTGCAAAGCTTTCCTGAATGTTTGATGAAAGCAAAAGAGTGGGTAGATCGCCCCGCAGATGTATCCATCTTGGGGTCCGGGCTAATATTAAAATCCCCTCCCAAAATCAACTGGCCCTCTTTAAAATGAGAGAGGGAGTCCAGGAGGGAGTCCAGAAAGGCAAGCTGACCAGTATTTGGTGCGTACACGGTTGCAAAGGTAAGTTTACGACCCAGAATATTCCCCTTAATAAAGACGTACCTGCCATTCAAATCGATCAACTGATCAGTCAGGGTAAAGGGGCATTGTTTATGCACAGCTATGGCCACTCCGCTCGACTTAGATCGAGGGGAGTTGCTAAGAAACCATTGAGAATATAAGTGTGTGGGAAGGCGGGGGACCGAGTCAGTGCGAAAATGTGTCTCCTGCAAGAAAAGAACATGTGCCCCCAGGCGTTTGGTTTCGAGCCACAACTTACTGCGTTTGTTAGGCGATCCTAGCCCTCGGACGCTATACGATACCACTTTCAGGGAGGCCATAAGGCAAAGTTATCGCGGAGAAATCTCCAGTCAGGAGGGAAAAGAGACCTGCAGATGATCACTCCATGAGTCGCTGAGTACTGAAAAAAAATAAATCGTCAAAACATACATCTAGAACAAAAAAGGGAGATACCTCAAGGGTCTCCCAGGGCATCTAAACTAAGCTAGTCGGAGACCTTCACCCAGCCCTCGGGCCACCAAAAGGGGGAAGGCCAGCGAGTAGCATGAAGTCTCAAACTCGGGACAAAAACTCCAGGGAGTTTAACCTATGTGGGGGGGAACGGCACAACACGAAGTGTGAGCCCACGAAAGTGACCCACCCTGTAAGAAAAGAAAAAAGGCATAGCAGCATCTAAGATGCGCCATCCTAAATACAAAAATATACCACAGCAGCAGTGTGAAAACATATTCAGAACATATTCGGAACAATACAATTCAACTCGGCACCCTGAAGGGGGGCATACTAGGTCCTACAAGTAGAACCAGTTCAACTTTAAATGATGAAATTTCAAGGGGCCTTCAGGACCCCCTTTAGGAAGGGGAATGTGGAGGTGAATGCGGAACATCTTGGTGAGAGTCCACTCGAGGTTGGCGTCTATTCCGGCCTCTGCGACGGGTAGAACGCCAAAGTTGTGGCTGCACAGGAAGCGGGATTTCCGACGCAGTTTTCCAATCTGGAACATTGATGGCTGGAAGGCCTAGTTGTTGCAGGAATCGTGGTAAATCTTCAGTGGTGCGCAAAACAACTTGCCGACCCTCTTTAATGACAGACAATTGGAAGGGGAAGCCCCATCTATAAGGCAGCTGTGCATCTTGTAGGGCCTCAAGTAGTGGTTTAAGGGCTCGGCGTTGCACCAGGGTGCGTCTGGAGAGATCCGGAAAAAAGGACAGCTGTTCACCATCAAAGTCCACCTGGCGGACCCCCCTTACATGAGCCATTATACTTTCCTTTAGGGAATATTTATGCAACTTGCAAATAATGTCCCGTGGTTTATTTGGGTCATCTGAAGGTGGCCGAAGGGCCCTATGAGCCCAGTCTATCTCAATATGATCAGGTGCATCTTGGCCGAGAACCTGTTTAAAGAGACCCTGCAAAGAGGGTACTATGTCTCTGGGGCCGGTAGCTTCAGGCATTCCCCTAATGCGTATATTGACCCTGTGACTCCTATTCTCAAAGTCATCCATTTTATCTATTAAAGAGTCAATCCTGCGAGCTTGATGTTTACTACGATCATGGAGAGCTTGCAGGGCTGGTGAAACAGCATCCCATTGTGCCTCCAACTCTTCCACTCTACCCCCAATGTGTGCTGTATCTACCTGCAGCGCTTCAATGTCCTGCCGCAGGGCCTTCTCAACCCTGTCAGCAAACAGTATTAAGTCTGCCTTAGTGGGGAGGGCAAGGATGTGAGCTCTGAGATCCGCATCACCCATCACTTCGCCCATGATTGTAACAGGGGGCACTGAGCTGCCAGAGCTAGCGGGGGAGGTGGAGGAGGGATGCAAGGGAGAAAGTAAGTGCGGAGAGGGGATGATGGAGGCCGCATGTGCGGCCTTGTACTTGCCCGCCGCCGCCGGCGCCATCTTGGGAGTCTCTAGAGCGGCGCGGCCCCGCTCCAGGAAGTACAGGTCTTATGCGCCAGGACGGTGCCGAGATGCCCGCTGAGGTTGCGGGATGTCTTCCGCGACTTTGGAGGCATGCCGAGAACCGAAGATGCCCGTTGGAAAAGCTGCTGCTGGGTGTCTGTAATGCGGGTGGTCAGACGGAGCTCCTCAGCCACACGTCCTCACTCCTTCATGCCGTGGCCACGCCCCCCCTGGATTTGCCTATTAACCCTGGTGGGTTATCAAGCTGTATTTACACTTTAACATTTTAATCACCCCTCTTTTTTAACCTGCAGCAAAATTATGGCTTGTGAAATTTTGTTGGGTGCAACAGGCAACAATTACATTTTTCTTTCCTATACTTTTAATATAAGTCCCACTCATACTGTAGCTGCTCTTTTTTTAAATAGTTACTAAATCAGCTCACTTGAATTCATTAGGTCTCCGTTGGCTACTAAAACTTCTTTACAAACAGTCTTCTATTCACTAATCAAGACTGCTATTATTTTTTTTTAAATTGTTGGCGTAATTTATTCATTTTAGTGCTGGTGCTTGATTTCAAAATATCAGTCATTATAATTTTAATAACTTTTTGAACAGTTGCCAGTTTAATTTTCAGTGTGTGAAAATTAGAGGTAAATCATTTATTACTTTCAGCAAATGTCTTTCATGATTTTATTTAACATTTTTTCATCTTTTTTTAATGGATCGTAAAATGACAATCTTTTATTGTACACTCATAAAACAAGGAGCAAACGAATACTTTGCAAATAGGTTTCTGTGGATTGAAATGTCAACTGTAATTCACTTGATGTGAAATTCTTAATCAGGCACGTGGCAAAGGGCCATGTCCAGTTTACTATGGTAGCCTTGTCTACTGGACACAGGAAAAAAAATAGTACATATTGCTCTGTTAGTTTTAAAAATTATTTTCTTTCTCATTCACTAAGGGATACAGGAAAAAGGAGACTCATCCTTCTCCCAGCATGACTTTTTTTTTTTTGCCAGTATCCATGAGGATGAACTTCTTCTGCTTGCTCTGCTTTGAAAAGTCTAACCATTTGCTACATATTTTTCCTCAATCAAGATTATCTTTATTCTTTATTCAAGATTTCTTCATAAACTGCTTGAGCTGGTCTCTATATGCAGCTATCTAGATTGGTGTTTCCTCAGCAACAGCTTTGAAGGCTGTACCCGGTCCCCGCTGGCCTGCTCAGTTGTGGAGTTGTGACCTTCAGGAACTGGTTTTTGAATTGTGGAACTTTCCAGACCAAAGTGTACTTTGTTATCGGTGGAGAGCTTTCCGGGTCCAGAGCCATGGCACAGCCCGGTTGTGACTCTGTCTCTGAAGACTGAAGACTCACTTTGCAAGTAGGCTGTGCAGGCCAAGCAATGGAAGCTATCTTATTACTAGATCCACCATTTGACATCCCTACTTTCCTTTGGTTTACTGCAGAAGGGGTTAACACTGAAGAACCTAGGGTTGACATCATCCATTGGGTGGAGTGTTGTGCTTGTGAATTCTGCACTCTCTTGCACACCATGCAGCATTGGAAGCACCTCACCGCCCCTGCTCCTGACTGCAATTGCCATATGGATCTATCCTCAGTCACTACTTCCCACCTACGGTGACCTAGTCACCTCCATCCATCTAAAATGCAAAAATTCTAAAGATTCAGATTTATATTCAAAATCATATTGGTGTACGTTTATCAAACAGAGATAATTTATCTCATTCAGTTCTCAGAGAAAAATCTTCTCCTCTGGCACCCTGTTTATGAAGCGAAGAACATTTGTTCTCAGAAGGAGAAGAAAGGAAAAGTTTTTCCTCTGAGAACACCTGAGATCTGTGTAGAAGGGGAGGGCTGCCTGTGATCTCTCGAGATACCTATGTGATTTTTTTTTACGCGCACTGGCCGTGGGTTTTTTCTATTGTGCATTTTGGCTCTTTTTTAACCACTTGCCACTCAGGGCAATTTCTCTTCTACATGTAAAAATCATAATTGTTTTGCTAGAACCCTCAAACATTATATATGTTTTTTTAGCAGACACCCTAGAGAATAAGATGGCGACTTTTTATCTTGCACGGTATTTGCGGAGCTATTTTTCAAATGCTTTTTTTTGGGGGAAAATGCAAATGCTTTAAAAAAAAAAAAGCAGTAAAGTTAGGCCAATTTTTTTGCATAATGTGAAAGATAATGTTACGCCGAGTAAATAGATACCTAACATGTCACGCTTCAAAATTGCACACGCTCGTGGAATGGCACCAAACTTCGCTTTATTTTTTTTTACTGGTTACTTGTTTTGAGTTACAGTTCGCAGTGATACCTCACATGTGTGATCTGCACACCATTTACATATTGGGGTGTGACTTGCGTATGCGCTCACTTCTGCGTGCGAGCACACTGGGACAGGGGCATTTAAATTAATTATTTTTATTGTTAACTTTCCTTTTATTTTTCTAGTTTGACGCTCTTTAAATTATTTTTTTTTAATCACTTTTATTCCTATTACAAGGAATGTAAACATCCCTTGTAATAGGAATAAGCATGACAGGTCCTCTTTACAGTGAAATATGGGGGTGTGACTTGCGTATGCGCTCACTTCTGCGTGCGAGCACACTGGGACAGGGGCACTTAAATTAATTATTTTTATTGTTAACTTTCCTTTTATTTTTCTAGTTTGACGCTTTTTTTTTTTAATCACTTTTATTCCTATTACAAGGAATGTAAACATTCCTTGTAATAGGAATAAGCATGACAGGTCCTCTTTACAGTGAAATATGGGGTCAATAATACCCCACATCTCACCTCTAGGCTGGAAAGCCTGAAATAATAAAAAAAAAAAACGATATCAGCTTCTCAGCCGATTTTTCGAATGCAGAGGCCGGGCTTGACGTCATAACATCGCACCAAGCCTTGGAACGATCATAGAGACTCCGGGGACCATCTGATCCGCTGGAAATCTCTATGGTAAACATCTGGAGCCAGCTGATCCATTCTCCAACTCACTGATGGCAGGGGTGAGTTGGTAGAAGCACCTGAGGGCGGCGGGAGGGGGGACATCCCCTCTCACCACCCTGTAACTCAAAACAAGTAACAGCCGCTATAAATGTTCTTATGGTGTAGGGAATCGCTGGCTATAAAATATGATATCTGAATGATGCCTGTGGCTGCAGGCATCATTCAGAATTCCCACTCAATGTCAAAGACGTCATATGACGGCTGGTGGGCGGGAAGTGGTTAAACACACATTTTGGCCCTTTAGCGCACATTTTGGCACAGGTTATTTTAACATACACATGCCCTGCCCAAGGTGGATTATTATATAATAATACTCTCTATTATACCACTATTAAAGCCAACTGCACGAAGACGCAAAGTTTGGACCGTTTATTTGGAGACATTAGAACTCTCGAAACTCAAAATAAGGATGCAGCAAATGCTGAACTAGCAAATAAGTTTGCTAAACTTCGATATAATCTCAGGCTCATGGTCATAGAACAGTGTAAATAACATATTAACTCCCTTAAATTGGCACATTACTCGTCTGGCAATCGAGCTGGTAAATTCATAGCCCAGAGGCTGAAAGAATGTAAATTCCAAACAAAAATCCCTTAGTTAATTTTTCCGGCAGATAAAAGTAAAATACTTAACTCAAAGGATATAGCGAACTCCTTTGCTGAATATTATTCTTCCCTTCCCTGTAAAACCTCAAAGACGATCCCAACACCCCTCAACCTACAGACGATGCCATCCAAACCTTTCTAGCAGACATCAATCTCCCCTTCCTGTCACAGGCACAATTGATGTCCTTAAATGCACCTATTACTGAGACTGAGATCCAAAAAGCGATAAAAACTCTTCCATGTAGTAAATCTCCAGGCCCAGATGGACTAACAAATGACTATTATAAATTATTTGGAAACATCCTTTCTCCAACTTTACAATCGGTCTACTCTCAAGCCTTGTTTCCCTCTGAAATGCTTAAAGCGTATGTGGCCACCATCCCCAAACTAGGCAAAGAACCTACCACACCCCAACTTTAGACCCATATCGCTAATAAATATAGATGTTAAACTCTATGCTAAGATCCTCGCTCACAGACTCCTTCCTGTCCTGTCAATGCTTATCAACCTTGATCAAACAGGCTTTACCTCAGGGAGACAAGCATCAGATGTTACACGCAGCATTATCAACATCATCCATTATGCAAGGTCCTGTCGAATTCTTTCTCTGCTCTTATCTCTGGACACGGAGAAGGCGTTCAAAAGGGTCCACTGGGGATACATGACTCAGACTCTCCAAAAATGTTGGTTTGATGGTCCCATTCTCTCTGCCATTCTAGCCCTTTACTTGTCTCCCTGTGCACAGGTGTACACATCTAATACTCTATCCCAAATCTTTTCCATATCTAATGGAACAAGACAAGGGTGTCCCCTGTCCCTCTCGATCTTTAATCTCCTCATAGAGCCCTTAGCTGAGAAAGTCAGAGAACATCGCAATATATCAGTCTTCTCCATTCAAAGCAAATCTCATAACATACATTTATTTGCCGATGATATCATTCTGTTTATAACCTCGCCATCTCAATGTCTCCCCCATGCCCACGACATCCTCACAAACTTCAGCCAGATTTCATATTATAAGGTCAATTTTACAAAATCACTTATTCTAGGGATGGTATTACCTCCCTACCTCCAATCCCAGCTGCAATCCTCCTTCCCCTACACCTGGAGCAAATTTAGTATACCCTACTTGGGATTACAATTAACAGCAGATCCCTCTAATTCAGAAGACGCTAATTACCTACCCCTGATAGATAACATATCTAAAGAAACTAAAAGATTAGCCAGAGTTGAGTTATCCTGGTACGGTCGCCTGGCTTCATTTAAATGCTGCTACTCCCTTAAGTCCTGTATATTTTTCATAAACTCCCCATTCCGCTTAAAACCACCCACCTCAGACCGCTGAATTCCCTCCTTAAGAAAAGCTCCAAACGCCCCAGATGCTCCAGAGTCCTTCTGACTAAGCATTGACTTGCAGAAGGTATGGGTTTACTGATATGCATGACTGTGCCTCCTTACTTACCCAGCTTAAAACATGACTCACATCCTCCCCAGATGTCCCCTGGTGTAACATTGAGCATGCTTTAAGCCCACCATCAGATTTACGCTCCCTTCTTTTCCTAGACATTTGGAGACCATTCCCCTACATAATTTCCACTCACCATACAAGCCTCCTTAATAGCTTGGAGAGATCTGCAGTTCTGCACAAACTAACATTCTTACCCACTAAAGTACCTGATGTTCCCATACCCATTAATACCCTCACGAAAACCTTTTCAATAAAAACAATAAAAGAATAAATTTAAAAAAGCCAACTGGACTTTCTGTCACAATCCAGCTTTCTTAAGTCTCCCCAAAAGTTCAATCGCTGTTGCACCTCTCCCACCAAATCCAATATATGTGTATGCCATACACAAAGTTAATCTGTGATTATTGTACCCAAAAAGTTAAACTTACTCACCATCTAAAAACATTGCAATAACCGCATCCCACCCTCCCACAGATTAACATTTAACTGCAGATAATCAGATAATTTTCCCATCATTTGCACACATTCTCTATTTCTGCTTCATATAGAGCATCATCCTTTTTTGTAATCCTGCCTACAATAGTAGTGTCATCTGCAAATTTAATGACACAATTTCCCTCATAATGAGCAGCAAAATCATCCCTGTACTTAAAGAGTAACTTCACTTTTGTTGCCGGATATTGCCGGATATTCTTACCTTTTGTTGCTCTGAAGAAGTAGCTGTATGTTTCACCATGTCCTTTGCAGAGTTAAAATATGAAGAGCTGCAGGGTCTGCATACCTTTAGAAGTATTTAATCCTTGGGGATTACCATAACTGAAGTTCCTATTGCAGGGAGTGTATAAATTTTGACTTGTATCTTAGTGCAGCCTTCTAGGAAAGTCAGTGAGCCAATCACACAAGCAATTAAAAATGATATTTCTGGAGCTGTTCTCCACACCAACAGCATACTGGACATCTCCAAATTGTCATATCGCATTCAAATATAACAGAACATTACAGCTGCTGCAGATTGAAAAAGGAAAGAAACTTGTTATTAATATTACATTACAACATGGCTTGTGTAGCATTTATATATGTTTTATTATTATTATTATTATCATCATCATTATTTTTTTGGATGAAACACGGAAGAAGACAGCTCGCCAATTTTATCTACAGTACCTGTAGCTTATTTATTAAAAAAATCAAGAATCCAATTGCAACTGTGAGTCTGCAAAGCTTGGCTATGTACCCTGAACTACATTGCCCCTGCTTTGCAGCTAAACATTTCAGATCCTAGACACATAGGGAACAATCCTACTGTACCGGGTGTCTCCAACTCATGATCTATTATTTGACTTTTTATTTAATAAGGGACTTGCTGTAGATGTATGCTTGTTTATTTATATTGAATCTCCTACTCATTCATGTAGGGGGAGTGGTATCTGGCAGCACTCTCACTGTCCCCTCCATTTCTAGCCTGCCAGGCTGCATGCTCAGATAAGGATCTAGTAAAAAAAACTTGAAGGAGCCCCTACACCATTTTATTGTTTTTGTTTTTCTTGGGTGGGGTCCTCCTTAAAATCAATATCAGTTTGTCATCAAGAAGTATTTATTTTTGGAGAACCCCACTGCATTTTTTTGCATGCATTTCCCCCTTACATCTATACCAGACCCTCATCTAGGAAAAGGGTCTTGCATAGATGAAGGCAGTCCGCTGCCGGTTTGTTTACAAACAGAATGAGGAGGCCAGGAAATGTAATTTACTGTCAATTTAAATAGCCTGTGGTAGATTGTTTATGTTATAAACATTTGACACTTCAAATGAGGCTTAAGGTATCCCCTAGGCATATTATTTAACCACCTGCCTACCGGGCACGAAAACCCCCTTCCTGCCCAAGCCATTTTTCAGCATTCAGCGCTGTCACACTTTGAATGACAATTGCGCGGTTGTGTGACGTGGCTCCCAAACTAAATTTGTGTCCTTTTTTTCCCACAAATAGAGCTTTCTTTTGGTGGTCTTTGGTCACCTCTGCGGTTTTTATTTTTTGCGCTATAAACAAAAGAAGAGCGACAATTTCGAAAAAAAACAAAATTTTTTACTTTTTGCTATACTAAATATCCATTTTTTTTCCTCAGTTTAGGCCGATACGTATTCTTCTACATATTTTTGGTAAAAAATAATCGCAATAAGCGTATATTGATTGGTTTGCGCAAAAGTTATAGTGTCTACAAAATAGGGGATAGATTTATAGCATTTTTTTTTTTTTACTAGTAATGGTGGCGATCTGCGATTTTTATTGTGACTGCGATATTGCGGCGGGCACATCTGACACATTTTTGGGACCATTCACATTTATACAGCAATCCCTGATATAAAAATGCATTGATTACTGTATAAATGTGACTGGCAGGGAAGGGGTTAACACTAGGGCGCGAGGAAGGGGTTAAATGTGTTTCCTAGATGTGTTCTAACTGTGGGGGGAGGGAACTGACTGGGGGAGGTGACCGATGGCTGTCCCTATGTACAAGGGACACACCATCGGTCTCCTCTCCCTGACAGGACGTGGATCTGTGTTTACACACACAGATCCACTGTCCTGCTTGGTTACTGGGCAATCGCGGATGCCCAGTGGCCATCGCGTCCGCCGGCGGCGCGCGCGCGCCCCCTAGCTGCTTTTAAAGGCAGGACGTCATATGACGTCCTGTCAGAACAAGAGAGTCTTCCGCCCGCCGTCATTTGACGGTGGGCGGTAGACAACTGGTTAAAGGAATTGTGCCTTTTTTTTGCGTTTTATTTTAGCAGTATGAAAATCACCCCCTCCCACCAAACAGTATGTCCCCCTAATCAGATGAGGCTCCCATGTCGTTTATTAGATAATCCCTTGTCTATTGTCTTTGATATGGCCAGAACTTTTTTTTTACAATTTGGCCTCTTTTGACCTGAAAAGGTTTAAACTTATGTTTGGCAAACCTCCACAAGCTGCAACCAGGTACATTTGGCTCATACCTAGTAGAGTCCTTTAATGTATTTCACAAGGGCAAGGTGAAATTGAAGCCCAGAACTTCCTTCCTTCCTTGCTTAGGTAGTTTTGGTCTTTCACCTAAAATAGCACACCATTCTTCTATCCATCTGTCTTGCCCCAGCTCATTGAAAGGAGCTCTTTCTCCATTGTCTGAATATAGTTCATTCTGTGTGTGCCTACCTAGCAGCCACTGCTTCCATTAGAAAGAGTGAATTTCTCTTTGCCATTTTAGATTGTCCCCCAAAAAGGGGAAACTGTTTCTAGTTTCACAAATTCTCATAGCTCAGACAGATCATTATTCAAGCCTATGGTCTTAAGCAGAGACTGACAACCTTCAGCCCTCCAGCTGTTAAGGAACTGCACAATCCCATCATGCCTCTGCCTCTGGGAATCATGCGTGTTGCTGTCAGTGTCTTGCAGTGCCTTGTGGGACTTTTGTTTTGCAACAGTTGGAGGGCTGAAGTTTGCCTACCCCTGGTCTTAAGGACCTGGTTCCACCCTTTCCTGTCAAGGTGCACTTGTATTTTAAAGGTTGCCATCTGTTTTTCTATGTACACATTCTCTAAGATTTACAAGGTTAATGTTCAGGCCTCTTCACATTTTTTAATGAAGGAAATATGTAAATCTTTTCCTGATTACAAATGATTATTTTTTTCTTATTGGAAACTTTCTTTATTGAACAAAAACAAAACATACATATATAAAACATTTGCGACAAATGTCCAGTATGTTAGACAATATCATAGTCAACTATTACACAAAGACATCCCTTGATGTTACAGACATAAACATGAGACATTTTATTGCCATTTTAAGCTATGTCAGGTTGTACAGCTTTTCAAGGTATAATATATTTTATGGTCTCTCCTCCCACTTTCACCAAATAAAACTAGCAGGGACACTGGAGGCCTGAAGGTTTATGGTGTATTGACTCCCCGTTAAACGCAGGTGTTAGGGGCCTGTAGCCACCTATCCCCGATCTTGTTGTACTTTGAAGGGCATTCTCTATGGGAGTATATGAGTTTTTATAGGGCAAATTGTAATTTATTTCAACTATCCAGTTAGTGAGCTCCGGCGTGTTGGGCCTCATCCATAGCCTGGCTATGACTTTCTTTGCAGAAAAGAGGGTTTAATTTAGGAAGATTTTAGTGAATTTATCCATATCCGGTTCTAGGAAAATGCCCAGAAGGCATGGCTTAGGGTGTAGTGTTAGAGGGGATCCCATGGTGTCATGTAGGAACTGCACTATTTGTGCCCAGAATTTCTGAACCTTTGGGCAATGCAAGAGTAGGTGATAGAATGTGCCTGTGTCTTGATTGCACATTGGGCAATTAGCAGATTGACCTTGTTTATACCGAGAAACTCTTAAGCCCTGTACACACGATCGGATATCCTATGGATTCTGATCCGATGGTTTTGTCCATCGGAAATCCGATGAAGCTGACTTTCATCAGTCTTGCCTACACACCATCAGTCCAAAAAAACGACCGTTCCAAACGCGGTGACGTAAAACACTCCGATGAGCCGAGAAAAATGAAGTTCAATGCTTCTGAGCATGCGTCGACTTGATTCTGAGCATGCGTGGGTTTTTTATCCGATGGACTTGCCCATAGACGATCGGAATTTGCTATTGGTTTTTGATCCATCGGAAAAATTTAAAACATGTTCTATTTTTTAAAACCGATGGAAAAAAGACCGATGGGTCCCATACACGATCGGTTTGTCCGATTAAAAAAGTCCATTGGACTGTTTTCATCGGTAAAACCGATCGTGTGTACAGGGCTTTAGTGGTGTAAGATATGATCGATGCAGTATAAAGAGCTGAGTGATGCGATCAGAGAGTTTGGGTGAGACTAGTTTGCAGGTATCTAAGGCTCCACTCCACTCTTCATCCTCTGTGGTTCCCATCTCCCCCTCCCACCTAGTCTTCAGTGCATCAGCTGATGTAAATGCCTGGGGAAGTGACAAAATGTTATAGAAGTGAGAGATCTGTTTTTTTGGGATCAGGGCTTTTTAGCACTTCCATTAAAGGGTTGCTGTCTAGGGGGAGATTGTCCGAGGAGAATTGTGTTCGAAAAGCGTTGCGAATTTGTAGGTACCTGAAAAACATTTGGTTTGGTAACATGAACTTGGATTTTAGTCTGTCAAAAGTCTTTAATTCCCCATTTTGTGTAATATGAGACAAATAGAATATTCCCCTGGAGCTCCACAGTTCGGGGTCTGGGATTGAATAAAATTCTGGGAGAGCTGTGTTATGCCACAGAGTAGTGGGCTTGTGGTAGTTTGAGTTTGTCTGATACCATATCCCATACCCGTCTGTATTGGTAAAGTAGGGATTTACGGTCGCCCGCTTTCTCTGCCACCCATTCCTCCCGTTATTGCAACAAAGGGATCCTGGTTTGGATGTGACCATTTGGGACAAAGGAAGTTCAGGAACCTGTCTCTGTCAACCTTGTCTATGTGAAATAATTGCGACATTTGAGAGGCTAGATAGTGGCTAGATAGTATGTGTTGAAGTCGGTAAGGCCATTCAGGAGGTCAGTAGGGTTTTTTAATTTGTTCCAAGGGAGTTTGTGTCTATTTTTACCCCATATAAATGGTTCAGTATTGCTTCCATTGATTTGAAATGCCTAAGCACCAAGTACAATGGTGAGTGCCATATCATATATAATATTTTGGGCAATAGTACCATTTTCACAAGATTTATTTGTCCCATTACTCCCAATGGGTGTCGGGCCCAAATTTGAGTTTTCTGCTTAAGCATCTCAAAGAGTGGTATTATATTAAGTAGGACGTAGTCAGCCGGGTCTCAAGGGGTCTGTATTCCCAGGTATTTGATGCGATCCACTCTCTTCAAGGGGAGCGTGGCTCTGTCTTTTGGCGGGGGGAAACTATCAAGAGGCAGTATCTAGGATTTGTCCCAAATAATCCGGAGACCGGAAAAGTTACCGAAACGTTGTATCAAGTCCAGGGCTGTGGGCAGGGAATTATCTGTGTCATCAAGGTAAAGCAGGGTGTCATCTGTATAGGTGCTGATCTTCTCTGTAACCGGCCCCTTGCTAAGTCCAACTATGTCAGGGTGTGCACATATGGCAGTTGCCAATGGCTCTGCCAGTGCATAAAGCAAATAGAGGGCCTAGTCCAAATTTTCCCAGGCAGGTCCATAGATACTGCCACTCGACCGTGTCGAACGCCTTGGCCGTATCCAAGGTCACAATCACCCTGGACCCTGGATTGTCATGAGATGTCTGAAGATTTATAAACAATCAGCTAAGATTGAACGAGGTGTTTCTGCCTGGTATGAAGCGTGACTGGTCTTTGTGTACCAGTGATAAAATTACCTTGTTGAGGCGGATGGCAAGGATCTTGACATCCACCTGGAGTAGAGAAATGGGGGATATGATTATGGGAGACTCGGGTCCTTACCAGGCTTGGGGATTAATACTATTGATGCTTCCCTCATGGAGGCGGGTAAGTTTGAGTCTTCATATATGGAATTGTATAGTGAGAGAAGCTTTGGAACAAGAAGTTCCGAGTATGTTGAATAGAATTCTACGGGTAAGCCACCTGATCCGGTGCTTTAGATCTGGGGAATGCAGCTATGGCCTTGGCTATCTCTTCTGCCTTCAGCGGTGCCTCCAATTCCACAACTTGTTCCTCGGTTAGTTGAGGAAGCTGTATCTCAGAAAGGATTGAGTCCATGGAGGAGGTGTCATTCGAGACTGAGGTTGTGTACAGTGTGGCAAAGAAGTCCCTAAACATTGTCGTCATCTGACTGGGTTCTGTTGCCAGTCCCTGCCCAGGAGAGCGGAGTGAAATCACTACAGGTGGCCTCTCCTCGCAATGTACTAGGCATGCTAATAGTTTCCCGACTCTCTCCCCATGTTTGAACAATTTTTGTCTAGGAAAAAACTGTTTATGCCTAGATTTTTCATAGTGGATTTGTTCAACTGCCCTAGAGTGTAGTTTGAGACTATTATCCCTGTGCAGGGTTGCCAACTTTCAGTAAATATACAAACA
Source organism: Rana muscosa (assembly GCA_029206835.1). NCBI lineage: Eukaryota > Metazoa > Chordata > Amphibia > Anura > Ranidae > Rana > Rana muscosa. The sequence continues at coordinate 510,582,844 of CM055116.1, read as the reverse complement.
GTTTGTAAAATCCATACTTTTTGCATCTGTCCATGAATGTAGGCTGCATGTCCGTAACTGACATTCATGGGCAGATGCGACAATTATGCATTTTACAAACTGTTTGTAAATTTACTGAAAGTTGGCAACCCTGTCCCTGTGATGTGTGGGGTCATCTAAAAACTCTCGCTTTGCGGAGAGCAGGTCGGTCGTCGCTTGCCCAGAGCTGTTTCCGAGGTCCTTTTTATTCTGTTGATTCGAGTTGTGAGTGTCGAGCGGGCGTGAATTTTAAAGGCGTCCCAAACTAATTGCGGTGGTGCAGTATCTCTATTGGTTAGGAAGTATTGCTCCCAGTCAGCCATTATGTCATATTCTTCTGGTAGTAATGTTAGCCAGAAGGGGCTTAACCGCCACGTGACCGGAGGCCGGTTGTGCGGTAGGGACAATGTGGCCCAGTAGGGGCAATGGTCTGAAAGTGATCTAGGGGAGAAGCCTGCGTCTCTTAGTCTGGGTAAGAGAGAATAGGATATAAGGATGAGGTCTATCCTGGACATTGAGTGATGTGAGGGGGAGAAGCAGGAGTATGCCCGAAACGTGAGGTGTTTGGATCTCCAAGTATTCACAAGGTTAAAGTCAGCTAGCAGTCTAGCAAATCGTGTAGGGTGGGATGTAGGTTGAGTTAGAGTGTTTCTATACAGTCTATCAATATGAGGATCAAGGATATTGTTAAAATCACCCAGCCATACTGCCGGCACAGAGGGGTACAGTGCCATGAAGCTAAACACATCAGACAAAAGTGCAAGAGTTAAATGGTGGAAGTACATAGAATGCCATCAACAGTATTGGGTCACCATACACTGCAGCATATAAAAATACATATCTACCCAATGGGTCAATCTCAGAACCCCGGAGCTCAAAGTGTGTGGTTTTCGCTATGAGAATGGATACTCCTCTAGAGTGGGTGGTATGGACGGAATGATATGCCCAACCCACCCATGGACGTTTACGCGCCATCTGTATTTGTCCCTCGGCATGAGTTTCTACCAACACTATTACATCAGCAACAAATTATTACTTTAACATTCATAACTGGTCTCCTTAAAAACAGTAATATTTAAATAAATTAACCCTTTCATGACTAAGCCTATTTCTGACATTTGGTGTTTACAAGTTAAAATCCGTATTTGGTGCTAGAAAATTTCTTTGAACCCCCCAAACATTATATATATATTTTTAGCAGAGAATCTAGAGAATAAAATGGTGATTTTTGCAATATTTTATGTCACATGATATTTGTGCAGCGGTGTTTTAAACGCGACTTTTTGGGAAAAATTATGGAAAAAAAAGATAATGTTACGCCGAGTAAATAGATACCAAACATGTCATGCTTTATAATTGCACGCACTCGTGGAATGGCGACAAACTACGGTACCTAAAAATCTCCATAGGTGACGTTTTTTTTTTTTTTTTACGGTTAGAGTTACAGAGGAGGTCTATGGCTAGAATTATTGCTCTCGCTCTGACGCAGTGATACCTCACATGTGTGATTTGAACAGCGTTTACATATGTGGGCGCGACTTCCGTATGCGGTTTCTTTGCTGCGCGAGCTTGCAGAGACGGGGAAGCTTTAAAAAAAAAAATCTTATTTATTTTATTTATTTTTATAATATAAAATTGTGTTTTTAAAAAAAAAAAAATTTGATCACTTTTATTGCTGTCACAAGGAATGTAAACATCGCTTGTGACAGTAATAGGTGGTGACAGGTACTCTTTATAGAGGGATTGAGGGTCTAAAAGACCCCCAATCCCTCCTTTGTAGGGATGAACCGAACACCCCCCAGTTCGGTTAGCATCAGAACAGGCAATAAATTTGTTCCAGCATCCGAACACTGTTAAAGTCTATGGAACTCGAACATGGAAAATCGAAAGTGCTAATTTTAAAGGCTTATATGCAAGTTATTGTCATAAAAAGTGTTTGTGGACCCGGGTCCTGCCCCAGGGGACATGTATCAATGCATTTTTTTTTTTTAAACAGACGTTTTTTCGGGAGCAGTGATTTTAATAATGCTTAAAGTGAAACAATAAAAGTGAAATATTCCTTTAAATTTCGTACCTAGGGGGTGTGTATAGTATGCCTGTAAAGTAGCGCTTGTTTCCCATGCTTAGAACTGTCCCTGCACAAAGTGTCATTTCTGAAGGAAAAAAAGTAATTTAAAAGCACTCGTGGCTATAATGAATTGTCGGCTCCCGGCAATACAGAGAAAAGTCATTGAAAGTCATCGATAAAAAAAATGTGTGGGGGCCCCCCAAATTCAATTACCAGGCCTTTCAGGTCTGGTATGGATATTAAGGGGAACCCTGCGTCAAATTAAAAAAATAAATGAACAACGCAGGTTTCCGTTGCATCAGAGGGGGGCGGGGTCACCCGCACATCACTGGGGAAGCCCGGGTTTCCCCTTGCATCAGAGGGGGACGATGTCACGTGATGGGTGGCCCCGTCCTCAGCTACATAAGAGACCTGTCAGGCTGTCGGGATTCCCGGGGTGCCTCCGGTGGAGACAGGACGCTTGCTGTTCCTCGCTGCGCTGGACATCTCATCGTTTTAACCTGGACCTGGAGAGGAGAGATCATCCATCGCTGGACCCCCGAGAGGAGATCACCCATTGCAGGATACCGACAGCTTTGGAGTGGAGACCGAGAGTGGATTACCACCACTGGAATCTTTTTTTTTTTTTAATAAAGGACTTATACCAACGGTGTCTGTGTGTTTTTTACAATTTTTTACACTTTCTTTGTGAAATGGTAGGGGTACAATGTACCCCTTACCAATTCACATGGGGGACGGGATCTGGGGGTCCCCTTTGTTAAAGGGGTCTTCCAGATTCCGATAAGCCCCCCGCCTGCAGACCCCCACAACCACCGGGCAAGGGTTGTGGGGATGAGGCCCTTGTCCCCATCAACTTGGGGACGTGGTGCTTTGAGGGGTCACAGACCCCCAAAGCATCCTCCCCATGTTGAGGGCATGTGGCCTGGTATGGTTAAGGAGGAGGGGCGCTCTCTCGTCCCCCACTCTTTTCCTGCGGCCTTCCAGGTTGCGTGCTCGGATAAAGGGTCTGGTATGGATTTTTGGGGGGAACTCCACACCATTTTTTATTTGGTTGGAGTTCCCCTTAATATCCATACCAGACCTGAAGGGCCTGGTAATTCAATTTGGGGGGACCCCCACTCATTTATTTTTTATTTTTTATTAATGACTTTCAATGACTTTTCTCTGTATTGCCGGGAGCCGACAATTCATTATAGCCGTGAGTGCTTTTAAACTACTTTTTTTCCTTCAGAAATTACACTTTGTGCAGGGACAGTTCTAGGCACGGGAAACAAGCACTACTTTACAGGCATACTATACACCACCCCCCAGGTACGAAATTTAAAGGAATATTTCACTTTTATTGTTTCACTTTAAGCATGATTAAAATCACTGCTCTCGAAAAAACGGGCGTTTAAAAAAAAAATTGCATTGATACATGTCCCCTGGGGCAGGACACAGGTCCCCAAACACTTTTTATGACAATAACTTGCATATAAGCCTTTAAAATTAGCACTTTAGATTTCTCCCATAGACTTTTACAGGGTGTTCCATGGCTTTTCGAATTTGCCGAGAACACCCCAAATTGTTCGCTATTCGGCGAACAGGCGAACAGGCAATGTTCGAGTCGAACATGAGTTTGACTCGAACTCGAAGCTCATCCCTACTCCTTTGCACTTCAAAGTATTCAGATCGCCGAAAACGGCGATTCGAAATACTGTGTATTTTTTTAAAACCGGCGCCATTGGCAGCTGAGTAAACAGGAAGTGACGTTGTGAGGTTGCTTCCGTGTTTACATTGAAGAGACTGGATAAAAGCCGTTCACGGCTTCGTTTCAGTCTCTCTCTAGGCACTGGAGGCGGCGGATCGTAGATCGGGTCTCCCGGTGGGACGGGATGCCCGGTCAGAGCGGCGGAGGTGGCGGGAGGGGGGCATGTCCCCTCCCGCTCCTCCGGGATAACAACCGAGCAGCTTTTAGCCACATCACTTGTTATCCCTGGAAAGCCAATCGCCAGCTCTAAAAAATTATACCTGGATCATGCCTGCAGCTGCAGGCATGATCCCGGTATAACCCCCGAAAGCCGAGGCTGCATATGTACGTACGCTCAGCGGGAAAGGGATTTTATTTAATTTTTTTTTTGTTCCACCAATGACAGTTCCCCAGCTGAGTTGTTTATAATAATGAAAATATATTAATGCATTAAATAATTTTTTTATTTATTTTTTGCCCACTTTGTTAATACATACTATTTGAACAAAATCAAAAAAAGATTGAAGGGAAAGCAGAATTTGACTCCACCTCTAAGTAGGTAGATGTAGCAGGGAGATTTTAAGTCTGTATTTAAAGCAGGAATTTTCATGTTACAAGGTCCAGCAATTTGTATTTGTAAAGGCATTCGTGTATATGTTTCTTTTTAGAAGGAACTGGTGTTTGCATGTTTATGACATTTCTGTCTACTACCTCAATAGTGTACAAAATTATGCAAATCTGCTGACACCATGCACCTGTCACTACCTGTCATTTTTTAAATCTGGCATAGGCTGCTGTTGGTACTACAAGTACCAACAAGAATAACAACTTGCCAGCGCCTAACACTGGATGGCACATCAAGGATTCCCTGTAAAAGCCATATGAAAACAGACTTGAGTTCAAAGTTGAAGTTCAGACATTCAACTGCCATTGCATCAAGCAAGGCAATGTGGCAGCCTCTTATTAGGACAACAAGGACCTAACACTGCATTGTGGAATGACAGAAGACATGCCCAGCTTACACACTTCCCACACCTTGGCTTGGGGTAGAGTGTACTGGCACCTTTGGTGTCTATTGTCACCTATTTATCCCGGTATGTACTATCATAAAAGTGTGTACTATCATTCATTAAGAGAGAGCTTTATTTAAAGGTATCCCACACTTCAATGTTGCCATATAGATTGATTCATATAAAGTAACATGCTTGATTTTCTTGGTATTTTTTCTAGAACCATGGAGGTTTGGGTGAGCGTAAACAATGGAAACACTGCTTTAACTAGCCCTCTGACAATCACAGCTACAAATTGTGTAAGTAATACATGACATATTGTAGAAATATATTATAACTGGAAATATTAGATATATACAGGTCCTTCTCAAAAAATTAGCATATTGTGATGAAGTTCATTATTTTCTGTAATGTACTGATAAACATTAGACTTTCATATATTTTAGATTCGTTAAACACAACTTGAAGTAGTTCAAGCCTTTTCTTGTTTTAATATTGATGATTTTGGCATACAGCTCATGACAACCCAAAATTCCTATCTCAAAAAATTAGCATATCATGAAAAGGTTCTCTAAACGAGCTATTACCTAATCATCTGAATCAACTAATTAACTCTAAACACCTGCAAAAGATTCCTGAGGCTTTTAAAAACTCCCAGCCTGGTTCATTACTCAAAACCGCAATCATGGGTAAGACTGCCGACCTGACTGCTGTCCAGAAGGCCATCATTGACACCCTCAAGCAAGAGGGTAAGACACAGAAAGAAATTTCTGAAAGGAATAGGCTGTTCCCAGAGTGCTGTATCAAGGCACCTCAGTGGGAAGTCTGTGGGAAGGAAAAAGTGTGGCAGAAAACGCTGCACAATGAGAAGAGGTGACCGGACCCTGAAGAAGATTGTGGAGAAGGACCGATTCCAGACCTTGGAGGACCTGCGGAAGCAGTGGACTGAGTCTGGAGTAGAAACATCCAGAGCCACCGTGAACAGGCGTGTGCAGGAAATGGGCTACAGGTGCCGCATTCCCCAGGTCAAGCCACTTTTGAACCAGAAACAGCGGCAGAAGCGCCTGACCTGGGCTACAGAGAAGCAGCACTGGACTGTTGCTCAGTGGTCCAAAGTACATTCAGAAATCAAGGTGCCAGAGTCTGGAGGAAGACTGGGGAGAGGGAAATGCCAAAATGCCTGAAGTCCAGTGTCAAGTACCCACAGTCAGTGATGGTCTGGGGTGCCATGTCAGCTGCTGGTGTTGGTCCACTGTGTTTTATCAAGGGCAGGGTCAATGCAGCTAGCTATCAGGAGATTTTGGAGCACTTCATGCTTCCATCTGCTGAAAAGCTTTATGGAGATGAAGATTTCATTTTTCAGCACGACCTGGCACCTGCTCACAGTGCCAAAACCACTGGTAAATGGTTTACTGACCATGGTATTACTGTGCTCAATTGGCCTGCCAACTCTCCTGACCTGAACCCCATAGAGAATCTGTGGGATATTGGGAAGAGAAAGTTGAGAGACGCAAGACCCAACACTCTGGATGAGCTTAAGGCCGCTATCGAAGCATCCTGGGCCTCCATAACACCTCAGCAGTGCCACAGGCTGGTTGCCTCCATGCCACGCCGCATTGAAGCAGTCATTTCTGCAAAAGGATTCCCGACCAAGTATTGAGTGCATAACTGAACATAATTATTTGAAGGTTGACTTTTTTTGTATTAAAAACACTTTTCTTTTATTGGTCGGATGAAATATGCTAATTTTTTGAGATAGGATTTTTGGGTTTTCATGAGCTGTATGCCAAAATCATCAATATTAAAACAAGAAAAGACTTGAACTACTTCAGTTGTGTGTAATGAATCTAAAATATATGAAAGTCTAATGTTTATCAGTACATTACAGAAAATAATGAACTTTATCACAATATGCTAATTTTTTGAGAAGGACCTGTATATACAGTTGTGTGAAAAAGTATTTGCCCCCTTCCTGATTTTTTTAATTTTTTGCATATTTCTTATGCCGCGTACACACGACCGTTTTTCATGACGAAAAAAATGCAATTTTTTAAATTGGTCATTAAAAACAATCGTGTGTATGCTCCAGTGCATTTTTCTCGATAAGAAAAATGGGCATTAAAAATTTAGAACATGCTCTATTTTTTCTCGTCGTTTTTCACGTCGTGAAAAACGGCCGTGTGTACGCTTTAATGATGGGAAAAAAACATGCATGCTCAGAAGCAAGTTATGAGACGGGAGCGCTCGTTCTGGTAAAACTAGCGTTCAGAATGGAGATGACACATAACGGACTGAAGAGCACAAGGCTGAAAAGCGCGAATCGTCTCTCACCAAACTTTACTAACACGAGGATCAGCAAATGCAGCCCAAAGGGTGGCGCCATCCGAATGGAACTTCCCCTTTATAGTGCCGTCGTACGTGTTGTCGAACGTGTTGTACGTCACCGCGCTTTGCTTGAGCATTTTTTTTCATGATAATGTGTAGGCAAGGCAGGATTGAGAAGAATCACGTAGAGAAAAACTTTGTTTTTTTCAATGACATTAAAAACGTCTGTGTGTACGCGGCATTACAATTAAATGATTCAGATCATCAAACAAATTTTAATATTACACAAAGATAACCCGAGTAAATCCAAGATGCAGTTTTTTTAATTTTTTTTTATTAAGGGAACAAAGCTGGTCAAACCTACTGTATGTGAAAAAGTAAATGCCCCCTCCCATGCTGAATCATGAATGAACTGTGATTAACCAAATTTTTTTGGAAAGCTGAGTTAAATTTCACTTGCCACACCCAGACCTGATTACTGCCAAACCTGTTGAATCAAGAAATCACATAAATAGAAGCTGTCTGACAAAGTAAAGCATGCTAACAGATCACAAAAGCCACACATCTTGCTACAATCTAAAAAAAAATCAAGAACAGATTAGAAACAAAGTAATGTACAAGTATCAGTCTATGAAGGGTTGCAAAGCCATTTCTAAGGTGTTGGAACTACCAGTGAACCATGGGGAGAACCATTATCCACAAATGGAGATAACTTGGAACAGTGGTGAACCTTCCCAGGAGTGGCTGGCCTACAGAAATGACTCCAAGAGCATGACAACGACTCATCCAGGAGGTCATAAAAGAACCCAGAACAACATCTAAAGAACTGCAGGCCTCACTTGCCTCAGGTAAGATCAGTGTTCATGATTCAACAATAAGAAAGAGACTGGGCAAAAATGGCATCCGTGGGAGAGTTCCAAGGCCAAAGCCACTGCTGACCCAAAAGAACACAAAGGCTCACCTCACATTTACCAAAAAACATCCTGATTAACCCCAAGACTTTTAGGCAAATATTCTGTGGGCTGATGACAAAAATGTTACTTTTTTAAGGTGTGCATCCTGTTACATCTGGCATAAAACTAATACAGAATTTCATAACAAGAACATTATACCAACAGTCAGACATGGTGGTGGTAGCGTAATGGTCTGGGGCTGCTTTGCAGCTTCAGGACCTGGATGACTTACCATAATTGATGGAACCATGAATTCTGAGCTCTACCAGAAAATCCTAAAGGAAAATGTCCGGCCATCAATTTGTGACCTCAAGTGCACTTGGGTTATGCAGCAGGACAATGATCCGAAACACAACAGCAAGTCCACCTCCAAATGGTTCAAACAAAGCAAAATGTAGGTTTTGAGTGGCCTAGTCAAAGCCCGGACTTAAACCCAATTGTAATCATGACCTTATACAGGCCTTTCATGCTGGAAAACCCTCCAATGTGGCTGAATTAAAACAATTCTGCAAAGAAGAGTCGGCCAAAATTGCTCCACAGCTTGATTGCAGTCTTCTCTACCAAGGGTGGCACAACTAGTTATTAAGTTTAGGGGGGCAATTACTTCTTCACATAAAGCGAGGCAGGTTTGGACAGCTTTTTTTACTTAATAAATTAAACCATCATTTTAAAACTGCATTTTGTATTTACTCGGGTTATCTTTGTGTAATAATAAAATTAGTTTAATGATCTGTGTCCTTTAAGTGTGACAAATATGCAAAAAAAATAAAAAATCTGAAAGGGGACAAAAACATTATCACACAACTGTATATATATATCCTGTTTCTATTCCATTTAGCAATATCACTTGTGCATACACAACATTGATGCCAAATTAATAAATCAAAGTGTTTATTTTTTTATTTTTTTGTGTATGTAATTCATACTCATTGCTATTTGTGAATAATTTGTCTTGCTTTTCATAAGTGTGCATTCAATATATAACTTGTTTTTAAAGCCAGCATTTAACTGCACAAACATGACAGCAGATTAGTGTTTCTATAGTAGCAGCTGGAATTTTGAGCAGAGATCACGTATCCCAGGACTAGTTTGATAATGCTAATGAACCAGTAGACAATTTGCAAGCTATTCGCTGCCACTCGGGTCAAGGGAGTAGAAAACAACAAACAACACACATGCACATACTCCGTCAGAGAATTCATTAAAACCTCTCTTGTCCTCTAGGCCTGTTAACATGTGTAAATTAACACATTTAAGCTCTAATGACCATAATTTATTATAATATATTGCAGCCTAGCTGTGTAAAGTATGCAACATTCAGTTTTCAGGAAGTGTCACAAAAAAATAGGTTTGGAAAAATGTGTAATACCTACACATTTTAAATTGTAAATACATGTAAACAGAATTTGAAGACTCACAGCAATTGTTTAATGTTTTGCAAATGATTGTGGCAACTAAATATAGACATATATATATATAAAAATGGTAACGTTTGAGGAAATAAGTGTAAAATTTAACATATCTTGACACTGATAATTATTATTTAAAAAATATTGATCAATTTACTAAACAAATATAATACAAACGGTTGTAAATAAACTTGCATGATGTGAAAAAACTGCTGAGCTGAAGATGTGAAGCTTCATACATTTTTGTTATTGTGCACAGTAATCTAAATTCTATGATGTAAGCTTACAAATTTGCTTTTAAAATTATCTTCCTAAAGAACTGTTCTTTGAACTTTTTATTTCACTTCTGTCTAGATTATTTCATCTGTGATTAGAGTTGAATGACATCACTTCTTTCTTAGGCAGTGCACATATAACAGATCATTTAAATGTTATTCCCAATATTTTCAGCAAGTTCTTGACCAATGAATGAATGTGTTTTCCTAGGTATGACCCCTATGACTTTAACAGCTGTAAAAGCAAACCAACTCAGGGTGATAATATGCATTTTCAGCCTATTTATCTCTACCTACATAACTCCCCCCAGAACACCTACCAAGCCCTCTAATCATTATCAGAATCCCTCCTCCTGCCAATTCACAGCTAATATCACGTCCCTTGAATTTGTTGTAAATTGCAACTGTGCTGAATCCTCTTGGATTAAAGTGAAATGCTACCTTAATTTTCTACAATGTTCACAAGTATCACAAGTAGAAAACAAGACTGTAAGATAAACATCTCATGTCTGTGCTTAAACAGCCATGCCTCAAGTGGTATTAAAGTCAAACATTTGTTTCTTAAATCATATAAAATAACATGACTCACATTTCAACCACTTCAGCCCGGGAAGATTTTGCCCCCTTCTTAACCAGAGCACTTTTTACAATTTGGCACTACGTCGCTTTAACTGACAATTGTTGTATCCAAATTGCTGTACCCAATTTTTTTTTTTTAATGACGGTGATCTGCGATTTTTAGTGGTACATTGCGACAGACAGATTGGAGATGTTTCACACTTTTTTGGGACCATTGGCATTTATACAGCGATTAGTACTATAAAAATGCATTGATTACTGTGTAAATGTCACTGGCAGGGAAGGGGTTAACATTAGGGGGCGATCAAGGGGTTAATTGTGTGTTCCCTCAGTGTGTTCTAACTGTGTGGGGATGGGAGAGACTAGGTAAGGAGACATATTGTTTTTCCTACTTAGTAGGAGCAAACAATATCGCTCCTCTTCCCTGATAGCACGAGGATTTGTGTGCGATTCCGCGGGCCAGCAGTGATCGTGCCTGCTAGCCAAGCGCATCAGGTTCCCCACCGTGCAGCGGGCGGCGCGCTCTCTGGTGGCTGAAAAAGGGAAGGACGTAGCCATACGAGATTTCACCCAGGGGAGCCATTCTGCCGCAGTATAGCTGCGTGAGTCGATCGGGAACCGGTTAAAGTAGAACTAAAGGGAACACTTTTTATTAATTTAGGACAGATTAGAGGCAGGTTATAACCCCTGTCGTTTTCTTTTTTGCCATTTGTGCCCCATTTGGGAGATTTCTCTTCACGTCCTGTTTCATAGCCAGAACAGAAAGTGAGAGGAAATCCCTCCAAAGTCAATAAGCTCAATCACCAGGGTTGCCAGAACTATTGTCCCTATTGGATGGTCCCCCCTCTGTTACTGGGACATCTCAAAATGTGAAATTTTATTTTAATTGCACTCTCTGTGATAATGGTAAACAGGACAAATAGAAAATAATTATCCTTAACGGGCACACAGACAGCAACAAAAACCTGACAGGTGTTCTAATCTTTCTCAATTCTTAGTTTTTCCTTCAGTTATGCATAATCTTTCTTTCTTTTTTTCTTCTCTTAGCTTCATTTCTCAGTTGTACCCTGGCTGCTTTATTCCCAATTACTCTGTGCCCCCTTTGCTGCAGGACTCATGAAATCCTGTATGAGTCTTTGCAATGCGCGCATTGGTGCTTTTGCTACAGATCTACGTGCAGAGCATTGCACACAACGCCAGTTTAGGTGGCTAGAGATTATTACCAATAACTCATGGCCTGTGCCATCATACATCCAGATATAAGAGTACCCTTACCAACAAAGTATCACTACTCCCAATTATGACTCAACTTATTGACTAGATAGCAAGATATGTCTTACCATAGCATTTTCCATAGCATTTTTTGAAACATTACAGATGATATGTTCTGACTTACTGAAAAGAAAATGTTTTAAACAGGTGATATCGTCCATGTTTTGACACGACTGACATTTTCTGATGTGCTAAATAGTACATTAATTTCACAGAATTAGGCACATCCTTTTGCCCCACTTCTACCTTTCAATAAAAAGCAAACATTTGCTATATATTATTTATTGCACAGAACAGTTGTGCCTCTGAAATAAATCCAAAGGTTGCCTAACATATTTAAAATTGGTCCTTGTTCATATTATAAAGCAGTAAAACTTAGCAGTGCCATTTCAATTGATGTGTAAGATTAGTGGGGATGACAACCAGATGCTTCTTTGCTACAACATTTTCTGATCTTTACCCTAAATGCGAGAAGAGGCAAGAGGGAAATGTCTGTTACTAGTTTATAGCATTCTGTTCTCTGCTATTATAAGCTGTGGGCTATTGGAAAAGAAGTAGACACTTTAATAAACTCCTATTTTTTATATTTGCTAGTGACAAACTGTTTAAAAATAACTCAGTTCTGTCTCAGTTTCTGAATCCAGGAAGAAAGCACTAGTGCCTATTCACTCAACAGCATCATTATAATTGATACACAATAACATAATACATATATAGGGATGAGCCAGACACCCCCCGATTTGGTTCCCACCAGAACATGCGAACAGGCAAAAAGTTTGAGCGAACATGCAAACCCTATTAAAGGTAATGGGACACGAACATGAAAAATCAAAAGTGCTAATTTTAAAGGCTTATGCAAGTTAAAAATGTATGGGGACCCAGGTACTGCCCTAGGGAACATGTATCAATGCAATTTTTTTTTCAGAAGCAGTGATTTTAATAATGTTTAAAGTGAAACAATATACATGAAATATTCCTTTAAATATCGTGCCTGGGGGGGGGGGGGGGGGGGGCATAGTCTTCCTGTAAAGTGGCACATCTGTGCAATGTATAGAACAGTGACACAGCAAAATGACATTTCTAAAGGAAAATGTTTTATTCAAACTTGCTTGCAGCTGTAATGTATTGCCGGCTCCCGGCAATATATATAAAAAATCAAAGAAAAAATCGCTGTTGGTCCCCCCCCCCCAGTCCATACCAGGCCCTTTGGGTCTGGTATGGATTTTAAGGGGAACTCCATGCCAAATTTAAAAAAAGCACTTTGTCCCCATGTTGATGGGGAGAAGGGCCTCTTCCCCACAACCCTGGCCCAATGGTTGTGGGGGTCGGTGGATGGGGCTTATCGGAATCCCCCTTTAACATGGGGACCCCCAGATCCCCCCCCCATGTGAATGGGTGGGGGTACATTTTACCCCTACCCATTCACCAAAAAAAGTGTCAAAAAGTAAAAACCACAATAGACAGTTTTTGATAATTCCTTTATTATAAAAAAAAAAAGTGTCCCACGATGTACATCCAATCACGCCACCCCAAGGACCCGAAAAATAGAGAAAAAAGAAAAGAAAAAACTCTGCCTCCATGGGAGGCCTCCCGGCAACTGCTGTCTTTTAGCTGTGACAGCTGTTATATAGGCAAGGGCAGGCCACCCGCTGATGTAACTGGGTGACCCCACCCCCTCTGACATCACATGGTGTCACATGATGTCAGAAGGGGGCAGGGTCACTCGTTTACGTCACTGGGTGGCCCTGCCCTTGCCTATATAACAGCTGTTACAGCCAAGAGACAGCAGTCGCCAGAAGGCCTCCCATCGAGGCAGAGCTTTTTTATTTTTTTCTATATTTCGGGCCTGTCGGGCGGCGTGATTGAAGATGGACGGACATCGCAGGACAATTTTTTTTTTTTTAATAAAGGATTTGTGAAAAACTGTCTATTGTGGTTTCTACTTTTTGACACTTTTTTGGGTGAATGTGTAGGGGTACGATGTAGGGTGTAGGGGGGCCTTTCTTGGCCTGCCAGGCTGCTTGCTCAGATAAGGGTATGGTATGGATTTTGGGGGGACCCCACGCCAATTTATTTTTACATTGTGGCGTGGAGTTCCCCTTAAAATCTATGCCAGACCCAAACGGCCTGGTATGGATTGTGGGGGGCACACATTTTTTATTTTGGCATTGAGTTCTTCTTAAAATCTATACTAGACCCAAAAGGTCTGGTATGGATTTTGGAGGGGGACCCCATGATGTTTTGTTTCTTAATTATGTCATAGGATTCCCCTTAACCACTTCAATGCACTGTTTTATATACTCTGCACTGACTGCACTGTATATATTTATATATATATATATATATATATATACACTAAACTGCTTGCACGCCACTAACTAACCTGCCTAATCTAGCTCAAGTTCTCTCAAGTCTTAATCTCCACGTCACACTACAAATTTAGGCCCCTGAGCCATGATTGGCTAAAGGCACCCTTCCTTTGGCCAATCATGCGAACAAACGAACACCCGATGCAGATAATCACTAGAGAAATTCTTCACCAAAGCTGCATTAAAACTGACTTATGCTAGACTTACACAACTAGAAATGAACAGTACCACCAACACTGTGGTTTAGTTTATTTGAGCATGCAGACATACATATAGGGATTCCTTTACTTGCACATATTTTATTGTAAGTGAGATCTGCAGCACTGCTTTATAAAGTAAATTCTATACATGTTATTCACTTAGCAAGCATTGCTTCACTGCCCAACTGCTTTCCTGTGCAGAAATTGTATAAGTTATATATTGGAAAACAAACAATCTTTTAATTCTAGGGGCTCATGGACAAACATCAGGCACTTTCCAAAAAGCGTGTTATACCCAGTCATCAAATGTGATGACTATCTGGGCCTAGCAGAGAGTCATCATATCTCTTGGGACTAGCAGTGGTAGGAACTAGACATAAGAACACATTTTTTCATATATCTGTTTCTAAACTGAATAGGAAACAGTGTCCATCTCTAATAGTTTTGATGGAATATATACTGTATGTATTTACATCTCAGAATTACCATTGCACCTATTTTTTTTAATGAACTGTAGCAACTTAATCAGGAAACAAAAGTCAGTGGCTGGTGAGGCACTGGCTAGTATCAGAGCCAGATACACACAGATTACATATGCCGCAATCGTTAGAGCGAGAGCAATAATTCTAGCACTAGACCTCCTCTGTATCTCTAAACATGTAATCTGTAAAACATTTTAAATTGTGGATATTTTTAAGTACTGAAGTTTGGTGCCATTCCACAAGTGTGCGCAATTTTAAAGCGTGACATGTTAGGTATCTATTTACTTGGCGTAACATCATCTTTCACAGTATACAAAAAAATCGGGTTATCTTTAGTGTTTTTTTTTTTATATTCACAAAACTGTTTTTTTTTCCCAAATTGTTTTTTTATTTTTTTATTGGGCTGTTGGGGCTAATGGTACTTTACCATTGGTCCAAGACTTCAAGCTGCCCATTGAGCTCAGTGCCTCTGACAGGAATTGAGAAGAGGCACTGTGAGCTCAACCTATCAGTCTGCTGCAAACAGAGTGTGCCAGCTTGTATTTAAACTGACCACTCTGTATGTAGCTACAGGCTGTGCAAGCACCCCCATATCTCTGGAACCATAGGTCGTAGGAGCCTCAAATTACCAGTGGTGGGGTAGGACTTAGGCTACCTACCCCCCAAATTGCTCTGCCTCACCTGCCTCCCCTGACTGCACGTCCCTTGTAAATATATCTTACCTAAAAAAGAAGCCTTGCAATTTGATACATTTTTGTTTTTGGGTTGAGTTATGCTTTAGTCATAATATGAAAATAATCAAAACACATCATTATATTTTACAGCTGTTCTAGTCATCGTTGTTAATCTTTTTTTTTTGGCACATAGGTCATTTATTTTTGACTAGTCACGACCGTTTTTCATGACGAGAAAAATGTAATTTTTTTATTTGGTCATTAAAAACGATCGTGTGCAGGCTCCAGAGCATTTTTCGCGACGTGAAAAATGGGCATTAAAAATTTTGAACATGCTCTATTTTTTCTCGTCGTTTTTCACGTCGTCGTTTTTCTCGTTGGGAAAAACGACCATGTGTAGGCTTTAACGATGTGAAAAAAAACGCGCATGCTCAGAAGCAAGTTATGAGATGGGAGCGCTCGTTCTGGTAAAACTAGCGTTCATAATGGGGTTAGCACATTCGTCACGCTGTAACGGACTGAAGAGCACGAGGCTGAAAAGTGCGAATCGTCTCTCACCAAACTTTAACACGAGGATCAGCAAAAGCAGCCCAAAGGGTGTTGCCATCCGAATGGAACTTCCCCTTTATAGTGCCATCGTACGTTTCGTACGTCACCGTGCTTTTCTCAAGCATTTTTTTTCACGATAGTGTGTAGGCAAGGCAGGCTTGAGAAGAATCATGTAGAGAAAAACTTTGTTTTTTCAATGATATTAAAAACGGTCGTGTGTACGTGGCATCAGTGTTTAGCTAGTTAACACTGTAATTTATTGTATGACTATATTTTTAATTATTATTTTTTCTATTCACAGGCCAGTGGTTTGGCTGCTGTTATTGCAATACTGATAATATTGCTCCTTATTGCTCTTGCGTTATTTTGGTGGTTTTGGCCCCTCTGCTGCAAAGTGGTAAGTAGTAAATGTAAATAAATATACTCTAAAATATTAATTGTTTTTCTTTCCGGCATAAAAAGATAAACCATTATCATTGCAATCATGATGGTGCCAGGAAAGAGACAATAAAAAGACAGTAAATAAAAATTGTCCTGCATATGGTGTCTTGAGCACAAGTGATGAGCCAGATGTTTACAAATTCCCTAAAATCATTGCCTTTATGTTTTAGAAGAGATGGTTGTAGCAGTTAACAGCTTAACAGTAAAGCATTACCTGGTCCATTCCTACTAAAATATTTTAGAAATGGGCTACAAATGAAATTGGTGGTTCGTAGTCCATTATAGTCTTTCATCTGTTATATTTTAATCCACTGCAAAAAATATTACATTTCTTTTAGATATAAAACAATATTCCATTTAATCTATAATTGAATGTGTTTTAGCCTACTGCTGATGGTTGTATTTCCATAGTATTGTCTTGCAGACTAGTGCTAATAGTTTTAACATTTGTAGCTTTTATAATCTCTTGTAGAGGGTATGTACTTTTTTGATGCACAGCATTTGCATTTAGATATCTTAAGTGTAGCCAGATTATCATGAATGCAATTTTTAATTTGTTATTCAAGCCGGGCAAATAAATCAACATCAAAGCAATCATCATTTGTCTCTAAAAGCACTCATAAACAAAAATCTACCGGTAATGCATACATAAGCTGCGGTTATTGTTTTACATGTTTTCAATGTTTAAAACAAGGAAATGAAATCATTTTGTAATTATCTACCGTTTCATCATCTTCCTGTATTTTTAAAATTGCAGTCTTGCTTATTTCCTTCTAACATACTGTATGTATATTTAAAGCAAGCTACCACTAGCTACAACAGAATGCACGTTAAGTTTGTTAGAATTAGGAATTACTGTTAAAGTGGAGAACACATAGAAATATAGATACTGTTCTTAACTGTTCTTAAATAGATAAATCTGTAACAAGAACTAAATCTGGCACAGTTGCTAAAACACAATAACTGATGATAGCAGGACTGAGCATAGGTTGGGGGCTTGCTGCAGTAAATAGGGGTGAGGGCACAATTTTGCCACATGCCTTTGTATTACACTGGAAAAGCAGCTTTCCCAGTGTAACTTGCTGTGCACGGCCATGCTGTATCTCAGTGGCTGTTGAATAAAAAAAGGCTGCAGACTTCATTTACAAAAACACTGTATTTATATCCTCAAAATGTTCTTGGTTAGCACATATTTTTTGATCTACACAAAAATTCAGTTCAAGAAAACCCATGATTTACATTTTTATTTCGTTTATATGTATCATTCAAGCATTTGTTCCTTTAGATTTCTACATACGAAATGCACACAATTAAACAAAATGTCTTCTTTTTATTTATAAATAATTGTGCTTTTCACCAAAGATTTCATATTATAAAAGGGACAAATCGCTGAAAAAAGCCATGCCCAATGTCTGTCTTGGCACCCTACACATGCTGCAGAAAATCTCTATTCCATGTCCTGTTTTCTAAGGACCATACAACCCTGACAGTGTCTGTCAGTTATTCAACCCATGCCAGACCAGCTGCTGTATGTGTGGTCCTACCAGGCATGGTCTTACCACACATTAAGAGAGATACACACCTCTCTATTATAAACCAGTTCTTAGATCTTGACTAAATTAGTCAAGCTACTGTGCTGAACACTGAATCGCCTGTATCTAACTCTTCATATATAACAATAGCTTGGGGCCTGTTATATGTGCTATTTAGGATATTTCTTTACTATCATATCTTTGATATTGCTTCACAAAAACTAAACTGCTAAATTTCACCATACCTGTCAGTTGGGATGCAGTTTGGCGCCGATTAAATGCAACTTTGAAGGCATGGTGGATTTCGGAAAATTTTGTTTGTATTCATGTTTCTGTTTACTTTTTCTAGGTTATTAAGGATCCTCCTCCGCCTCCACCACCAGCACCAGTTGAAGAGGTACATTAGGTTTTTATTCTTATTCAATTCTTCTTACTTATTCTTATTCAATTCAATTATTTATTGTATCTTCTAGCTTTTTAACTTTAGAAAAACTTGAATTGAAAATGTAATAGTAAACGTAATGTATTAGATTTTTGTGCTTAGATCAGTGATGGTAAATGTGTACCTCTGGTCCTTATCGATTCCCTTTATCCTTGGTTCACAATAGTGCAACTTCTGATGCTCCTTGAGTGGCACAGAATGGCATGACAAGTTAATCTCACGGCGCCCGTCCCAATCAATCAAAAATCACCAAATCTCAGCAGAGTGCGATTTTGGAAAAAGTTCCTGCACTACTTTGGTGCGACTCCAGTGCGATTTCAGCCCCTTAGACTTCCTATGCAACTTTGATGAGATCAGTGGGTTTTTTAAGCCATCACTTCTCCTCCCAGTTTGTCCTTGCTGCCTACAAACTCCCCTTCCAAGCACAATGCATGCACACCTAAGTGTAGAGGAAATGTGCATTCCCACTCAAGTTTTTTGCGCATTATTCATGTTCACTTGAATGGGTTGCCCTACTTGTGACAAATGCCACAAAGAAGCTCCAGAACCTTTTTGGTTGTGCAGCATCCTTTGTTTTTTCAGCCTGTGTTTGACGCATTTGCAGCGTGACAAATGCGTGTCAAAACACACATCTTCTAAATGTGATTGGGATGGTATTAATAATCAAGCTGCATTCACACATGCACTTTTTTGAATGCACAGCAAACAGTACAGCCTCACTACGCATTTTAGAAACATGTGGCAAACATGCATCGTGCTTGCGTTGCTATGTCTTCACATCTGCGCATTTCAGAACATGTGGCAACCTGTACAGAAAATGTGCACTTTGCCACATGTTTTGAAAATACGCCGCAAACGCACATCATGCTTGCGTCGCCATAATGACATACTAAATGTGATTGGGGTGTTATTAACAATTAGGCTGCATTCACATCTGCGTGTTTCTTAATGCGTATTTCTAAATCAATTATGATGAAGTAAGCATAATGCGCTTTGGAAACGCATTTCCAAAGCACGTGGCAAAGCGCATGTTTTCTGTGGAGATTACCATGCGTTCTGGGATGCGCAGATGTGAATGCAGCTTAGCTTAATTAATAATGACACTTTAATTATGGTTGTTAGACATGTGTTTTGCTGCACGTTTGTTACACAGCTGAAAAAAACATGCAACGCTCTACGATGAAAAGGTTATTGAGCCACTCTGGGGCTTTTGTCACATGCAGGGCAGCCCCATGGGACACTACTTGTGAAAAACGTGAGTAAAAAAAAACATGAGCGGTTCTGTATGCTCAGATGTGAATGGAATGTGCTTCGGAGGCAATGTTTTAGGCAGCAAGGTAGACCTGGAAAGGGAGATGAGGGTTAATAAAATAAACCTGATATCATGAAAATCGTATAGGAATTGCTTCTTATCTATTGCTGACATGACTTCTGTGAGTAATGTGTCAAACAATGTGCACTGAAAAAATGTGCAACACTATACGACAAAAAGATTCTTGAGCTACTTTGGGGCTTTTCAAGCGAATGGGCTACCCTATGCACGACACAGATTTACTAGTGAAAAATGTGGGGAAAAAACAAGAGCAGTTCCCGTAAGCTCAGATGTGAATGGAATGTGCTTGGGAAGAGAGTTTTTAGGCAGCAAGGATGACCTGGGAGGGGAGGTGAGGGTTAAAAAAAAAAAGAAAAGAAAACCTGAACTCTTGAAAGTTGCATAGGAATTGCTTCTTATTTAATGTTGACATGACTTCTGTAATTTCGCATTGAAATCCCATCAAAGTTGCAAGCAAGTTACACTACATAGTCACACTGGAAATTGTATGAAAATTATATCACATTAGTGAGAACCAAGCCTGAAGCATAAAACTTCATATCATAGATCAATAAAATATAGAGAAGTAGCATTTTGGGTTCTGTTATTGTATTAAATTGTGAATTTTTAAATGAAAAAAAAAAGAATTTTGTATCTAGTTTCTTCTCCTCCCATTAGTTGATAATTTATTCACAAGTAGCTCCATCATAGAAATAGGTAATACTACATCCTTATTTCCTCTCACGATTTCCAAAAAACTTCTGGAAATTTTCCATTGGCATACCTTCCAACTTGGGATGGGAACAAGGGATACCTTTTAGCAAAAGTATGTAGGTAAAGGACAAGCCCCCTTCCACGCCTCCTTAACCGCTTCCGGACCACCCACTGCGCATTTACTCTGGCAGGGAAGCCCGGCTGTGCGAAACAACGTACATTATGATGTATCTTCTCTTGGGTCCGGTGGACGCGTTGTCCGCTGTGACCCGCCGATCATTGACAGAAGAGGCAGAATGGCAGTCTGCCTATGTAAACAAGGCAGACTGCCCTTCTGTCAGAGAGGAAAATGAAGATCTTGTGTTTCTGCTAAGCAGAAAAATCGATCTCTGTTTTCCTTCAGTTAAGCCATCCCCCACACAGTTAGAAATCACTCCCTAGGAGCACAATTAAGCCTTTGATCGCCCCTGATGTTAACCCCTTCCCTGCCAGTGTCATTAGTACAGTAACAGTGCATTTTTTTAGCACTGATCACTGGTCCCCAAAAAACGTCACTTAGTGTCCGATTTGTCCGCTGCAATTTCGCAGTCCCACTAAAAATCACTGACCGCTGCCATTACTAGTTAAAATAAAAATGGCATAAAAATATTTTACCAAAAAATTTCGAAAAATACATATTGGCCTAAATTGATGAAGAAATTTAATTTTATAGATTTTTTATTGGATATGTTTTTTAGCAGAAAGTAAAAAATATTGTTTTTTTTTAAATTGTCAGACTTTTTTGGTTTATAGCGCAAAAAAATAAAAACAGCTGAGGTGATCAAATACCACTCAAAAAAAAAGCTCTATTTGTGGGAAAAAATT
Organism: Rana muscosa; assembly: GCA_029206835.1. Lineage (NCBI taxonomy): Eukaryota > Metazoa > Chordata > Amphibia > Anura > Ranidae > Rana > Rana muscosa. The sequence continues at coordinate 510,561,627 of CM055116.1, read as the reverse complement.
ACATAAATTTTGTTTGGGTACAGCATCGTACGACCGCGCAATTGTCAGTTAAAGCAACGCAGTGGCGTAATGCAAAAAATTGCCTGGTCATGAAGGGGGTGAAACCTTCCGGGCTGAAGTGGTTAAAGGACAATTATGGAAAACAAATAAAAAAATCAGTTAAACCCATAAGTGCTTTTTTTTTTTTTTACCACTACCATTCCTTCATCCTGGCTTTTGACATTTACAAAAGCAAAAACTAAAATAAGAAATACGTTCGGTGCTATTTAAATTAAATACATAAACAAAATACTTATTTTTTAAATAATTCAAATTGTGTATGATACCTTGATGAAGATTTTGAATACAGTGTGCAAATCAACTGTCTGTGTTTTTATGTACACAGGAACCAGAATCACCTACACCAAACAAGAAATGGCCCACAGTTGATGCTAGTTATTATGGTGGTCGGGGGGTTGGAGGCATTAAGAGAATGGAGGTTTGTAACATCATCTTTTTATCCTTTTTTCACTGTAAACACATTTTGTATACCTGCTGTTAAGAATACTGTTGTATATTCACCTTTATAAAGAACAGATTTACAATTTACTTCTACAATAATTTTGTAACTAAGAGTCGATAGTTGCAGACCTTGACAAATCTTGATCTGGTTGTCCTCATAGCATGCTATGTTGTTGGGTATATCCTCCTTTGTAGGTTAGTCATGCCTAATTTCTGTTGTATATCGTAATAGAATTACACACACTAAGATCTAACAGGTCAGGGTTATTGAGAAAATATATTCATGTTTCGAATAGGATTTTTTTCAACTGTTACATTTGTTTTTGTTTTAAAAACGACAAAGCGCGTTGTAAAATTTCTAAATAATACAACAGCACAAGGACCAGTGTTGTGCATTAAAGTGATTGTAAGAGCCAGTTCACACAGGGGTGACTTGGGATCCGACTTTAAGTTGCCCCAAGTCGCGCGGTTGAGAAAGTCAATGTAAGTGAAAGGAGCCGTCTTAATGTACACTACTGAAGTCGCTCCGACTTCAGAAAAGGTTTCTGTACTACTTCAATCCGACTTCTAGGTGACTTGTACCCATTGATTTCAATGGAAGTCGCCTCCAAGTTGGATCCCCTGTCTTAACTGAAGCAACAATACAGAAAGAGAACATTTTTTTCCAGGCAAACCCCTCCCTCCCTCCTACAGAGCTGATTGTTGTTTGATTGGCCACTGGAAAGCCTCCTGTCCTGGAGGCAACTTGATGTCGCCTTGTAAGTTGCCCCAAGTCGCGCTGTGGTGTGCGCTCAGGTCGTGTTCAGGTTGCTTCGGCAACTTACTGAGTCGTGTCGCCCCTGTGTGAACCGGCTCTTAAGGTTGTTTTGTTATATTAAAATAATAAACATGGTATACCTACCTGCTCTGTGCAATGGTATTGTACAAAACAGCCCCGAACTTCCTCCTCCCTGGTTCCCCACTGGCGATCTTGGTTCCTCCTCTTCTTGGTAGGCCCCCATAAAAAAATCATTTTCTATGGGTGCACACCTGCAGGCTTGCTCCCAAGCCACATTGTGTGCATCTATTGACACGCACACTGTGGCTTAGCCCCAACCCCCCACTTCTGCTGCTCCATGTGTCATCTGTGAAAGGATGCATCAGGGATAATGGTGAGGATAGCGCTGGATCGAGTGATGTCAGGTAAGGGGCGGGGGAGGAATGCAAAAGCAGATAACGTTTTTTACCCTAATGAAGAGAATGCATTATTGTAAAAACCTTTTTGCCTTTACAACCACTTTAACTTATAGTAACAAATCATAGATCAGTTTTATGTTTGGTAAAGCTGAACTCCAGCCTTACCTTTGGTTTTGCACAGTTGTACAGGCTGCTCTCCTGCACAGAAATTTACTAATATTAGCATATAAACACTTAATGTTGTCATTTAACCAAAACAAATAATATTTTTTTTGTATTTATCAGTACTGAGGCAGATTGCTGTGATTTTTTTTTAAGAAACACAGCACCCTGATGGCCTTTCCCACCAGCCATGATCTTTCAGCATTAAATAGAGCAACAAAGACTTTAAATAAAACCTTTCCATTGTATTACACACCTTATTTTAGACCCAGTGACATCCTCACTGGGTGTGAAATAAGATATGTAATGTATTGGAAAGAAGGAAGAAGCAGCTAAGGCAAAATCTAAGCAGATCAAACTTCATCTTCAATGGAATGAATGCTAATTTCTGATTGATTATTATAGGTTTTGATAAAGCATTCCCTGTAATTTGTCAGCAAAGTATCCAAATGCTTTAATTTGGGTATTGTGATCTATTTCACTCAGTACTGTTTTAAAATGGATTTAGTAATACAAATAGCTCAGTGAAAATACCAAGTTAAACAAACAGTTCTGTATTACAGTTTCTGAATCATTTTGGTAAAAAGAAAGCTGCAGCCACAGCACACAAGGTATATTTTTTGTGGCGCTGCAAAGGCTAAGTTGCATTAAATATAACTGTGCTGTGGACCATATCCTTGGAACATCAGTTTATCATTCCCTCATAAAAAGAGGTTATGGAAGAATGTTCTTTGTTTCTTTCATTTAAAATGTACATCAGATGAGATTACAACAACATGATTTCCGTTCCACTTGTGTGTAGAGCTTTGTTTTACAGTTATGGAAAAAATTAGTTTCAGGCACAGCGGATTTTATGAGAATGGACAAAAACAAAAAGCCCCCTTATGGACTAGCCTTCTTATTAATGAAATCTGTAAAAAACAAAGCCACTTTGATAAATTGCAGATTCAATTATCTTTGCCCAAAAATGGACAGAATTGAAAAATGTAACTAAGGATCCATACTTTAAAAAATGGATATTTTAATCCTTTAGAAAATATATTATAGGGTTAAATTGCATTTGGTAATAAAAATATGGATACATGATTTAATTGGTTTTATTGCCTGTATAATCAAAGATGAACAAATATAATAAACAACTTCTCAATGCCAGTAATAATTTAATAAAAAACATAATGTTTTAACATGAACTATTAAAAGCAGGGCTTATTTTCAGCAGGAAATCGGTGGAACTGAATGTGAGTAATGGCAAAGGTTGACGGGGTGTGCTGGAGGGTCATTTGATGCTGGCTTCTGGGGATCTATTGTTGCTGGGAGGTCGATTGCTGCTCGGAGGGATCTACTGTTGAGGGAGGGGTCTACTGATGCTGGCTTCTGGGAGATCTGTTGGGGGTCTATTGTTGCTTCAGTAGATCTATTGTTCCTGGGGATATCTAATGTTGCTGGCTGCAGGGGATCTATTTTACTGATTTTCTTGTTATCATGGACACATTCCATACAAATGACTCAGCACCACAAAATTATACTTGGTTCTGTTATTGCCAAAAGGGATGGTACGGAGTTGTGGAACCATGGAATAGTGCTTTGAGGCAGAGACAAGGGTTGACTAATTTGATGGCTGAATGAAAGCACCTAAAAACATAATCAAATCATCCCTGTATTATTCTTTGTGAAATAGAGGGTTAGCAGAAAGAGTAAATCAAGGCTAAAGAATTGCCTGCAAGAAGGAGGCGCAAAGGGAAGAGCTTATTAACCACTTGCCGTCTGCCTAACGTACATATCCGTCGGCAGAATGGCACGGGCAGGCAAAGCAACGTACAGGCATGTTGCTTTAAATCTGCCGGTGTCCCGAGATCGTGTACCAGAGTGGCAGAATGGGGAGATGCCTTTGTAAACAAGGCATTTCCCTGTTCTGTCTAGTGACAGGACAAGTAATCTACTGCTCCCTGTCATCGGGAGCAGTGATCACTGTTGTGTCACTGGTAGCCCAGCCCCCTTACATTTAGAATCACTCCCTAGGACACACTTAACCCCTTCCTAGCCCCCTAGTGGTTAACCCCTTCCCTGCCAGTGTCATTTACACAGTAATCAGTGCATTTTTATAGCCCTGATTGCTGTATAAATGACAATGATCCCAAAGCAGTGTCAAAAGTGTCCGATGTGTCTGCCACAATATTGCAGTCACCATTACTAGTAAAAAAAAAAATTATAATAAAAATGCCAGAAAAAACGATCTCCTATTTTGTAGACGCTCTAACTTTTGCACAAACCAATCAATATATGCTTATTGCGTTTTTTTTACCAAAAATATGTAGAAGAATACATATCGGCCTAAACTGAGGAAAAATATATATTTTTTATATATTTTTTGGGGATATTTATTATAGCAAAAGTAAAAAATATTGCTTTTTTTTCAAAATTGTCGCTTTTTTTTTTGTTTATAGCGCAAAAACCGCAGAGGTGATAAAATACCAACAAAAGATAGCTCTATTTGTGGGAAAAAAAGGACATCAATTTTGTTTGGGAGCCACGTTGCACGACCGCGCAATTGTCAGTTAAAGCGACGCAGTGCCGAATCGCAAAAAATGGCCAGGTCATTAAGAGGGCAAAACCTTCTGGGGTTGAAGTGGTTAAAATGACTCAATATAAAATAAATAAAGAAAGAAAAATGGCGTGGGGTCCCCCCCAGTCCATACCAGACCCTTCAGGATTGGTATGGATTGGAAGAGGAACCCCACACCAAAATTGAAAAAAAAAACGGTGTGGAGTACCCCCCAGAATCCATACCAGACCCTTATCCAGGCATGCAGCCTGGTAGGTCGGGAAGGGGGGGTAAGTGCCCCCCCTCCTGAACCATGCCAGGCCACATGCCCTCAACATGGGGAGGTAGGTGCTTTGGGGTAGGGGGGGCTCTGCCCTCCCCACCCCAAAGCACCTTGTCCCCATCTTGATGGGGACAACGGTCTCTTCCCAACCACCCTGAGCTATGGTTGTCAGGGTCTGCGTGTGGGGGGGCTTATCAGAAGCTTGAAGCCCCATTTAACAAGGGGCCCCCCAGATCCTGCCCCCCCCATGTGAATGGATATCAGGTACATAGTACCCCTACCCATGCACCCACAAAGTAATAAACACAAAAGACAGTTTTTGACAAATCCTTTATTAAAAAAATAAAATAAAAAATAGTGTCACTCGAAGTAAATCCATCGTCAATAACGCCTTCTGTCAGACCCGAAAAATCTAAAAAATCTAAAACGCTCCGCCACCTGGGAGGCCTCCCGCTGAATGCCTCCTCTGTGCTTTAACATTTCTTAAATATTATTCACATGAACTTTTGTTATAAGATTTTTCACATTTAATGGATTGGATTATTATTATTGTACTTTTAATAGTGCAATATTTAATTTGTATTTACCGTATATACTCGAGTATAATGCGACCAAAATATAAGCTGAGGCACCTAATTTTACCACAAAAAACTGGGAAAAATTATTGACTCGAGTATAAGCCAAGGGTGTCCATCTGTAGGCCCCACTGTGCCTTACTGTACCCATGCCTCACTGTGCCCATGCCTCACTGTGTCCATGCCTCACTGTGCCCATGCCTCACTGTCACTGTGCCCATGCCTCACTGTGTCCATGCCTCATGGTGCCCAATCTCCCTACCTGATCTCCGGTGCTGTGTGACTAGACTGACGATTAACATGGAAGTCTATGGAAGGGGTGCCCGGCTTTGAAAAATTGGTGCTCCCCGGCCGTAGGTCCCCTGGACAAAAAACGTTGTACACTTGTAGATGAAGAGTGGGGCTACATGTGTGCCAAGTTTGGGGTCCAGGGGACCTACGGCTGGCCGGGATCAGGCACACAAAGGTGAAGATGGACTCAGACTCGAGTATAAGCCGAGGGGGGCATTTTCAGCACAAAAAAATTTGCTGAAAAACTCGGCTTATACTCGAGTATATACGGTATATTATATTTCCCACAGTATATTGTTCATGGATTATGCATCTTTTCAGTCATGTTATTAGATATTACATTTTTCTTGGCACATAAGGGAAGAACTACAAATCTTTTTAAAAATGACAGGTCACACATGAATTTCTAGTGTGTCATTTGGTTCTCTGCTGTAGTTCAGCATTTAATTGGTTATAAACCATAAATGATTCATCCAAATCTTTGTTCCCTCTATGTCGATTGAGTTGTGTTTTCTGGACATTAATGACTATGTATGGAGTAAATAGGGCGCATGGAAATCAATTTTGTGGTGATATTTTATTGTAATGAAGCTATGACCATTTCACCATGAAATGGACTAAAAAATGTAGCTCTTTGTCTGCAGTAGGTAAAGCTGAGAATTAAAACATGTAACAGGAAATTAAGAAAGATATCTGTAAAAATAAACAAATTGTACATTTTTATTATAAATGGCAATGGAAAGCACAGAATGACTTAAAAAACAGATGGTATTTACATGCTATCACTTCTAGCACAAATACAAAATTAAGTTGTTTATTCCTCATTCAGGATAGCGGTAAGCAATACAATTTATTTTATTTTTAATTTATGCCCCTTTGCCTAACTGTGACTAACAAACACTAACTATTTAGTACTGCTGGTATTTATCAACAGAAACTGTATTTAAAGTCATTTAGTTGTGCAGTACAAACGGCTGTCATAGGCTTTTCAGACCTAAAAATATTAAGTAATAAATTAATAACCAAGGCTATGAGTCCTAGTATATAAATGCATGAATATATAAAAACAGTAGTATGGCTAATGTGCCAAGCAACCTCATTTTTAAAATAAATGTATCATTAAAAAATAATCTCAACCAAGTGTCACTGACTGTACTAATAAATATTGTGCCCACCCACCCACTCTCACAGTGTGTACACTAAAGATAAACTTCTAATCATATACTTATTCAGACAAATTTTCTATGTTCAAATCTCATGATCAACCATTACGTGATCAGTGCAGATGTGCGGAAAGAAGGAAATTTGTGAAGGAGAAGAAGAAATTCACAGGACTTTTCAGGTGCGATATCAAAAGTAACAAAACTTCTATTTATTGGTAAATAAGTAATACTAATGTATCCATACAAAAACATATACCCATTTCAAATGGTCCTTAAATTCAAAGCGGTATTGAGATGGTAAATCCTGACATGTTTCGTCCCGCTTGAATATACGGTATGATTTGAACTAATTAAGAGGTGTTCCCCTTTCTGGAGCCACGTGGGCAGGAATGCTCTGCAGACTCAATGGTTGCCTGCATGCTGACAGTATATCCTTCTGTGAGGAATCTATGCCCCACTGTGGTCATTAGTTATAGTAGATTGTTTTGGTCCTTTAATGCCTCCAGTGGCCACATACAGTCTCTCCTGGGCTGACACCACTGGGAACATCGCTTGATTAGTTCAAATCATATATTCAAGCTTTATATAAGTACCTGTGAGTGCCATAACCCCTAGGGGACAATACATCCCCTGAAGAAGCCCAAAGGGCAAAACATGTCAGGATTTACCATCTCAATACCACTTTGAATTCAATGACTATTTGAAATGGGTTGTGACTGTATATGTTTTTATATGGATACATTATTTTAGATTATTTACCAATAAATATTGAAGTTTTATTAAAGTTTTTTGCTTTTGATAACGCACCTGAAAAGTCCTGTGAATTTCTACTTCTCTAAAATACCAAAGGATGTGGTGCTATAGTTAATATAACGTGTCTCCCACACTAATCCATGTGAAAGAAGGAAATTGTTTCCCACCATATAGTGATTAGAGTTGAGCGGACACCTGGATGTTCGGGTTCGACGGGTTCGGCCGAACTTCGGAAAAATGTTTGAGTTTGGGACCGAACTTGACCCGAACTTTACCCCGAACCCGAACCCCATTGAAGTCAATGGGGACCCGAACTTCTGAGGACTAAAAAGGCTCTAAAAAAGTAATGGCTAGAGAGTTGTAAATGGCAGCAAAATGTTGTTAAGAGCATGGAAAGTGCTCTGCAAACAAATGTGGATAGGGAAATAACTTAAAATAACATGAAAAAAAATAAAAAAATATGCTAGAGGCCCCCTTTTCAGCAGAAGAGGTACAGGAAGTCATTAAGAACCTCAGAAACTCAACGTCACGATGCCACACATATGGTGGGAATGCCCCAGAATACGCCCTTTCTGGAAAACATTATTCAATTTAATGGATAAGCTAGTGGGGAAATAAAATACTTTGAAATAAAAATGTAGCGGGGTGCTAAATTTAAGGGAAGTGTTTGAGTGGTAAATAGGCTCAAACACCCTAATTCTGTAGGATTCATGGACCATTTTGTCCTCGGGGGCAGTATTGGTGTGCAGTTCCCTGCAGCCTACAGGTGGCACTGCCATGGTAGGCTAGGGTTGAACCATCGATACAGTGCTGTGCCTTTTGTGTTCCCTCTTGGCAGTAGTACAGCGGGGCGGGGAACCTGCTGTGCATGCCGGGAGAGGATATAAAAGGGGCAGACGCCTCCTGATCGGGGTGCGAGCCCCAGGCACCTTTGGCCTGGGGGCTGATGTCCAGTGGGGTCCGCGCCCAGGTGCCTTCGGCCTGGGTGCACGTGTTCCTGTTCCATCTCGGGCACCTTTAGCCCGGGGGTGAGGTACTATCCTGGAGTTCCTGCTGCCCTGGGTATGGAGGCCTAGGGGCGGGAGTAAAGCCTGGGGTCCAGAGCCTTCGTCTGGAGTCCGCTAAGGGTCGAGGAGTCTTTGAGTGCCGCCTCGTGTAGGGAACCCTGTTCCAGGGAAGGGAGGAACCTTCCGATGGCCCCGATGCTGGAGGCACGGTGAAGGAAGGGTCTGTTGACTCCCTGGAGAGATGTCTTCCCCTTGATATGGGCTAGTTCTTAGAAGGAGAAGCTCAAGGTCATCCTGACTGTATCGGAGGCCTTATTCACCCAGCCCGTGACAGGGGCCTTATACACCCTGGTCTGTGACAGAGACCAAAGTTCTCCAGGTCCGTGGCAGGGGCCTTGTACACCCGGTCTGTGGCATAGACCAACCTCACGGTCTGTGGCAGAGACCGTGCGCCTAAAACTGTTTGAGAAACCTAAGCAGTGAAGTGAATGTGCTACGTTTGTGTCTGGACCTCCTCCACACCTTAAGCTGTCCTGTTTCTTTGCTCTAACCTTTTCTATCTGAGTTCAGTTTATTTTGCCATGAGAGAATAAACTCAGAGTTGGAGTAATATATATAAAATAAAAATATTTTTTGTGGCCCTAAATGGGTGTTTTTGGAAGAGCACAACACACCCACAGTATGTAAATGCTCTATCTCACAGCTACAGAACTGCAGAAAATGCTATTCAAATTAATTTTTTATTTTTTTAGGATAGCACAGTAGAAGAAAAATATATACATTTTTTATTTTACACAGCTCCAGATATGCAGAAAACACTGAAAAATATTTTTTGTGGCCCTAAATGGGTGTTTTTGGAAGAGCACAACACACCCACAGTACGTAAACGCTGTATCTAATAGCTACAGAACTGCAGAAAATGCTATTAAAAAAAATGTTTTTGTCCTACAATTATTTTTTTAGGATAGCACAGTAGAAGAAAAATATATAAATTGTTTATTTCACACAGCTCCAGATATGCAGAAAACACTGCAAAATATTTTTTGTGGCCCTAAATGGGTGTTTTTGGAAGAGCACAACACACCCACAGTACGTAAACACTGTATCTAACAGCTACAGAACTGCAGAAAATGCTATTCAAAAAAAATGTTTTTGCCCTACAATTATTTTTTTAGGATAGCACAGTAGAAGAAAAATATATAAATTGTTTATTTCACACACCTCCAGATATGCAGAAAACACTGCAAAATATTTTTTGTGGCCCTAAATGGGTGTTTTTGGAAGAGCACAACACACCCACAGTACGTAAACACTGTATCTAACAGCTACAGAACTGCAGAAAATGCTATTCAAAAAAAAATTTTTTGCCCTACAATTATTTTTTTAGGATAGCACAGTAGAAGAAAAATATATAAATTGTTTATTTCACACACCTCCAGATATGCAGAAAACACTGCAAAATATTTTTTGTGGCCCTAAATGGGTGGTTTTGGAAGAGCACAACACACCCACAGTACGTAAACGCTGTATCTCACAGCTACAGAACTGCAGAAAATGCTATTAAAAAAATGTTATTTTTTTAGGATAACACAGTAGAAGAAAAATATATAGAAATTGTTTAGTTCACACACCTCCAGATATGCAGAAAACACTACAAAATATTTTTTTTGCCCTAAATGGGTCTTTTTGCAAGAGCACAATACACCCACAGTATGGAAACAGTGTATCTCACACCTACAGCAATACAGAAAATGCTATTAAAAAAAAAAAATTTGCCCTAAAAAAAATTTTTTGGAATAGCACAATACAAGAAAAATATATAAATTTGTAAATCTCACACTTGCATATATGCAGAAAACACTGCAATTTTTTTATTTTTTTTGCCCTAAATGGGTCTTTTTGCAAGAGCACAATACACCCACAGTATGGAAACGGTGTATCTCACACCTACAGCAATACAGAAAATGCTATAAAAAAGGTTTTGCCCTAAAAAAAAATTTGGAATAGCACAATACAAGAAAAATATATAAATTTGTAAATCTCACACTTGCATATATGCAGAAAACACTGCAATATTTTTTTTTGCCCTAAATGGGTCTTTTTGCAAGAGCACAATACACCCACAGTATGGAAACGGTGTATCTCACACCTACAGCAATACAGAAAATATTATTAAAAAAAAAGTTTTTCCCCTAAAATTATTTTTTTGGAATAGCACAATACAAGAAAAATATATAAATTTGCAAATCTCACACTTGCATATATGCAGAAAACACTGAATTTTTTTATTTTTTTTGCCCTAAATGGGTGTTTTTGCAAGAGCACAATACACCCACAGTATGGAAACGGTGTATCTCTCAACGTAACATATGCAGTGCTGGTGCACTGAGCTTGCAGATAAAAGTTAGATTTTCTCTGACACTGGGCTCATGGCAGTGTAAAAAGACTGTGCACTGCAACACAAACAGGTAAACCTATGCAGATCGCTGAGTTATTAGATCTCTGAATCTGGACTCCTATATAAATCTCTCTCCCTGAAAGCACCATCAGGAACCTTCTCCTACACTGTCTCTCTATCTTTTCTCTCAGATTGCAGAATCAGCACTAACTCATGTATTTCAATCTCTCCCTAATAAGCAACAGCAGCCAGGAACCTCTCCCTATCCTGTCTAAAGCAGAGTGACGTGCTGTGCTGTGCGCCTCTAGCTTATATAGAAGCTGGGTCACATGCTGCACTGAGCTGGGTCTCATGCTGCACTGGCCAATCACAGCCATGCCATTAGTAGGCATGGCTATGATGGCTTCTAAGAGCACACCAGCTAAACAAAAAGTGATTGGCTGCCCCCTGAAGCTTTTCTAAATGCGCCATTACATCGCCGAACACCGGACCCGAACCCGAACATACACGCAATTGTTCGGGTCCGGTGCCCAAAAACTCAAATGTTCGGTATGGACCCAAACTTTTCAGTTCGGGTTCGTTCAACCCTAATAGTGATGTATCACAAAAAAAGAGAAACATTTTAATATAAAGAAATATAGACAGTAACTTGTGCAATTCTACATAATTAATCACTTCCGCACCGCCCACCGTGTATTTACGTTGCTACTTTGACGGTAAATACCCTTGTTATGGCAGCAGATTGCTGCCATAACCCCGGTATCTTCTTCAATGGCAAGCGGTCCACCTTAAGATAAAAGTGTTTTCCGCTGCGGATTCGCCGCAAGATCACTTTTATTGGCAGCGGGAACGGTGCCCACCCCCCTCCCGCCATATCCTGGTCATCTCTGCCGCTTACTGGATCCTTCGGTAATGGCGGAGACGATCCGATCCTTTCTCCTGATAGGCAGGAAGTTGAGTGAGGCAATGATGGCCCCCACTCGACTCTATGCCATTGATGACGGAAGCAATGTAAAACGTCACTTCCACCCAACGCCCTTAAAGGGACTTTTTTTAATTGAAAAAAAACCGTTTTTTTTTATTACTTTTAAGTGTAAATATGAGATCTGAGGTCTTTTTGACCCCAGATCTCACATTAAAGAGGCCCTGTCATGCTTTTTTTCTATTACAAGGGATGTTTACATTCCTTGTAATAGGAATAAAAGTGATCCTAGGGACAATGTAAAGATAAAAAATAAAATGTAAAATAAATACGATTATTTTTTTTAAAGCACCACGTCCCTCCGTGCTTGCGGCAGAAGCAAATGCATACATAAGTCACGCCTGCATATGTAAACGTTGTTCAAACCACACATGTGAGGTATCGCCGCAATCGTTAGAGTGAAACCAATAATTATAGCAAAAGATCTCCTATTTAACTCAAAACTGGTAACCTGTAAAAAAAAAAAAACGTCGCCTATAAATTTTGCATTCCATAAACCATTATGCTAATACCATATGACATTCACTAGGGTGCCTGTTCTCAGAAAATATTTATTGTTTTTGGGGTTTGACATAATCTTCAGGTCTAAAATTATTTTTTAAACATGTGCAAATAATACAAACACAGCACTTACAGTGCTCACAACAAAAGGATTAAGGCTAGATGGGTGTAAGCAGGAATTCCATTTTATTGTCACAAATACCACATATATTTTATACAATCTTTTAATAATAAAAAAAGAACAGTACTCTCACTATACTGTACAGTATTTAGATCTACACCCATATAGCACTACCCTCAATTACTCTATCCAGCTATTGTATTCTGAGGAGAGCAACACTTCTTCCTTCCAGAATATTCTAATGGTCAATAATAGTAGGAGGATAGTAATTTTCTTGACGCATTTCCCAGAACAAGTCTGTTTCCTCAGTATTAGGGATGAGCTCAACATTTGGCCCGAAGAATGAACTTTGGCTGTTAGACTGTTCGTAACCTTAAAGGGCTCTGCGTGCTGTTAAAAAATCAATGCTCCTGGGTGAATGGAATTTAAAAGATTTTTTTTTTTGTATTGGTACATGTTTCCTAGCGTGGTGCCCACCACCCGTGCTATTTCTTTTACAACCCTTGCCTATTTGCCCAGAAAATGGGCATTTTTATTTTGACAGATTATGTGGTTTCAGGTTCAACATCTGAACTTCATTGAAGTTTACCAAACCCTGCTCTAACCAAACCCAGGGCAGTTTAGCTCATCCCTAGTCAGAGTTAGAAGAGTATACACCCTCTTTAGTTAAGGACAGAACTCCCTCTTTAGTTGAGGACAGACAATGCCACAACAGAGAGCAGCTTTGAGGCTTTCCATATTGTGTGGTTTTGGACCTATTTCTCTAATCTTCATTCTATTGAAGAGCTACAGCTTCTGGCTGAATTTTCACATCTGACATTTCCTGGAGTGTCAGATGCATGTGACTCTGTCACTAGTGTTTCCTGTAGTGATGTAGGGGTCGCTGAGATGAATCAATGAGCACAGCAGAGATTCAGGTGTCTGACACACCTAGAGGTGTGTTAAAGGTGAAGAAGTTGGAGGAACAGTTGGCAGGACAATTGAGTATAAAACCTCTACTTTTGCAGGTGGTGCTTTTTTACACTTTTTTAACTCAGAAACAGTGTTGCTTTAAGGAGAATATGTCATGATAGAAAACTGGCAGCTTTTATTTTTAACTTGAATTTCAAGGTGCATTATCTGGGTCATGACATCTATCCTTGCTTCACTATATTGTAAGTCTCAGACCTGACACAATCATGTTCATATCAGATATCATGACTCCTGATATGATATGCACATGGTTGTATTATGCCCTGTACACACGATCGGTTTTACAGATGAAAATAGTCTGATGGATTTTTTTCATCTGACAAACCGATCGTGTATGGGCCCCATAGGTCTTTTTTCCATCGGTGAGAAAAAATAGAACATGTTTTAAATTTATCCGATGGAAAAAAAAACGATAGCAAATTCCGATCGTCTGAGTGGAATTCCATTGGAGAAAAAAACCCACGCATGCTCAGAATCAAGTCGACGCATGCTCAGAAGCATTGAACTTAATTTTTCTCGGCTCGTCAGAGTGTTTTACATCACGGCGTTTGGGACGGTCGGATTTTTGACTGATGGTGTGTAGGCAAGACTGATGGAAGTCAGCTTCATCGGAATTCCGATGGAAAAATCCATCGGATTTGAATCCATAGGAAATCCGATCGTGTGTAAAGGGCTTAAGATTACAATAATAAAAAGTGTTGAAAGAGGAATAAGAATGCCAGGCCTGAAGTAAAAAACAAAAAACAAAATCTCTACCCTAAAATGTGGTAAGAACTCATGATTGTTCTGCCTAAATCATCAAACTCTGCCAGTCATATTACTTCCAGACATCTAATTGTCATGAATATAGATGGTACTTTTTTCTGAACTTTTAAATGAGATGGCAATCAATGTGTCGTTTAACCCCTTGCTGATGTAGGGAGATAGCCCTTTAAGTGGGCTGTGATGCCGAGGTCGGTGGGAGGGGCTCCCGATCATATGGCGCTCCAGATCATGCAACTTGCTAGCTCCCATTCATTAGCACTTGACTGTGAGCTGTCAGTGATGGCTTGTCACAGTTCTGGGAACAGCCCACTGGGTTAAACAAAAAAACAAAAAACTGATAGTGTGCAATAGGCTTTAGACAGAAGCCTCATATAAGTTTATTCAAATGTCTGATGCACAAACTGTCCCACCTGATTCTGAAAGCCCTTACGTTATTCACTCTATTCTGAGCTTATATGTAGACTCTATGAAAGCGGCTTACTTTTCTTTATTTCTTTTTTTAACCATAATTTTTTTTTTTTTTATGAAACGTATCAACAGATATTTGACCATATTAGACATCACTTTAAAGGATTAATGATAATACTTGTTCAACACGTAATGTGAGAAAGAACAAAGCAATGTACAACAGAAGAAAGGAAAGTAAATAATAACCACTTGTCCCCCGCCCACTGTCAATTGACAGCGGGCGGAGGACACTCTCGTTCTGGGAGGACGTCATATACCTCCCTTTAAAACAAGCTAGGAGGCGCACGCGCCCGCCGCGTTCACAAGGCCCCGGTGCGCATGCCCGGCGGCCGCGATTGCCGCCGGGCACCCGCGATTGCCCGGGAAACTAGCAGGAAAGTGGATCTCTGTGTGTAAACACAGAGATCCACGTCCTGTGAGGGAGAGGGGACCGATGGTGTGTCCCTTGTACATAGGGACAACCATCGGTCACCTCCCCCAGTCAGTCCCCTCCCCCCACAGTAAGAACACTTTGAGGGAACATATTTAACCCCTTCCCGCCCCCTAGTGGTTAACCCCTTCCCTGCCAATCACATTTATACAGTAATCAATGCATTTTTATAGCAGGGATCGCTGTATAAATGTGAATGGTCCCAAAAATGTGTCAAAAGTGTCCGATGTGTCCGCCGCAATATCGCAGTCACAATAAAAAATCGCAGATCGCCGCCATTACTAATAAAAAAAAAATGCTATAAATCTATCCCCTATTTTGACGCTATAACTTTTGCGCAAACCAATCAATACGCGCTTATTGCGATTTTTTTTTTTTACCAAAAATATGTAGAAGAATACGTATCGGCCTAAAATGAGGAAAATTTTATTACAAAAAAAAAATGGGTATTTATTATAGCAAAAAGTAAAAAATAGTGTTTTTTTTTTCAAAACTGGACGCTCTTCTTTTGTTTATAACGCAAAAAATAAAAACCGCAGAGGTGATCAAATACCACCAAAAGAAATCTCTATTTGTGGGAAAAAAAGGACGCAAATTTCGTTTGGGAGGCACGTCGCACTACCGCGCAATTGTCATTCAAAATGTGACAGCGCTGAAAGCTGAAAAATGGCTTGGGCAGGAAGGGGGTTTTCGTGCACAGTAGAGAAGTGGTTAATCTTTTTGTTAGTCAGACCCCGCCTAATAAACTAAACTGATGTTAAAGACGTTTTGTAATCTAAAAGAAAGTTAAAAATAAATTAAAAAAGCTGAACAATAATTGGACAGGTATTGTTTTTCCTGCCAATGGATTTGTATTTTGGTCCATACTGTCTTGAGATTTATAAAGCCCTGCCAGACTGTACAGCCAACCTGGTAAACTGATTTCTCTTATCGTCCATGGACTGACACAGCTGGATACTGTAAACGTGTGGGTATATGTCCCTGCTTGCAGGAGAAGATCTAGGCAGAATGTTAGATGTTAGAAACATACATTCTAGAACAAACCAGAGCTGAACAGCCCCGCCCAGGGGGGTGGTCCCTCCGGACATTACCCTCCCACCTGCAGCCAGCAGCCTCAGTATCGCTTGATATACGCTTACCCTCCTCTGCAGTTGATTCCTCGTCTGCTGCGCAGGGTAGCGGTCGAGGGCATTCCGGTGATCCTCATTGCCCCGGATTGGCCTCGGCGTCATTGGTACGCTGATCTGGTACGTCTCATCGCAGACGTCCCTTGGCGACTGCCCATGAGGGAGGACCTTCTGTCTCAAGGTCCTATCTTTCATCCTGCTTTACAGTCTCTGGCTTTAACGGCATGGCTATTGAGAGCCAGGTGCTGAAGGACCGAGGCCTGTCGGATTCAGTGATTTCCACCATGCTTAGGGCACGGAAGTCTTCATCTAGAAAGATCTATGACCGTACCTGGAGAGCTTACATCGCAATGTGCGAAGAGCTAGACTGGCGTCCATGGACGTACTCTGTCCCCAGAATCCTGCGGGTTCTTGCAGCGTGGTGTAGCCCAAAGGCTGGCTTTGAGCACTATTAAGCCCCGTACACACAATCGGTTTGACTGATGAAAACCGTCCGATGGATGGTTTTCATCAGACCAACCGATCGTGTATGGTACCCATCGGTCTTTTTTCCATCGGTTGGAAAAAATAGAACATGTTTTAAATTTTTCCGATGGATAAAAAACCGATCGAAAACTCAGATCGTCTATGGGCAAGTCCATCGGATCAAAAACCCACGCATGCTCAGAATCAAGTCGACGCATGCTCAGAAGCATTAAACTTCATTTTTCCCGGCTCATCGGAGTGTTTTACGCCACCGCGTTTGGAGCGGTCGGTTTTTTGACTGATGGTGTGTGGGCAAGACTGATGAAAAACAGTTTCATCGGATTTCCGATGGACAAATCCATCGGACAAAAATCCATAGGTTATCCGATCGTGTGTACGGGGCTTTAAGGGTCAGATTTTGGCCTTGGCCGTTTTCTATCAATGACCCCTAGCAGGTCATTCTTTAGTTAGCACTTTTTTGCAGGGGGTTCGCCATGTGATTCCCCCTGCCAAGCCCCCGCTCCCTCCTTGGGATCTGAACTTGGTGCTCTCGGTTCTTCAGGAACCTCCTTTTGAAAATATCAGAGATATACTTCTTTTAACCTTGTCTCAGAAGGTGGCTTTCTTAGTGGCCATCACTTCTGTTAGACGGGTGTCTGAGTTGGCTGCTCTGTCATGCAAGTCCCCTTACCTGGTCCTCCATAAGGATAAGGCGGTGTTGCACCCGCGACCATCTTTCCTCCCAAAGGTGGTTTTGGCCTTTCACCTTAATGAGGACATTGACCTTCCGTCCTTGTGCCCTCATCCATCGCATCCTAGAGAGGTTGCGCTTCACAATTTGGATGTGGTACGAGCCTTACGGGTGTACCTGTCTGCTACTGCTTCCATTCGGAAGTCTGACTCACTCTTTGTGTCTGTCTCGGGTCCAAAACAGGGCCAAGCGGTTTCATCTGCCACCATTTCTAGGTGGATCAAACAGACCATTATTCAGGCCTATGCCATTAAGGGGCGGGCGCCTCCCTTTCCGGTTACGGCGCATTCCACTAGGGCAATTGGTGCTTCCTGGGCTTTCCGACATCAAGCATCGGTTGCACAAGTGTGCAAGGCGGCAACCTGGTCGTCCGTTCATACCTTTTCTAAGTTCTATAAGGTTGATGTGGCTGCATCTTTGGATGCTTCCTTCAGCCGCAAAGTGTTGCAGGCCGCTGTTTAATGTTGCAACTCCTCCATTGAGGAGCTCTGCTTGTTTGGAGTGAAGTTTTGGTTGTTCCTTTACTACTGCTTTGGGACGTCCCACACGTTCACAGTATCCAGCTGTGTCAGTCCATGGACGATAAGAGAAAATAGGATTTTTGCACTCACCGTAAAATCAGTTTCTCTGACGTCCATGGACTGACACAGCACCCACCCTTCCTTTAAGGTTTGTACTGCTTTGTTACGAACTGAGGCTGCTGGCTGCAGGTGGGAGGGTAATGTCCGGAGGGACCGCCCCCCTGGGCGGGGAAGTTCAGCTCTGGTTTGTTCTAGAATGTATGTTTCTAACATCTAACATTCTGCCTAGATCTTCTCTTGCAAGCAGGGACATATACCCACACGTTTACAGTATCCAGCTGTGTCAGTCCATGGACGTCAGAGAAACTGATTTTACGGTGAGTACAAAAATCCTATTTTTTCTCTGCTGGATTTAGGCAGTACAGCCTGGTCACTTCCCTTTCACCTGCCTATGATCGGTCAGTTAAGAAGAAGCAGCAGTCATTCACCCCTCTGCTTACACACAGTGCTCACACAACGCTTTCCTCTGTCAACATGTCAACATGTTTTGCCGATCGGCGCCGTTCAGAAATTCTCGAAAAGACTCGGAAATACTACGTTCCCTAGCCTTTCCGAGGTTTGCAGAGGTCAGCCGAGCTGTCCTCGGGCCTTTCCGGCTGTTTCCGTGGCTCTCCGGCACCCCTCCCACCTCTGGCCGCATGCGGTATTAGGCATGCCATTGAAGTCAATGCGGAATGAATTATTTTCGTTTCCATTGATTTCAATGGGAAAACTTGTTTTGATATGTGAGTACTTTGGATTACGAGCATTCTCCTGGAACAGATTATGCTCATAATCCGAGGTTCCACTGTAATACTTAATAAATATAATTATTACTAGTCATACAACTGGGGGGATCCGTAGTGGAGAAGGATCTGGGGGTTTTGGTAGATCATAAGCTCAATAATGGCATGCAATGCCAAGCTGCGGTTTCCAAAGCGAGCAAGGTCCTTTCTTGTATTAAGAGAGGTATGGTCTCCAGAGAGAGAGATATCATTTTGCCCCTGTTCAAATCATTAGTAAGACCTCATCTGGAATATGCAGTTCAGTTTTGGGCCCCAGTTCTCAAAAAGGATATTGGGGAACTGGAGAAAGTGCAGAGAAGGGCAACCAAACTGATAAGAGGCATGGAGGAGCTCAGCTATGAGGAGAGATTAGAGGAACTGAATTGATTCTCTCTTGAGAAGAGGAGATTAAGGGGGGATATGATCAACATGTACAAATACATAAGGGGTCCATATAGTGAACTTGGTGTTCAGTTATTCACTTTACGGTCAACACAAAGGACAAGGGGGCACTCTTTGCGTCTAGAGGAAAAGAGATTTCACCTCCAAATACGGAAAGCTTTTTTCACAGTAAGAGCTGTGAAAATGTGGAATAGACTCCCTGCAGAGGTGGTTCTGGCCAGCTCAGTAGATTGCTTTAAGAAGGGCCTGGATTCTTTCTTAAATGTACATGATATTACTGGGTACTGACATTTATAGGTAAAGTTGATCCAGGGAATATCCGATTGCCTCTCGGGGGATCAGGAAGGAATTTTTTCCCCTGCTGTAGCAAATTGGATCATGCTCTTCTGGTTTTTTTTTGCCTTCCTCTGGATCAACTGTGGGTATAGAATTGGGTATATGGGATTGTACGATATATGTTTATTTTTTTTTATTTTTTATTTTTTTTTTACGGTTGAACTGGATGGACTTGTGTCTTTTTTCAACCTGACTAACTATGTAACTATCTATGTAACATTAGAATTCTATTATAGCTTATGGGCGGAGCATTAGACCATTAGACCGGAAATGTACGCGTGCAGGATTTGTACAGTTTAGCTGCTTCGTTGAATCTTCTTAGAACATTCAACAGACACTATAAGCCTTCAATTGACAGATTCGACCTTAATTCAGGTTTTCGGACGAATGCATTTTTTAACAAAACAAAATAAATAAATATGAATTTTGGGAGTAACTAAATAAATAAATTTTTCGGACGAAACCGAAATTCTGAAACAAAATATTTCAGTGTGCACATGTCTACTGTACAGGGGATTACAAGGGTTTAGAGCAGGGGTCTCAAACTGCTGGCCCTCCAGCTGTTGTGAAACTACAAGTCCCATGAGGCATTGCAAGGCTGACATTTACAAGCATGGCTCCCACATGCAAGGGCATAATGGGATTTGTAGTTTCGCAACAGCTGGAGGGGCACCATTTTAAGACCCCTGGTGTAGATAATACAGGAGACTAATACTGAGTCTTATTTAGGTTCCTACACAAACTGCATTTAAAAATAAATTTTATTATTCCTTACTGAGTTTGTCACTGCATTAATTGGAGTTTAGCTCTAAAATGTAACTTCAACCAAAACATATTTTATTTTTTTTGGATCAAAAAGAAGAGTTATGTCCTCAACTAGGTATTTTTTGTACTTGTGTCCCAGTTGGAAATTCACTGATACTTCCTGTTAATGAGGACATATCCAAAAGTTAGCAGCTGTAACAGATATAGAAGGAATTAGGAACACTTGTTACAGTGATAAATGTCGGTTTGAAATTATATTTTCCTTAATTTTGGTGACAATTCTTCTTACAGCTTGTTCTGTCTGATTGTATAGAAAATAAATTTCCTATATATGGGCACGGACAGCAATATCCCCCCCCTGCGCTCACACACACACGCACTCTCTATCCAAACCCTAAGAAAAGAGTTTTGACTGGTGTTCCACTGGTATTGCTTCATTGCTTCACACTGTATTGTACACAGTTATCATCATATTGTTGCATGTTTTTTTTTTTTCTCTACAGGATGTCTCCAAAAAATGCATCAATGATAAAAAATTATTTTATTTATCACAAAAATACATGCGCTAAAATATGTTCATTAGTCCCAGACAAAGGTTTTCAGATTCTGTTGAACTTTTCTAAGGAGGCATGTTGGTTGAGCAAATCTGTTCATACTTCATATCTTTTAAATATTACATTTCTTAAAAAATATATTTTACTCAATATCATTTATTACACATCATTTGTCTCTAGGTACGTTGGGGTGATAAAGGGTCCACTGAAGAAGGTGCAAGATTAGAGATGGCCAAAAATGCTGTAATAACAATACCAGAGGAAGATGAAGTGCCCATGCAACCTAAACCTCAGAAACCTAAGCCTATCTCATCAGCACATCAAACAAAATGGTACACTCCAATTAAGGTAAGTACGCAATTTAAATTAATCTATGTGTTATATTGAAAGAAGTATATCCTTACAACTGAATCATTTTTCTAAGGTATATGTAGCACCTTCTACCTTAGATAGGTAGGTGCTAGAGTAGTGGGTTTGTTTTGTACTGTCAGCGCAGGTAAATTTAGGCAGGCCTATGCTGTGAGCTAGGCCTGTTTGTTTTGATCTGGGGGCAGGGGAGTGGTTTAGTGTAGTAGCAGGTAACTGACATGTGCTTCAGCTCTTGGGCACCTCCCCTGGTTTCCAGAATGTTCTGTAAAAGAGGCAGGGCAGAGAGCTGGAGTAACATAGGGTGTATGTGGGAGCCCTGACCAATCCCCAACTAGGATTGGCAGGGGGCAGGCCTCCTATATATACCCATGGTCAGCCTGCTGTGGGAGGAGTTGCCGGGTGGAAGAACTGAATGATGGAGTGTTAGACTGTTGTGGTCTGTGGGAACCCCCTTTCTGGGGGGGGGGGTGAACTCAGGCCTGGAGCTCGGGAGCTGGGAGGGAGCCTCTCTCTACATGGTCATAGAGACCAAGACACAAAGGTGTCCTGGAATAGGAAGAGGACAGTTGGGAGCACTGCCAGGCAAGTCATTCAGGTGGGATCCATGCCTAGGTCGGTGAGTGAGAAGCACAGTGTCAAGCTCTGGGAGAGACATGCCAGGGAGAGACTGTGGTGTTGTTTTGGATTCAAGTCATTGCAGCCATGAGGGCTGGCAGGATTTGCATTGGACGTGCTGGGATCAGAAGTCCACCAAGTGTCAGTTAGCACATTTATTAGTTTCAACTAAAACGGCTGCTACCACAAAGGGGACTGCAGACCCCTGCCTGTAAAGGGCTATTAGGAAAACGTTAGGACTTATTCAGAGTGAGGCCTAGCCATGTGTTAATGGTGACAGAAACCTAGATTTGGACAGTGAAGTGAAGCAAGTGATCTCAAGTAGTGTGCTGGAGGAGATGTGCAGAGGAAGAGACTGTCATATTAATGTCCCATACACACTATTAGATTTTCTGCAGATTATTGTCTTCAGATTTACCAAAACCATGTAGTGCAAGGGCCTGCCTGATTGCATACAAATTTAAATTCTTAAGGTTTGACCTCATATTCTATGGTTTTGGCAAATCTGAAGACAAAAATCTGCAGAAAATCTAATAGTGTGTATGGGGTCTTAGACGCAACCAACATTGATTTAATTGAGAAGTATTCACTATCTTGACATCCCATGTCCCTTTTCCTCATCCAAGTTTAATCCCCTAATAAAAACAACAAAACCAAGCAAGAGCCTTCTCAATGTCTGGGAAAGTGTGCCAAAATGGATGTCTGACCAGCAGGGTAAAATGTGCAGATGCTAGTGACCCCACAAGGGCACTGCTACTTATATATAGGAAACTTTGGGGGGAAAAAACATTCCTAATTGACCCCTTATCAACCCTTAGTTAAACCTTTTAAACAATATTTTTTAGCATTAATATTTTAGCTTTTGTTGCATTTTCATTCATTTTGTTTGATTGTTTTTTCTGTGTCATAAAAATGCCCTTTTTGTTCATTCATAAAACATTTTCCATGCTTTGTACCAGAAAGTCACTTTAGTGTCATTATAAACAGGACAAATTATAGAATAAAATACATACTTTTTATGTACAGTTTCAATACTTATTTTAAAATGAATCCTGATAAAATTAGAAAAGAATGCTTTTTTTTTTTTCATTTTCTTGCGTATTTATGTCTATAGATTGCATAGAAAAAAAAAAAATATTGCCAGAAGAAAGCCTAGTTTGTCCCCCCAAAAAAAGATGGATGCATGACTTCATTATCATACAGTATATGGGTACTAGAGCGGAAATGGTTAATAATTCTTCCTTATTATATACGTAGTGCCACTTTTTTTTGATTAACTTTATTTTAAAGAGGATTTCCAGGCATGGACCAATGTAACTTTGTATATTCCATAACTGGGTGAAGCTCTGGAGGGCTGGAAATCACTAAAGTAGACACTGCTACCAGTGATCTCCACTTGTTTCTGGTGCTGAGCAGCCAGCCTAATACTTACTAAATACCAGAAGTAGGCCACTCAGCATATGCACCATTCAGAGAGTCTATTAAAAATGTACCACACTAACCACACAATGCGATTTAAAAAAAATTCATTATATATACAAATTTTAGGTAAAAAAATTCAAATAGGTAAATAGATGAGCATGATGTTACTAACCCCTCCACCCATCTCATTCAATCAGAGCGCTTTTAGTTATTCAGAAAATTCAAAGCATTCTCTAAATGGCATCCATGCAGAGCGGCTGAACCCCCATGTTTTCAATGCATCAGGCTTGCCACTCAGTACAGGACCCTGAAGCAAGTGGAAATCACTGGATTGGCGGCTCGATGCTGATTGGTGGCTGAGGAGAAGTAACTCAATTTCTTATAGGAACACATTGATATAAAAGGCCCTGAGTGAAGCCTATTTCTTGTTTTATATAGGCCAACAGGATTTTTGGGAGTGATGACAATGTGCTATATACTAAATATTAACCTCACGTTTGTTGTTCAGTTGTTCAGATATCAGTTTACCAGCTTTTTATAATAATACATATGTTGGTTTTCTTTTGCATACTGCTCATTATATTAAAAAATAACCCTTATCTCCATTTCATTATAAAGGGTCGACTTGATGCACTGTGGGCACTGTTACGAAGGCAGTATGACCGGGTTTCTTTGATGCGACCTCAGCAAGGAGATGAGGTACTCAATAATTTCATACAACATTGTACTTAACCTAGAGAATACAGTATGTTGTTCTATAGCTATGTGAATATATATTTTTGAAACGAAAACCTAAAGCTTCAGTCCACCATAACTGATACTTTAGTTATAGGTGGAACCTGGTGGCTGAGTATTCTTCTGGCTTCTTATATGTCTTTGACACTCCAACTGTGAAGTTTAGTTTAGGCAGTGTAGGGTAGGCAGTGTATTCAGAGAGGAAGACAAGGCTGAGTGAGACTGGTTACCCTGTTACAAATGTGCTTCTTGAAGAATGGTCAAACATTTCCATAGACACACTCCTAAACCTTGTGGACAGCCTTCCCAGAAGAGTTGAAGCTGTTATAGCTGCAAAGGGTGGACCAACTTAAAGTGGAAGTAAACCCATCGATTTTAACAGTTTCAAAAAACAGTTACATTCCCGGCATGCTGGGAATGCCAACTGTCACATTGGTTGTGCTCACAACCAAACTGTCAAACCATCCAATGGCTGGTGTCATAACTGATAACATGTGCAGCATCATAGCAGTTGAAGATTAAACAGAGGCCAAGATGGCAGCTTCCTTGCCTAAAATTGATAGGAGGGTTTACTTCCACTTTAATATTGAACCCTACAGACTAAGACTGGGATGCCATTAAAGTTCTTGTGTGTGTAAAGGCAGTCGCCCCAGTAGTTTTAGTAATATAGTGTATATATATATATATATATCTATATATATATAGATATATATATATATATATATATATATATATATATATATATATCTATATATATATATAGATATGTATATATATATATATCTATATATATATATATATATATATAAAATTATTATAAAAAATAATTCAACATTGTTTATTGCTGCCTATAGCAGTAACACACTGCAAAAGCGAATTATTGATTGCACGTAAATATAGACATGTTCATTTTAAAATTCTGAAAACCTTCCCTGCCCAAACTATTCTTTTTTTTTTTGTGTTGAGCTAAACATGCTCTTTGTAGACTTTTCAGACTGCTGTACTGATGCCATTAGAGCAGCAGGGACAGAGGTGGCATTCTCAGGGTGCTCTGCACTTGAAAGAGAGGCTGTGGGATCTGTCATGATTTGGCACATGCTAGAAAGAAGCTATCTGGCCACATTTCAAATGCCTTGAGTTACTTATAAGTTTAATACTGATGGATAAAACTTAAAAATGAAATCATTGCCTTTGTAGCATTGCTCACAAAAAGACTGAAAGCAACCTGTTTTTCTGACAGGATATAAAAAAAGCATTGTCGCTAATTTATTAGCTAATGACAACTAATTTCCTGCAGTTTTCTTTATCTTAAATTTTTACAAAAAAATAGACATGTTGTCAAGTTGAATAAATATATCAGAAATATATAACAATGTGCAATAGGCAGAGTATTATTTATTTATAGTAATCATCAATGGACTACAGTATTAATTGAAGCTTAACTAGTCTGTATCAAAGGCAAGAGATGATCCACTTTTTCACACCCCCCCCCTCCCCATTGCACACTCTCCCTCTGCTCTGTTAGTATCAAGTGTGGCCCAATGTTTGAGAAGGCTGCACACAGTCTAGTCACAAACCAGGAAAGGGCTTTGATTGTGGATGGAATTCCTAAGAGTCATACATTTTTCAGCTGGCAAACCGCAAGGTTATGGAAGCTGATACAGGTGCGAGCTAGCAGGTTGCCTCTGACATCTGTTCAGAGCATAGGCGTGGGTCTTCACCAGCCTGCAGCGAGGCTGCTGGATTGTCAGCAGATGTAGTTAAGAGTGGCAGAACAGTTTTGGTCTCACACTTGCTGCCTGGGGGGCTTAAACACCAAAGGTAAAGAGGGGGTGGACACAGCTGTGCTCCCAAACTTGCCTGAGGCACAAATAAAGAGATCTAATATAGTTTGACTCTGTTGTGGTGAGGAGACTAGGACAGAAAGCCACTTCAGAGGCAACTTAACGCAACAACATCTGCCGCCAAGTTTCCAGGGAGTGACAGGGGACAGCAGGTACAGATCGAAGTCCCCACGTAAACAGCCTCCATTAAGCCATGAACTCTTTTGATGGGTTTCCATCAAACATGCTGGAGTATGCCGCAGGAGTTGGTATTTTTTTCAAAGCATTGTTTTGTTATGTGCACTAACAAGGTAATTTATAAATGATGCATTAATATGAACTTTTGCTTATGAAAAAAAGTGATTGAGACAGAACAGACTATAAAAAAGTAAGAAAGTACTGTAATTCAATAAGCCTGTCATGATTAAAGTCTCTATAGAGCCATTTTGCATCTGAGGTCACAGTAACCTTCAGGTTATATTACTTCAATGAACTATTCATTGCCCATATACCCATGCTTCAATAGTGATATATTCAACTTCCAAAAATTCAGTTAGGTTTTACATTTTGGCACATTTTGTTCAAAAGTCACCAATGTTTTGACCAATATGACTATGTACTAAACAGTACTAAACACAAAAGTACTAATGTTTTTTTTTTCAGTGTCTGTATCTGTAATCCATTATCTTAAGGAGTTGTACATGTTCATTTAAATTTGTTTTACATTCATCTCTGTATAAGACAGTGTAGACTATATCCAAACAGTGCAGAGATACACTTGCCACCTGGTAGCAATGCCTTATCCCCTACAAATAGATCTCTGAGTGATTATAGCGTTTTCTTCTGCTGATTTACATGAGTTACAGTGTCTACAGAACAGTAAAATGTGGTAACAATTTATTCTGTTCTTTGCTACAACACACATACTTTACCTTTTAGTGTTTTTGTTTAAAAGTATACAGATCATTCTGAAGTTGTAGTCAAAAGTCAGATACTGAAAATCACCTATAAATACAGTAAGGTGAAAATCCATTTTTTTCCTTTTTTTTGGGGGGGGGGGCTTATTACAGTTCTATTTGCTTCAGATCTTGGAATATATTGCTGCAGCATGTAGTTATTAAACATGTCAATAGATAGGTGACACCCCAGAATAGAGTACATGATTACTCTGTCAGTGGTGTCATGAAGAAATTTTGTTCCCAGGAACTGAGTTTGGATAATCAAACTTCACTTGTATGCACAATTAATATTATTGTACATGCAGTGGGCAGCACAGTGGATAAATGGTTAGCACTTCTGCCAGGCAGCACTAGGGCCGTTGCTTTGAATCCCGATCATGACACTACCTGCCTGGAGTTTATTCTCCCTGTTTCTGTGTGTCCCACACTCCAAAGACATGCTGGTAGGTTAGTTGGCTCCTGCCTAAATTGGCCCTAATATAAATGTGAGTTAGGAACCTTAGATTGTAATGTGTCTGTTTGAATGTGAGTTAAGGACCTGGAATTGTACGCTCCTTGAGGGCAGGGACTGATGCGACATGTGCAATATATATGCAAAGCACTGCATAATTTTTGGTGCTATTTAAAAGAGAAGTATGTTTTTTTTACCTAGGTGTATGCAGCATCGGCCTGATGCTACATCTGTCCCCCGGCAGCTCTAACACTGAAAGCAGAGCGATCGAACACCACCGATATCTCAGTTCTCACAGCTCCCCAAGCAAAAGGCTGGTGACTGTCAGTCACAGCGCTCTGCTTTGCCCCCTCATCGCTCACTGGAGCACTGAGCTGTGGAGAGGGAGGGAGCAGCCGGCTCAGGCTCCTAGAGGCTAGCTAAGAGGCTGACCCTGTTGTTGGTCCAGGGATCTAGGCGGATCTCGACTCCATGGTCGTAATGACGCCGAGCCTGGACCAATTTTGTGACGTCAGCAGAGAGCGGACTTCAGCCTGCTCTCTGTTGAAAATGGGTCATAGGAGTCCAAAACCAACTGCACTCTTGTGATCCATAGGAGAAGTAAAGCCAAACGAGCTTTGGCTGTACTTCTCCTTTTAAGTACCATAAATCAATAAATGCTGTGCTTTTTGCTATGTTACACACAATTGTGCAAATGCATAAAACTGTGATGTCTTAAAAGCTGAAAATTCATTACAAAAAGTCAAATTTAATACATTGCTATTTGGGAAATGATGTAAAAGCCCCCAATACAAGCTTGGTTTCCTGCACTGATACAGTATGACCAAGGACTGTTATAGTGAAAGTGCACTTTATGTAGTACTTGAACTATGCAGGCATCCAATGGATTCATAATTATTTGCCATATGCTTTCACTGGCTGGATTATTATGCCTTCGGAGAGAACAGGATTTCTGGTAAATCTGGGTACTGCAAAATTAGCACAGAATAATTTGTACCAATACATACTGTAAGCATGATATACTCAGTGTAGTGATACATATATTGGGCTATGGTGTATACCATCACCTCAACTATGACCAAACTTGGAATAGGATGCTATGAACAATGGACTGTTCACCAAA
This sequence comes from Rana muscosa, assembly GCA_029206835.1. Taxonomy (NCBI): domain Eukaryota; kingdom Metazoa; phylum Chordata; class Amphibia; order Anura; family Ranidae; genus Rana; species Rana muscosa. Next base: position 510,533,295 of record CM055116.1, on the reverse strand, counting down.
TGGATATAATATAGAGACCTCCTTAGAGAACTGGACCTGACAAGTATTTACTCTTCCTGAAATATTGATCAAGTTCCAGTTGTGGAACCTATATGCCTTGTATGCATCAAGTTGAGCCCCCACAAGTGCAGTTTGGAAGGATTGTGTTGCTCTTACCCACAGTGCGAGTGGGATGGTCAAAGCATTAATGGAAAATCCCTGGCAGTACTATACAAGCATGAACTTGTTGTCTTAGCATAGCCAGTCGGCTTACACTACACTAAGCTTTGACAAGGGGCCCCCTCTAGACCACTGCAACTGTTTGTGCATTGTATCCATACCGGTACCCACCACAGGGTCAGTTCCACTTATTAACATCAAAGTTTGGATTTTGAACTATCCTATAATCTTCACAATGGCAGACTCATGATGTATGATCATCCACACATTTGGGATCACTAGGTCACTCTATTTATATGAGCTATATATTCCATTGTTTCAACTTATGGTCATTGGCTAGATTGTGAGTGAGGTGGATGTTTGGGTTTTAACAGAATGAGTGTGTTTGTGAGATGTGGTATCAATGTTTTTTTTTTTATATATAGTAAATGTTTTTGTAATCAATAAACTTTTTCCATTTAGTTCAGTGAGTTGAACACAAATTCTTTTTCTGATATTTACTTGAGGGTTGGTTGAGCATAATCTGGATTTTATCTCTCAGTTATAGCTACAGGTTTTCCACTGATAGCTCCCACCTCTATGTATGGGGAATACTAGTTAGTTTCCCCATTTTCACTTTTTTGTTTTTGTTAATTTAATATTTCCATCAAGGGGCAGTATCTTGAGGGTCCCATTTTTCTATATTGGTACATATCCACATAAAGGGGCCCAAAACATATTTTTGCATTCCCTTTTTTGTGAGCCTGCAATTCATATTAAAAATGAAAGAAAACTGACATCTGTCCCATACAGCTCTGATTCAGAAGAGGGTCCACTAACAGATCCGCTTCTGAATGGAATGGAGCGGCTCCATGTGAAAGAGGCACTTGTCCTTCTAATTGATGACGTATATAAACCCTGGATTTCTCACAGACCAGTAATTTCTCAATTACAGTAACTAGTTTAAGAACATCTCATGGTAGTGTACAGTCCAAATCAGCAATATTAGCAAGTATCCAGCAAGTATCGTGCAATAAAAAAAAAGGATTTATTTACTACCGTAATTGCCAACATTTTTGGATTGCTCATGGTCACTTTCTTAAGGTGCAAATTAAATGTGAAAACAAGAACAATATTCCTTGAGTAAGGAATTTACAGATAAAAAGGTGTTATTTTTATGTACTGGTGGTACACATGTATTCATACTATAGTTGAGAAAAACAATAAGTATTTTTGAACATAAGAAAACTAAACAAAACTAACAAGTAACCCATATAACCCCTATATAGGCTATTTACTTTGCAGGGAAATCTTTCTTTTACAAGGACATTTTACCTTAGTTTCATGAATGTGAAGAATACCCAACAAGGAAGATAAAAATTTATTTTTATTTGCACATAATTGGATGATGGAAGTCAGGGGCACTTCACCTCATTTACCAAGCTCTTGGCAAAATTCCCTTGCAAAGTTCAACTTCCTTTGCAAAATGAACAGCCTATTTGCCTTTAGTAAATTACCCCAAGATGTTTCACCACCTCCCACCTGGCCTATTGAAATAATACGGTAGCGCTAGCATCATTATTCTGGGTGGATATCATATGATGTCCTCCCACTAGCGTGCCCTGTGCGCGCCCTGCGTGTCCACTGGAGTGGACACTTGTAGTACCAGGCCAGCCCTGGTACCATGTGATCACTTGTACACAATGCCTTTCATTCATGGCCATTCATTGTGTACTTTTGTGATCTCTGTGATTGGTCAAAGTGATCATATGGTATAGATCAAATCACAGTGCACCTGTACCATGTGATGAATTTGGCCAGTCACAGCTATTACAATTGTATGCAATGGCACATGAATCAATGGCATTCATAAAAATAATTGCTTGTATAGTGGTCATTACTGTAATGAGCAATCATAGTGTAAAAAAAATCCTGATTATCTTCCAAAAACAGTACACTGTATTGCTCTGGTCACAGTATGTAAACATTTAAAAAAATTAAAAATAAATGTCACCAGAAAGTGTGTCTGATAACTGCCACACCAATCATGTTGTGACACTGTACTGATCTAAAATTAAAAATAAATGTCACCAGTCAGTGTGTCTGATAACTGCCACACCAGTCATATTATGACACTGTACTGATCTAGTGACAATATGTAAAAAAACATTTTTTAATTTCCTAATTTCCCCCCAAATAATTGACAAAAAATTAAAAGTTAAAAAAAAAACTCATGTGCCTCTTACTAAATACCTTGGAGTGTCTACTTTACAAAAAGGGTAATTTGGTGGATATTTGTACTGTTCTGGCATTTTAGGGCCCCAAAAGATAGGCCATCAGTACATCAAGATTAATTAATTTTCAAATATATAAACCATAGTTTATAGACTATAACTTTCACACAGACTAAATAATATACACAGATTTGCATTATTTTTACTAAAGAAATGTAACAGAATACATCTTATGCTAACTTTAATAAGAAAGATTATTTATTTGCAAAATTTTATAACACAAAAGTTTCTGTCTTTTTTGATTTAACCACTTAAGGACCGCCGCACGCCGATGTACGTCGGCAGAATGGCACGGCTGGGCAGAAGGGCGTACAGGTACGTCCCCTTTAAGATCCCACCCGGTACTCTTCTCTATGACCATCCCCGCGGGAACAGCGGACCCGATCGCCGCCAGTGTCCCGCGATCGGGTCACAGAGAGGAAGAACGGGGAGAGGTAAGTGTAAACAAACCTCTCCCCATGCTTCCTAGTGAGCCTGTCACTGATCGTCTGTTCCCTGTCATAGGGAACGACGATCAGTGATGTCACACGCTAAGCCACGCCCCCCCACAGTAAGAAACACACATCGGGGCACACTTAACCCCTACAGCGCCCCCTCCTGGTTAACCCCTTCACTGTCATTGTAATTTTTACAGTAACCAGTGCATTTTTATAGCACTGTTCGCTGTAAAAATGACAATGGTCCCAAAATACTGTCAAAAGTGTCCGATGTGTCCGCCATAATGTTGCAGTCACGATAAAAATCGCTGATCGCCGCCATTACTAGAAAAAAAAATTATTAATAAAAATGCAATAAAACTATCCCCTATTTGGTAGACGCTATAAATTTTGCGCAAACCAATCAATAAACGCTTATTGCGATTTTTTTTTACCAAAAATATGTAGAAGAATACGTATCGACCTAAACTGAGGAAAAACAATGTTTTTTTATATTTTTTTGGGGATATTTATTATAGCAAAATGTAAAAAATATAGAATTTTTTTCAAAATTGTCGCTCTATTTTTGTTTATAGCGCAAAAAATAAAAATTGCAGAGGTGATCAAATACCACCAAAAGAAAGCTCTATTTGTGGGAAAAAAAGGATGGCAATTTTGTTTGGGAGCCACGTCGCATGACTGCGCAATTGTCAGTTAAAGCGACGCTGCATATTGGTCCGGTCCTTAACCACTTAACGACCGCTCACTGTATATATACGTCGGCACAATGGCACCATCAGGCACAATCACGTAGAGTGTACGTGATTGCCTTTGTACAGTTGGGGGGTCCGATCGGACCCCCCTTCTGTACAGTGAGCAGTCGGAATTCGTTGGGGAGCGATCCGACATGAGGAGACGGCCGTTCGATTCCGGCCACCCCCCCCCGCGATCGCTCCCGGCGAATGGAAATGCCCCCTCTGTCTGTGGAATGTACACACAGACAGAGGAAGTGATGTCATCTCCTGTGTGGCGCTCACATATACCGAGCGCCGTACAAGAGAAGACATCAAGGTTAGTGCACAAACACTACACTAACACCAGCACACATAGGCACATAAATCCCCCCCCCCCAGGCCCCCCCAGATCACCCCCCAGCCCCCAGTCACAGTGTCACTGATTGCAGTGACCATTTATTTACTGATCACTGCAATCAGTGACATTTGTGACTGTAAAAGTGTCACTACATTTAGTTTTAGGTCCAGTGTAGCCCCCTACCCCCCCTAATAAAGGTTTATCCCCTTGATCACCCCCCAGATAACCCTTTCACCCCCTAGCACCGCCGTCGCTAAGCGATCATTTTTCTGATCGCTGTCTTAGCGTCGGTGATGCAGATCGGTACCCAGTAATTTTTTTTAGGTTCGCCGCAGGTTTTTATAGCGTCGGGTACCCCCATAAATTATCTAATAAAGGTTTAACCCCCTTGATCGCCCCCCAGGTAACCCTTTCACCCCCTATCACCACTGTCGCTAAGCGATCATTTTTCTGATCGATGTCTTAGCGTCGGTGATGCAGATCGGTAGCCAGTATTTTTTTTTTAGGTTCGCCGCAGGTTTTTATAGCGTCGGGTACCCCCATAAATTATCTAATAAAGGTTTAACCCCCTTGATCGCCCCCCAGGTAACCCTTTCACCCCCTATCACCACTGTCGCTATGCGATCATTTTTCTGATCGCTGTCTTAGCGTCGGTGATGCAGATCGGTAGCCAGTAATTTTTTTTAGGTTCGCCGCAGGTTTTTATAGCGTCAGGTACCCCCATAAATTATCTAATAAAGGTTTAACCCCCTTGATCACCCCCCAGGTAACCCTTTCACCCCCTATCACCACTGTCGCTAAGCGATAATTTTTCTGATCGCTGTCTTAGCGTCGGTGATGCAGATCAGTAGCCAGTATTTTTTTTTTTAGGTTCGCCGCAGGTTTTTATAGCGTCAGGTACCCCCATAAATGATCTAATAAAGGTTTAACCCCCTTGATCGCCCCCCAGGTAACCCTTTCACCCCCTATCACCACTGTCGCTAAGCGATCATTTTTCTGATCGCTGTCTTAGCGTCGGTGATGCAGATCGGTAGCCAGTAATTTTTTTTAGGTTTGCCGCAGGTTTTTATAGCGTCAGGTACCCCCATAAATTATCTAATAAAGGTTTAACCCCCTTGATCACCCCCCAGGTAACCCTTTCACCCCCTATCACCACTGTCGCTAAGCGATAATTTTTCTGATCGCTGTCTTAGCGTCAGTGATGCAGATCAGTAGCCAGTATTTTTTTTTTTAGGTTCGCCGCAGGTTTTTATAGCGTCAGGTACCCCCATAAATGATCTAATAAAGGTTTAACCCCCTTGATCGCCCCCCAGGTAACCCTTTCACCCCCTATCACCACTGTCGCTAAGCGATCATTTTTCTGATCGCTGTCTTAGCGTCGGTGATGCAGATCGGTAGCCAGTAATTTTTTTTAGGTTTGCCGCAGGTTTTTATAGCTTCAGGTACCCCCATAAATTATCTAATAAAGGTTTAACTCCCTTGATCGCCCCCCAGGTAACCCTTTCACCCCCTATCACCACTGTCGCTAAGCGATCATTTTTCTGATCGCTGTCTTAGCGTCGGTGATGCAGATCGGTAGCCAGTAATTTTTTTTAGGTTCGCCACAGGTTTTTATAGCGTCAGGTACCCCCATATATTATCTAATAAAGGTTTTAACCCCCTAATTGCCCCTAGTTAACCCTTTCACCAGTGATCATCATATAAGTGTTACGGGTGACGCTGGTTAGTTAGTTTGCTTTTTATAGTGTCAGGGCACCCGCCGTATATAACCCAATAAAGGTTTAACCCCCTGATCGGCCGGCGGGTGATATAAATTAGGTTTTAGCATCAGAGAGGGTCTGCGTCACACCCCAGGCAGCGTCAGGTTAGTGCCAGTAACGCTAACACCCACGCGTGAAGCATACACCTCCCTTAGTGGTATAGTATCTGAACAGATCAATATCTGATCTGATCAGATCTATACTAGCGTCCCCAGCAGTTTAGGGTTCCCAAAAACGCAGTGTTAGCGGGATCAGCCCAGATACCTGCTAGCACCTGCGTTTTGCCCCTCCGTCCAGCCCAGGCCACCCAAGTGCAGTATCGATCGATCACTGTCACTTACAAAACACAACACACATAACTGCAGCGTTCGCAGAGACAGGCCTGATCCCTGCGACTCCAGTGCTGTAGGAGGTGATTTCACCACCACAGTTAAAAAAAAAAGCAAATATGCCGAAGCATTGGGACAGCAGGGGCGGAGGAGTGATTTTGCTCCTAATGCCGCGTACATACGGTCGAAATTCCGACGGAGGCTTGCCCGTGGAAAAGTCCGACCATGTGTGTGCGGCTCAACTTTTTTGCGGGAGGATGCCCCCATGCTTCAGCATATATAAATGGTGCATGTATGCCCATCATTAGAAGTGGGTGGATGAAGGGCGGTATTCTAATGGTGGGCATACCCACCGATCAATCTCTTTTTTCGTTCAGCCACCTGGCTGCATGAAAAAAAAAGATTACAATACATGTCCAACAAGGACCAGCAACTGGTATGTTGCTGGACTTTGAATGGTTATACCAGATTGATGCCTGCGGGTTTAGGTATCATCTTGGTATCATTCTTTTCAGCCAGCGGCCGGCTTTCATGTAAAAGCAATCCTAGTGGCTAATTAGCCTCTGGACTGCTTTTACAAGCAGTGGGAGGGAATGTCCCCCCCCGGATATAAAAAGCGCCATTGGGAAATTGGGAAAGCATTTTATCACACCGATCTTGGTGTGGTCAGATGCTTTGAGGGCAGAGGAAAGATCTAGGGTCTAGACCCCAGTTTTTTCAAAAAAAAGAGTACCTGTCACTACCTATTGCTATCATAGGGGATATTTACATTCCCTGAGATAACAATAAAAATGATAATAAAAAAAAAATATGGAAGGAACAATTTAAAAATAAAATAAAAAAGCAAAATTAATAATAATAAAAAAAAAGCACCCCTGTCCTGCCCTGGTCTTGCCCAATGGCGAACGCAAGCGTCGGTCTGGCATCATATGTAAACAGCAATTGCACCATGCATGTGAGGTATCACCGCAAAGGTCAGATCGAGGGCAGTAATTTTAGCAGTAGACCTCCTCTGTAAATCTAACGGGGTAACCTGTAAAGGCTTTTAAAGGCTTTTAAAATGTATGTAGTTTGTCGCCAATGCGCGTTTGTGCGAAATTTTAAAGCATGTTGTGTTTGGTATCTATGTACTCGGCCTAAGATCATCTTTTTTATTTCATCAAACATTTGGGCAATATAGTGTGTTTTAGTGCATTAAAATTAAAAAAAGTGTATTTTTTCCCCAAAAAATGCGTTTGAAAAATCGTTGTGCAAATACTGTGTAGAAAAAAAAATGCAACACCCACCATTTTATTCTGTAGGGCCTTTGCTTTAAAAATATATATAATGTTTGGGGGTTCAACATAATTTTCCTGCAAAAAAAAATATGTTTTCATGTAAACAAAAAGTGTCAAAAAGGGCTTTGTCTTCAAGTGGTTAGAAGAGTGGATGTAAGCTTCCTAATGTTGTGTATAAAATGCCAGAACAGTTCAAAACCCCCCCAAATGACCCCATTTTGGAAAGTAGACACCCCAAGCTATATACTGAGAGGCATGTCGAGTCCATGGAATATTTTATATGTTGACACAAGTTGCGGAAAAAAGACAATTTTTTTTTTTTTTTTTTTTGCACAAAGTTGTCACTAAATGATATATTGCTCAAACATGCCATGGGCATATGTGGAATTACACCCCAAAATACATTCTGTTGCTTCTCCTGAGTACGGGGATACCACATGTGTGAGACTTTTTGGGAGCCTAGCCGCGTACGGGACCCCAAAAACCAATCACCGCCTTCAGGCTTTCTAAGGGTGTAAATTTTTGATTTCACTTCTCACTGCCTATCACAGTTTCGGAGGCCATGGAATGCCCAGATGGCACAAAACCCCCCAAAAGACCCCATTTTGGAAAGTAGACACCCCAAGCTATTTGCTGAGAGGTATTGTGAGTATTTTGCAGATCTCACTTTTTGTCACAAAGTTTTGAAAATTTAAAAAAAAAAAGAAAAAAAAAATGTCTTTCTTCATTTTCAAAAACAAATGAGAGCTGTAAAATACTCACCATGCCTCTCAGCAAACAGCTTGGGTGTCTACTTTCCAAAATGGGGTCATTTGGGGGGGTTTTGTGCTATTTTGGCATTTTATGGCCTTCGAAACTGTGATAGGTAGTGAGGAGTCAAATCAAAAATTTGCGCCCTTAGAAATCCTGAAGGCGGTGCTTGGATTCCGGGGTCCCGTACGTGGCTAGGCTCCTAAAAAGTCCCACACATGTGGTATCCCCGTACTCAGGAGAAGCAGCAGAATGTATTTTGGGGTGCAATTCCACATATAACCATGGCATGTGTGAGCAATATATCATTTAGTGACAACTTTTTGTAATTTATTTATTTTTTTTGTCATTATTCAATCACTTGGGACAAAAAAAAAATATTCAATGGGCTCAACATGCCTCTCAGCAATTTCCTTGGGGTGTCTACTTTCCAAAATGGGGTCATTTGGGGGGGTTTTGTACTGCCCTGCCATTTTAGCACCTCAAGAAATGAGATAGGCAGTCATAAATTTAAAGCTGTGTAAATTCCAGAAAATGTACCCTAGTTTGTAAACGCTATAACTTTTGCGCAAACCAATAAATATACGCTTATTGACATTTTTTTTTACTAAAGACATGTGGCTGAATACATTTTGGCCTAAATGTATGACTAAAATTGAGTTTATTTGATTTTTCTTATAACAAAAAGTAGAAAATATCATTTTTTTTCAAAATTTTCGGTCTTTTTCCGTTTATATCGCAAAAAACAAAAAATCGCAGAGGCAATCAAATACCATTAAAAGAAAGCTCTATTTGTGGGAAGAAAAGGACGCAAATTTTGTTTGGGTACAACATTGCATGTCCGCACAATTTACAGTTAAAGCAGCGCAGTGCAAAATTCTGAATTCACCTCTGGTCCTTTAGCTACCAAATGGTCCGGGGCTTAAGTGGTTAAGTGGTTAAATAGCAAAAAAACTGTGGTGATTAAATACCACCAAAAGAAAACTCTCTAAAAAAGTGATAACAATGTAATTTAGGTATAGTGCTGCATGATTGAGTAATTGGCATTCAAAATGTGACAGGGCTGAAATATGAAAATTTAAAGTGTTCAGTATTAAAGTGGTTAAAGTGGCCCACCATGTACTGTAGAAACATTTGAAAGGTTAGACAGCAGGATTGCTAATGTTATGGTTTTTGTTATAGACCTGCTACTTGACATTGCTTGGCCTGTAGTATAGCTACAGTACTCAGCATTGATTCCTATAGTAAATGAGAGTAATATATGTTTGTATTATGCCTATAGCTGTCAATGTATATAGTCATTGTGCAACCATTTCTAATTTCCACTGCTTAATGCAGAAGTAAATCTAATACGGGGTTGGCTGGCTGACAGGCAGATTAAGTAGACAGGGCTATTGCTGTTTAGTGACCTGACATTTTAAGGAAAGCCTAGCAAGATAATATGGATTAAAATGCTATGTCCCATTGCATTTTTTAATAATAACAGCAGTTATTTAAGGTGCATCAGCCAGTTGAAACAAAAAGAAAGTAATAACTTGTACAAGTCTCCCTTGACTTCTAGGCCATATACACCTACTAGGTTTACCAGACTGATCTCAAACTTCAGTCTGGCTGATTCATGGAGGACTAAACACCCAACCACCAGGGCATACTCATGCTTCTCCTCCACCCACAACACAATGTCCCATATAGACTTTATCCTACTTTCACAGATACTGGTACCTAGACTACTAGAAGCAGCCTTTTGCTCCAGACTGTTGTCGGACCATAGTCCATATTGGATTACATTGACTATCCCTTTAACTAAACCACCCAGGACATGGAGACTCAACCCTTTTTGGCTCTCATTGTTCTCAGATGATGGTCAGATAGATGATGAATCGAAAAGATGCTTTCAGGTAAACGCTCACTCTGCCTCATTTGCGAACATATGGAACTCATTCAAATTACATGCGAGGGCCACTCTGACATCCCAAATTAATAAACTAAAATCAGCCACGGCAGAGAGTACGGACCGGGTACTGGAGGAACTCTCACTTGCAGAACGTCAGTACGAGGCTGACCCCTCTCCTGACAAGGCCTCCCGCCTTAAACTACAATCCAGGGTAGTTAATCAGTTGCAATATGAGATGTCTAGAAGAAAGCTTTTTTTCTCTAGGCAGAAACTTTTTGACCATGGAGAGAGAGCGGGAAACCTATTGGCGTACATGGCTTGCAATGAGGACAGGCCCCCAGTAGTGATCTCCCTGCGAAACTCATCAGATGAGATGATAACCAACCCTGCAGCAGTAACAGCAATGTTCCACAGGTTTTTTTAGCTCCCTGTACACCACCACTACATCCAATGACTCAACACCCATTGATCGCTTCCTAGAAGAACTTACGATTCCACAGCTGACCACAGATCACATAGAAACGCTAGAGACGCCACTAATGACCGAGGAGATAGCCACAGCAATCGCTAGCTTTGCTAGATCCAAGTCACCAGGGTCTGATGGGCTACCCATAGAATTCTATTTTCAATATAGTGAGACTCTCATACCTCATCTGCTTGCCCTTTACACCCACCTATTTGAGACCTTTACTTTACCAATGTCCATGAGGGAAGCAATCATAGTACTCATTCCAAAACCAGGCAAGGATCTGGGTCTCTCCGAATCCTATAGACCCATCTCCCTGCTTCAGATGGACATCAAAATCCTGGCCAAAATTCTGGCGCTACGTCTCAATCAGGTTATTCTAGCCTTAGTACATGAAGACCAAGCTGGCTTCATGCCTGGTAGGAACACCTCATTTAATCTTAGGAAATTGTTCATAAATATGCAGGCCCATCATGACAATGTCGGAGAGAGGGTTGTGGTGACGCTTGACACTGCTAAGGTGTTTGATTCGGTAGAGTGGAACTACCTATGGAAATGTCTGGCACACTACGGCTTCGGCCCTAAATTTCTTAGGTGGATCCGCTTACTATACCAGGCCCCAGTGGCCAGGGTAACGGCCAATGGGTGGCAATCGGACACCTTTGAACTCTCCAGAGGCACCAGGCAGGGCTGCCCTCTATCCCCCTACTGTATGCCTTAGCCACGGAACATCTAGCAATTTCCATCAGATGTAACCCATTGATACAAGGCCTACACGTGGGTGACCTAGAAGAAAAAATAAGCATGTATGCAGATGACATGTTACTATATCTAGCAGATTCAGGCCCCTCCCTGGCTGAAGTCTTACGAACTATTGAACACTTTGGTTCATTTTCGGGACTCAAAATTAATTGGGAAAAGTTGCAAATTCTCCGACTTGATTTTGCTCCCCAAACTGAATTCCAGACCCGTTAGCCCCATACAGCACGTAATTAGTATCAAATACTTGGGTGTGAGCATTACTAGGTCCCCGATTGATTATGTCTCTCTCAATGTGGAACCATTGTTTGCCCTGATCAAATCCAAAACACAAATATGGGCGCATCTCCCTCTCGTGATACTGGGCCGTATCAACCTTATTAAAATGATACTCCTCCCTAAAATCCTATATATCTTATGGCACACCCCTGTGTATCTCCCACTGAAATATTTCAAAACCATGGATGCAATTCTCAAACCCTTTGTCTAGGGGAAGAATAGACATAAATTAGCATGGCGATTACTTAAAAATCCCACGACCTGGCTGGTACGGCCCTACCAGACCTTGCTCTATACTACCTAGCGTCCCAACTGTTCCATATAGATAAGACTGACAGAAAGAGATTTACTTTGCTTCTATGCCCCACCTGGGCCCAATTGACAAATGACCCCATCTGCGCTAAAGCAGCTGGCGCCAAAGGTGCTACTAAATCAGAGGAACAAAATTCCCTCTTAAGCCACTATAGGAAGATATGGAGACTGGCCTCCATCAAACTAGACATACATACACATAACGACTATTCTCCCATCTGGCATAATAAGACACTACAGGAATTCTTGACTATACCGAACTCGGAAACATGGTGCAGAAGTGGAATTTTCTACCTATCACACTTACTGCTAGCACATTAAAGACATTCGATACATTAAAACTAGAATTTGCATTCTCGAATCGCATGTTTTTCTGATTTCTACAGGTTCGACATGCAATTCGCTCCCAGTTTCCAGAATCATTACCTAACCCTACTTGTAATCCTATAATGGACATTATAAGTCAAAAGTGTATATCCCCAGAAATTAATATCAATATTCTATAATATGCTTCATACTCCCTCATCCACTAAAATAGCTTGCACTATAAAATCAGGATGGGAGGAAGACCTAGGAAACGTGGAAGACGAGGACTGGAGTGAGGCATTGGACGCATGCAAAGCTGTCTCACCCAAGCTATCTGACAGACTGACCCAAATATATATCCTACACCACGCATACCTCACACCTATAAGAATAGCGAAATTCACCCAGGGACAACCCTCCACATGTCTATTATGTAGTCAAGAAACAGGCACATTCTACCACCTCCTGTGGTCCTGCCCCTACATACAGGGCTTCTGGAAACAAGTGGTAGATTTTCTTCATGACAATATGGGATCTCCGCTGACCCTAGACCCCAAACCATGCCTACTGGGTATTTTCCCAGACGCTGACACTGACAAATACACCAAAACTTTTATGCAGGAGACCCTATTTTCTGCCTGGAAAACTATTGCTAAACTCTGGATGAGACAGGCTACCCCTAGATTATCTGACTGAAAAACTGACGCTAATAGCACATTGCTCTATAAAAAATTATTCTACATCAATAGAGGGTGCTCTGCAAAATATAACAAAGTCTGGGACCATTGTCTTAATACAACTGACACGTGTGTAGGACTGCAGAGCACATCTCCTTCTTTCACGTGCCACCCTACTGGACCTGTACCATACAGCTCATTCTCTTCAAATCTGTATAATTGCAAATTATATATTGATAACCCAAAAGATCTACTGTATTGCTACATTTTAACAGTCTTTATAATCGACTAGAGACTTCTGGTTATCACCTACGTGAGTAATTTGTATAATAATTGTACTGAACAAAAGACATAATGTTAGTGCATTGGAAAATTGTACAATTATTTTTTCTGGGAAATAAAAACGTTTTAATTAAAAAAAACAAAAAAACTTGTACAAGTATTTACCAAATTGTATAAAGGCTTCATGGACAAATTAAAGGGAACAATATACCATCAATGTGTTTCATCGTCTTTCGTGGCCCTTGCAATAGTAAAAATTATTATTGTCTTGAATTATTGATGATCACAGAAGCTGACAAATATACAGATAACTGTTCACACATATATTCACATAGTTTTGAAGTATTATAATAATTTACCTGTCAAAACAACTGGGAGTGAAACAATTCAAACCCGCAGACAGTTCATGCAAAGTCATAACAATTTGTCCAATGATGTGACTATCTGGAATGCCTTCTTGCTCATTAGTCCATTTTTGGACACGACTGGTTATGCTCAAGAAATGGCAGGCTGAACATGACAATTTAATTAAGCAAGTTCCCTACAAGAAAGACATGACATCTTTAACTGTCTATCATGCCAAGATGTATGAACTAGTCCAGCAGCTCTTAACCAGATTAGTCTCTTTTCCATTAACTGCTGGAAAGTAGGGCAGATGTCCGAGCTGCTGGTTGTAAATTTGATAATGTCTGCTGAGTTAATCTGGAAGCTTTGCTGATGGAGATGGCTGTGGATAACAGGATTAAGGTTTCACAACCTTAGTGTTCATCACCCAGGGGAAAGGGCTCAGGGGGTGCAGGGTGACTTGTGGTGTTAATCTTGATTGTCAAGAGATTTTAATCTATTGTACTAATTAGGTGACATTCACACACATCTGATGTTCTTATGTTATAGACAAAAAAAAAAATTCACTTTTTCAGAATTTGTAATAAATGTAATTGTGTATGAATATGTCTTGCCAATTTGTACTATATGTAACAAATAGTTTCAATAAAATGTTTGTCCAAAATTCTGATAAAATACTATAAGCATTGAAATGATCATGTTATATTAACAAGTTTTTCATTTCAACTAATGACTGTCAGTCTAACATATATCTAGGGTCACTGTCAGTGACAGGGGTATGAAATAATAGTCTTTGCTATTGGGTACAAAAACAATAGCTTACATAATACTAACTTCATATTATTTAAAAAACTTGCTGAATAAGGAAACAGTAGTTAGCATATTATTTTCAAATGGATCACACTAACAAATACTAATTAAATTTTTTTTATATTTCAAAATTATAAGGAGAGATCATTATTTAACCTCCCTGGCGGTATTCCCGAGTGAGGCTCGGGGTGAATTTTCCATACCAAAAACGGTAACCCCCCGAGCCACACTCGGGATTGCATTGCAGGATCCAGGGAAAGTTACTTACCTTGTCCCCTGGATCCTGCGATGTCTCCCCGCAGTGTCTCCTTGCTCGTTGCGACGCACGGGGACGGAGTTCGGCACCAAATTCAGAAAAATAAAAACACAGTATACATACAGTACACTGTAATCTTACAGATTACAGTACTGTATCATATTATTTCACATCCCCTTTGTCCCTAGTGGTTTGTCCAGTGCCCTGCATGCAGTTTTACATTATAAATACTTTTCTTTCTGCCTGGAAACTGGAGATTGTCCATAGCAACCAAAAAAAGTCCCTTTACGTCAAAAGTGGTTTTAGACCAGCTAGAAAGCGATAATAAATTAGAATCACTTGCAGAATTGAGCGATAGTGATTTGTGGGGAAATTCGTCATCAAACACTGAAAGTAATGACAGCGACAATTCTGCAACTGAGCAAATTTCAGTGTTTTTGATTTGATTACATTATTGAATAATTGTTATTATTATTATATTATTATTTGTTATAATTATTTATAGTTATTTATTATATTATAATTTATGATTTTGTGTTTCAAACTTTATCATACCCGGGATGTCTACTAGACTCTTGTTTGGACAGATTTAAGTGAGTTATTACTAAGAATTACAGGCCTACAATATAAAATGCCAAATTTCCATGCAAAACTATTTTTCCGCTTTCAGCATCAAAAATCGGACATAATCATACCGCCAGGGAGGTTAAATAAGGTTACTTTTCTGCTGACCAATAACTATTAGTATTAACTATAAGGAAAGTAGGTAATGGGTATAGGGTGTTGAACAGTCATCTCCAGACAAGTATAATATAACAAAAAATTGAAAATAAATAATTTATTATTGAAAAAAGTTTACAAAGACTTGTACATATATAAACAAGGGACCAAATGTCGTCCCTATAAAAACAGTATGTACCGTAGGTACACTATACACAAGCATTTAAAGCCGACATGTTTCGCAGTAGTATTGGTACATCCGCTTCTTCAAGGCTGAATTGCTTCATACTTTAGTCAAAATCTAAAGGCCATCCTGGCTGTCCGAACTGAGGGGAGACCGAAGAAGCAACGTGCCAAACATGAACTCCACACATCAAAGGACAACAATCCTGATGTATACAACTATTGTAGTCATCACTTAAAGGAGAACTTTGAATACACAGTGAGTAATGAATCTTAAATAAAGAAGGCTATAATTGAAGATGTTCCTGCACTCAAAATCATTTACTATCAACAGATGTCCAAAAGGTCCAACCACTTTAAAAAGATTTAATATAGTCAGGAACATCCAAGTGCCTCTAGTATAGGGAGCCCAAAAGATAAAACAGCTGCAGGAGACGCTCCTTTTGGTGTGTGGTCCAGTTGGCATATAGCAGCTCTGGGTCTCCCAAGAATCCCCAGCATGTTTAAAGTCCTTGGACCTTTTGGACATCTGTTGATAGTAAATGATTTTGGATGCAGCAACATCTTCAATGATAGCCTTCTTTATTTAAGATTCATTACTCACTGCGTATGCAAAATTCTCCTTTAAATGATGAGTACAATAGTCGTATACATCAGGATTGTTGTACTTTGATGTGTGGAGTTCATGTTTGGCGTGTTCCTTCTCGGTCTCCCCTCAGTTCGGACAGCCAGGATGGCCTTGAGATTTTGACTAAAGTATGAAGCAATTCAGCCTCGAAGAAGCGGATGTACCAATACTACTGCGGATCATGTGGGCTTTGACCGCTTGTATATATAGCTTGTATATATAGTGTACATACTGCACATACTTTACTGTTTTTATAGGGACAACATTTGGTCTCTTGTTTATATATGTGTATGTCTTTGTAAACTTTTTTCCATAATAAATTATATATTTTAAATTTTGTGTTATATTATACTTGTCTGGAGATGATCGTTCAACGCCTTATATCCATTACTTACTTTCCTTATATTTCAATACCAGGGTCGGCATTCCATGACAATCACTATTTCAAATGATTGGTGGGTCTTTACTATATATTTATATACATATATGACTACATTCTATTTTCACTTATTAGTATTAACTATTTAGTAACATTAGGTCATTTATGATAGCAAACTACAGCTTTTATGTATATTCGGCTTAATCTATTAGGCTGTTGTTAAAAAATATATATATATATATTTAGAAATAAAATCATTAGCATTGCTTGCAAATGTACTTTTGTTCTATTGAAAATACAATTAAAGACAAAGTCCAACAGATGTTAAAATTGCAAATATGAGTTTTCCCAACAGGACCTACATTGTCTTTTGTCCTTTTAAGCCAAAAAAGTTTACCAACCTGTTCCAGCCAAATAGACAGAGAAATCCAAGAGGGTTTAGATCTTTGTAATGAACATTAAAAGGGTTTACAGGTAAATATATCTGGGTAAATAATATAAGTGAAACAGTGTTAAACAGCAGTATTGCAAGAATCATTTACATTTTTCATTATTGGTTGATCAAAAGAATCTTCTAAAAAGATAAGTATTAAAGGAGCAAGTAGATTATGTAAGATTTAAGGCTGTGTAATAATATTTATATTAGTGAATAGGGTATACTTCAGCCACTTAAAGATTTTAATAGTCACCAGTGTGTTCTGATTAAGTGACCTCAGCTCCCCTTGGCAGATCGACAGTGATCATATGTGCTTGATGAAATCACTGGAGCATTTTATTAGCCAGGTTGGCAACTGTCAGAGTTTTGGGATAGATACCAACTTTAGCACATTCAGAATGAAAAATGCTTATTGGCAGCCATGGTGATATAATGAGAGGATGGCTTATATGGAGATATTACAGTCATAGCCCAGCGAGTGAAGGTGCACAAATGTCATATTGTGGTAATAATGCATATTACAAGCTTAATTGGAATGGCTAAATACCTTTAAACGTTGTTTCTAATGGATTACGTTACTTACAAACAAGTAATAGTCATTGAGGACTAAAAATGCTATCCAATTCCTCCTATTCCTAATCATAGCTGTTTTCACAATAAAAAAAGAAAAAAAAAAGAAGAATCTGGCATTTTGGAAAAATATAGAGGTCATTTTAATTTTATGAAACCCATGTGAATGGTGTGATACAGATATTCCAACTGTGTGTTTGCAGTTTTAAACCATGGACTATGTCATATATAGTTCATCTGCAATTTTTACTCTGTGAATAATCCAACATCATCAGCCACGTTGCCAGTACAGATAACTTTTACAGCCTCTGAACTTGGCCAAAGGAAACTAGAATGAACATTTTCGAGCAATTTGGCAGGAATTTGTGTTATGTTTCTAAAAGTGCAAGTAGACTAAATGTGAAAAAAATAACTTATGGTTTTGAGCGGGAAATGTTGCATAACATACTTTCAGAACTGTATAAACTCTTTAAAGTGTCATCATTCAGCACTGTGCTACTACTCATGCATGTAACTAAAGGATTTAAAGTACTGCTGTACATTTTACCAGAAGTGTTGAACCCATTTATGGTTTCTGTAATAATAAAGGGGGTTATTTACGAAAGGCAAATCCACTTTGTTCAACAAGTGCAAACTACAAGTGCAAAGTGCACTTGAAATTGCACTGAAAGTGCACTTGGAAGTGCAGTCGCTGTATAATCTGAGGGGTAGATCTAAAATGAGGGGAAGCTCTGCTGATTTTATTATCCAATCATGTGCAAGCTAAAATGCTGTTTTTTATTTTCCTTGCATGTCCCCCTCGGATCTACAGCAACTGTACTTCCAAGTGCACTTTCAGTGCAATTTCAAGTGCACTTTGCACTTGTAGTTTGCACTTGTAGTGCAAAGTGGATTTGCCTTTAATAAATAACCCCCATAGTTAGCTATTTATTGAATGCAATCCAAATAAGGAAATTAATGGATAAAAGTAATGAGGGTTGTGCTTATTTTCCACTTTGGAAAACAGTTTCACATCACTTTTCAAGAAACATACACATCTAATGATGCTGAAATATTAGGATACAATTACAATGTTTAATTTCCAACTGTTAAAAGAGCATGCTTTTCTGTATGGAGAAAAGGTTGGTCAATTAGAAATACATTTTTCACTCATGCCCACTCTTTCATACCCAAGTTATCAGAGGCAGTCTAAGGTATGTCTTTAAAATCATGAAGGATTGCATTCTACATATTATAGGTGAACTTTATGCCCCAAGTACACCTGGGTGTCAAATCTCTGTGCCTAGCACATGCTCCTGGCTACTAAGGAAAAAAAAATGATTAATTTGGCTGAACTGCTAAATGCAGTAACACTCTGCAAAAAATCTACTTTACATCATACTGCATAAACTTACAATAAACACATAGATTTTGAGGGAACCAACTCTTTAATGTTTATCCATCCAAATTACTTACCATTCCTTATAAATGTAATTTCTTGAAAGAGCTCCTCCTTCTTTTACACAGTTATTGGATATAATTATCCATAGACTGACTATTTTCCAGACCTAGTTTCTACTTTATTTTCTTTAATCAAGAATATATTTGCTCAATGGCAATCTATAATCTATTATTTAAGAAAGTATAATTCTCAGACAGCGGTAGTATTACACAGTTTAGTAAATCTGCTCAGAAATTTGTCCAAAGAAGTGCATATTACGGTGGTTATTTATTAAAGGATTCCGTTAAAAGCTCACCTAGCCTGTGATCACTACAAAATCTTCTTCATATAAAGAGTTATGTAATTTCTTTCACAGTTGTTTATATACTTTTTAATTATTGTGAACCCAAGTTTATCCCCCCCCCAAATATGCCTTTTTGGTAAATTGTTTTATATGTTACAAAACATTTAGGGCCCTTTATTGTGGATGGATTCTTAAAGCAAGCATTTTTATATGATTAAAAATTGTAAAAGTTATTTTTTATAAGTAGTAGTAGTCATAGTGGTAGGAGTGGTTATTATTTTTATGGGAACCTGGTAAATATAATAAAGGTAAAAATTTAAATGTGTATAGCATATCAACTTATTTCAGTCATGCAAATACAGTGTTTTATTAAAATCAATAAAGTACTTTTACGTAAGATTAGTGTGTTATAACCAAAAGTTCACTTTTTTTGAGATCTTCTACTTCTCTAAAAATATTCATATTATTTAACTTGTTTTTGCACAGTTTGTTACAGAGAAAAATAAAAACATGCAAGCGACATTTGAGCTTTACTTGTGTAGATCATGCAGCTTTGGGGTTCTAGCAGACTTTCCACCTGGCTTAATATTGTATTCTTAATATGTCAAACAAAGAGAATCAATTTCAACGGAGAGTAGTATGGGCTGGACAGTTTTTCTATGATCTCTCCTAGTTTTTGATCACCAGCAACATTTCAAAAATGTATTATTAGAACACTGATAGTGGCTTCACCAAAAATATTTTTTTTTTTATATTGGAATTTTTTAGTAAACACTTAATGGTAGAGTGGTTGAAGAGGTTGTTAATCTCATGCTACCATATTAGCCTAAATGCAGTGGTGGGCAAAGGAAGGTTTTCTCATGAGTGTAATCTGCTGCAGCCTCATGGTTTGTCATATCTGGCTGTGTTTTGATCTGATAACATGACTTGTGTAAACCTCAGACACTGATAAAAAACCTAGCAACAAATAGCTGCTTATGAGTAACCCAGATTTAATATGAGAGAGAACCTATGGCATAGATAACATGAATTTAGACTAACCTAAAAGTTATCTAAAGACTAAACATTTTAAAAAGTTTTGCATTAAGTACAGAAGGAATAAAACCCTTGTCCTTTTTTAAATGTCTGTGTGCCAGCTGTAGAGATTCTCACTCTAAGCACATTAGGCATAATAGGCAGCGTTGTTGTGAGAGAGACACGGAAAATTACGAATCAACTAACCCAAAAAAAGTTACGAAAGTAGGAGTTGTGTCCAGAATCAACGAAAAACAATGTACTCTACCGAAAATACGAATTATAAATGAACTAAAAATAAGGCTTACATTAATACGAATCATTCCGATTCAACGAAAAATGTCGCTTGCGAAAATACGAATTAGTCCGAACACGAAAAATCCCGTCTAGCAAAATTATGAACGATTACGAATCAACAGGACCGAAAATAAACGAACCGAAACGAAACAAATTTTTCCATTGTGCACAAGTTTACTTTATACTTATTGTTTGTATGATGTTACATAAAGAATAACTGTTTTTAGCTGGGGAAGGAAACAAGGAGAAGGCAATTATCCATTCAACAACACAATAATTCCAATGCTCTGCAAAGGTGACTGCCAACAATTGGTTAAATCACCCAGTAGCAAAGGAGTTCATATTACCCACGTTGTTCTAGTCTTCATGTACCTTTTCATGCACCTATGTCTTCCTGATGTCTCAGGGCTGAACTATACCTGAAATTGTGATGGCTAACTACACAAATTCAACATTTCCAATACAGTGTTGCCATTAGAGTTAGTTGTGGACAAAGGGTTAAATAAAATGCTCATAAGCGATTAAAATCTCATGTGTAGTTGAGCCCTCACCGTGGAGCCTTTTTTAATCCAGAAAGACACTCTCCAGCTCATAAAGATAATTGATGACTCATTATAATAAATAAGCTCTAGGGCATATTGGGTAGCTAATTTATGCTGCATAACCCTGTATAAACAGTCTGCTGCATTTTCACCCAAGAAATGCATGTTGTACCATCTTCTATAGCAGAAACAAACTTATACCTGTTATTTTAACAACAAATGCCTCATAAAAAGAATGCTGTACAGGCAATTAGCATTCATAATAAATATAAAAATAAACTCTATGCTAATTGTTTATAATTATCTGTGATGAATTTACCTTCAGACATTGCAGTCTAAATGTAACTAAATTAATAATGTATATTTGTATATTAATATGCAATTAGTTCATACTTAATCACTTATTTTATGAGTGTGTGTTTCATGTTAGTTTTCTTTTTATTTGTAGCATTTTTTTTGATGCATAAACTACTTTTGAGTAAGATATTGGTATCTATTAACCAATTAAGTGCATAGCAAACATATCATTTACTCAGAAAGACACTACTTTTAATATCACATTTATTTATAAATTAGGTGTACATACAGGTTATTACCCACAATATGCATAGCATTATTTATGTATTTCTTTTTATTTCAATAGAAAACATTTTTAAATATTAACACAGTTAAAATTACCCATTTCTACTGCGGATTGTATATGAAAAACATTGCTTTGCCTAGACACTTGTAATGTTGCTTCTCCTTTCTTTACAGAACCAGCAAAAGCATATCAATGCTGCTTGTGGCTGGGTAAATTTAGAGCAATTTCAGTGCTTCAGGTGTTTTTTTTAGCTATTCTGCCCCTAAAAAAACAAAACTTTATAACTCTTACAAGCAATTAATTTGCAACATTAGGTCATGAGAATCTAAGATGGGGTGTAAGGTAAAGTCTACAGTGTTCTATAATATTATATCAGTCTTTAGATCTAAGAACAAATCTGGACATAATAGCTTGTGATGCAATTGCACTAAATGTCGAAGTCTTTCCATATCGTAGCAGAAGGCCCATAAAAGAGTGACAGAGGAAGTAATTAAGGGATAGAAGTGCTGGGAAGCAGGTTTCTAAGGGTTACAGTGTCTGTAGAGAAAAGAGTGATAGAGAATGAAAGCAGTGATGTCTTCTGACGTCTCTGTGGGCATGATGTAAACAGAAACTAATGAAGGTTAAAAAAGCTGACTGAAAAATGTTCCTTTAATCAGTGAGGGTGTAATAAAAGAAAAAGATGGGCGTATATATATATATATATATATATATATATATATATATATATACTTAGAGCAACAACAGTTTGCCCAGCACTTTACACAATTGAAGTAAACAGTTCCCTTACAATTAAATACAAGAGGAATCCAATAATATATATATATATATATATATATATATATATATATTTTTTTATATATATGTATATATATATATATATATATATATATTTGATATATATGTGTTACTGTAGTTCAAATATATAAATGACTACTGTACTTCTTAAAACCATCAACCTATTTACAGGTCAGATGAAAAGAAACTCATAAATAAGAATAAAACCTTACGTATATTTAAAAACTTCCCCAATTTACTTCCTTTATTAATTATCTTGTCTATCTTAACTAATTTAATTTTCCAAGCATACAAACCACAAACAAATTTGTACACATTATTTAGCATTTTGGCTCACTAATGATCTCCTGCTAGAGGTTTTAACAAACATTTGTCAAGCTTTCACTGGTGACTTTTACCATGCTCGTTATGTAGTCTCAAGACATAGAGGATGATTGCTTAGATCGCTCATAAGAGCAGTTATTAGTATTCATGGAGACTGTACCACCTGCACAAGCCCGGTGCCGTGTCCAGTCATACTTCCTGCGAGACAGGGCGGTAGCAGGTGGGGTCAGCCCACCCGGGAAGAGGACAGCTGTTAGAGCCTACTCCAGCTTTTGTCAGCATTAATGACCTGCAACTGACACCTCATTGTAGACATTCTTGTTGAATTAAATCTGAATAATTACTACCTGTCAGCCTCTATTTACAGTAGCAGACTTCCCAAAAAGCCATTGCAGTAGCAAAAGTGACAAAGAAAAAGTGAAGTCTTACTCTCCTTTCTTCCTTTCTGCTATTTGATTTATTTAATGTAATGCTGAATTATATCTCAAGCTGGTGTGACAGAAAAGAAAACTGCCACCATATCAAGAGATGATGATGTATTTAGACTAAATCACAGAGGTGAAAAGAAATAAGTATTATGGGAAAAATATATGAATAATGACTTTTGATGCGTAAAGGGAGTGTATAGACTTCTCAGTCTTTTCATTTTTTTTTTAGATATTCATGTATGGGAGACCAACTTGAACTAAAAAATAAATAAATATCTTATTGTATTTAATTTGTTTTTATTTAAAAAAAATTAAAAATATATATTTTATATTTGTGTGTTTGCATATGGGCAACCATATTTACTTAGTACATTCTTTGACTCCACTTAATGCTTTCAGTATTATATTAATGCGATTGATCTAATAAATTAGTAGATACTTTTCACTTAGCAAAGTAAATGTAATATTTGCAAAGTGAATGTTCACTAAGCTTAGCAAATAAGATAAAGCTGTGTTCACTTCTGTGTACCAGCAGAATCCTGTGTTTTTTTTATTTTTTTTATGTTACCTCACACATGATAGCATCTTAAATATAATAAACGGGTAACAGTATTCAAATTGAACACAGGTTTGCCTTATTTACTATTAGTCACTTTCTTAAATGAACAGTCAGTTCCTTTGGGGAAAAAAAACACATCTTCTATACATGTCTACTCCTCGCAATAGAGGTCTATGGGGTTGATTTAATGAAGGGGTTGGTTTAATAAAAAGGGATAGAGAATGTTCATTTTGTGCAGTAAAAGTTCACTTAGCTTAGTAAATAAGGTTAAGTTGTGTTAATTTCATTCATCAAATTCAAGCAAAATTATTATTAATTTCATTATTCTTCTTTGCATGTAATTGGATAGTCCACGTGAATAGTTTTTACTACATTAAGTAAACATTTACTTTGTTAAGCAAATTTTCTCAGCTTTATTTTAGTAAATCATTTTATAACAGAAGCAGTTTTGCTGCATTCCTCCACCTGGGAGTAACTAATCAGCAGCCTACTACAAAGTGGTAGATACACCCACACCAGAAAATACAGAGTTAAACAAATAGAGGTGTTCAGTCTTATTGAAAAAAAAAATGCACTCCCTGGTATCTATCTTGGCAGTTGTTAAGCAGATAGGCAAAAAAATTGTAATAGCTAATCTTTCCTGGCTAAAATGGTAACTTAGAAAATGTAACATTTACGGTATTTCAAATACCAAATTATAAAGAAGCAAGCATTTGTGAAAAGTCACCAATAAATATTGTCAGGTTACTCAAAGTTGCTAAAATAGACTGTATCTAGTAGTATACATTACTTAAAGCTACATAGGGCAAAGCACATTGGTTTAGCTGTAGTTCCTACTATGCATTCATATAATGTATCTTTTATGTCAAAGATTTTCAACGCACCATAAAACCTGACAATCGGTGCTTTTCACCTAGCATAAATCTGCGTGTGGGCAAGTGTATTGCAGGATTTCTAGCTTTAGAAATAGCCTCCTGAGCATTTAATCAGTAACAAGTTGACATGAAAATACACACCATTGGTATTTCATTGAAATTCTCCAGATGCTTTAGTTAGCTGAACTAGCATTTATGTTAACCATGGTGTATATAAAAACATCTTAAACGTCTAATCTGTGAGAACTTATGTGCAAAATAGCATACAGCCCACAACCCCTATAACTTTTGCATAAATATGTTGCTTAACCACTTGCCGATCGCTGCACACCGATATACGTCGGCACAATGGCAGCAGTGGGCAAATGGGCGTATAGGTACGTCCCCTTTAAAAAGCCGCGCTCTCCGTGACTGTGCCGGCGGGCCCTGCAAATTCGATGTTCGCGGGCGGCCCGTGATCGTGTCATGGAGAGGCAGAATGGGCAAGGCAGTTCCCTGTTCTGCCTAGTGACAGGACAGAGATCTACTGCTCCCTGTCATCGGGAGCAGTGATCTCTGTCATGTCAGTTGTAGCCTATCCCCCCACAGTTAGAATCACTCCCTAGGACACACTTAACCACTTGATTGCCCCCTAGTGCTTAACCCCTTCCCTGCCAGTGTCATTTACACAGTAATCAGTGCAGTTTTATAGCACTGATCACTGTATCAATGACAATGGTCGCAAAATAGTGTCAAAAGTGTCTGATGTGTCCGCCGCAATATCGCTGCAGTCATGATAAAAATTGCAGATTGCCGCCATTACTAGTAAAAACAAAATTACTAATAAAAATGCCATAAATCTATCCCCTATTTTGTAGACGCTATAACTGTTGCGCAAACCAATTAATATACACCTATTGCGATTTTTTTTACCAATAATATATAGAAGAATACATATCAGCCTAAACTGAGGAAAAATTTTGTTTTTTTATATATTTTTGGGGGATATTTATTATAGCAAAAAGTCAAAAATATTGCTTTTTTTTTTCAAAAGTGTCGCTCTTCTTTTGTTTATAGCACAAAAAATAAAAACCACAGAGGTGATCAAATACCACCAAAGGAAAGCTCTATTTGTGGTAAAAAAAAGGACGTCAATTTTGTTTTGGTACAGCATCGCACAACTGCGCAATTGTCAGTTAAAGCAATGCAGTGCCGTATCGCAAAAAGTGCTCTGGTAAGGAAGGGGGTAAATTCCTCCGGGGCTGAAGCGGTTAAAGCTAAACTCTGGGAAGGTATAAAAGACAAAAATAATGCAGCTCTGTAATCTGCAGTACTTTTATTTTTTGCAGTAAAACACTGTATAGTATTAAACATAACATTTATTGTCAATGCAGAGGTCACAAAAATGCTTCAAATATCCACAACCCCACATTTTATAGAATGAGGAAGGTTATAATTAGAGTGCCATATTTCAGAGACAATAGCCACACATACATGGCACACTAGCTGGAGAGTATGTAAACAGCTTGATTAGTTTGCAATGTTGGAGGGAGAGATAAGACAGTTTACATCATGAAAGAAAAAGTAGAGTGCATTTGTTGAGACAAACAGCAAGAAATATTGTATAGACCCACTGCACATTATACAAGCAGTTTTAGTAGGCCACAAGTGTAGAGGGAGAAACAAAGCAGGTTTTATTTTCAGATAACATTTAGAAGGTAATATTTCAGAAAAAAAAAACAGAAATATTGTACAGACTCTATGCACATCATGGCAACCTTTTTACTGGGATGAAAAATCTGAGACAGAAACCAGTCAGGTTATAGCATGAAATTAAAAATAGACAACAGCAAAAAATACTCTACAGGCACCATACGTAGGCTGCATTTTTCTTGTTCAATATATTTATTAAGCAAAAGGGTATATAATACTGTACATAGAGAAAGGATTGCATTGACATTTTAAAAAGAGGATCACCTTATACGACACAAACAAAATTTAAAGGGAGATTCACAACAGTAAATATAGTGACTCTGTGGAAATTAAATCACACTCAGAATCCCCCTACACATGTAATAATAATAATAATAACTTTATATTGAAAATTCACTGTTAATAGTAGGAACCCTAAGGTCATTACCCTATGACAAATAAAAAAAGGAAGAAAAACCTACGAGAAAGAAAATAAAATAAACAAAGTAAGGTAGGAAAAGAGACTTAAAGATCTACATGAAGAGCTGGATTTGTGTGTATTGAACCCACATACCTCAAATCTTTTCAAATTGCTTTACAGTGTGATTGATTTTAATTGCAATCTTCCCATGAATGATAATACATAAATTTATTAGCATAGTCTGTATTAAAGAAATTGAGGATTTTTTCCATGGTCCTGCTATCAAGATTTTAGCTGCAAGGCAAATGAAAAATATCAGCTGCTGTTTATTGCGAGGGGCATTAGCAGTTGGTTCATTAAGTAAAGCTACAGTATTTAATTTAGGAGGACATTCAAAATTCCTCATAAGGAAAACCAAAGATGGTTGTGCCACTGCTCCAGGTCTAAGTCCAGGTCTAAATGGAAAGATCCCTGTCCCACTCTGCCATGTAAGGCAGTTTATGCAAGAAACTGAGTAGATCATAGATATACCTTTCCTTTGGCTCATGTCTTTACATATGAAACAGACCATGCAACATTTCATAGCAGAATGGGACTTGACCAGTAGTATTAAGGGCATAGTAAGAAACAAAAGAGCCCTCAAAGCCCTTTAACAAAAGAAAACATCCCGCAGGATCCCAAACTTTAGTGATCAGTAAGAAGGAGATCTTCTTAGCAAATTGCCACTCCCTTAGTCTTGGTCTGGGCATTACCTGAACAAAATGCCAAATAGTGCTTATGAATAAACAAGGGTTTGTAAGAGGCCAAGAAATTAGTTTCCTGAATTAAGAGCACATCATCCCTTTGAGAACTATAGTATTGGAAGGCTTCGTTCATTTAATTGGGGAGCTACTGTAAAGCCTTGAGTGTTGTGTGAAACTATTTGACCAGGCACAGTTTTATACTCAGCCATAATCACAGGCCAAGAGGAGAAAAGGAGATCTTCAAGGTTTGAGGAGTAGAGAGAAAAGTAAGGAGGACAACAAACAAGAGAATGTGATAATCCCATAAGAAATAAAAAAGTGGCCTAGGGTTGACAAAACATAAAGCCTGACCAACAACACAAGGATATACTGTACACCAATCATGATTGAGGTGTATGGTGTGAGCTGAGGCCCAGTAAAATCCAAGCATCGGCAAGGCGCAACATCCAAAACCAACCTTTACCAGTCAAGCAGAACTACATAGTATGACACGTGCAGGAGGAACACATAACAAATAAAGTCTTTCTGCTAAGATAAACAGCAAAGAATAACCTTCTGTAAGCTCAATATACAACCCGTATCATAGGTGTAACGACACCCCAAGTATGAGAGGGGGTTAAAGCCGTTTATGATATGCCATTCCCGAACACCAAGGCAGCTACTGACACTCCACAGTCAGGCGAACAAGACCCATAATGATAATTCCCCCCTAATAACGAGACACAGCTCTGTTTTTAGGTTTCCAGCAGGTCTGACAATCTTTATTGAGAAAACAGGCTCTTATATACACCAAAAGTATACTGCATTAACCTAATGAACAATGACCCAACTCCACCCACAACATCACACAATGGTGTAATCGGAGCGGAGATCGGAGCGGAGATCTGTGTCATGTCACACACAGCCCATCACCCCTACAGTAATAATCACTCACCAGGTCACACTTAACCCCTACAGCGCCACCTAGTGGTTAACCCCTTCGCTGACAGTGTAATTTTTACAGTAATCAGTGCATTTTTATAGCACTGATCGCTGTAAAAATGACAATGGTCCCAAAAATGTGTCAAAAGTGTCCAATATGTCCGCCATAATGTCACAGTCACGATAAAAATCGTTGATCACCGCCATTACTAGTAAAAAAAAAATATTAATAAAAATGCCATAAAACTATCCCCAATTTTGTAGACGCTATAACTTTTGCGCAAACCAATCAATAAACGCTTATTGCGTTTTTTTGGGGGGATATTTATTATAGCACAAAGTAAAAAATATAAAAAAAAATCTAAATTGTCTCTCTATTTTTGTTTATAGCGCAAAAAATAAAATACGCAGAGGTGATCAAATACCACCAAAAGAAAGCTCTATTTGTGGGAAAAAAGGACGTCAATTTTGTTTGGGAGCCACATCGCAATTGTCAGTTAAAACGACGCAGTGGCGAATCGCAAAAAGTGGCCTGGTCTTCGACCAGCGAAATGGTCCGGGGCTGAAGTGGTTAAGGTTCAGTGGATGATGAGCTTTTGACTTCTGCCACAGTGGTGAGAGAGGGCAGGATGTGGGGAACGACCCGGTGGATGCTCAGATGGAGTGGATCCCAGGCCAGATTCTTGTAAGATAATGAGATTTAATGGAAAAGCTCATCTGTAGTTAATCTCCCTGTTTGAAAGTGCCAGAAGTAATTGTTTGAGTGCCCTTTGCTTTTGGATAGAGAATGGTGAAATATCCCTGAAGATACTATTTGTAACGAAACTTGTAGGGAGGAGTCTAAGTTTGTGATGTCATCATGCTCTGTGATCCTGGAAGCAGCCCACTCCTCTATTGGGATCAGTCGTAATTCACATATGTGCTGTTTTTACTACTGCTTCCCTTGTTTTTTATTTTAAGTATGGTACACCGTTGAACCAGAGTGGAGATTGTGAGCTGCTCTGTGGTGGAAGTCTGGCCATATAACAAGCTTGTTTTGACCACTCTGTAATAAGGGGTCAAAGTGTTCTGATAAGCAGAAGCCATTTAGTGTTTGGCGGAGGTACACATTGGTGTATGAATTTATGGACACTTGCTGTAGATTTTATATTTGGCACTTTATTGGACTTTTTTCACATTCACAATTTTTCTTTGTTATTTATAAATTGTACTATATTGTGTATGCGCAGCACATTTGTATATTAATGGTGGAATATCAACAAAAACATCATGCCCCTGGGTCGGCCATCTGCAGGGCAGAATGCAAAGCTCAATGGGCCCTATCTAGCTCCAGTCAATGGTCTAGCCAGTCTGTAAAAAGCACTGTACACATCTTTAACTGACTCAGGGAGGCCCTGTATTCTAAAATTATACTCTCTGGACCAGTGGGTCAGCTTATACTCGAGTATATACGGTAGTTCTGTTCAGCTCAGTTGATTTTTTTTTAAAAAGGAGCTGTGTGCATTCCTAAATGCACAGAATATAACAGTTAATATATTAATATTTATAGGTAATACATTCAGATATTGTTGATCCAATGAATATCCATTTGCCTTTAGGAGATCAGGAAGGATTTTTTCCACTGCCTGCTCGTGCAAATTGGACCATGCTTTATTTGCCTTTCTCTGGTGCAACTGTAGGCATAGGATTTTCTTTTAACTAAATTGATTTGTGTCTTTTTTTTCAACCTGAGTAACTATGTAACCAATAACTAAAATTATAAGTTTTTGTCTTAAACTTCATACAATTTTCCCAGCAGTACAACAGTGTGATAGTACAGTTTGTGAGCTTCTTTTTTGCAGTACCACACCACATTGTTTCAAAACCACAACTCTACATTTCCCAACTCTCACCCCCCCACCCTCCGCCCTGATGCAGCAAAGAAGCCCCAAACCACGATGCCCCCACCACCATACTTCACAGTTGGGATGAGGTTTTGATGTTGGTGTGCTGTCCCTCTTTTTCTCCACACATAGTGTTGTGTGTTTCTTCCAAACAACTCAACTTTGGTTTCATCTGTCCACAGAATATTTTGCCAGTACTGCTGTGGAGCATCTTTTTTTGGACCTCAGAGGCTTCCTCTGTGGTATCCTCCCATGAAATCCATTCTTGTTTAGTGTTTTACGTATCGTAGATTCGTTAACAGGGATGTTAGCATATGCCAGAGACTTTTGTAAGTCTTCATCTGACACTCTAGGATTCTTCTTCACCTCATTGAGCAGTCTGCGCTGTGCTCTTGCAGTCATCTTTATAGGATGCCCACTCCTAGGGAGAGTATCAGCAGTGCTGAACTTTCTCCATCTATAGACAATTTGTCTTACCGTGGACTGATGAACAGCAAGGCTTTTAGAGATACTTTTATAACCCTTTCCAGCTTTATGCAAGTCAACAATTCTTAATCGTAGGTCTTCTGAGAGCTCTTTTGTTCGAGGCATCATTCACATCAGGCAATGCTTTCTGTGAAAAGCAAACCCAGGACTGGTGTGTGTTTTACATAGGGCAGGGCAGCTGTAACCAACACCTCCAATCTCATCTCTATGGCTGGACTCCAGTTGGCTGACACTTCACTCCAATTAGCTCTTGGAGATCTCATTAGTCTAGGGGTTCACATACTTTTTCCACCTGCACTGTGAATGTTTGCATGGTGTGTTCAATAAAAACATGGTAACATTTAATTATTTGTGTGTTATTAGTTTAAGCAGACTGTGATTGTCTATTGTTGTGACTTAGATGAAGATCAGATCACATTTTATGTCCAATTTGTGCAGAAATCCATATCATTCCAAAAGGGTTCACATACTTTTTTTTTTGCAAATGTATATAGAATTTATATAATGCCATTCATTTGTGCAGTGCTTTACAAATAAAGGGGGTTGTTACAAATAAAATATGTTGCTGGTATTTAGATTTTTTTACACTAGGCTAGCAGAAGCCAGTGGAGGGATTAGCAGAGAGGGGTAGTGGCCACTGAAGGCTTAGTAAGAAGAATGAGTCTAGCAGCAGTAGATAATAGACTGAAGCTGGGATAGTCTGTTTAAGAGTAGACCAATGAGAAGGGAGTTGCAATAGTAGAGGTGAGAGGTACCAAGGGAATTAATTAGTAGTTTTATGTTCTCTGTTAAGAAATTATACATTATGGAAATTGTATGAAGGTTAAGGTGCCAATAATTGTTCAGTGATTGGATGTGGGATCTAAAAGAGAGGTCAGCGTCACGGGCCATGCTGTGGCATGAGTTGTCACCAGCTGTGCCCATCTGTCACCAGCTGTGTCCACCGGACACAGCCAATAACTGATCAATGTAATGGCCTGCTGCTGTTACCATGTGATCGCTGTAACAGCAGATCACATGACAGTTATAAAAGTGAATGTCTTTGATTAATGCCATTCATTGTGTACAATTATGTTGCTAGCTGGGATTGGTCACAGTGTTCACATGGTACAGATAGGGCCAATTCCAGGGGCCATACACACTGAATGAATCAATTCACTGGTATAAGCAATCATAATGTGTAAAAAAAATCCTGATCCCTTCCCCTGTATTGCCTGGTCACAGTGTGTTAAAAAAAAAACATTAAAAAATGTAATAATAAAAATATATATATATATATATATATATATATATATATATATATATATTACATACTGTCACCAATAAGTGTCCCTTATAATTTCCACACCAGTTATACTGTATGATGACACTGTACTGCACTGTTGACAGTATGAAAAATATTTCCCTTAATTTTCAAAAAAATTGCTGCTCCAATTCCATCTGGTGGAGTTGGTCCCGTTCAGCCAATTTATGGTCCATTCTACACCTTAGTTTTATGTACCCAACTATTTTTTGCACTTATGACCACAGTCACATTGTCCAGCAATCATGGGCATGAATGTTACATTTCCTTCATGTCCCACCGAGCCTGTGCAAAGCCCAGACAAAATGCTGCCCACTGTTTTGCAGCCGGTATGCCTATGGGGCAGGAGCCACACTACTCCAGAAAATCTGGCAACTCTTCAGGGGCAGGCCAAGAGGTGACTGACCCCATGCTAGCTTGTGCCAGGTCAGGTCATGTGTAATGACTGTACCAAGTTACTGTCAGTCCTTGATTCGGGAATTTCAAACATGTACCTTGCCTGGCACATGTGCTAAACCTAGTGGTGCAGCCCTTCCTAGTTAGGTACCTGACTTCTAGAATGTCCCTTAGCAGGCCAGAAGAACACTTAATGTAGTCATTCCCAGAAAGTATTTTTTTGGCCAAAATGCAACAGCAACACAAGCTGCCTACCAACTGTCTGATATGCAATACACTCACATTCCAGAGCCTGACTTTAGTCATGCTGCAGCAGGTCATCAATGAGTATCTGTGGGACAAAGACAGGCCTTAGCAGCTTGGGTTTTGTTCACTGGATCATTGCCTCCTGATTCAGGATGTGCGCAAAATTTTGTAACCAGTCAAAGAGGTGATCAGAACCATGGGTTTATTAGCAATGTGATCCCCCTGGTGCTCCTCCTGGTGCAAATACTGTTGTGGAGTATTAAACCAGGAACTGGAGGTCCACTAGCAGGAGAAAGATGATGACTTGCTGTTTCAGGGCTAGCAGAGTGCTTTGCCTACTTCCTCTATCCGTGTTAGGCAAAGGCAGCACAAGAGAGAGTAGGAGGATGGGGACTTGGAGGGGGAGATGAGTTGGGTTGATAGTGCTATAGAGGTGGAGGAAGGTTGGGATGCTGGTAGTTAGAGATGGGCCAAACACCCCCCGATTTGGTTCACACCTGAACTCTCGAACAGTGCAAAAGCTTCCCGACCCACTCTTAACAACCAGCTATTCACTGTGCCCTGATTGGGCAAAGCTTTGGGGCAATCAGGGCTTAGAATCCACTGTGCAGTGCATTGTGGGGCAATCGGTGGGCAAACATCCCGCCAAGCGCTCCACAAATTTTGTTATTAGCGATGTTTGGCCCAAACCTTTGCTCGGCCTGAAACATTTGCCCAATACCACTGGTGGTCAAAAGGAAGAGTAGAAGTGTTGGGTGTTGGTGGTAAAAAGGAAGGTTGTGTTGCTGACAGTGAGGAGCAAATTTGGGGTGATTTTAAGATGAATGTTTAACCCCTCCTCAATACAAGGGAATGTTTATGTGAATATTTATGCCACAATCCATGAGGGAACACAAAGTGCCCCACTCGAAGCTAGTGTGGCTGAATTCCTTGCCCTGTAGGGATAGGTGAAGGCCTGAAAGGGAACACCTAATGGGATAGGACTGACTGCCCTCCTACAAATTGGCTTTGGTTTCATGCTTGTTGGTAAAACAGGCAAAGGTGCTTTATGTGTGTGACATGTCACTGCACACCTCTTCACAACAGAGGTGAGTCCCAAAGCACTCCCTATTTGACCCCTGTTTTCCATAGATACCATTACATGTATTAAAATCTGGTAGCTTTATTCCACCTCACTAGTGGCATAGGTGAACAGGAAGCAAGTAACTGTGGGGGGGGGGGGTATTGCTAAAACAATGGAAAAGGTGGACACTGGCGTTTCAAAGGTGTTAGAAGTATTAGTTCTGGAACCCAATGAAAGATAGCAGTAAATAATAATTAACATATACAACACAATTTCTTGTTTTTATTAAAATAAAAAAAAGTGTGTAATCTATATTTAATTAAAAGAAAGAAAATCCCAGAAATACAGCTGATGCACAGTATGGTAGCAGGTTTAATAGGATGCAATTTCAACTTGAAAGATAATACATTTTTTGTTAAGAAATTTTCATAGAGTGTATTATTTCACAAACAATGGTCCAAAATATTGTGCAGTCGATGTACAAGGACATAAGCATATTCATTGACAGGCAATGTAAGAGGGAGAGATAAGGCATGTTTTTTTTATCACAAAATAAAAATGACAGTGTGTTACTTAGGAGAAAGAGGCAGAAATATTGTACAGACTCAATGGATGGTATGGGGTGATTTATTAAAACTGGAGAGTATAAAATCGGGTGCAGCTGTGCATGTTAGCCAATCAGCTTCTAACTGGAACTGTATAGGATGCTCTCTTCCTGCACATACTTTGTTTTCTACTCATATATGCTTTAGAACTGTCCAACAAACAGTGAGTGTGTGTGACTCAAGGTCAGTTTAGCAGTTTTCTGAAATTGCCAGCAAAAATTTATTTTCCCAGCACATACTTAGTTTTCTATCTTTATATGTTTTAAGACTGTCCAGCACACATTGGCATTGATTTACTAAGGTAAATAGACTGTGCACTTTGCACGTGCAGTTGCGCTCATTTTCCCCAAAGCTTCACTTTGTAAATAATACCCAATCATGTGCAGGAAATATGAAAGAAAATAAAAACAGCATTTTTGATTGTACATGATTGGAAGATGGAAATCAACAGAGGAAAGATAATCTCTTGCATCTTGTTGGTGACCAAATTTACCATCATGAAACACAGGAAAGGGGAGCTGGCACCCAATCTCCCTGAGGTCATAGGCAGTATCCAGTCCCACTATTCCTTTGAAAAACTAATAGCTATTAGAACTGACTCATTGATGACACTTGAGACAGCTTGGCAACAATGGATAGTCTGATATCGTACATTTCTTACTAATGTTTTGAGAATTTTGTACTGAAGTATGCTGTGTAGAAAATTTTACCACTCATTGTATTTCAATGGCAAATGTTGCTGTATGTGACTGTCTATGTGGATAACCTATTGCCCTGCAAGGCAAACTTTGTGTTTACTTCTTTTCACTTTGTTCTTTTTGCAATTGTACGCTAGCTTCTCTTATACCCTAAAACCCTAATAGAATATATTGCAAATAAATTAGCAGAACTTCCCCATATTCACTAAGCTTTGGGGGAAATGAGTACAACTGCACTTCCAAAGTGCCCAGTCAATTTGCCTTTAGTAAATCAACCCCACGGAGTGTGTCTGTGAACTAATATAAATATGGTCATTTTCAATAATCGCCAGCATCAATTAGCAATACCTCTGCAGATTTTATTTTCTATCCCTGTATTTTGTAGGGCTGTCCAACACACAGTTTTTAAGAATCAGCAGCAGCAACATCTAGCTCACCCTGCAAACACACCTTGATCTGTAGTTAGATAAAACACAAAAACCTCCTGCACATACGTGTGGTGGTCCTATGCCAGAAACTGCTGCACATCAGATTTAGTGCTGAACAAACGCACAACACCTTGCTGCCCACTCTAGACTGGTGATGTCCCAAAGACAACTGGAAAAACACAAACAAGAGAGGGCACATAGACCTAATGCATTATCTCTAAAACCGTTTATTCAAAAGAATGTAAATGTATCTATTCACAAATAACATGATTGACACAGCACATGAAGGTTATACAATCAGTTTGTCAACTCCATGTGCTCCCAGCCTTGGGATGACATTACTTAAGCCAATGGCTGACTTAACGAATGGCCGGCTTCTGTCGGACAGAACGACCTACACACGGGCAGAATGTCAGGAGACATTTGCTGGTTGGAAAAAAAAAACAGCCGACATTCTGCCTGTGTGTAGGTCATTCTGTCCGACAGAAGCCGGCCATTCATTTTTTTTTTCGTTCAACCCACTTGGGTTAAAAAACTGTTAATGTGTACCTGGCTTTAGGATGCAAATGGTTATGCATTTAAAGGGCCATGCTCTCTTCCTCAGAGCCTCTTACATAGTGAAGGAGGGGAGATTGTAGACCTACAGTTTTCCATTCTGATGTCTTATATCCATATTAGCTGATTTTACATTACCTGGGCTGATTGTTGGCATGATTTTTAAGATACTAAAATAGTAGATTTTCCTGAAATATACTTCCCTTTTCTGGTGTCCTAGATTGCTATGTTTTAGGAAGAAACTTTTTGTTTTATTGAAATAACAAAAAGTCAGTTTTGCAGATCCCAGATCAGAAAACAACATTTAACAGACAGGACTTCTGATGGAGCAAACTTTACCAAGTTTTTTTCTTTTCAACTCCTAAGCATGTTGTAGTTGAGTATCCGGAACCATGAAAAAAGTTGTCCTCCCATGATGCAATAACAACCACCTACATTTTGGGGTTGATTTACTAAAACTGGAGAGTGCAAAATCTGGTGCAGCTCTGCAGAGAAACCAATCAGATTCCAGATATTTTGTCAAATCTTAAATGAACAAGCTGAAAATAGAAGCAGATTGGCTACTATACACAGCTAAACCAGATTTTGCACTCTCCATTTTTAGTAAATCAACCCCTTTGCGCTTTGCTGTCAGTCAAACGCAGTGTAGGGTTTTGCAAAGGTAGTGTATCCGATCTTGGATTCCTTTTTAGCTGTTCTCCTATGGCATTGAAATCAGATAAAAATTACAATAGTTTTTATTAACAGCTGCTTAATTTGGAACAATATTTTTATTATTATTTTTTACCACAGTGTTAAAGGGCACAGCATACATTGCATTGTTTCTGCTGACCAGCTAGCTATAAATACAAGCACATTACTTTAAAATCTTCGTAGTTAAAAAAGACTTTGCCCAGGTGGTTAAAAAAATGATATATACTTTAGACTACAAACTTAGAGTTGGTAAAGTGACCTTGTTACATTATGGAGAGAATCATGCAGAGACAGATAGTGCCTCCTGAGATCAAGTGGAGTGATGCGTATCAAGTGAAGACACTAAAGATTTATTGTGTGTGGCAAAAGAAACACAGATCTTTCCTTGTGCAGTAAGTGCTTTTGACATCGTACACAGTTAAGGTTGATTGGATATTGTGAATTAGAAAGTGTTTAGCTATAAGAGAAAAAGCCATCCATCCTTCATATTGCAGCTTAAAAAGACAGGGTGAAAATAACTGAAAAGGATTTGAATGTATATACTGTGTAATACTATACTATACTGTGCTATATAGTACTATTCTAGATGGATATACTACAACTATAGTAAACTAGTCCTATAACTACTATACAGATTATAGCATACTATACTATACTATATAACACTGTATTATACTAGTATCAAAAAGGACACATAATGATGCAGTATGTCAATGGCATTAACAAAGCAATGTTTGTATTTCTGAGACCCTCTGTAATGTTACTTTTTTTTTTTTAGAATTTAAATCTTGCTGTTATTTTTCAACTTTCTGTAACAGACCAAGCCAAAAAATTAAGCTCGGGAGTGGGACAAGCCATTTATCATTTACAGGGTGCTTACTAGGGATGATTTTGGACCGTACACTGGTTGTTCAAACTATTGTCCAAATGGCTAATGTTTAGAACATAGACAAATGTGACAGGTTCCAGGTTCCAGTTGTCAATGGTTGCTAAGGAAGCAGTGGATGCTTACAGATTGCAGCTGTTGCATCCTTACCAACCACTAACGTCACCCGACCCTTTCTTTTATATGGTTGGAAATACCCCACCATGTAGGTGAATAATGGAGCAGGTTACATCATTGCCTAAATATGCCCACAAGGGCATATTTGGGAAATTATGTCACCACTATCCCCATCCCCTCCTTATATAGCTAATGAAAGCCCAGGGGGCTATTGTTACTGTCGGGGATTGGGGATGGGATGTACCTCATGCTCATTTGCATAGCATAGTATTTGGGGGACCCCTTATTACTAAAGGGGGTTTCCAGGTTCCAATATGCCATGCCGCAGGAAAAAGGAAACCCTATGAATGTATTTTTCATTGTTGCGGAAGGATGTGGTACAGCAAATCAGCAAAAATTATATTTACAAAGAAAAAAATTACAATTTAAATTGCTGGCAAACAAAACTGCATTCATGACAGCTTGCTTACTGTTATTATGCCACACTGTAAAAACTGCATACACCTGTGGAACGGCACCAAAATACAGTACCTAAAAATCTCCATAGGCAACACTTTTACAGGTTACCAGTTTAGAGTTACATAGGCGGTCGGGCGCTAGAGTTTTTTCTCCCACTCTCGCTCCATAGCCGCTAGGATTACTTTGCATGGAAAGAAATCACCTGCTAAAAAAATTTAATCTCAGTCTTCACTGCAGCTTCAGCGATGACCGAGATATCATCCTTCCTATCTAGCGACGTACCAGTACATCGCTGGATGGTAAGCTGTTAATATACAATTTAGTAATTATTATTATTTGGTAAAAAATAATAATAAACTATAGGGTTAATTTACTAAAGGAGTATGGACCATTTTCATAGCAAAGTGAATGTTTACATAGCTTAGTAAAAAAGATGAAGCTGTGTTTACACATACATGTGTTAATCAAAGTCATGTCAAAAAAAGGGCTTTGTTTAGCAATAAGCTATGTGATTACGATGTCAGTGCAGGGTCTTTATTAATAAATAAGGAAATGAATCACTAATTAAAACCCTCAACATTCTAAAAAACACCCTAATTTTTCATTCCTCATTGACGAACTGCATTTTTTTGAATTGGGAACTTGGGAACCAATATGTCCCATTTGCTAAAGAAACTTCAGGTCAGCAGAAACTCTCAGTTTAGCTAATCACTACTGCTCATGAAAATATTACTTTAAATGCAAAATAGATGATAGTATTAGTTATATAAAAAGTTGTACAGTATACCTTTCTTGGGTGAAAGCTGATAGGAGGACATTATTTGTTTTCTCTTTTTAATTTTACTAAAACTTTGGTTCCAAGACCTTGATTTTTTAAATAGTTAATAGTGAATGCTGTTTTGCAAATTATTAGTTTTATAAAGCTCCAGGACTAATGTAGGGCACCATCAATATTTCATATAGTAATGAACTTTTTCATAGTGTATTAGTTTTTTTTTCTTTAGAAAATTAAATAATTAAGCACAATTTCCACCCACTTGGTTTGTGAATGTGACTTTTTTCCTTGTTGGATGGTAGAAATCAATGGTTTATCATGCATAAAGAACTATAGAATTTTAAAGTAATTTAAAATTCTCTGTAGACATAAAATGAAATGTTGGCAGCACTTCAAGTAAAACACACCAATGAAATGAATGACAAAAAAAAAAACTTTTAATAACTGCTTTTCTTAGCTTCTGATTGTGACCAATAGAAGAAGTAGCGCTATTACCAACCTTCTAGAGAATAGATAGAAGGCAAAGAAAAAAAATAACTATGAGCATAAATGTTTAATAGTTAGTTCAACATTGACTCAAGTTAAGGGTTTATATCTTGTTACATATGAACTTGCATTATCTTTGTCTACAAATTTGTTTAATTTGCTAACCATAATTTCAAAGGCATTTTACCTTGAAACAACTCACTTGTTTGAAAAATTTAAAAGAAAGCCTACTCTTAAAATGTTTTTCTAGGGGAGTGTATTAAAACAGCACACAGCAACACAATGCAAGACAATTGCAGAGGTTAAAGTGATTGTAAAGGCATATTTATTTATATATAAAATAGCAAACATGTTATATCTTACCTGTTCTGTGCAATGCTTTTGTACAGTGCAGCTCCGATCCTCCTCTTTTCGCGCTCCTGCCAAGTGCCCCCACAGCAAGCAGCTTGCTTGGGGGGCACCAGCATCTGCTCTGTGTGTCCTTGAGCCATTACAACCACTTGAAAGCATTAGTAAAGGTTATTTGTTTAAATTAAAATAATAAACATGTGCTATTGCACAGAGCAGCCCTGACCCTCCTCTTCTGGGGTCCCTTGTCAGCGATCTTGGCTCCTCCTGTTCTATTTGTGACCCCATAGCAGGTCGTTTTCTATAAGGGGCACAAAGTGCATGCTCACTCCCTAGCTGCGTGTGCCTATGGAGCCTCTCACACACAGCGTGGCTTAGCCCTGCCCCTGCTTCCTCCTTACTGCATGTGATTGACACATGCCTGCTGCTGTCTGAGTGCTTGTATGAAGAGGAAGAGAGGCCCAACACTGGATCTTCTGCCCCCTCTCTTTACCTTCACACAGGTAAGGGGGAGGACAGAAAGCCATAAAACATTCTTACCTTAATGCAGGGAATACATTTTATTGTTCTGTAAGATCATGCTATGGTTCATACATTTTAACTTCTGGTTCTCAAGCAGCACTCTGCCAGTATAATGAATGCCCTTGGCATTGTCTTATGTGTGCATGTGTTTTAAGTGGTAAAATAACACCAGAAGCACAATGTTAAGCCTTGTACACAATACTAGTTTTTGAATTGAATAAAAAAAATGAGAGCTCAGGTCTGAGCCGCTGTACTAACAAGCCGATGTTAGTACAGTGA
Source organism: Rana muscosa (assembly GCA_029206835.1). NCBI lineage: Eukaryota > Metazoa > Chordata > Amphibia > Anura > Ranidae > Rana > Rana muscosa. The sequence goes on along the minus strand of CM055116.1, from coordinate 510,492,809 downwards.
CCTCCCATGCTGTGCTATTGTGTTCTGACAGGGAGCCCCCCTGCCAGAACACTCCAGTTAACACTCTCAGCCATTGGCTGAGAACACTGACCGGAAGCTGGTTGGAAGACCTTTTTGATCATGGCCATTTTGCCGTACACATTGGCCGAATGTTAGCTGGTCTCTATTGAGCCGCCCAATGCCGGCCGGCAATCGGCCCATGTGTACTAGGCTTTAATCTGATACAGATGTATGCAAAACTCCTCAGCTCTCCCCTCCAGTCTCCTGGAATATCACTAATTTACTAATAGACATATTGGTATGAATGTCAGATCAATTCCTAAAAATCAGTCTTCCTAAAACTTAGTTCTCCCCACATGCCCCCTCCCACAACTTTTCCATCAAGATCAATAGCACAGACATTAATCCTTCTCTTCATGCCAAGGTGCTAGGTGTAAACCTGAACTTTGAACTCTCCTTTTAGCCTTTCTCCATTCAGCCCCAGTAACTGGCCAAATTTTGGTACCTTAACTTCTATAACATTTTCTAAATTTGCCCCTTTCTATCCAACTATGCCATAAAACTACCAATCCACTCACTCACCTTCTATCCCCCCTTCAGTCTATCATGAAAGCTGCTACCAGACTCATCCGCCTTACAAACTGCTCAGAGTCTGCCACCCTGATCACTCAAAAAAAATGAAAATATAAATGAGTTACAAAGCCATCCACAACTTTGCCTCCACCTACCCAACAAAAAAAAAAACAGTTATGCGCAAGATCTAAGGCTCATATATATCCCAATTTACAACACTTTATGTCATAAAATACATAGTCTCTAGGGGTCCATGTAGAAAAGGTTAATATATGGGGAAAGCAAAGGGACAGTGTCCAGGGGCTCGTAGGGCTGCCGTCCTAGAAGAACAGAAACCAGGTTCCTCTAAGAGTAGTTGTTTCAGCAAACACTTTAATAGGCATACAGTTTATGCACTCACATTTAGAAGTAGTATTAAGAGCATATTGTTCCCAAAAAAAGTCAAGGTGGCCGCTCCTGCAGACTGCTCCCTTCTTTCGTATTGCTCCGGTGCTGTCTAGGGTTGGTATCACTCCATATAGTTTGATGCCTGCTGCTATGGAGGAACTTGGCGATCAGAACGAGGCTTGGAACTCAGGGCAGGGATGGCAGCAGCGCTCTTTTTTCAACAGACTTTGTGGAAGGGACAGCAAAGGCTCATTATAAAGGAAGGGAATGGACTCGGGAGGGGAGGAGAAAGATTATAAGAGGGCAGGCTATACTAATTACAACTAAATTCAGAACGGGCCAAAACATGCAGTGGAAGACAATGAATAAAACACACATGCAGATGCATAAATAAACCATAGTAAGACGCTAATGTGGAGTATTTTGAACACTATTTTCCAAAAACAATATGCTTCTTTGAAAAACAATATTTTTAGAAGAAAATAGCTATATGAACTATATATATAAAAAATATATAACATATAAAATATATAATATATATATAATTTATATATATACATACAATTATATATATATATATATATAAAATATACCGTATTTATCAGGGTATAACATGCGCTGGCGTATAACACGCACCCCAAGTTTAGGAGGGAAGTTTAAGGAAAAAAACTTTTAGGAGGGAAGTTTAAGGAAAAAAAATAACTAAAATTTTAAATGTCCATCAATGCAGCCTTATCAGTGTCCATCTGCAGCCTTGCCCAGTGTCCATCTGCAGCCTTGCCCAGTGTCCATCTGCAGCCTTATCAGTGTCCATCTACAGCCTTGCACAGCGTCTATCTGTAGTCTTGCACTTTTTAAATTTAGCGCTGCCGAAATACACAGAGCCGGATGTCCTGTGTATTCGGCTCCTCTCGCAGTCCCGCCCCTTGGCCCAGCTCCTATGATGGACACAACACCGGTCCAATGGCGGGACGTAAAGGCTAGGAGGCGGGACTGGGCGTGACTGCGAGCGGAGCCGAGCCTAGCCGAGTACACAGAACACTCGGCTCGGCACGGTCTATGTCCTCTTGCCCTCAGAGAAAGCGGGGATCGGTGTATAACACGCACCCACAATTTCCCCCTGATTTTAAGGGGAAAAAAGTGTGTGTTATACGCCGATAAATATGGCATATATATATTAAAAACATACATAAAAAGAAGAAGAGAGGAGATCAATCATAGAAAATTGGAAGATTAATCATGATTGTTCTTTAGGAGTTAGTATATGGACATATTAAACATTAACAACTGCATATAATATATATATATATATTAATAAAAAAATATATAAAAATAGATAGATAAAAAAAAAACGCCAATTCATGTATGTACACATTATAACGGAAAAAAATATGTCAAAATCTATAATAACCATACAAGCCAATGATAAATGGTATAAATTGATTGATACGTTTTTTTTAAATAGTGTTTGACAAGTTAAATAGAGGGGAATAAAAACAAATAATAACAAAATCATAGGAACAAATGGAATAGAACTATAGACAATTAATTATAGCAAATAACAGTGAATAATTATAAATTATATTAAAACATCATATAAATATCTATATGTATATATATATATATACACTACTGGCAAAAGAGATGATATGAAGGCCATAAATTAGGTTTACTGTAAAAATTCATACCATAATGAGTGAAGGGATATTTTAAATGAAAAAGGGGGGGGTGATATTTCTATGAATATTTAAATAAGGACTAAAAAGTGACTACATTAATTAAATGAAGGGAGGGGAGGGGTGTTTGGGGGGGGGGGGAAGGGGGGGAATTTTTTTTTTCTATATTGTGAAAATGAAAAGGAAAGGTGGGGGGGGGGGTATACGAGGCATAATTTTACATAACAAACCTAATCTCAAAATATCAACCAAACCATATTCTTCGCTCCTCCAAAGACCATCTGCTCGTAAGATCCCTCACCGTGTCCTCCCATGCTTTCCTCTGGGGTGTGTCTCTAGAGCCTCCTCCATCCATGGAGCTCCTGTACAAATATCACCTACTGTCGATCTCTGTGCAATCCCTGAAAACTCATCTCTTTAGAGAGGCCTCTCCAATCTCTATCTAACAACTGCATTTCACTTTCTTGAACATCTCATCCTCCCAGAGTTGTATCATTGTACCTTTTGTATCATTGCCCTTCCTTTTAGATTGTAAGATCTCATGAGCAGGGCCATCCTAACCATTTTGTCTTGAATTGTATTGTAGCTGTACTGCCTCCTTTTGTTTTAAAAAGCACTGTGCAAACTATTGGAACTATATAAATCCTGTATTATAATAATAATATTAATAATAATAATATGCAACACCTGATCTGAGCCAAAAAAGGCTTTGAGTGGGTGATCTTCCCATTGCTATATTCTTTTGTAAAAAAATAACCAATGAAAAAATACAAGTTTACTAATAAAGTGAGATGGGCAAAAGAGATGGAGTGAGTTGAGAAAGGGTCATCATCACCAGGAAAACAAATGTTTTATGTCATGAGGTGAGCCAAATGTAAATCTACACACAGTTACACTGTGAAAATAAATTATCCCCACAACTTAGCAAATGTGATTCCATTTTACTTTGCAAAGATTACCCAATCATGTGCAAGGAAAAAAAATCTGCATTTTTTGCTTGTACATTATTGGATGATTGAAGTCAACAGAGTTTCACCTCATCTGCAGATAATTACCTTGCAAAGTGCAACTTCCCTTACAAAATCAACAGTCTTTTTTCCTTTCATAAATCAACCTCATGAAGTCATTCTTTGACATTGAGGGGGACCTGTGAATCAGTGAACGTACATGAAAATGTACTACATTTGATCATTTGGCAAAAAAATAGGAATCCCAGCACCTCTAAAACTTTTTTACAAGAAGACCCAGGCAAGGAAATCATTTTCTAACTAGTTTAGCCCAGCAAACAAGTTCAAACATTTCAACATCAATTTAAACAAAGTGCACTAGTGCTTTTTGACCCCTTCCCTCACCCAATCTAAATTACCCCACCTTACTCAAATGCATACTTACCTAGATCACAAGTTTGCTACATTCAGAATTTTATTGCATCCAACCCCAATATCTTCTGTGCACTATCCAAACTAGTGCAGTAGCTAGGCAAAGACTTCCATGGATATCTTCTCCCAAGCATCTTCAATCTCAAGACATATAGACACATAGAAGTCTATGAGAGATTACTGAGCAGGTTCAATCAGCACACAAAAGATTTTCAGGTCAGATGTAAATGAACGGAATAGGCCATGTCAGGGAGATTATGTTCAGTATTCATTTTGGGTGGGTAGGATAATTTAGGTCACAGGGAAGCATAAGAAATTGCATTCATACCTTCGTAAACATATACCTGGTGCCTAAATCACTACCCCTTTTAGTATTTGGGGGTATTGTCAAAAATTCTTATCCACACAATAGATAAATAAAAAAAATTGATCTTTAATCCATGAGAAAGCTCATTTGATCCATGAGCAGTGTTGTAAGACTACAACCAGCTTTTTCTCAAGTCATTCAATGCTTCAGGCTTAAGAAAAGAGCAGTTTTTGGCTTTAAATGTCACGTATAGATTACATGAGCTATTATTTGCTGCTGATTATAACCTGTTATAGATAAAAAAGTTGTTTTTTTTACTTCAAAGATCAAATTTTTTGGGACTACACTTTGTTCGAAGAGCATCTATCCTTTAATTCTTTGTATTTGGGAATCTCTAAATTGAAATTTTAAATTTATTAGGAAATGCATCTAAGTACAATTTACAAAACTAGTAATTTCACGGAGATAACAATTTCTGAGCTTCTTGGAAGTTCTATAAAAAAGCTTTGCCATATTACAATAACAAGTGATACTATGTAAAGGGGCCTAAGACATCATGTAGTAAATTGTCCCTGTGATTGCTGGTGGTGGTCCAAGTGGAAAAGATGAGAGGGCCCAGGAGAGATTTGTATGAGGAGTAGAAAAGGAAACTGGAGACATGCAGAACCAGAGAAGTGCAAAAAGGATTGGAAGGAAAGAGAAAATGTACATACATCCCTGAATGAAATTGTCTCCTTCATAATGAACTCTGGTTAAAGATATGCATTCTTGACATGGTATTAGTAAAAATGCATTAAAATAAAACCACACCTTTGTTGGTAGAAAAAATTCCTAAGGATACCTATATAATTGGCAAGGACTTCAGCACTTTATTGTAAATACTTACCACCTGAGGATGAGGCTTAGGTTTGCTGCTACCATGGATTCATGGAGAATCCTGCAAGCTAGTTTGGAAATTTGCCAGATTAAATGTGTTAATTTACTAAAGGAGGACAAAGTATTCATTTAACTTAGCGAATAAGGTGAAGCTGTTGAATCATGTTGAAGAAAAATCCTGCTTTTTAAAGTGGTTGTAAACCCTTGAAAAAAAAAAACCCTGCAAGACAAAGGCATAATGAGCGAGTATGCATAGCATACTCGCTCATTATGAATTACTTACCTTACATTGAAGCCCCCGCAGCGGTCCTCGTACCCCCCCTCCGGCTGGCGACATCTCTCCCGGGGGTTACTTCCGGGTTTTGCGGATCTGGCGCTGTGATTGGCTGGAGTCTCGATGATGTCACTCCCACGCATGCGTGCGGGAGCCGTCAGTAATGGCACACTCACTAGAGCAACGGCACATACATGCCATTGCTTCAGTTTGCCCCAGTGCGCATGTGCCGATGACATCGGCACATGCAGGGGACAGGGGGTATCTCCTAAACCATGCAGGTTTAGGAGATATCCTGGGTAGCTACAGGTAAGCCCTATTGCAGGCTTACCTGTAGCATAACGTGGTCTGTGCACATCATTGGATTGTCAAAGTTAACAGAGCTTCACTTTATTCACTACTCCTGCAATAGGGTTGATTTACTAAAGAAATAGATACTGTTGGCTTAGCAGAGTAAATGTTCACTTATATATGTAAAAAAAGTGAAGATATGTTCACTTTGAATAAACAATATGTAAAGAAAATATATTTATTTTTTTTTCATGTAGTTAAAAAAAACAAATTCACCTTATTAGCTTTGCAAAAGTGTTTAATCATTTTTCACAGTGAAAAGTCTTAGTTCCTTTAATAAATCGACCTCAATTAGGGGGCATAGCTTGAGTGCTGGAAAGTGGCAAAGAGCTTGGCATATTAGGAGCTTAGCAGAGCAATTTACGGTGCCCAGGAGTGCAGCATCCAGCAGACACTTACATCGTGTCCTGCAAAAGAAAAGATTGGAGGCAGCCAGGCCGGATGACAGACTTTTTCTTCTTCAAGCTGAGATAGAAGAGGGGGCACTCCATCCTCAGTACATAGGCTGGCACAGGAGAGGGTGACAGTGTGGATGCATCACAGGGGGTCACAGTATAAACCAGCCTACTGCAGCCACCCCCCTTCTGCAGGCATCTTCAAGCCTCACCAGCCCAGCCAAGACCAAACAAAAGCTATCCCCTGCTTCTGTTATTCCAACAGAGGTGAGTGCTTCTGAATTATCACACCAGAGAACTCCAGGACTCTATACTCACTTTCCCTACTACCAATCAGCCTGTCCTGGATACTACCCTAAAAGATATGTTGGTATCCCTAAGAAGCACCACCCATGCTGATATCCTTTCACTGGTGCAGAAGTTTAAGTTTGATATACATGAGGTCAGTGATAGGGTGTACTGGGAACAAAATGGTAGAGTTTGGGGCCACGTTCAACAACCTAGTGGATGCTCATAATGACCGTGAAGATGACATAGGGTGGTATAAATTTAAACTGGCTGACCTGGAGGATCGCTCCAGGAGTAACAATATAAAAATTTGTGGCATCCCAGAGTCGGTGAAGACCCATGATCTTAAGTCTGACTTGTCTAATATTCTTGCAGCAGCACTTGTTGACTCTTCTTCTGAGAAATTGGTAATTGACCGTATTCACAGATTCCCAAAACCGAAACATATCCTGGAAAACCTTCCCAGGGACACTATAGCCCGCATACATTTCTATAATAATAAAAAAAAGTTCTAGCTCCTACTAGACATCCAGATCATGTGGCAGATTGCATAAACGGCCTCACCTTTTACTCTGACATATCGTAATATATGCTGCAGTGGAGATATACCTTGCCACCATCACCAAGCTGCTCTACATCCACAACATTACCTATAAATTTAAATATTCAGTTAAAATACTGATTAATTATGAGGGAGAGACATTCTCAATAACCTCAGTTGATGAAGGACTTTGCCTGCTAAAATATTGGTGCATCTTGGATTTTGGGCCTGCTCTGTGCCAAAACTCCCCTCCGACCCAGTCCTCAAATACGGACTGGGAAGATGATGAAGCCGGTTGAGGCGCTTCTTCAATGACACAATGTTATTTCAGCTCAGCAGCTCTGGTGAGCTCCTGCAGTGCTAATCTTCATTCCTGTTTCTTTTTTTCTTACCCCACAGTTTAGCAGATCATTGTCATAGGGGTGCAACGCTTACAAGGACCGACATCTGAACAACAGTTTAAAGCTCTCCTACACAGGTGACAGCTTCCTAGGCTCTTCTTCATACCTTGACTTCTGGACATTTCCAGCACATGATTCATCTAAGGTATTGTCCATACCATTGGTCGTTTCCCATTGCTACTTTTTTTCTGTAGTACTTGCTTCTCTGCTCATGGACTCAAGCCACAATGTCCTTTAAAATATCCTCCTTCAATGTAAAAGGCCTTAACAGCCCAGCCAAAGGTACAATGTTATGTAAATAAGCCAACAAACTAAAATGTGATGTCCTGTGTCTTCAGGAGACTTACTTCAGATCCCAAAACTCACCTCCGTTTTCCAACATGTGGTTTCAGAACATCTACAAATCTAATGTCTATTTTAAAAAAAGGGCGTCCTTATCGCTATAAAGGATACTGTGGTCCTCAAGCTGATCTCAGAAGCGTATGATCTCCAGGGGGGTTACATCATAATAGTTTGTGAAAGCCTCTCACTTATCTGCAAAAATAATTGAAAAATGGCCTGTTTACTTGTCAGGGTCATATTATACTTTGCTGTGACTTCAATGCAATTCCAGGCCAGGCACTGGATATGTCAGACCGAAAGCTCAATTGTTCACGTAGAGAAACCTTGACAATTTTCACTTCATCTTCGAATCTTTACGATTTGTGCAGGCGCCAACACTTCACTGAAAAGGACTATACATTTTATTTTTTATTCTCTCTTCACGCATTCAGGAATCATTGTTTTTTTAACTGACAAGTTCTTGTTGCAGAATAGTGTTAAGTCTGAGATTCATAGCATCACCTGGTCTGATCATGCTCCAGAGTGGGAGGGGGTTGCTTTGAAACTGGGTTTAATGTGGAGTAATGATGTCTTTCTCATGTCTTTGCCTGAGATCAAGGTTAGCATTTCTAAACACATTAAATATTTCTTTGATTTCAAAGAAGCCTCAGTCAACGACACCTTCACATTGGAGAATTTAAATAAAGCCTATATAAAAGGCATTCTCCTTACCTCTGTTGCTAAACAACGTAAGACAACAGTTGAACGACCTTCTCATTACGATTCAGATGCTAGAACATTCTAACAAAATGCAACCTTATATGTCCACCTGCTCCAAACTGAATCAATCGACAAAGAAGCTTAGATTGTTGCTTATAGGATAGCAAGACTGCCATATCAGAGCATTACAATGTAATCCTTATTGCCAGGGCAATAAAGCAGGCAAACTGCTAGCCACTCAAATCAAAGAAAAAATAGCCAAGCAAAAAACTGCCATTTTTAAGACACCCCACTACAGGCAGTAAACTGCACAATCGGAAAGAAATTGCCTATACATTTAGTGGTTACTATGGCAATTTGTATAACCTGAAAGATGATGAGTCTACCTTTCAGCCGACTCCCGAGCTTATAGAAAATTTCCTAGATTTGATTTTGTTGCCTACACTAAACAGGGGTGACCTCTTAAGCTTAAACAGTCCTTTCACGATTAAAAAAATTGTAATGTCCATTCCCTGCCACACAATGAATGTCCAGGCCCAGAAGCCTATTTGTCTGAATATCATAAGCTCTTTTCAGCTTTTCTTACCCCACATCCGAAGAAGGTCTTTCATTTGTGTAATTTTCCTCAGAAATTTTGTCAGACACATTTGTGATGCTTCCTAAACCAGGGAAAGAGCCAGTCTCCCCACAATATTTTCTTCTGATCTCATTATTAAACGTAGATTTAAAGATCTATGCCAAATTTATTGCCAATAGGCTGGCATGCCTTTTTCCCAAACTAATTAAACACGACCAAGTAGGATTTATCCCGGTTAGACAGGCACCTGATGCCACTGGGAATCTTCTCTGACAGATTCACAATTACGAGCGGTACTAAACAAGGGTGTACCCTATCACCCTTAATATTTGCACTTCTGATGCAACCTCTGGCAGAGAAACTCATATGTATATTGAAGGGATAAAAGTTTGTAATACCTCCCATTGTTCACTAAAGATGTGATTTTAACCCTATCCAACCCTGCTCTATCCCTGCCTAAAACATATAAAGTAATTTAGCAAAATTTTGTTTTATAAAATCAGTGCTACTAAATCAGTTATTTGGGGTATTATTGTATCCACAGAACTGCAAACATTCCTACAGACTTCCCTTCCCATGGGCTCAAGGTTCCCTATGCCACCTAGGCACAATTCTCACAGCTCCTATCTCTAATCTATACACGGCCAATTTTACTCCCCTTATAGATACAGTGATGCAAAATAAAAGGGGATGAACAATCTTTTCCCCTGTGGATGAGTAGACTAGCTGCCTTCAAAATAATTCTTCTTCAACAAGTCCTCTACTATTTCAGAGTGTTGCCCGTATGCATCCCCAATGCATTTTTTCAGAAACTGCAATCAGAAATTTCTAAATTTCTTTGGCAAAATAAAAAAGCTAGATGTACTCATAATATTCTAATCAAGCATAGAGAAGCGGGAGGCATGGGAATTCCTGTCTTCAAGGACTACTAGGCAGCTACCATCCTAGACCAACTGAAATTCTGTTTTTATCCTTTATCCACTAAAGTATGGACCCATTTAGAACAGTCCGTTGCCTCATCTGGTAGTCTTAAATCTTTCATTTTGATCTCTTCTAATCTCCATGATAAATCATTACACAAACATCCTATAATTGCAGTAACTCTTAAGGCATGGGAATATTTTCTCAGCACCAGCAGCAGACTCCCAAGACCCACTACTAACCCAGTGCCATTAGAAGTTTTTCAACTTCTCGTACCAGAGGTTTCCTTCAAGTGCTGGGAATGTAAAGTTATAACAACTATTGCTGACCACTTAGAGGATGGAAAATGAATACATGTTCCTAACCTCATTTTTAAATATTCTATCTTGCAAAACAATTATTTGTTATATGCTTCATTGGCCTCTTACATTTCCCAGCACTCCTTGCCCAATCTAGTACTACAAGAACCAGTGTGGTCATTTTTTAACTCAACTGCCTCTGAAACAAAGGGCATATCACTTTTCTGTACTTTCATTCATTCAAAACTAATATTCACATAATCCTCCTGCCTACACGTCTCTGCAACTGATGAGCAATTGTGGAAAGCCATATCCTACATCTATTCATTTTTGAACTGTGCCAGTCACCAGGAGATCTTAAATCCATCTTAAAGTGGACGACATCAGTAGGAGAATCCGTGACATCAGGAATCTCATAGAATCTCAGAAAGACAGTGAGGAATTTTTGAGGCTATCTATTGAGCTTAAAAATAAACTTAGTAAGTGGGATTTGGAAGTACAGAATAAGAAAAAGAAAAAATATATTAGAGACCATGATGATTTCAGTAGTGGAAACATATTCAAATGGCAGAGTTTGAACACTCCCAGCCTGCCTGTCTCAGAATCTTTTCCTAATCAAGATGTCTCTGACCCTATGGAGATCCCTCCATCTACCCAGAGAAATGTCCCTTCTTATAGTTATGATTATGGGGAACCTGATCCCTACAGTCAAAGAGGCGCACAGGCGCAGAGAGGTAACAATCAAAGAGGGAGACAAGGTAGGGGGAGGAGAGGAGGTCCCCATACACCGATGAGAAATAATTCTCAACAACATTACCAACAGCAATATCATTCACCTAGGAGAAATGATAACCATAGATCGGATCCAGGTCCTGATTATGGTTACTATAATAAGGAGGGACCACATGTCCAACAAGGGGGTCAAACATCTATATCCAATAGATTTGCCCCATTACAATACCATTCAGCTAGGGAAGGGGGGATTATTCGGGGGCACAGAGTGGCCCGGGGAGGGGTCCACCAGTCTACCAACAATATCAGGGAGATTGGTGGAGACATCAGTCCCAATCATCACCAACAGTGAGTGGGCCCCCCCGAAAGAGAAAAGAACGAGAGGAAGGAGAGGGGGTAGGAGAACACAAAAAATCAAAGCCCCATTAGGAGCAGGTATATTTAATTTAAGTAGTTGTACGTTAAATGAAGAGGAATTAAAGGTTTTGGATAGAGGGCTAAAATTTGCACCCGTCCGTAACCTTAATAAATTTCATACTTATGTTAATATACATAAGTTTGTTAGGAATCTTAATATGCGCAAATATTTCTTATCAAATTCCAGCAGACCGTCCACTGTAGATGTGGGCATACATTCTAACTTACACAACAGATCGACATTTAACCCGTTGAATGCTGACAACAAATTTCTTGAAGTATTCAAACATAAAGTCTTCAATGATTTGGATAAGATGAAAGTACGCAAAGTCACTGACCCTATGTTTATCAAAAAGGGGATGGAGTCCTTGGAGAAGCGTAAGGAAATCATCATACGTCCTGCTGACAAGGGGGGTGGGCTTGTCATTTTGAATAAAGTAGATTATTTGGCAGAAATGGATTGTCTTCTGAGTGACCAGGATACTTATCAGATTCTTAATAGGGATCCTATGTTGGCATTCAAAGAGGAACTACATGATCTGATAGAGGAAGGAAAAAATAAAACTATTTTGAATAAAAAAGAAGCCCTTTATTTAGATCCATTATTTTGTAGAACTCTTATTATTTATTGTTTGCCTAAAATTCATAAGGACAGTGCTAAACCACCTGGCAGGCCCATTGTTAATGGAATAGATTCCATTTCCTCTAGATTAGGACAGTACATTGATAGTTTTTTACAGCCTTTGTTATCTAAAACAGATGCTTACCTTAAAGATACTAAGCATATTATTCAAGTTATTGAGTCAGCTTCATGCTCAACTTCCAGTATTTTGGTTACGGCAGACGTAAGCTCTTTGTACACCATCATTGGACATGAGGAAGCAGTATCCTCAGTAAAGTGGGCTTTGGCATCCTCTGACTTACCCAGAAAAAAACAAAGATTTCTCCTCAAAGCTTTGGAATTTTGTCTTTCGAGGAATTATTTTTGGTATCAGCGCCAATTTTTCCTGCAAACAAGGGGTGTTGCGATGGGGGCTCGTTTTGCTCCCAGTGTGGCCAATTTATTCATGGCCCACTGGGAGGAGAAGGTGGTCTTTACCAATCGCCCCCCTCAGCTCTTATGTTATAAACGCTTTATAGACGATCTGATGATGATCTGGGAAGGTGACTCTAATAGTTTGAGTGAGTTTATGGGCATTATGAATAATAATGACAAGAACATTGAACTCACTTGGAATATAAGTACTGAAAAAGTCACTTTTCTCGATTTGGACATTAGTATAGTTAATGGTCAGTTTCATCTGTGTAATCATTTTAAACCGACAGATCGAAACTCGTATATACCACTCGAGAGTTGTCACCATAGATCATGGCTGTGTAACATCCCAAAAGGCCAATTTGTCAGACTGAGACGGAGTTGCATGCAGGAGAATGAATTTTTGTCTCAATCTCAATTACTTGCAACCAGATTTTGTGAGAAGGGATATGATTTAGAATCTCTTAATAGAGAAATAGACTGTGCGCAATCTTGACCGATCAGCTCTTGTTGCGGATAAGGTCAAAGAAACCAGTTCTAGTGTGTCCAATTTTAAAATGATTCTGGATTACAATGTACATTACAAGAAATTTGAAAGAATTGTATCCAGTTATTGGTCCATTTTAAAGCAGGATAAAATATTGGGCCCTCTGTTACCAGATCGTCCCTCATTTATATATAAAAAAGCACCATCACTGCGTGATAGATTGGCACCTGGGGTTGTTGATCCCCCAGTCCATACGGAGAACCGACTTTTTTCTTTCCTCTCGGGGTTCTATGCGTGTGGTCGGTGTACCGCATGTAAACATTCTAAGGGTAATGTTAAAAAACGCAAAGATTTTGTGTCTACAGCTACCAACAAGCAGTTCAAAATTGATCAACTTATCACTTGTGACACAATAGGTGTTGTATACAAGCTTGAATGTGAGTGTGGCTTACAGTATGTGGGCAGAACTTCGCGACCCTTACATGTTAGGCTAGGCGAGCATGTAAATAATATAAAAAAGGGACTAAAAACGCACAATGTTTCGAAACATTTTAAATTGGTCCATAAGCAGAACCCTAGAGGTCTAAAATTCTGGGGTATCGAGAGAGTTTTAAAACATTGGAGGGGTGGTAATTTCTTGAGGCAACTGAGCAGGAGAGAATCTCATTGGATCCATCTTACTAAAGTTTTGGTACCAGGAGGCCTCAATGTCGAGTTCGACATAAATTGTTTTATTTCAGATAGATAAATTTTTATAGGATATGTTTTATTTATATTTTAAATGGTGGTATTAAAATCTGTTGGTTTTTTGTATTGTTTTTTTGTATATGTTATAGCGTGCAGAAATAGAGACATGGTATGGACGTGGGATGACTTGTCTTATATTACTTTCCTTTTATATCCTTTTGTCATTCTGATATTTAAATGAGCTAATATAGCCTTATGGAGCTTTTTTGAATAGTTAATTACGCCTCCATCATTCAGAATTTTTTACAGATATAAACAGACATTTGAGTAGCGATATGGCTGTATCTATGGCTCCACCTACTTGGGTGGAGGCATTGCAGATTATTCATACATAAGCGGGTGACTCACGTATCTCCGTCACCGCTGATGAAGTCCTGCCTACTACAGGGGACGTAACGCATACGGAACGTGATTGAAGTTAGTGACGTCACCCGCGTCCACACCAGCTGTCTCGTGGAGCGAGCTGCCGCTACCGCTGTGTTATTTCTGCTGTGGATCCCCTGCACTGGGGAACAGTGCCATCTTTGTAAGTGCACATTTTTTACTTTCTGCTGTGTTTTAATACATTTTAAAATGGAGAGCACTAGATTTTTCCCTTACTCTTTCCATGTGACACATGCTGTGGAGATCTTATCGTCTGGTATCCTGATACTGAGTTCCTGGCAGTGGGAAATGTATGAGTGATCTGATTGATTTACCCAGAGGTTTATATGTTAAGATCAAGTCATCTAGTATCCTGACACAGATTTCTGGCTATACTCCCCTCAGTGGGAAATGCTCGGTTGACCTGACTGATTCACTCAGGGGTCCATTTAATGAGGTGAGCTGCCATTACTACCATCGGTGGAGGGTATCACAAAATCACCTGGAAACGTGATTTTTTTTTCCCTCACTCTGGACACTTGGTGGTGTTTCATTTGTGCATCTTCTTGACCCCTGAAGACATTTTTCATTCTTCTCATTTATGGACTCTATTCTTTGAATATTAGAAGTGTTTATTTGTGTTTGCGCTGCACTGCTGCTTATATAATACTATTGTTGGGATTTGAAATATTGACCCTCAGTGTTCAGCTGCTGTATTTCTTATTATTTGCGCTGGTTGATTCTTTCCATATAGTAGGATGGAAGACCTGATCCTTACTAGCCAAAATAGACAGGAGAGATACTCCAAAATGTGGCAACTTTGGACTATATTTAAATACTCAGAGGAAGGACAACTCCTTAGAGGAGTAGACCCGTTCCCCTGAAAGCTCAGGTACATCCTGCTCACATTCAATAACCCCCCCCCCCCACTTTGACCTTGAATCAACCCTCCACCACCCCACGTTATACAAACAGGCTATACCACCTAGCGGACGGAAATCTAGATCCATGTCAGTGAGGTCCTTTCCTACCCCCCCTACCCCTCCTGCACAATCCCCCCCTTTTTTTTTCATCTCTCTCCCATCTCTCTTTCTTTCCTGGATTCTGTCTAAATATCTCTATTTTTTTTTTTCCTTCTGGTAAATAAATATTGAAAAATTAACAGGAGACTGGGTCTGCAGGACTACGGTTCTTCGCCTTATCACTTTCAACCATGCGGGACGGCCGCATGGACAGGTGATCTGGCCACACTCTACATATGGCCCGCCCCTATGCTGGAAGTCACCCAGGGGTATTGCCACACTGGCTTAACAGACGTGGTGATAATTAGCTGGGACGGGAGTGCGTTTTACACCTCCAATGCCACTGTGGAGTTTTATATGCATGTGTACCTCACCTGTGTTGATGTTCCGCTATTTATTTTGCTTATGATACTTTGTTATTGTGGTCCATGTGGACCAGTTTTTCCTGATATAAAAAAAAATAATCCATCTTGGGTGATACATTACCCCTTACTCAATTGTCAAATTCTCACAGGCCATTGACAATCTTTGTTGGTGGGGATGTGGGCTGGTAGGGAATTTTGTTGCATATGCTCTGGTCATGTTTAGAGTTTTTAGAATGCAGTGTAAAAGTTAATTCCCAAAGTGTCAGGGATTATGAGTAAAGCCAACCTGGTTCAAGCTCTTCTAAGTGTCAATATAGATCAATTTCTGCATTTAGTACTGTGATTAGTAATTTTTGAATAAATAAATATTACCTGGTTTTGTGATATAAGCACTATTGATGATCCTTTCCTTTATATATGGCTCTGGTGATACTGCCATGATTTGAGGATATATAGCAGTGACAGTAAAGAGGAGGAACGAGGAGAAAAGGACATCTATTGCTCTGGTCCTGGAAGGACTAAAAAGTGATATTTGACCAAACCAAAATGTAAGGTCACATATCATCAGGTGAGAGCACATCTGATGGGGGAGCTTGAGTGATTTGAAATATTGGCACATTGATTGAGCACTAATTGGTTAAATGCAAACAGAGTGAGAAGCACAAGGTGTTATTTGTGCATGCAGACACGGCACGATTTATGGACTTTATTCATTGGAATTACTGAATGGACTGCACTTTTTATAAATTTTTCACTATTTTACTTATTTATTTATTGAATATTGAGAATTGCCTCTACAGTAAATATTGAAGTAGGAGAGGGTGCCATCCTCCCGAATGGACTAAATAAGAAGAAAATGGGGATATGTATAGGGATAACTCCTAACTCCCTTATCACCCAATGAAAGGTTGGGACTATTGCGACACCCATGCGCAGCATAAATATAAGGTTTAAAACATTTTATTTTAGAACAGTACAAATCAAAACAACAACAATGATTAATACAGAAAGGTACATTTACATAATAAATGAAAAAAGTTTTTTTTTTATAAACTCTACAGGTGTGCAGAGATACGGTACTGATGCGATAGACGATTCCCCCCCCCATCTTTTTTTTCTCCTTCACCCTTCCCCCCCTCCCCTTTCTTCCCCCTTCCCCCCTCCCTTTTTTCTTTTCTCCCCCCACTATGTTTTCCCATTTTTCCCCCTTTCACATAATTAGGTTCCAACTCATGTTGTGTTATTAATCTTTCAGTGCCATCCTAATCCTCTCGTGCCCGTCCCAGGGGGTAGCACCCCCCTCAAGGTGCTTCAGCTTACTATACATTTTTTTGGTCTTTATTGATCAAACTGGTGAGCCAGGTCTGTATATGTTCATTACCCTTTTACTCCTACACTATTGTTTTTCAAACAATTATGACAGTGTATTTACACCAAGTTTATTGATTACATTATAGACTGTACTGTTATGTGACGCCTCCAGAAGAAGCGGTATACACCGCGAAACATGTCGGGTAATCGTCTATCGCATCAGTACCGTATCTCTGCACACCTGTAGAGTTTATAAAAAAAACTTTTTTCATTTATTATGTAAATGTACCTTTCTGTATTAATCATTGTTGTTGTTTTGATTTGTACTGTTCTTAAATAAAATGTTTTAAACCTTATATTTATGCTGCGCATGGGTGTCACAATAGTCCCAACCTTTCATTGGGTGATAAGGGAGTTAGGAGTTATCCCTATACATATCCCCATTTTCTTCTTATTTATTTATTGAAATATTGGCACATGTATTTGTATGTTAATTTACGGAAGATGATTATGGAATTTAAACGTATTTTTGGTTTGTGAGATCGGGCACTTTGCATTTATTTATACACACATTGATTTGTTTATTTCCTCATTTGGATAAAAAAAAAAAGTGTGGCACAATTATTTAGTATTTCTTTGTTATGGGCAAATTATTATAGGAATGTGAGAAGTGCTAGCAGCTATAGTTCTAGTTAATCTTTATATTTTTAGTTGCTCGCAAGGTTTACTCTGATTTATTAATATGCTGTTCTCCACTATGGCATGTGCTATACAGGTCCTTGAATTGTTTTCTTTTTGGACCATTTTGGTCCACTGTACATATATTTTGATAAGACTCAAAAAAAATGTATTTAAAAGTAAATCAATCTCAATTAATCAGCGTCATCGCCTCTGTCCAATGAGCTGTAAAGCTGTCTCAGGAAACAGTAGTGCTACGCCGGGAAGTAGCAATCTTTCTGACTGGCAGAGGTATGTATCACAAGAATGGCTGGCCAAAATCATAAATCCTTTGGCAGGTAAAACAGTAAACATATGTTCACTTGAACACAGTATTTATCTGTTTTCCTGGAGTGACACTTCAGAGCAGCAAATGGCAGATTAATCTACCAGTCAGCACTTAACTAACATATTTTAGTTTACATGGTTTACATGGTTGTATCACTTGGATTTCTGAGCCTCAGGATTCAGTAATTGCCAGATCCTAACAAATTCCTTAAGAAAGACTACTAATTGTGCACCAAATTTCACCAGTGAACCTTCTTAGTGTTCTTCCTCACTATGCACATTGAGCAACACAATATATTAGTACAATTTATATATTACATTTTAGTAGGGATGAGCCGAACACCCCCGGTTCGGTTCACGGCAGAACATACGAACTGACAAAAAGTTTGTGCGAACATCGTTAAAGTCTATGGGACCCGAACGTGAAAAATCAAAAGTGCTAATTTTAAAGGACTTTTATGCAAGTTATTGTCATAAAAAGTGTTTGGGGACCCGGGTCCTGCCCCAGGGGACATGTATCAATGCAAAAATAGTTTTAAAAACTGCTGTTTTTTCGGGAGCAGTGATTTTAATAATGCTTAAAGTGAAACAATAAAAGTGAAATAGTCCTTTAAATATTGTGCCTGGGGGGTGACTATAGTATGCCTGTAAAGTGGCACATTTTTCCCATGTTTAGAACAGTCCCTGCAGCAAAATGACATTTCTAAAGGAATAAAAGTCATTTAAAACTGCTTGCGGCTGTAATGTAATGTCGGGTCCTGGCAATATAGATGAAAATCATTGAGAAAAACAGCATGGGTCCCCCCCCCCAGCCCTTTGGGTCTGGTATGGATATTAGGAGAACCCCGTCCCGCCCAAAAAAAGGCATGGGGCCCCCAGGCCCTATATACTCTAAACAGCAGGATACAGTCGGTCCCCGGGTTACAAACAAGATAGGGACTGTAGGTTTTTTCTTAAGTTGAATCTGTTTGTAATTTGGAACAGATACATTTTTAAAGTGTAGCTCCAGCCAAAAAATCTATTTTTAAGCTTTTTGGATAACATAGGGAATCACCCCTGTAACATTTGTTTTGCTGTCTGTGCCCCTGTTCAGAAGATTTCACCTCACTTTCTGTCATTGGATTTTGAAAATTTGGGGTTATTAGGGAAACAAGAATTGGTGATAAAGCTTCAGTGGAAACACCTTTTTCCCATATTAACTCTTACAGGAGAGAATTTCCCTTCCTAGGGGTAGATTTCCTCTCACTTCCTGTTGTCTCCCTCCGTTTGTAAGTAGGAGTCGTTTGTAAGTCGGATGTTTTAAAATAGGGGACCGTCTGTATAACTATACGGCCTGCCCTATACACTCTGCGGAAAATTGGGCCTTAGGTGTTGGTGGTACCAGAACACTGTATACCCTCACAGTTACTGTTGGTGGGCGCTGGAAAGGGCCCTGCTGTGAAATATTATATCAAGAATTGTAATTACATGCCACTGTTAAACAGGGGCAGAAAAATTGGGCCTTTGGTGGTGGTGGTGGTGCCACAACACTGTAAGCCCTCACAGTTACTCTTGGTGGGCGCAGAAACGGGCCCTGCTGTGAAATATTCGATCAAAAATTGTAATTACACGCCCCTGTTAAACAGGGGCAGAAAAATTGGGTCTTAGGCAGTGGTGGTGCTGCCACAACACTGTAACCCCTTCCAGATTCTCTTGTTTAGCGCAGGAACAAGCCCTGCTGTGAAATATTAAAGCAACAATTGTAATTAGATGCCCCTGTTAGACAGGGGCAGAAAAATTGGGCCTTAGGCAGTGGTGGTGGTGGTGGCACAACACTGTAACCCCTCACAGATTCTCTTGTTGCGCGCAGGATCAAGCCCTGCTGTGAAATATTAGAGCAAACATTGTAATTACATGCCCCTGTTAAACTGGGGCAGAAAAATTGGGTCTTAGGCGGTGGTGGTGGTGCCACAACACTGTAAAGCCTCACAGATGCTCTTGTTGAGCACAGGAAGGGGCCCTGCAGTGAAATTTTAGATCAAAAATTTTAATTACGTGCCCCTTTTAAACAGGGGCAGAAAAATTGGGCCTTAGGCAGTGGTGGTGGTGCCACAACACTGTAACCCCTCACAGATTCTCTTGTTGAGCACAGGAACGAGTCCTGCTGTGAAATATTAGAGCAAAAATTGTAATTACATGCCCCTGGGGCAGAAAAGTTGGGCCTTAGGTGGTGGTGGTGCCACAACACTGTAAAGCCTCACAGATACTCTTGTTGAGCGCAGGAACGGGCCCTGCTGTGAAATTTTAGATCAAAACTTGTAATTACGCTCCCCTGTTAAACAGGGTCAGAAAAATTGGGCCTTAGGCAGTGGTGGTATTCTTAGAAGCCATCATCATGAAGATTGAGGAGGCCTTCGACTCTGTGGAGTGGGGCTACCTATGGGGGGTGCACGACAGTTTCGGGTTTGGGCCCGGTTTCCTGAAATGGGTACGCATGTTATATAGTTCCCCATCTGCTAGAATTCAGACCAACGGCTGCCTATCGGACATGTTCCCCTTGGGTTGCGGCACGAGACAGGGGTGCCCCCTCTCCCCGGGTTTGTTTGCCCTTGCTATGGAACCACTGGCCATCCTGTTCAGAGCTGAGACGAGGGTCCGGGGATTGCAAATAGGCCCAATTGAAGAAAAGCTGTCTCTGTATGCGGATGATGCCCTGCTATATTTGGCAGATGCTTCATCATCCCTGCGTGTTGCTTTAGATCTGATTGACCACTTTGGGGGCTACTCCGGAATTCGCATCAATTGGGACAAATCGGTCTTGTTTCCCCTATGTCCCTTGATCCCGCGTCCCACAACACAAACGCAGCTCAAATGGGTGGATGAGTTTACGTACCTGGGCATCAAGGTTAGCACCAATAACGGCGACTATGTCGGCAAAAACATACAACCACTCATGACCCAACTGGTGGCCCTCCCTCTGACACCAGTGGGTAGAGTCAATCTTTTGAAAATCATCTTTCTCCCGAAGTTCCTGTACTTCTTTCGCAATACCTCCTCGTATATCCCTAGGTCATTCTTACGGAGGTTGGACAGCTTGCTGATCTCATTTGTCTGGGCTGGGAGACCCCCCCCCCGGGTGGCGAGGAAGATTTTGTATTTGTATTTGTCTTTGTCCGGAGGAGGACTGGCGCTCCCGAACTTCTTGCTTTATTACTCGGCGGCTGTCCTGGTTACGGTGAGGTCGTGGTTCTCCCAGCCTAGACAAAATCCGGCGGTCACACTTGAGGCGGCTATTTTGGGCTCTTATGCGGCCTTGAGCAACCTACCGTTTCGTGGCCTCAGGGCCAGCCCCTGTATGACGACCCTCATGCGGACCACGGTTAAGGTCTGGCAGGAGGCTCGACTAATGTACCGGCGACCTAACTTGGTATCCCCACATATGCCCTTGTGGGCTAACCCTATGTTGCCTCACATGAATAGTATCCCAGATCCAGCCCTATGGGCAAAAAAGGGAATCATTACTCTGAAACATATAGTAAAAGCGGGAACGCTTATGCCCTTCCAAGAACTCAGGCAGGTGTATCTCCTGCCGGTCTCTTTCCAATTTAGATACTGGCAGCTGAGACATGCCTTTGAGGCCCAATTCCCAGAGCCCATAACTCTGGAGTCGGACTCTATTGAGCGTCTCTTGTCCTCCGCTCTTATGGACCGTCCCCTCTCGTCCCTGTACCTATACCTCACGGTACAGTATGATACCAGGCTTACTAAACCTTGGGATGAATGGAGGGCAGATATTCCGTCTCTGGACGAGGAGGAGTGGAGGGATTGCCTCTCATCTTATATCCCTGTTATGATAGCTGCAAAGGATAGGTTTATACAATTAAAATTTCTCCACAGAGCCTACTACACCCCGCAGAGGTTAGCACGTATTTACCCGCAGCGAGATCCCAATTGTCAAAGATGCAGGCACGAGACGGGTACGTTTTGGCACATGGTCTGGTCGTGTCCGAAACTCCAGCCCTATTGGGAAGATGTGGCTTCCAGACTGACTGACGTGACTGGCTTGAACGTGCCGACTGACCCCAAGATCCTGCTGCTGAATCATATGGAGGACGTGGAGGGGGATAGGTACCGTAAACTCTGCCTGACCTTCTCACTATTTTATGCTAGGTGGGAAATCCTGCTCAAGTGGAAATCTGAGGACCCCCCCACATGTGCCGCCTGGCAACGCTCAGTCGCCTCAGTACTGCCTCTATATAAGTTGACTTACGAGAGTAGACAGTGCCCCGCGAAGTTCGACAAAATTTGGTTTTCGTGGCAGACCACTCGCTCTGACTTGGAACCCCCCCCTTGGGTGTGGCTGACTGGACTGTCTGATTGTTGGGAGTGGTTCAACCCCCACCCTCCCTTCTTGGTCCTTGGACTTTATTACTACTCAGGGTTGTTTATATGGCCGTAGAGGGGTGGACTAGAGTCATTATTATGCATGATCGGGGTTGGGCCAATGTTTATTATTTGCATTTAGTAACGAAGGTGAGGGGTGTGATCCCCCGGGCGTGACGCATTATTCTATTTGTTCGCTCTGTACTAATGGATGTGCTATTTACTGGTTGTATTGTAATGCTGATTTGTCTAATAAAATCTTTCTGTTAAAAAAAAAAAAAGATTGAGGAGGAATAGGATAGTCACTCAGCCTAATAGGATAGTCACTCAGCATAGGCAGTATTCAAGGGATCCCACATCCATAGAAAAATCTATCGGTTACATCAGCATCAGGTGCTTGGTAGCTGGTGATCCAAGACTGATTTATTTTTATCAAATGTGAGCCGATCAACAGAGTCTGTGAACAGGCGCACCCTGTGATTGGTTACAAAGCCTCCAGCAGCACTGAATGTGCGTTCAGAAAGAACGCTGGATGCAGGACAGGCCAGTAGCTCAATTGCATATTGAGCAAGCTCTGGCCAGTGGCCCATCCTCAAGACCCAGTAACCCAGTGGATGTTCAGTTGGAAAGGTCTACAAATCTGATCTTGCCCCTAGATATTCCTGCACCATGTAATTCAGATGCTGGCGATGGTTGCTGGAACCGATCAGACCTTTGCGCCTAGGACTGAAGAATTGTCTGAAGGCAACGGTCAGCCGGCCACCTTCTCCACCGCTCTTTCTGTGACTGAACGAAGCCTCAGCAACACGTTGTCCAACATCAAGAAATTTTAACCTCCCAGGCTCTGGAAACAAATTGCACAAACCATTCTGCAAGGCCTCCCGAAGATGTTTCATCCTCTGCGAAGGCTGGATATGCTTTGCAACCTTACCCTTTTAACGTGGATCAAGAAGGGTTGCCAGCCAGTAATAATCCCTCTCCTTGATACCACGAATCCTAGGGTCCTTTCGCAGGCTTTGCAGGATCAGGGAGGCCATGCAGCGTAAGTTTGCAGAGGCATTCGATCCTGAGTCCTCTGGATCACTAAGGATCACATGACTCGCAACCACCTCCTCCTAGCCACGTACAACTCCATGGGTTTCTGGGGACTGAAAACGATCCCTTGAAGACTGCTGCTGATTCTGAATGTTATCCTCCACCTCCATGCTGACATAATCCTCCTCCTCCTCCTCCTCCTCTTCTTCTTCCTGTGTGATCAGCGGGCCCGCAGGAATACTATCTAGATAAAGGGGGCCTTGAGAGGTAAGGAAGTCCTCCTCTTCCTCCCGCTGTTCTGCCTCAAGTGCCCTGTCCATTATTCCACAAAGCGTGTGCTCCAACAGGAAGACAAGAGGGACAGTATCACTGATGCATGCACTGTCACTGCTCACCATCCTCGTGGCCTCCTCAAATGGTGACAGGTCAGTGTATGCATCCTTGATCAGTAGCCACTGGCGTGGCGAAAAAAATCCAAGCTCCCCTGACCCTGTCCTGGTGCCATACTCACACAGGCACTCATTGATCGCCCTTTACTGCGTGTGCAGCCACTGCAGCATTGCCAACATTGAGTTCCACCTGGGGGGCATGTCACAAATGAGGCGGTACTTGGGCAGGTTGCATTCCCTTTGAAGGTCAGCCAGCCAAGCACTGGCATTATATGACCGGTGGAAATGACCACAGAGAGGAGGTTGGTGCCATTGTTGCATACAACCATTCCTGGCTGAAGCTGGCGTGGCGTCAACCACCTCTGAGCCTGCCCCTGTAGAGCTGACAGAATCTCTGCCCCAGTGTGGCTCCTGTCCCCTAAGCAGACCTACTCAAGCACCACATGGCATCTTTTTGCCTGAGTGCTTGCGTAGCCCCTTGAACGCCTACGGAGCACCGCTGGTTCAGAGGACAAATCTTCAGAGGAAGAGGCCATAGAGGAAGAAGAAGAGGGGGGGTGGAGGACAGAGCTGTGGCAGAATCGCCACTAGAATTTTGGAGGCGTGGTGGCGGAACAAGCTCCAACAATACTGAACCCTGTCCTGCATCCTTCCCAGCTGCCAGCAGAGTTACCCAGTGTGCCGTGAAAGAAAGGTAACGTCCCCGTCCATGCCTGCTGGACCATGAGTCAGCGGTAATATGCACCTTACTGCTGACCACCCTGTCCCAACGAGGCCAAGACATTGCCTTCCACTTGCCGTTAGAGAGCCAGAATGGCCTTCCGTGAAAAGAAATGGCATTTGGGAAACTGTCACTGAGGTACCGCACATTCCAAAAATTCACGAAAGGGGGCAGAGTCTACCAGGTGAAAAGGCAGCAGTTGCAGTGCTAGCAATTTGGCCAAGCTAGCATTTAGACACTGAACATGTGGATGGCTGGGACCAAATTTCTTTTGACGGTTTAGCAACTGGGGTAGAGAAATTTGCCTGCTAAAATTGGATGTTGGTGTACCACTAGCAGATTGGCCACAAGTACTTGGGACACCTATTTCTATACCTTCATTCCTCTCAGTGCAGGTTTATGAGAGGACTTGAGGTATAGTGGGGCTGGAGATCCCAGCTGATGAGGAGCAAGGAGAGGTCCGCCTTGTTCTTTTATGTGGGTCTTTTAAGTGCTGTTGCCAAACGGACTGCACGGGAGGTCGTTATATGTCTGGTCAAGCATGTGGTGCCCAAGTGGCTGCTGTTTTGGCCACACTTGATGCGCTTCAGACATATGTTGCAAATAACAACGGTGCGATCTGCTGCACACGTGTCAAAAAAGGCCCACACCAAAGAACTTTTCAAAATATGCGGGGAGTCAGCAGCGCCCTGCACCTGCTTAGCTCTGCAGTGTGATGCAATAGGGTGGCTGCCCTTAAGCTTCCCCCTAGAGGGCATCCTTCCTCGTTGGAGATGTGCCTCCTCCTCCTCTCTTCTATCAGGTACCCAAGTAGAGTCAGTGACCTCATCATCCCCTCCCTCCTCGTCACTGCAACTGCATTGGCAGGCAAACTACTCTGAGCCTGGGTGACAGAGGATGAGGAAGATGAGGACGGCTTTGTTATCCATTCCACCAACTCTTCTGCATGTTGTGGCTTAATAAAAGCTGCAGAAAAAAAGGACAAGCGTGCCCCATGGCCACGTGCCGAGGATGCACCATGTCCACGACCAGCACTGTTGACTGTAGACACAGAGCCTGCTTGCCCACTTTTAGTGGCCTGTGAGCGTCTGCCTCTCCTTGGTGGCCTTCCGGACATGCTGTAAATTTTGTTTAGCAAAATCACACTACACTGTATTGTGTACTGTGTACACCACCAGAAAAGTAGTAGCAACTGCACTGTGGGTTCACGGTACTGTGTACACCACCAGAAGTCTAATAGCAACTATGGGTGCACTGTATTGTGTACTGTGTACACCACCAGAAAAGTAGTAGCAATTGCACTATGGGTGCACGGTACTGTGTACACTGCCTGAAGTATATTAGAAAAAGTACACCAGTAATGGCCTGCAGTCAGATATAGGCTTGGCTACACTGGATGCAGTGTATATATTTATATATATATATATATATATATATATATATATATTTATATATATATATATATATATATATATATACGAGACTGACTGTATATGTATATATTTAATACACTGCAGCTAGCTGAATAACCTGCCTGCCTGAAGTTTATTAGAAAAAGTACACCAGAAATGGGCCTAGTGAGATATAGGCTTGGCTACACTGGATGCAGTGCATATATATATATATATATATATATATATATATATATATATATATATACTGTATATATATATATATATATATATATACAAGACTGACTGTATATATATATATTAAATACACTGCAGCTAACTGAATAACCTGTCTGCCGGAAGTATATTAGAAAAAGTACACCAGGAATAGCCTGCAGTCAGATATAGGCTTGGCTACACTGAATGCAGTATATATATATATATATATATATATATATATATATATATATATATATACATGAGACTGACTGTATATATATATATTAAATACACTGCAGCTGACTGAATAACCTGCCTGCCTGAAGTATATTTGAAAAAGTACACCAGGAATGGCCTGCAGTCAGACATAGGCTTGGCTACACTGGATGCAGTGTATATATATATATATATATTTGAGACTGTATATATATATTAAAAACACTGCAGCTAACTGAATAACTTGCCTGCCTGCCTACTCAATCTAAATCACACTCTCTCTTTGTCCACGCCAACAACACACTACACAGGGCCGATGTGCAGGCAGCCTTATATAGTGTGGGGCATGGACTTAGTCCCCCTGAGCCATAATTGTCCAAAGGCACCCTGCTTTTGGCCAATTATGGCTCTCTTAGCTGAGGGCGCTGGGGTTGGCCAATGCATGCAGGTCATGGTGCATGCTTTGGCCAATCATCATTCAGCAATGCACTGCGATCTCGCAGTCCATTATGGGGTGTTACACAACGCTCAAAAATGCCCGCTAACTCCCCATAATGTTAGTTTTTCGACGAACGGGCGAACACCCGATGTTCGAGTCAAACTCATGTTCGACCCGAACATAAAGCTCATCCCTACATTTTAGCATTGTAGTTTTACACTATAATTACCAATAATATTCAAATATAAGTGGTAATATTCTAAATGTATCTCTAAGCAAAATGAGGCAGGAAGTTAACTCTAATGGAATTATGTTTTGATATATTTAAAATTTTCAACCTTTTAAAGGGAAGCTGTACTGACTACTGAGCGACATCAATTGTCTCCAGCACAGAAAGGGAAGGGAATCTTTTCAATGAAGATACAGCATGGTTAATCCTTTATTACAATACAATGAGAGTGTTTTTATTGCTTTGTGCAGGTTTCCTTATGTAGCTCAATAGGCCAAGCTCTGCTCCTGACTGGCTGGAGATATGATGATGTCTCCAGCCAAGATCAGTCAAACAGTATGGCCTTAAAGCCCTGTACATACAGGCTGAATGTTGGGAGACAACGGCCGGTTAAAAAAAACAGCCTGTGTGTATGACAGTCTGTCTAACAGAAGCAAGCCATTCGGCCAGCTTCTGTCAGACATGCATGCTGAAAAACCAGCAGCCGACCAAGATCAGTGCTCTCAGCCAATGGCAGAGACCTTGCATGGCTAGTACAGCGGCTCCGACCAAAACTGTCAGTTTTTTTTGTGTAACCCAGTGGGTAATGTGTACCTGGCTTTAGTGTTTTGTTTCAACCTATTATATCATTTAGCAGCCTCATTCTCTGTCATAATTAGTGATGGGCGAGTCTACCCAGGTATGTTTTGCAAACTGTTCAGTGAATCTTGTTCAAATTTCCACCTGCCCAAACTTAGAGACAAATCTCTTTGATGTCTGTGGAACTGAATCTTGTGGTTAAACTCTGGCCATTTTTAGGGATTTTTAGGGCAAGCTTCTAGAAAAAATGGCACAGGAAGTAGGGTGCTACCATGGAATATATGTACTAATGCAAAAACATTTTTTTAGAAATACCATACAATAGAGAGAGTATCTTTTCATGCAGCTTCCAGGTCAACTTCGAAAATTTACAAATGTTTTCAATTACATGTTTTGAAGAAGCTTAAACGAGAAGTACAGCCAAAGCTCATTTCGCTGTACTCCTGTGTACTCCTTTTTCAGCCAACAGCGGGCTGAAGCCTGCTGTCAACTGATGGAAAGATTATAACCATATGGTCGGGACCCACCAAGCGAGCTGCTAAGAGCCTGAGCCAGCTGTTACCGCCCCCTCCATAGCCAAGCACTCTAGTGAGCATGGGGGGGAGAGCAGAGAGCTGGTGACTGACAGTCACCAGCTTTCTGCTCACGGAGTACTGATAACTGAGTGATCAGTGCTGTTTAATTGCTCAGTTCTTAGTCCTAGAGCGGGCAGGGGACAATTAAGTTTATTTTTTCCCCCAGACAAAAAAAAACTTTTAAATCTGTACATGGTGTTACAGAACAGTGTTATTTTCACAGACAGTCTTAGTGACAGCGTTCTCTAGGTGTGCATATTTCCTGTGGATTCGTTTTTTTTTTCTTTTTTACAATTAACTTAAATAAGGCTACAGCATTGTTTTGGTGTAAAAAGGCCATGAAGTGCATTGTGGTGTAAAAAACCTAAAAGCCCACGTGAATCTGCACATATATTTTCTGGAACCGCAAATCTCAAACCCATAGAACCCTATGTGAATCTGAACCTCATCCATAGTCACAGTACCTTATATACTCGAGTATAAGCCGACCCAAGTATAAGCCGAGGTACCTACTTTTTCCACAAAAAACTGGGAAAACTTATTGACTCGAGTATAAGCCGAGGGGAGGAAATGTGCCCATTGCCACCTCACTGTGCCAATTGCCCAACCTTACTGTGCCCACTGCCATCTCACTCTGCCACCTCACTGTGCACATTGCCACCTCACTGCCCATTGTCACCTTACTGTGTCCATTGCAGCCTCCCTGTGCCCGAGTCAGTGTACCTCAAAATCTTGTAATTCCACGGCCGGCGTCCATTGTTCAAATCTCGCGCCGTTCTCCCTGTCCCTTCTGTGATAGGCGTTTCCAGCAAACACTGTGTTGAGTGTTGCGCCTATCACGGAGGTCCTCTCATTCTCGGACTCCGTTTCCCAGCAGGCACTGTGTTCAGTGCTCCGCCAATCACGGACGTCGGACAAGAGGACCTCCGTGATAGGCGCAACACTCAACACAAGTGTTTGCTGGAAACGCCTATCGTGGAAGGGACAGGGAGAAAGGCATTAGATTTAAACAATGGACGCCGGCCGCGGAATTTCACGATTTTCAGGTACTGACTCGAGTATAAGCCGAGGGGTATACTTTCAGCCCTAAAAAAAGGGCTGAAAAACTCGGCTTATACTCGAGTATATATGGTATATATTTGTGGGGTCCTAGCTTAATTCTTATTTCTTTTATTCTACTGTAACATTTACAAAACTTTCCTGGATTATCCCCTGAACAAACTTCTTATACACCATCAGGTAAAATCATTTCATAGAACTTTGAACATTGAAATCAAAATTTTTGCTATGAGAAATATTTATAATTCCAGTGTTTAATTTAATACATATGTAAGGCTAAATGTTCTTTATTTAGTCGGCTTGTTTTAACATCTTTTTTTTGCTTTGACTGCTTTTAAAAGTGATTCATATTAGCATATTGTGTACCTGCAGAATGTTTAAACGTAATATTCGTGTGTTGTATGTGAACAGGGAGACTAAATAAATAAAATATGCTCATTTGTTTTTGAATTTCCATTGTTGACTTGGGAATGGTGAGCTCTCACAAATCTCAGCTTTAACCTTGCCAATTGCTGTATGCCTGTAAGTGCGCTGTAGTTATTTGGAACATTTCTACTTTGGCGATGGCATCCTTTTGCTAGATTACATTTATGCATTAGTACCATCTGTGCTTGCTGCTCCTTCTGTGAGTTAGCCCTGGCCAAATGACTGGCATTTATCTGGAAGTGCATTTAAAAAAGAAAACATAGCTAGTAAGACGGTAAAAGGAGACTTAACTGTCTAGAAACAACTGATTGTAATAATAAAATGATAAAAAGTAGGAAAAACAAAGGCTATCATTAATATATATATATATATATATATATATATATATATATATATATATATATATATATTATTAAATTACTGGCCCTATATTAAGGGCTTGATTTATTCAGAAGTAGATCTGTTGCTGTTTTAACATTGCATTTCTAAAGCCGATTATCATGCTTTTAAGTTTATAAATAAAAATGGTTATTTCTAACATGTACACAGATGCCTCAGTTGCTATTACTGCAACTTAATTGGTCATTTAACTCTATCCTATTATAAATACTGCTACTTGAGTGGGTTATGACAATAAAAATAATTGAGGAAGGTGTGGTCCTGTACAAATACTATGGGAGTCACGGCTTTGCTTGTGTCCAAAAGTTGAGTTTAAGGTGGGAAATTTTAGGAAGGGTCCCTTTTCCAGAGGCCACTCTAAATGATAACATTTGATAGATGTACTAGCCCTCTTCTTTCAACTAAAAAAAAGTATTTTTGATACTAAGTGCCCTCCCCTTGGAGGGATTTCCCAATACTTCCCATTAAATACTTAAAGAGGAAATACAGGAAAATTCCCCCAAAAGTAACACAGACAGAAATAAAAACCCAAGAAAGGTATTAATGCTTCCCCACTCCAAACAACTATGTAGACTAATAACCCAAAAAAAGTATGGCTAGAGTATCACTTTTAAGTCTTATGCGCAAAAGGAAGTATCACTTAATTTTTGGTTAAAAAAGTGTAATTCTTGGCACTAATTTTTTTTCCTATTTTTATTAACAAATCACCTGTTATGTTTAAACAAAAAATGCGTTTGAGGGAATGAACCATCATATTCACAAAGAGCACTTGAGGAAAGGTGCAGCTCAGTCTGTATACCACATATATAGTAGGGCAATTGATGGAGGGTCCATTATGCACCCACAGTTGCCTCTGTGATACCATGACAAAGATGTCTGATATTTTGTAACTCTCCATGATTATCTCCATGCTTAACCACTTGAGGACCGCCGCACGCCGATGTACGTCGGCAGAATGGCACGGCTCGGCACATGGGCATACAGGTACGTCCCCTTTAAGAGCCCAGCCATGGTTCGCGAGCCTGTCACTGAGCGTCATAGGGAACGACGATAAGTGACGTCACATGCTAAGCCACACCCCCCACAGTAAGAAACACAAATCAGGGCACACTTAACTCCTACAGCGCCCCCTCCTGGTTAACCCCTTCACTGCCAGTGTCATTTTTACAGTAACCAGTGCATTTTTATAGCACTGGTCGCTGTAAAAATTACAATGGTCCCAAAATAGTGTCAAAAGTGTCCGATGTGTCCACCATAATGTCGCAGTCGTGAAAAAAATAACTGATCGCCACCATTACTAGTAAAAAAATATTTTTTTATAAAAATGCCATAAAACTACCCCCTATTTTGTAAACGCTATAACTTTTGCGCAAACCAATCAATAAACACTTATTGCAATTTTTTTTACCAAAAATATGTAGAAAAATACGTATCGGCCTAAACTGAGGAAAAAACTAGTTTTTTATGTATTTTTGGGGGATATTTATTATAGCAAAAAGTAAAAAATATTGCATTTTTTTCAAAATTGTCGCTCTATTTTTGTTTATAGCGCAAAAAATTAAAACCGCTGAGGTGATCAAATACCACCAAAAGAAAGCTCTATTTGTGGGAAAAAAAGGACGCCAATTTTGTTTGGGAGCCACGTTGCACGACTGCGCAATTGTCAGTTAAAGCGACACAGTGTCGAATTGCAAAAAGGGGCCTGGTCCTTATGCTGCATATTGGTCCGGGTCTTAAATGGTTAAGAGTGCCTCGGCCCTAACTAGAGTAGATTTTGCTACGTGATGACATTTTCTGTATGCTGTTTCATAATGTTTACCTGTATACCTGATTATTGCATTGCACTTTGACTGAAGCGATGTTCGCTATGATTATACACCTGTGTAAGAGCCCATTCACACAGGGGCAAGTTTGGATCCGACTTCAAATCGCCCCTAGTCACCTCAAGTCGGGCTGCATGAGAAAATCAATGTAAGTGAATGGAGCCATCTTAATGCACACTACTGCAGTCGCTCCGACTTCAAAAAAGGTTCCTTTACTACTTCAATCCGACTTCTAGGCAACTGCTAGGCGACCTGTACCCATTGATTTCAATGGACGTCGCTCAGAAGTCGGATCCCCTGTCTTAACAGGAGCAACTTTCCAGGAAGAAAACATATATTTCTCAGGCAAAACTCTCCCTCCCCCTCCCTCCCACAGAGCTGATTCTTGTTTGATTGGCCACTGGAATGTCTCCTGTCCTGCAGGCAACTTGAAGTTGCCCTGTAAGTAGCTCCAGGTCGCGCTGTGATTCATACTCAAGTCGTGTCAAAGTTGCCTGCCAAAGTCGGGCTGGAAGTCGTGTTGCCCCTGTGTGAATGGAGTCTAACTATTTTTTGGTATGTTTATAAAACAATAAAAAAGTTAACCTATAAAAAAAAAAGAAAAAAAAAGAGTGAAGCCATTTTTAGAGTTCAGCTCATATCTGAGTACACTTGTAAGCCTCTACACAGTAAACCTCTAACCAGACAAACACAATTGTAACCAGACATGTAGATGTTCCAGAGAAACATAACTTATAACAACTTGTAACTTATAAATTGGATGGTATTGAGTGAATTAATGCACAAAATGCAACTATTAAATTGTAGTTGTACTTCCAAAAATCATTCTAGTGCAAAAGAAAAATGTTTTCCTTGTCAAACGTTTGCACAAGTATTTATGTGGCCCAGTGTACCCTATATACTGTATATGAATTAATGATAGAAATGAAAGGCCATAGTGCAAAAATCAACAGCACAGTAATCACCCCAAATGCTGCTCTTGTTTTAATAAAAATGTCCACTGTTTGTAATTTCATGTATCACATGTCTTGGCTTGGCAGCAAGAGTCTGCACCATAGTACAGCACAGAAGAATCTACTTGATGGCAAATTCTGATATTATAGAGGGGGCTTTCCTTATCCAATAGAAGACACAATATTTGGACAGGGTGTATATGATAAAATAAAAATAATATGAAAACATTTCCCCAAATTGCTTTTTTGGTGTCTTACCGGACTAATTTAGTCATCATCCCAATAATGTTACTTTTGCTGATTAATCTGAGTTGACGAAAGAAGTCTACCACTGAAATTCATACCATTCTGACTTCTTCAGCACCAAAGCAGAGAGATGAGGCAGTTTACTTGAGCTTTGAGTAACCTATAAAGATCTATGAAACAGTGCCTTGGAATATAGACCTATTTATATTCTTTTTAACGTTATTCTGTAAATAATCATATTACCAATATGTACTGTATACTTTTATAATGAAACAGTTACATGCTCAAGAAATCATAAAGGAGAAAAATATATAAATTACTTTTATTGATGTTTAGTTAAATGCCAGGCTCCACTGAGGTTATTTTCAAAATAGATCTTGCTAACTGCTATTTTAACAAGCTTATTAGTTTGACACCATTTACCATGCAATTATTTTAATAGTTGTATTGAGATTTATGTAAATGCCAGCATAAACCTGGGCTACTCTTCAGTCACTGTAGAAAATTAATTATCCCATGTACAAGTTCAGTGACAACACTTTACAGGACACCAAACACAGTGTACTAATAAAGTATATGCCTCATTTCCAATTCTCTCAGCTTTGTGATATAAAAGTCAATCAGATCAGCTTTAGACAATTGAAGAGGAAAAAATACACCAGTATTGTTTTTAGTTATTTACTTTGTGGGGAAAGTGACAAAATGTACAATTAAATATAATTGTGCTGTCCTGACCAATCTGTGCATTTCTACAATTATACATATTCAGCAATAATTGTCCCTTCACAGTCAATAATTGGCTCTGCCAACTTTAGCTGCAATAAATAAAGTGAAATTCTTTCTGTAGCTTTCATGCAAGGTATCACATCACCGTGAAAGGTTTTTGGATCATTCCTCCAGCTTGCTTTGGTTCAACGACCTTTGTAAGTTTTTAAAAATGAGCAACTCTATTCTATTTTGTCCCAACATCCTCTATAGATCCAGGTCAGGGCTAAGCAGAAATATCTAGGCCTTATAGTGGGGTTATTTTACTAAAGGAGTAAAAACAATTCACTTAATGTGTTATTATAGGCAAAATCAAACACAACATTATGCAGTCTGTCCCTAGCATTAGCACAACAGGTTTTGTTTATCTACTCCCTCTGTAATATAGTTTTACAACCTGTTGGTATTGCAAGTATATCTGTTATTTTTCCACTTCCATTAACAGGGTCAACGTTGTCGGTTCTGAAGAAAAGTTACAAAGCAGCATTGTCATGGATATGTACATGGATATGTAGTTTTAAATTGACTTTAACCAAAATACAAACAAATTAAAGAATAGCTCCAGATTTTAAGTAGTTACAGCAACAGTTTTTATTTACTTTTGGAACAAATTTTAAAGCCATGAATAAAGGTTAGCCATTGTAAAAATAAAATAAAAAAATGTTATATCAATTAGCCAACCCTCTAAATGCCATTTTTTGCTGGACAGCATGGCCTGTTACAGGAAGGCAAAATGAATTGATCTTTTGACAAGATCAATGGGTAATAAAACAAAAATGTTAATGGGGAGACATAGAAAAAACAAAAAGAGCTGTTTTAATGCTATTTACGAAGGTAAATATATATAGTTTTGCCCACAGTTCCACTTTATCTAAATTAATGTTTATTTTATAAAGTAGTATTCACAGAGGTTATTAAATAAGGTTAAGTAGGGATGGTCTGGCTATTCAAATTGAACTTAAGTTCGACTCGAACATCCGCTGTTCGTTTGTTCACAGAACAAACAAACATATGGGGTGTTCACGGCAAATTTGAAAGCCGCGGAGCTCCCCATAATGCACTGCAAGATCGCAGTGCATTGACGGCTGCTGATTGGCCAAAGAATGCACCTGACCTGCATGCTTTGGCCAATCACAGCACGTTCTGCTGTGAGAGCCATGATTGGCCAATCATGACTCATGGGGCTAAGTACACGTCCCACACTATATAAGGCTGCTTACACGGTGGCCTTATATAGTGTGATAATGTGGAGATTGAGAGAACTTGAAATAGATTAGGCAGGTTAGTTAGTGGTGTGCAGGCAGTTTAGTGTATATATACAGTATAGTCAATGTAGAATATATATACGGTGAAGACAGTGTATTAATATATATATATATATATATATATATATATATATACAGTGTAGTATAATATATATATATATTTATATATTTATACTGTATATACAGTGCATTCAGGGTAGACTATATATACAGTGCAGGCAGTCTAGTGTGTATATATATATATATATATATATATAAATATATATATATATATATATATATATATGTATATTTAAAATAGTATAAAAAACATAGACAGTCCAAAACTGTATCAGTCAGATACTACAAACAGCGCTAATGTTGAGTATTAAAGGTATGTGATCAACTCCACAATAAAATCTTTGGAACAAGTGATGAACGTCACAGTGATTCAGGAAGTGTCCATAGGTGATCCTAAAGATAGTCACAGTGTGCACCTTCCACCGAACTCTCAAAATCCACCACGTGAAAACACACTCCCCTCAGGGGGTTAAACTCACCAGAGCGTTATATAACAACAGCCTTTAAGAGAAGTGTTCGTCTGAACCATGTACTTCAATCAGCATCGTTCCCGGAGATAGTGTATGGTAAGAGCTCCAATAAAGGTCATAAACAAAAGAAAGCACACATAGCGTAATCCCATTTATTTGTAATAAAAATAGCCCCTTACATCCGATATCCCCTTATAAATATATACGTACAAACATAGCAATCAATGTAGCTTTGAAAGTGTAATCAATTGTGCACTTCACCGTCTCAGCCGTCCGGCGCGTGAAACCAAATATCCAAGCAGCGATCGTAATCACTTCCTTGTTCCGGGTCCAGCAGTGGTGGAGCGCACAGCTCACTACCGGTGCGTCATGTGGGTCACGCCCTGATGCGTTTTGTCATATCCTGACTTCAACAGAGAGCGTGCCCACACGACAGAAAGACTGGCTTATATTATCCCTCCCCATTCCACCCTAGCCAACCAGAGACTCTCCAGCAAAACGATAGGTGCATATCGCCAAAGCTAGAGTGACCGCTGGAGTCTTCCTACAGGCGGGGAAGAGGAACAAAAAGCTTCACTGCACTAAATAGATAATAAAGGCAAACAATAAGTCAAAATACCTAAATTAGGGGCAAACTAATACGATTATACCCGAACATTAGTATAATCATATATCGACTGTTACATGATCCTTAATTAATCATTCATAACAATTGATAATAGCGGCATAATCATAATCATTTCAATGCACATTTAAGCTGAAAATATAAAAAAACACAGAACAATCATTGAGCATAACGCAATAGAATTGTGAAAATTTCATAAAACGTCCATAATAAAAAACTCAGACAATAAATACATGATAAAAAATGCTAAAAATTCATATATTTTGCAAACTTAGATAGTTTCACTTATGGATACAAACTAATAGTCACTTATAAAACAGTTAATATCAAAATCAACATTTAACCCTTTTGGCGATAAAGTGTCTATTGAAAAAATCCACTCAGTCTCTTTCTTAGGTAGGTCTCTAACCAAGTTGGAGCCCCTCCATAATGGTTTCAAATGGACAATACCCCAGAATTTGAGACCAGTAGGGTCTTGGTTATGTAATAATTTAAAATGTAACGACACATTGTGGTCTTTATATTTTTATATTGGCTATATGCTCTGCAATTTTAATTTTCAGTTGTCGCTTAGTGCGGCCTATGTAAATAAGCCCGCACGGACACTGTAGAGCATAAACCACGTAGGAAGTATTGCATGTGATGAACTATTTGATGGTAAATTCCTTATTATTAGAGGTAGATGTAAATTTCTCTAGAGCCCTCAATGGCCTATTGACCTCTCTGCAAGCATGACACAATGTACAATGTACCCCTACCCATTCACATAAGGGGGGGCCAAGATTTCAGCCCCCTTGTTAAACGGGGCTTCCAGATCTGATTCCAATAAGCCCCCCACCCGCAGACTCCGTCAACCAATGGCCAGGGTTGTTGGGAGGATGCTCTGGTCACCATCAACATGGGAACAAGGTGCTTTGGAGGGGACCCCAAAGCACCCTCCTCATGTTGAGAGCATGTGGCCTGGTATAGTTTAGGAGGGGGGGCGCTCATTCGCCCCCCCTTCCTGTCCTCCAGGCTGCATGCTGGGATAAGGATCTGGTATGGATTTTGGGGGGAACCCACACCAATTTTTTTTTTCAATTTTGGCGTGGAGTTCCCCTTAAAATCCATACCAGACCCGAAGGGCCTAGTATGCACTGGGGAGGGTGAACCCACTGCAATTTTTATTACAGCCGCAAGCAAGTTTAAATGACGTTCTACACATTGCACACAGATGTGCCACTTCACAAGCAGACTAAGGGGACCCACAGGCATGGTATTAAAAGGAATATTTAATTTTTAATGTTTCACTTTAAGCATTATTAAAATCACTGCTCCTGAAAAAACCTTAATACATGTCCCCTAGGGCAATACCCGGGTCCCCATACACTTTTTATGGCAATAACTTTCATATAAGCCTTTAAAATTAACACTTTTGATTTTTCATGTTCGTGTCCCATAGACTTTAATAGGGTTTGCATGTTCACTAGAATTTTTTGCCTGTTTGCATGTTCTGGTGCCAACCGAACCAGGGGGGGGGGGTGTGTCCGGCCCATCCCTATGTGTCAATAACAATCCTATTTTTTTCACATGATTTGGTGTTCACCTTATTACTTCGACAGGGGACCCAAGTAGAGGCAGATCCAGGCTGCTCTGTGTAAAAACATTGCACAGAGCAGGTAAATTTAACATGCCTGTCATTTTTAAAGAAGATGTAAAAAAAAACTTAAATAGAGTTGGGCAAATATTTTGGCCCGAGCATGAGTTTGGGCCAAACACTGGTTGTTCGCCTGTTTGATGAACACCTAAATTATTGGGGTTTTCAACCGTTTGGTCGGCCCGCCGAACAACCACAATGCACTGTGCCGCCGCACAGTGCATTTGAAGTCCTGATTGGCTGAAGCAAACAAAGCTTTGCCCAATCAAGGCACATAGCACTGTCAAAACCATGCTTGGACACTGTCATGATGACTCTCTCCAATCATGCCTAACTGCTCTTATTCCTACCCCACACTATAAAAATATTCTTCCATTGTGTCCATTTGCAGTGTGATACTGGCGTGGAGAGAGATAGAACAGAGCTGTGTTCAGTGCTACTAGTGAGTTAGTGGGCTATAGTGTACTATTGTGATTATATTGTGAGTGTAAAGTAGTGGTTTAGTGTGAATCTAGTGATAGTGCAGTGTGTGCGTAGTTGGACCATAATTTTTTTACTTTAGTGTCACATTAGTGTGAATCTAGTGATAGTACAGTGTCATTTTTACTTTAGTGTAATTTTATTTTGTCAGGGCAGGTTTACCGCAGTATATTTCAGTGCATTATTGCGCGTTTACCACAGAAAATTGCAGTGCATTATTGCAGGTTTACCACAGTTTATTACAGTGTGAGACTGCACGTTTAATGCAGTATATTTAAGTGCGTTATTGCACATTTATCACAGTATATTGCAGTGCGTTAATGCATGTTTAACGCAGTATATTTCAGTGCATTATTGCAGGTTTACCGCAGTATTTTGCAGTGCGTTACTGCACATTTAACGCATTATATTTTAGTGCCTTATTGCAGGTTTACCGCAGCATATTAATGTGTGGTAGTGCATGTTAAACGCAGTATATTTCAGTGCATTGGTTCACGTTAGTGTGACTCTAGTGATAGTACAGTGTGAGAGTAGTGTGATGCTGCATACACACGGCCGGAATTTCCGACAACAAATGTTCGATGTGAGCTTTTGGTCAAAAATTCCGACCCTGTGTAGGCTCCATCGGACATTTACTGTTGGAATTTCCAACAACAAATGATTGAGAGCTGGTTCTCAATTTTTCCGACAACAAAAGTTCTTGTCGGAAATTCCAACCGTGTGTATCCAATTTCGACGCACAAAAGTGCTGAGCATGCTCGGAATCAATTCGACACATGCTCGGAATCATTGTACTTCATTTTTCTTGGCTCGTTGTAGTGTTGTACGTCTCAGCGTTCTTGACAATCGGAATTTCCAAGCAACATTTGTGCGACCGTGTGTATGCAAGACAAGTTTGAGCCAACATCTGTCGGAAAAAAAACCACGGTTTTGTTGTTGGAAATTCTGATCGTGTGTACGCGGCATGACCGTTCATTTTTACTTTAGTACAAGTTTATTTTGTCAGGGCAGGTTTACTGCAGTATATTTTGGTACATTATTGCATGTTTGCCACAGGATATTGCAGTGCATTACTGCATGTTTAACAAAGTATATTTTTTAGTGTGTTATTGCAGGTTTACCGCAGTTTATTACAGTGCATTACTGCACGTTTAACGTAGTATAATTCAGTGCGTTATTGCAGGTTTACTACAGTATATTCCAGTGCGTTGTTGCTAGAGTTGCCACCTTTTCATCAAGCCAAACCCGAACACATTAGCAGCGCACGTCAATATTTTTATTTTTTTGTAGTACATTAAATTTATTACCTCTGTACAAAGCAATGCATGGCTAATTTTTTATGTAGTATACACTGTACATATATTTTTGTGATTAAATAACATTTCTAATTATATGAAGTTAATCACAAAAGTCCCCCTTTACATCAGATTTAACAGAGTTCCCCTTTAGATCTGAATCCGCAGAGTTCCCCTTTACATCTGAATGCCAGGGTTTGTTCCCCTTTACATCTGATTCTGCAGGAGAGAAGTGTAGAGTGTAAGATGGGGCAGTATTTACAGGAGAGGAGTGTGGAGGGTATGATGGGGGCAGTATGTACAGGAGAGGCATGTGGAGAGTATGATGGGGCAGTATGTACAGGAGAGGAGTGCGGAGGGTATGATGGGGGCAGTATGTACAGGAGAGGAGTGTGGAGGGTATGATGGGGGCAGTATGTACAGGAGAGGAGTGTGGAGGGTATGATGGGGGCAGTATGTACAGGAGAGGAGTGTGGAGGGTATGATAGGGGCAGTATGTACAGGAGAGGAGTGTGGAGGGTATGACAGTGAGCAGTATGTACAGGAGAGGCATGTGGAGAGTATGATGAAGCAGTATGTACAGGAGAGGAGTGTGGAGGGTATGATGGGGGCAGTATGTACAGGAGAGGCATGTTGAGAATATGATGGGGCAGTATGTACAGGAGAGAAGTGCGGAGGGTATGATGGGGGCAGTATGTACAGGAGAGGAGTGCGGAGGGTATGATGGGGGCAGTATGTACAGGAAAGGAGTGCGGAGGGTATGATGGGGGCAGTATGTATAGAAGAGGAGTGTGGAGGGTATGATGGGGGCAGTATGTATAGGAGAGGAGTGCGGAGGGTATGATGGGGGCAGTATGTATAGGAGAGGAGTGCCGAGGGTATGATGGGGCAGTATGTATAGGAGAGGAGTGCGGAGGGTATGATGGGGGCAGTATGTATAGTTGAGGAGTGTGGAGAGTATGATGGGGGCAGTATGTACAGGAGAGGAGTGCGGATGGTATGATGGGGCAGTATGTATAGGAGAGGAGTGCGGAGGGTATGATGGGGGCAGTATGTACAGGAGAGGATATGCGGAGGGTATGATGGGGGCAGTATGTACAGGAGAGGAGTGCGGAGTGTATGATGGGGCAGTATGTATAGGAGAGGAGTGCGGAGGGTATGATGGGGGTAGTATGTACAGGAGAGCAATGCGGAGGGTAAGATGGGGCAGTATATATAGGAGAGGAGTGCGGAGGGGATGATGGGGGCAGTATGTACAGGAGAGGAGTGCGGAGAGTATGATGGGAGAGTATGTATAGGAGAGGATGCGGAGGGTATGATGGGGGCAGTATGTACAGGAGAGGAGATGTGGAGGGTATGATGGGGGCAGTATGTACAGGAGAGGAGTGCAGAGGGTATGATAGGGGCCGTATGTACAGGAGAGGCGTGCGGAGGGTATGATGGGGAAGTATGTATAGGAGAGGAGTGCGGAGGGTATGATGGGGGCAGTATATATAGGAGAGGAGTGCGGAGGGTATGATGGGGCAGTATGTATAGGAGAGGATTACGGAGGGTATGATGTGGGCAGTATGTACAGGACAGGAGTGCGGAGGGTATAATGGGGCAGTATATATAGGAGAGGAGTGTGGAGGGTATGATGGGGCAGTATATATAGGAGAGGAGTGTGGAGGGTATGATGGGGCAGTATGTATAGGAGAGGAGTGCGGAGGGTATGATGGGGGCAGTATGTACAGGAGAGGAGTGCGGAGGGTATAATGGGGCAGTATGTACAGGAGAGTAGTGCGGAGGGTATGAGGGGGCAGTATGTATAGGAGAGGAGTACGGAGGGTATGATGGGGGCAGTATATATAGGAGAGGAGCGTGAAGGGTATGATGGGGGCAGTATGTATAAGAGAGGAGTGTGGAGGGTATGATGGGGGCAGTATATATAGGAGAGGAGTGTGGAGGGTATGATGGGGGCAGTATGTACAGGAGAGGTGTGTGGAGAGTATGATGGGGGCAGTATGTACAGGAGAGGAGTGCAGAGGGTATGATGGGGGCAGTATGTATAGGAGAGGGGTGCGGAGGGTATGATGGGGGCAGTATGTATAGGAGAGGAGTGTGGAGAGTATGATGGGGGCAGTATGTACAGGAGAGCAGTGCGGAGAGTATGATGGGGCAGTATGTATAGGAGAGGAGTGCGGAGGGTATGATGGGGGCAGTATGTATAGGAGAGGGGTGCGGAGGGTATGATGGGGGCAGTATGTATAGGAGAGGAGTGTGGAGAGTAAGATGGGGGCAGTATGTACAGGAGAGGAGTGCGGAGAGTATGATGGGGCAGTATGTATAGGAGAGGAGTGCAGAGGGTATGATGGGGGCAGTATGTACAGGAGAGGAGATGCGGAGGCTATGATGGGGGCAGTATGTACAGGGGAGGAGTGCGGAGGGTATGATGGGGCAGTATATATAGGAGAGGAGTGTGGAGGGGATGATGGGGGCAGTATGTACAGGAGAGGAGTGTAGGGGGTATGATGGGGCAGTATGTATAGGAGAGGAGTGCGGAGGGTATGATGGGGGCAGTATGTACAGGAGAGGAGATGCGGAGGGTATGATGGGGGCAGTATGTACAGGAGAGGAGTGCGGAGGGTATGATGGGGCAGTATGTACAGGAGAGGAGTGCGGAGTGTATGATGGGGCAGTATGTATAGGAGAGGAGTGCGGAGGGTATGATGGGGGTAGTATGTACAGGAGAGCAATGCGGAGGGTATGATGGGGCAGTATATATAGGAGAGGAGTGCGGAGGGGATGATGGGGGCAGTATGTACAGGAGAGGAGTGCGGAGAGTATGATGGGGCAGTATGTATAGTAGAGGATGCGGAGGGTATGATGGGGGCAGTATGTACAGGAGAGGAGATGCGGAGGGTATGATGGGGGCAGTATGTACAGGAGAGGAGTGCAGAGGGTATGATAGGGGCCGTATGTACAGGAGAGGCGTGCGGAGGGTATGATGGGGGAAGTATGTATAGGAGAGGAGTGCGGAGGGTATGATGGGGCAGTATATATAGGAGAGGAGTGCGGAGGGTATGATGGGGCAGTATGTATAGGAGAGGAGTGCGGAAGGTATGATGGGGCAGTATATATAGGAGAGGAGTGTGGAGGGGATGATGGGGGCAGTATGTACAGGAGAGGAGTGTGGGGGGTATGACGGGGGCAGTATGTATAGAAGAGGAGTGCGGAGGGTATGATGGGGGCAGTATGTATAGGAGAGGAGTGCGGAGGGTATGATGGGGGCAGTATGTATAGGAGAGGGGTGCGGAGGGTATGATGGGGGCAGTATGTATAGGAGAGGAGTGTGGAGAGTATGATGGGGCAGTATGTACAGGAGAGGAGTGCGGAGAGTATGATGGGGCAGTATGTATAGGAGAGGAGTGTGGAAGGTATGATGGGGGCAGTATGTACAGGAGAGGAGATGCGGAGGGTATGATGGGGGCAGTATGTACAGGAGAGGATTGCGGAGGGTATGATGGGGCAGTATATATAGGAGAGGAGTGTGGAGGGGATGATGGGGGCAGTATGTACAGGAGAGGAGTGTGGGGGGTATGATGGGGCAGTATGTATAGGAGAGGAGTGCGGAGGATATGATGGGGGCAGTATGTACAGGAGAGGAGATAAGGAGGGTATGATGGGGGCAGTATGTACAGGAGAGGAGTGCGGAGGGTATGATGGGGCAGTATATATCGGAGAGGAGTGTGGAGGGGATGATTGGGGCAGTATGTACAGGAGAGGAGTGCGGAGGGTATGATGGAGCAGCACGTATAGGAGAGGAGTGCAGAGGGTATGATGGGGGCAGTATGTACAGGAGAGGAGATGCAGAGGGTATGATGGGGGCAGTATGTACAGGAGAGGAGTGCGGAGGGTATAATGGGGCAGTATGTATAGGAGAGGAGTGCGGAGGGTATGATGGGGGCAGTATGTACAGGAGAGGAAATGCGGAGGGTATGATGGGGGCAGTATGTACAGGAGAGGAGATGCGGAGGGTGATGTTGGGAAGATAAGGGAAGGAAAGTGACCACGACGGAATGATGTCCCTCAGCTGGGGGGGGGGGTTTGGAAGCAGCTCTGAATGATGTCTGTATGAAGTGGTCTGGGGGTGATGTAAGCTGGTTGGGAGTTGGGGGCTGAGAAGTGGTCAGATAGTGATGTATATAATAAAAAAAAAAGCTCTTATGCTCATCCACTAAAAACATATCCAACAATAATTCATACAACAGTACTACTTGATGGAAACAATCTGTTATAAGTTGTAAATACAGATCTATGTAATCCAGCTCCTAGCACTCTGTATGTACAGATAATGTGAAGGTAATTTATGACCATTCATGTAACTCTGTTGTATCTAGGCTCTGAGTCTGTACAATCAGAGGTGTGAACTCACCACATATACACAGGGTTACATAAATGGTTATAAATTACTGCACATGATCTGGTCTGAACACTTGGGGGATGTTTGCATAGACAGACAGTTCAGGCTTAGAAGTAGGGATGAGCTCAGGCGTGTTCGTATTGAACACGTGCAGAGCCCGCCAAGAAAGTCGGCACCGTCGGAACCGCGCTGCGCTAATCATAGGCAGGGAGACATTTCCCGATCTCTGCAGCCGAGCATCGGGACAATGTCTCCCTGCCTGTGATTAGCACAGCGTGGTTCCGACGGTGCCGACTTCCTTGGCGGGCTCTGCACATGTTTAATGCGAACACGCCTGAGCTCATCCCTACTTAGAAGTTATCTGTCAAATGTGATCGGGCTGCCGACTCCCCCTCCCCTACACTCACTATCTCCACCAACTCTCCTGTCAACTTAACCCTTGCAGGGGGGGGTTGAGTCAGATAACAGGGACCCTGCACGAGACGGGGGGAGACAGAAAGCAGTTTTGGATTGCGAACACACACTGCAGGCACAGTGTATTCTTTACAAGCAAATGCCGCTGCTGCTCACAGTGACAGGTGTGCTGAT
Source organism: Rana muscosa (assembly GCA_029206835.1). Classification (NCBI taxonomy): domain Eukaryota; kingdom Metazoa; phylum Chordata; class Amphibia; order Anura; family Ranidae; genus Rana; species Rana muscosa. The sequence continues at coordinate 510,448,391 of CM055116.1, read as the reverse complement.
GGTCCCCCCTGCCCAAATGGTCTTTCCCTGTTCTGGGCTGAATCATGTGCCCAGGTTACAGGGAGTACAAAACCCGGGCAGAGGATTCAAGACCCGTACTGTCCGGGTGAATCCCGGACAGGTGGCAACCCTAGTTGTTGCATGTGTACCGCAGTATATTACAGTGCGTTACTGCAAATGTAATGCATTATATTTCATTGCGTTATTGAAGGTTTACCATAGTATATTGCAGTGCATTATTGCAGTGCGTTAGTGCATGTTTAACACTGTATATTTCAGTGCGCTATTGCACGTTTACCACAGTATATTGCAGTGCATTTCTGCGCATTTATCGCAATACATTTATGTGTGTTATTTCAGATTTACCACAGTATACTGAAGTGCGTTAGTGCATGTTTAACACAGTATATTTCAGTGCATTGGTTCACGTTAGTGTGACTCTAGTGATAGTACAGTGTGAGAGTAGTGCGACCGTTCATTTTTACTTTAGTGTCAGTGTAGTGTGAATCTAGTGATAGTGCAGTGTGAATGTAGTGGTACTGTTTATTTTTTACTTTAGTGTCACATTAGTGTGAATCTAGTGATAGTACAGTGTAATTTTTACTTTAGTGTAGTTTTATTTTGTCAGGGCAGGTTTACTGCAGTATATTTCAGTGCATTATTGCACGTATACCACAGTAAATTGCAGTGCGTTACTGCATGTTTAATGCAGTGTATTTCAGTGCATTATTGCAGGTTTACCGCAATTTATTACAGTGCGAGACTGCACGTTTAATGCAGTATATTTTAGTGTGTTATTGGAGGGTTACCACAGTATATTGCAGTACGTTACTGTGCGTTTAACGCAGTATATTTCAGTGCATTATTGCAGGTTTACCGCAGTATTTTGCAGTGCGTTAATGCACATTTAACGCATTATATTTTAGTGCCTTATTGCAGGTTTACCACAGCATCTTGATGTGTGGTAGTGCATGTTTAACGCAGTATATTTCAGTGCATTGGTTCACGTTAGTGTGACTCTAGTGATAGTACAGTGTGAGAGTAGTGTGATGCCGCATACACATGGTCGGAATTTCCGACAACAAATGTTCGATGTGAGCTTTTGGTCGAAAAATTCCGACCCTGTGTAGGCTCCATCGGACATTTGCTGTTGGAATTTCCAACAACAAATGATTGAGAGCTGGTTCTCAATTTTTCCGACAAAAAAAGTTCTTGTCGGAAATTCCGACCGTGTGTATCCAATTCCGACGCACAAAAGTGATGCGCATGCTCGGAATCAATTTGACGCATGCTCGGAATCATGGTACTTAATTTTTCTTGGCTTGTTGTAGTGTTGTACGTCTCTCCGTTCTTGACGATCGGAATTTCCAAGCAACATTTGTGCGACTGTGTGTATGCAAGACAAGTTTCAGCCAACAACTGTCAGAAAAAAAACATGGTTTACGCAGTATATTTCAGTACATTATTGTAGTGCGTTAGTGCATGTTTAACACTGTATATTTCAGTGCGTTATTGCATGTTTACCACAGTATATTGCGGTGCATTTCTGCGCATTTAACGCAATACATTTATGTGGGTTATTTCAGATTTAACACAGTATACTGAAGTGCGTTAGTGCATGTTTAACACAGTATATTTCAGTGCATTGGTTCACTTTAGTGTGACTCTAGTGATAGTACAGTGTGAGAGTCGTGCGACCGTTCATTTTTACTTTAGTGCAAGTTTATTTTGTCAGGGCAGATTTACCGCAGTATATTTCAGTACATTATTGCATGTTTGCCGCAGGATATTGCAGGGCATTACTGCACGTTTAACAAAGTATATTTCAGTGCGTTATTGCAGGTTTACTCCAGTTTATTACAGTGCGTTACTGCACGTTTACCGTAGTATAATTCAGTGCGTTATTGCAGGCTTAATGCAGTATATTCCAGTGCGTTGTTGCACGTGTACCGCAGTATATTACAGTGCGTTACTGCAAATTTAATGCATTATATTTCAGTGTGTTATTGCAGGTTTACCGCAGTTTATTACAGTGCGTTACTGCACGTTTAATGCAGTATATTTAAGTGCGTTATTGCACGTTTACCGCAGTATGTTGAAGTGCCTTAATGCATGTTTAATGCAGTATATTTCAGTGCGTTATTGCAGGTTTACTGCAGTATATTGCAGTTTGTTACTGCACACTTAACCCAGTATATTCAGTGGGTTATTGCAGGTTTACCACAGTATATTGCAGTGCATTAGTGCACATTTAACACAGTATATTTCAGTGTGTTATTGCATGTTTACCGCAGTATATTGCGGTGCGATAGTGCACGTGTACCGCAGTATATTACAGTGCGTTACTGCAAATTTAATGCAGTATACTTCAGTGCATTATTGCAAGTTTACCGCAGTATATTGCAGTGCGTTTGTGCACATTAAGGCTGGGTTCACACTAGCGCGACACGACAGCCGTCCTACTTTGGATCCGACTTTGCCCTGCGACATGAAGCCGACATATGTCCGACTTTCAATGAACGGGGATCCGACTTGGATCCCCGCCAATAGCAGGCACTGTGTTTGGTATGAATCTTGAGGGGGAACTCCAGGCCAAATTTTAAATAAAAAACCGGCATGGGTTCCCCCTCCAGGAGCATACCAGGCCCTTGGGTCTGGTCTGGATTTGAAGGGGAACACCTACGCCAAAAAAACGGCGTGGGGGTCCCCCCAAAATCCAAAGCAGACACTTATCCGAGCACGCGACATGGCAGGCCGCAGGGGAAGAGGGGGGATGAGAGAGCGGCCCCCCCTCCCTCCTGAACCGTACCAGGCCGCATGCCCTCAACATGGGGGGTTTGGTGCTCTGGGGCAGGGGGGCGACCTGCGGCCCCCCCACCCCAAAGCACCCTGCCCCCATGTTGATGAGGACAGGGCCTCTTCCCGACAACCCTGGCCGTTGGTTGTCGGGGTCTGCGGGCGGGGGGCTTATCGGAATCCGGGAGCCCCCTTCAATAAGGGGGCCCCCAGATCCCGGCCCCCCCACCCTATGTGAATGAGTATGGGGTACATCGTACCCCTACCCATTCACCTGGTGGAAAAAAAATGTAAAAAAAAACACACACAGCTTTTTAAATTAATTTATTGCACAGCTCCGGGGTCTCCGCGCTCTCCGGTTCTTTCTTCCGCCGGGCCTCCGCTATCTTCTTCCAGCTCTTTTGCTAGCGGGGCCGGTCTTCTCCGTCGCCTTCTTCTTCTCCCGCTATCTGGTTCTTCTCTCGCTCTCCGGTTCTTTCTTCCGCCGGGCCTTCGCTAACTTCTTTTAGCTCTTTTGCTAGCGGAGACCCGGTCTTCCCCGTTGTCTCGTCCCGCTCTCCGCTGTCCTTCTGCCGGCCCCTCCACTACCTTCTTGTAGCTCTTTTGCTAGTGGAGGGGCCGGTCTTCCCGTCGTCGCCGTCTTCTTCTCTCTTTTCCTCCTCGATGTTGACGCGTCACTTCCTCCCGCTGTAATACTGGCTGTTCGCTCCGCTCCGCATTAATATAGGCTTCTCATGATGTCACAGTCACATGCTCCGGGTGGCCCCGGAGCATGTGACTGTGACGTCATGGGAGCATGTGACTGTGACGTCATGAGAAGCCTATATTAATGCAGAGCGGAGCGAACAGCCAGTATTACAGCGGGAGGAAGCGACGCGTCAACATCGAGGAGGAGAAGAGAGAAGAAGACGGCGACGACGGGAAGACCGGCCCCTCCACTAGCAAAAGAGCTACAAGAAGGTAGTGGAGGGGCCGGCAGAAGGACGACGAGACGACGGGGAAGACCGGGTCTCCGCTAGCAAAAGAGCTAAAAGAAGTTAGCGGAGGCCCGGCGGAAGAAAGAACCGTAGAGCGAGAGAAGAACCGGATAGCGGGAGAAGAAGAAGGCGACGGAGAAGACCGGGCCCCGCTAGCAAAAGAGCTGGAAGAAGATAGCGGAGGCCCGGCGGAAGAAAGAACCGGAGAGCGCGGAGTCCCCGGAGCTGTGCAATAAATTAATTTAAAAAGCTGTGTGTGTTTTTTTTTTTAAATTTTTTTCCACCAGGTGAATGGGTAGTGGTACGATGTACCCCATACTCATTCACATAGGGTGGGGGGGCTGGGATCTGGGGGCCCCCTTATTGAAGGGGGCTCCCGGATTCCGATAAGCCCCCTGCCCGCAGACCCCGACAACCAACGGCCAGGGTTGTCGGGAAGAGGCCCTGTCCTCATCAACATGGGGGCAGGGTGCTTTGGGGTGGGGGGGCCGCAGGTCGCCCCCCTGCCCCAGAGCACCAAACCCCCCATGTTGAGGGCATGCGGCCTGGTACGGTTCAGGAGGGAGGGGGGCGCTTTCTCGTCCCCCCCTCTTCCCCTGCGGCCTGCCAGGTTGCGTGCTCGGATAAGGGTCTGGTTTGGATTTTGGGGGGACCCCCACGCCGTTTTTTCGGCGTAGGGGTTCCCCTTCAAATCCAGACCAGACCCAAGGGCCTGGTATGCTCCTGGAGGGGGAACCCATGCCGGTTTTTTATTTAAAATTTGGCCTGGAGTTCCCCCTCAAGAGCAGCACAGCACAAGTCGCATGCCAAAGTCGGATCATGCAAGACTGCGGTCCGACTTTGATCCGACTTCAATGATAGTCAATGGGCTGAAGTCGGATCAAAGTCGGACCAAAGTAGTACAGGGAGCATTTTCAAAGTCGGACTGACATGTGTCGGACCAGTTAAGACGGCTCCCATAGGGGAAACATTGATTTTCACACGTCATGCGACATGAGCTCCCAATGTCGGAGCGTTTGTCGGACCAGTGTGAACCCGGCCTTAACACTGTATATTTCAGTGCATTATTACATGTTTACATCAGTATATTGCAGTGCGTTAGTGCAGATATAACACAGTAAATTTCAGTGAATTGCTGCATGTGTACCGCAATATATTGCAGTGCGTTAGTGCACATTTAACACAGTATTATTCAGTGCATTATTGCACATTTAACACAGTATATTGCAGTGCGTCAGTGCAGTTTTACTGCCGTATATTGTAGTATGTCAGGGGAGTGTGTCTGTGTAGTGAATACTTAGGTTAAAGTGCACCAAATACCACTTTCCATTGATTAAAGTGCATTCACGTACACATTTCCCCATCGTTATTACATTTTGTTAATAAGCCCCCCACATCATGTCTGGAAGGCCATCAAGTAGAGGCATGCATTCCCATGGCACTGTGAGGGGGCTATCAGCATCTTTGTTCACAGGCAAAGGTGGACGTGGTCTGTCCTCAGGCAGGGCACAATTTCCTCTGTTTAACCCCTTCCATACTGGGCCATAGCAGAATGACACCGGCAGGAACCCTCTCTCCCTCCGGGTGGACGTCATATGACGTCCTGGGTTTGAGGGGGCATATCTGAATGATGCCTGCATCTAGAGGCATCATTCAGATATCCTTTTTTTCAGCCGGCGATCCTGCGCACAAAAAGAATGATCATAGCGGCGTTTCCACCGCTTGATCGTTCTTATAGGCGGCGGGAGGGGACATCCCCCCCTCCCGCCACCATCTGGTGCTTCTCCGGGCTCTCCCGTGCGATCGGGGACCCGGAGAGAATCGTCGGCACCGGTGGTGGGTCACGTGATGAGCATAGAGATGACTGGTGACCAGATGGTCACCAGTCATCTCTATGATCGTCGGAGGCCCGGGCGCGATGTGATGACGTCACGCCCGGGTCCTCAAATGTAAACAAAGCCGCCATTGCGGCTAGTAAGTATGAGATCGGTGAAAAAAATGTCACTGATCTCATGCTTTCCAGCCTGGAGGAGAGATGTGGGGTCTTATTGACCCCGCATTTCTCCATAAAGAGGACCTGTCACACACATTCCTATTACAAGGGATGTTTACATTCCTTGTAATAGGAATAAAAGTGTAAAAAAAAAAAAAAAAGTGTAAAAAAAAAAAAATTAAATATTTTTTTTTTCAAAACGCCCGTCCCCAATAGCTCGCGCTTAGAAGCGAACACACGCGTAAGTCCCGCCCACATATGTAAACGCCGTTCAAACCACACATGTGAGGTATCGCCGCGTGCGTTAGAGCACGTGCAACAATTCTAGCACTAGACCTCCTCTGTAATTCTAACCTGGTAACCTGTAACAATTTTCAAAGCGTCGCCTATGGAGATTTTAAGTACCTAAGTTTGGCGCCATTCCATGAGTGTGCGCAATTTTAAAGTGTGACATGTTAGGTATCTTTTTACTCTGCGTAACATAAGCTTTCATATTTTACAAAAAAATTGGGCTAACTTTACTGTTTTGTTATTTTTTAATTCATGAAACAATTTTTTCCCCCAAAAAAGGCGTTTGAAAAATTATTGCGCAAATACCGTGCAAGATAAAAAGTTACAACGACCGTCATTTTATTCCCTAGGGTGTCTGCTAAAAAAACATATATAATGTTTCTGGGTTCTGAGTAATTTTCTAGCAAAAGAATGATGATTTGTACATGTAGGAGAGAAGTGCCAGAATAGGCCCGGTATTGAAGTGGTATAAAAAGCCCTGTATGGAAGTGGTTAATGATGTTGCCCGTGCTATTCAGCCACAGCATGCAGAGGAGGTGGTGGACTGGCTCATTAAACCATCCTCATCCACCTCATCCTCCATCGCCCAAGCAGAGACTAGTGCGCAGTCCACCACAGCTGCCAGAATGGCTTATTCTGCCTCCTTGTCGACAGCTGCTCCTGCCATAGCCCCAGCATCAGGCATGGCGGAGTCCACTGAGTTATTTGAACACAGCATCAGCCACTTGCTCCTTGACAATACACAGCCATTACTTGATTCGGATCCTAGTTCTGAGGTTGAGGAAGGTAGGAACACACAGAGAGGGGAAAACACTGGTAAACAACAAATTAGCAGTCATGTTCCCCCAGCCACAGCGTATTGCCAAGTTGGCTCCAGTGATGATGAGGATGGAGGGGATGATAATGAGGTCACTTATGTGACTTGGGTGCCGGATAGAGCAGAGGATGAAATTATGGGTGAGGCACAGCCCCAATGAGGCAGCCATCATGGAAGAGTAGAGAGCAGCCACCCTATTCCACCAGGTTGTGGAGCTGTTATCTCCCTGCCCACTTCCCAGAGCTTAGCTGTCTGGGCCTTTTTTAGCACTTGTGCAGCCAATCGCACTGTTGAAATTTGCAAACTTTGCCTCAAGCAGATAAAGCGTGGCAAAAACACCAGCCATATGGGTACCACATGCTTGACAAGGCATTTAAACTCCCATCACTCAGCCCATTGGCAGGAGCACCTGAAAGCCACACAAAAGGGATGCAATTCTGCTCCTCCTCACTCCTCAACTTTCTGGTCTACGCCTGCTATACCTCATGACCTCTCTGCAGTCTCCACTGACAGGGATGATGGTATAGTGAAGGGTGTCACAGTTCCTTACAGCACATCTCCCAGTAGCACACCACCAGCTGTAGACTATAGCAGACAAATTTCTCTGTCCCATTTGCTGCAGTGAAAAATATATACAGTCACTTCCACCCACATGCCCAGCGTCTAAATTCAAACTTGTCAAAGCTGCTGGCTTTACAACTCCTGCCTTTCCATCTGGTGGATTTTGCCCCCTTACGTGATTTTGCAGAATGTGCTGTACCGCAATGGCAGGTTCCCAGACGCTATTTCTTTTCAAGTAAGGCCATTCCATCCCTGTACCATCATGTGGAAGGCAATGTTGTGGCATTGTTGGGCAAGGCAGTGGGCTGCAAGGACCACATTACTACTGACACATGGTCCAGCAAGCATGGTCAGGTACAATATATTTAGTTCACAGCACACTGGGTAACTCTGCTTGCAACTCAGAAGGATGCAGGACAGGGCTCAGTGCTGAAGCTTGTTGTGTTGCCACGTCTCCATACAGCTACTGGTGATGATGCAAGATTTGTCAGCTCCACCCCCTCTTCCCCCTCGTCCTCCTCAATGCCCTCCTCTGCTGAATTGTCCTATGAACCACCAGTACCCCCTAAGCGTTCAAGGGGCTTTTCCATGAGTTAGGCTAAAAGGTGCCATGCAGTGCTTCAGCTGGTCTGTGTAGGAGACAGGAGCCACACTGTAGCAGAGATTCTTGCAGCTATGCAGGGGAGATGGTGCACGCTATGCCAGCTGATGCCAAAAATTGTGATGTGCGATAATGGCACAGACCTCCTGTCCGACCTTAGACAGGAAAAGTGGACACATGTGCCATGCCTGGCACGTGTCCTGGCACGTGTCCTCAATTTGGTGGTGTAGCATTTCCTAAGCAGGTACCCAGAGTTGGAAAATCTGCTAAATTTCAAGCGGTCATACACAGTCAGTGCTCAATTGGCTGAAATTCAGCGGGAATTCTACCTGCCCATAAACCGTCTGATTTGTGACATGCCCACAAGGTGGAACTCGACTTTGGCAATGCTGCAGCGGCTGCACATGCAGCAGTGGGCTGTTAATGAGTACCTGTTTGAGTATTTTTCCCCACGCCAATGACTGCATATAATGGATGAATACACTGTACTGTCACTATTTGTAGAGGCCACAAGGATGGTGAGCCTTGACAATGCATGTATCAGTGACACAATCCCTGTTGTGTTCCTGCTCCCGGCCGGGGAGCACCGAGTTTTCAAACCCGGGCAACCCTTCCATAGACTCCCATGTTAAATGGTAATTTCTCTGGTGATTTTGGGGACCCGGTACCGGCCGGTCGTAGGTCCCCTGAACCCCAAACTTGGCACACATCTAGCCCCACTCTTCCCCTACAAGTTTGCAAAGTTTCTTGTCCGGGGGACCTACGGCCGGGGAGCACCGATTTTTCAAAGCCAGGCACTCCTTCCGTAGACTACCATGTTAAACGTCAGTCTAGTCATGGACACAGTGAGGCATGGACACAGTGAGGCAAAGTGAGGCACACCCTAGGCTTATACTCGAGTCAATACGTTTTCCCAGTTTTTGTGGTAAAATTAGGTGCCTCGGCTTATATTCGGGTCGGCTTATACTCGAGTATATACGGTATATATATATATATATATATATACATATTTTTTTAAATCTCTTTATTCGTTTTCCGATATACAATATACATTCCACAACTTTAATTTATCTGCTCTCGCAGGAGCTTCCATAAAATGTCATCAATAGTCTTTCATAAATAAGACAGACAAACAATTATACATTTATTCTTCCCCTCAACCCCTTATTCTATTGGTGTGATTAGCCCCATCTCCATACCCTCTTTATCCTTAAGCCGTTATAGGATTCTCTATCCAACTTGCCCATACTCTCTCCTATTTCTCCTCATTTCCTCTATTACAATATGGGGCTGATTTACGAAACCTTTGTGCCATGAGTATCGGCGCATCTGCGTGCGCAACGGCTGTTTTGGTATTTACAAAACATTTGCGCCGGTAGCGCAGCGATATTTCCCATTTACTATAGTGTTCTCGACGGACGGGAGGAGGCGCTCAGTGCGCTACTATGGACCTGGCGCATGGCATCTTAAAATCTATATATAAAGAAGCTGGAAGTGCCAATATAATGGGGGTGATGTGGGGTGATGTGAGGAAGTGTAGTGACAACTGCCCAAGTAACAAATATGCCCAAAATAGAGTGAGAAAGTAACTTTTTCAGAACCAGCCCGCTGCGTCAGCAAGTACGTTTAGAAATGCGAGAGGTTTTTTTGTGCTCAGCGCGGGAATTTCACTCATTCAAACGCGCCGAGACACTGCGCCGGCAAAATCTTAGTAAATGTCAAGTCACGTAAATCAATTTGCATAAGTTGAACAGGCGCAGTTCTGAACTTGCCGTTATATAACAGTGCGCCAGCAAAATGACATTTCTAAAGGAAAAAAAAAGGCATTTAAAAGCACCCGCGGCTATAATGAATTGTCGGCTCCCGTCAATATAGAGGAAAGTCTTTGATAAAAAAGTAAAATAAATGCGTGGGGTCCCCCCAAATTCCATTACCAGGCCCTTCAGGTCTGGTATGGATATTAAGGGGAACTCCGTGCCAATTTAAAAAAAAAAATGACGTGCGGGTCCCCCTCAAAATCTGTACCAGGCCCTTCAAGTCTGATATGGATTTTAAGGGGAACCCCCGCGCCAAACTTAAAAAAAAATAGCGTGGGGGTCCCCCTAAAAATCCACACCAGACCCTTATCCGAGCACGCAACCTGGCAGGCCGCAGAAAAAGAGGGGGGGCAAGAGAGTGGCCCCCCCTCCCTCCTGAACCGTACCAGGCCACATGCCCTCAACATGGGGAGGATGTCTCCATGTTGATGGGGACAACGGCCTCATCCCCACAACCCTTGCCCGGTGGTTGTGGGGGTCTGTGGGCAGGGGGCTTATCGGAATCTGGAAGACCCCTTTAACAAAGGGGACCCCCAGATCTCGCCCCCCCCCCTGTGTGACAATAGCCGGTTTTTGACAATTCCTTTATTAATGTCTTCTCCTTTCTTCCATCTTCTTCCTTCTTCTTCTTCTTCCACCTTCTTCTTCCATCTTCTTCTTCCACCTTCTTCTTCCAGCTTCTTCTTTTCTCCATTCGGGTTTCTTCCTCCATCTTGTTCTTCATCTTCCTCTTCATCTTCATCTTCCTTCTTCCTTCGGTGTTCTCGTCCGCATCTTGCTCCGGCTTCTTGTTCCCCTTCTTCTTTCTCCGGCTGCTCCGTTTGAATTCGAGGTTCCCGCTGTGTGACGCTTCAGTTATTCAGTTCTCCTCTGGGTCCGCTGCCACCCGGTGGCTCCGCCCCCTCTGACACCACGGGGATGGTCCCCGTGAAATCCATGTGCTTCAATGAAGATGAAGAGGAAGATGAAGAACAAGATGGAGGAAGAAACCCGAATGGAGAAAAGAAGCTGGAAGAAGACGATGGAAGAAGAAGACGGAAGAAGAAGATGGAAGAAAGGAGAAGACATTAATAAAGGAATTGTCAAAAACCGGCTATTGTCATTTTTAAAAATGTTGACACTTTTTTTGTGAAATGGTAGGGGTTACATTTGTACCCCATTACCATTTCACACAGGGGGGTGGATCTGGGGGTCCCCTTTGTTAAAGGGGTCTTCCAGATTCCGATAAGCCCCCCGCCCGCAGACCACCACAACCACCGGCAAGGGTTGTGGGGATGAGGTCCTTGTCCCCATCAACATGGGGACATGGTGCTTTGGGGTCACAGACCCCCAAAGCATCCTCCCTATGTTGAGGGCATGTGGCCTGGTATGGTTCAGGAGGGAGGGGGGCCGCTCTCTCGTCCCCCCCTCTTTTCCTGCGGCCTGCCAGGTTGCGTGCTCGGATAAGGGTCTGGTGTGGATTTTTAGAGGGACGCTATTTTTTTTTAAGTTTGGCGCGGGGGTCCCCTTAAAATCCATACCAGACCTGAAGGGCCTGGTACGGATTTTGTGGGGAACCCCCACGGCATTTTTTTTTCATTTGGCACGGAGTTCCCCTTAATATCCATACCAGACCTGAAGGGCCTGGTAATAGAATTTGGGGGACCCCCACGCATTTTTTTTTTCAAAGACTTTCAATGACTCTTATCTGTATTGACGGGAACCAGCAATTCATTACAGCCTTTTACTTTTAAATGACTATTGTTTTACTTTAGAAATATAATTTTGCTCTCGAACTGTTATAAACATGGAAAACATGCGCTACTTTACAGGCATACTATAGACACCCCCCAGGTATGATATTTAGGGCCAGTTCACATTGGATGCAGTGCAGTGCGTTTTTTTGATGCATGAAAAACGCAAAGAAAGTTGATCACATTAATGCCAATGGCATAGGTTACACCACTGCAGTCCGTTCCAGTGCGTTTCAGAAAGGAAAAAAAAAATTGATCATGCTGCAGTTTTTAGGTACAGAACTGTGCTGGACCTCAGTAAAACACATCAAAAACGCAACAAAACGTGCCAAAAACGCATTGGAATGCCCCGGAACGCACCTAAATGAAAAGAGGGGGAAAAAAACACTGGACTGCATCAAAAACGCATCAAAAATGCACTGGAAAGTGTCAAAAACGCCCATGCAGAAAAGCACGTGGAATGCATCCAGACTGCGTTTCTATGGTGTGAACTAGGGCCAGTTCACACCATAGAAACGCAATCCGGATGCGTTCCAGGTGCTTTTTTGCATGCACGTTTTTGATGCGTTCCATTGCATTTTTGGTACGTTTTTGATGCAGTCCAGTGCTTTTTTTTCACCCCTCTTTTTTATTAACCATAGATAAGGACAAGTGTGTTCCAGTGTGTTTTTGGTGCATTTAGGTGTGTTCCTGTGCGTTCCAGTGCATTTATGATGCATTTTGCTGCGTTCCAGTACAGTCCAGTGCAGGTAAAATGCAGCATGTTCTACTTTTTTTGTGGAACTGGAACGCACTGGAACAAACACTGCCATTTAGAACCATATAACCAACTTTCCATGCATTTTTGATGCATAAAAAACGCAATGGACTGCATGTGGTTTGAAATGTTCCTTAGGGTGGGACCTGGGCCCCCATTTTAAGGCCAATAACTAGAAGAAAAGTGTTTGTCCCATCTCTAATTTTGTAGCATGCTGGATGATGTGCTTAATTTTGGACAGGGGCGGGGGGGTTATTTTCTGCTAGCTGCATTTGTGTTGGTCTGAGCATGCCCAGGCAGTTTTTTTTTTTCTTTGTGCTTTTTGTGTGTGAACAGCCCCTGGATATTTCTGGGCATGCTCAGAGAGTGTTTTTATGAGTTAGTAATTGAAGGACATCCTTAACAGGTGTACCCACTTTGAAGTTCAGTCTCTACATTGGGTGAACTTGCATTTTGGGTGTTCCATGGACTGTGCATGTGTTTTCAATTGCCTCATTAGCACACAAACCTATGTTATATAAAGCTCGCAGATAGCATCCTCTCCCTTGCCCTGAAAAGAGGCAAGTGTGTGTGTGCGTGCGTGCGTGTGTCTGGCAAAAAGTACATTTTGGTGTCCTTATCGAGTTTGTAACACATGTATTTTATTTGTTATGTCTTTGCAAAACAGGTGTTTGTTTTACTTTTGTTGATTGTATTTTTTTGTGTGGGGGAAATGTTCCCCTGAAATAATTTTGATGTTGTTAATGTGTATCGTTTGTTCACTTTGATTTAATTGTCTGTGCTGCATTATTTTGCCAAATCTTTCTCAAGATGTTGTGAGTCTGTGACTAATGTTTCAAATTGACCATGTTTTTTATTTTGGCTTCCATTTTGTTTTGTTGACCAATAAAATTTGATGCAAAGTTTTGATGTTTGTTTTGTGTTTTTCTTTGCAACAAATGTGACAGCTGATTGGCATGTCAAAACAAAACAGGTGTGATTTGTCTACCCTGGTGCCTTCATGCTAGCATATGCATGTATTGTGTGCTGCCATGGATAGTCACCAGGAAATGAAAAATACAGAGCGGTAGGTATTCATTATTCCTTTTTACTGCAGTGGTTCTCAGCCTCAGTCCTCAGGTACCCCCAACAGGACATGTTTTGTGAATTTAACTTATCGAGAATTGCTGTCCAAAATACAAAACCATTGACTGTGATTTAAAGCACATGTGCAAGATGAAGGAAAACCTGCAAACATGGCCTGTTGGGGGTACTTGAGAAGCACTGATTTAGAGCACTGCACTTAAAAATAGCTCAAGGCAATACGATTCTAATTGTGGGCATTTTGAGGGAAACAAAGTAAGTGTTAGAACCCATGCTTGTTTTTGTTTTTTTAGGTTTGGCTTTGTGTCCCCTTTTAGTAAAATTGGCTTCACTTCCTGTAACACAGCTAAACAGGAAGTGAAGGTAAAACCCTACTAATGTCTTTTCTTGGGGACACACAGATCAATCTAACTAGTGTCCCCATTAAGCAAATTTCACTCTAGCACTTTGTTGTGTACACCCCAAATCATTGGGTAGTTTGGGGTTTAGTAAAGACAAATCCACTCTGCAGTAAAAGTGTAGCTGCTGAAAATCTGAGGGGAAGCACTGGTGATTGTAACATCCAATCATGTAAAAGCAAAGATGGTGTTTTTTTTGTTTGCTTGCATGTCCCCCTCGGATATCCAGCAAGTGCACTTGTAGTGCAAAGTAGATTTGCCTTTAGTAAATAAACCCCAAAGTCCAAAATACCTAATAATTAGGGGTGTACCCCGCAAAATGCTGGAGTGCAATGTACATAATGGGGAAAGTATTTAGATTGACCTGTGTGTCTCCAAGGAAAGACATTTGTAGGGATTTCCCCTCACTTCCTGTGTGGCTATGTGAATTATTTGGAAGGATAAAGTGGCAAAATTTGGGAGTTGTCTTCACCCTATCAGGGGTGCAGACATCCCCAAAAACTGTCTAGACTTCTAATCCCTCTGCACTCTATCCCCAAGCAAAAATAAGAAAGGATTTCATTTAGTTTAACTTTGCAAAGACACATTCCTAAGTTGAATTGTGATGCATGTCAATGGCCCATTTAGACCCTCTTTAATCACTTGAGATCAGCGCTATAACTGATCGACGGCCACAGCACGGTCCTCAATTGCCGGGAGTCCGTCAATAGATGTCCTACCCTTCGCACGCGCTGTGGTCACCGAGTCACTGAGACTCGGGTGATGACAGATCCGAGTAAGGGGCCGATCCCTGCCCCATACCATGTGATCAGCTGTCAGCCAATGACAGCTGATCACGTGATGTAAACAAAAGCTGGGTAATGGTTTTTGTTTTCTCCTTGTGCTGACAGCGTGAGCATAAAAAAAGGCAATCACCGGCTTATGCGCAAGGGACATCGGGCCCAAAGAGGAAGAGGCAATTCTGCGTCATCTGTGGCAATCAGTAGCCCCTGCCAGTGCCACCTATCAATGCCCACCACTGGTGCCAATCAGTGCCACCTAGCAGTGCTGCCTATCAGTGCCCATCACTGCCAACTATGATTGCCACCTAGCAGTGCCACTTCTCAATGCCCACCAGTGCCAACTAGCAATGCCACCTCTCAGTGCCCACCCTTGCCACCTTATCGGTGCCCATCAGTGCAGCCCATCAGTGCAGTCTCATCAGTGTACATCAATGAAGGAGAAAAATTACCTTTTTTCAAAATTTTCGAAATATTAACCACTTTCCTACCGCCCACCGTCAAATTACGTCCTTGGCTTTGTGCTGTGACATCTGAATGATGCCTGCAGTTGCAGGCATCATTCAGATATCATTCTTTTCAGCCGGCGATTCTGTGCACGATAAAAACGATCATAGCGGCAGTTCCGCCGCTTGATCGTTCTTATAGGCGGCGGGAGTGGACGTAACCCCCTCCTGCCGCCATCCGGTGCTTCTCCAGGCTCTCCCGTGCCATCTGGGGCTCGGAGAACGAATTGGCCGGCGCCGGATGGGAAGCATCTATGACCGTCGGAGGCCCGGGCGCAACGTTATGACATCACGCCGGGTTCCCGTATGTAAACAAAGCCGTAATCTCGGCTGTCAGCATGAGATTGATGAATTTTTTTGACCGATCTCATGCTTTCCAGCCTGGAGGAGAGATGTGGGGTCTTATTGACCCTGCATCTCTCCATAAAGAGGACCTGTCACAATAGATTCCTATTACAAGGGATGCTTACATTCCTTGTAATAGGAATAAAAGTGATCAAAAAAACAAAAAAGTTAAAAAAAGAGTAAGAAATACAAAAAAGTAAAAAAAAAATTAAAAATGCCCATGTCCCCGGTAGCTCGCGCTCAGAAGCGAACACACACGTAAGTCCCACCCACATATGTAAACGCCGTTCAAACCACACATGTGAGGTATTTCTGAGTGTGTTAGAACAAGTGCAACAATTCTAGCACTAGACCTCCTCTGTAATGCGAAAATGGTAACGTGTAAAAAAATTTAAAGCATCGCCTAGAGAGATTTTTAAGTACTGAAGTTTGGTGTCATTCCAAGTGATATCATTCCCTAGCAATCCTAATAGACAGATCTGCCTTTTGAGCTAAAGAAACTGTTGTTACTATAGCAATTACTCTCAACACCTCTCTCCAGAATATCACTATCTTCGGACAGGTCCAAAATATATGAATATAGTTTCCTGGGATATCTACACATCTCCAGCAGTTTTGGGGATTCAACGGAAATATCCTATGTAGTTTATAAGGTGTATAATAACTCCTATGTGTTATCTTAAATTGTATCAATTTATCTCAAAGTGACACTAATATCTGAAATGGAGATCTCCAGATCTCCTCCCAGTTCTCTTCTGCTAATTTTGGGACATCTCTTATCCAACATTCCCATAGTTTACTTATATCTGACGGTGTTACTTTTAATAAATACGCATACAAAGTTGAAATTTTATTATTTTCGCTTTTTTTCCTAACCATTTGCTCTAATCTGATTCCACTAATAATTGAATACCCTCTGGAAACTGAGCCAATAGCACGTGTGTCAACTGAATATGTCGGAATTCTCAGTCAATATTAACAATTTTTAATCCTTATGCTACTGGCCCTAGTAAATAGATAGGAAGGTATATTATATTTACTTGTTTAAAACTTTTTTACATTTTGTCAGTTTTTTCCTGGTTTCTGGTCTAGGCCAAAATGATTTCATACATCCAAGGGGTTTTCATGGGCATTTTGTTTTCTTTCATCTGGAGGAGGGGAAGAAGAACTTTCTCACCTAAGCACACCCTATTGCCTTCATGCCTGAGCTAAGGGCAGATGGATTCCATTAAGTAAATGTTACATGGCTCATCTGCCCTTATTCAAGATAGTCATGTCTAGAAATAAAAATAATAAAATAATAAATGTAGTGTCAATCCAATGAAAACAAGTGATGAGTTATTTTTGCAGCCTATAGTTTACAGTGATTTTTTTGTGACTTTCACAGTTATTAAAAAACTATATACTGATATAACATGATATCATGTTAGCTGCATGCTGATTTGAATTTTTGCTGAAAGAAATGAATGAAAGGTCTACCTGAATGATTTCCATTTACTATTACTAATATAGTTATTGTATTTAATGTAGACAGCAGATGTTTTGCTACCACAGTGACTATAAGAGCCGGTTCACACCAGGGCGACTCGTCAGGCGACTCAGCCGCCTGACAAGTCGCGTCCCGCTCTGTTCAATAGAACCGTTCTAATAGGAGCAACTCAAGTCGCTCCGACTTAGAAAAAGGTTCTTGTACGACTTTGGGGGCGACTCGGGGCGACTTGCATTGACTTCAATACAGAAGTCAATTTGCAAATCGCCTCTCAAGTCGTCTTGAGATCGCCTTGCCGAGTCGCTCCAAAAGTCGTGCCGCCCTGGTGTGAACCGGCTCTTAGGCTGAATTAAATTGCACATTCTTGTTTATTTTATTTCCTCTACAACTCTATGGATAATTGAAGCGAATCTTTACTTTGTTTTTGTGTGAAAGTTCTTAACTCCTTTTATAAATTAAAGTGTGTGCCTAACTGCTGAGCAACTATTGGGATAAGATATTGGCCTCAGAGAATTTTTTTTGCAGTAAGTCTTTTTTTTTTTTTGCACTTGCAATGAGCAGCAAAATTATCATCTAGCACTGCAAAGTTGAAATCAGAGCTTGCAAATAAGGCTGCTCCATGAATCTATATATAATTACAGTTTTTATTTTAAGATTTACACACAATTATAAAAAATATTTACACATATTTCTTGAATATTTATGATATATAAAAATGGAAAGGTTTATATATTGTATTTAAATTTAAGCCTAATTCTTTAGTGCAATGTGTGCATTCAACACAGTGTACAGTAAATTATATCTTCTATTCTAGTCTTTGCCACCTCTGGAAAACTGAAGAATGTGATTAACATTTTTACATTTCTCACTGAGTTTGTTATGTAAAGTGATAAACTTGAGTGAACCATCCCATATGCACATTTCTCAGTAGAGGCTAGTCCACCTTGCACACCTCTCTTTGGAATATATAGGAGAACATTATATTTAAAAAAAAATGCATAATAATGTACCTTTTAAGCAACCTGGTTAAAAAATTTAAATATACATTTTCCCTGAGTGCTAATTTTATTTATAAAGAAAAAATCTAAAATATTTTTTTCAATTTAAGAACTAAGACTAAACACATAACTAAATAGGGTTGCATGCCTTATAATGAGTCCCATTCCACAATGGTATTGAAGGGATTATGGTAAGAAATAGAGTTTGGCATGGAGGTTCTTTAGAGGACCCAGTGGTCATTGTCATTAACTGTGTATTCATTATGACTGCAAAGGATTCATCTATCAGATTTTGTGAAGGCTTGGTTGATGAAGCGGACAGCTGGATTACAGTGGCATCTAGAGTGTTGTTACATACAGCTTGTGCCCAAGCAAGATATACTCCCTTTTTATCAGTATATTTATCAGTTTTTATATTGCATAATAAAAGTGCAGAAATATTCCCTGTTCTCATGTTAAAATATAATTGCTTTGCTTTAACAGCAGATTTCTCTAAAAGTACCTGCTTAAAGTAAAAGCTTTCCCCTGAATAAAATGGCAAGAATTTAAGGTTTAAGTATTAGTGAGCTGATTTTGATTATAATTTCACCGTACAGTCATCCTGTCTGTAAATAATAAAAAAGAGAAATTTTAACTTTTATAGTAAACATTTGATAAGAAGATCGTATCAACATTCATATGTGTGTGTATTTTCCCCTTGTACTAGTAAAGTACAGAGAATTGCAAAAAATTTAACAGGAAGTAAACTCCCCTTGTGTGTTTGTACCTACTGTATAGGTAAGCCTATAATAAAGCTTACCTATAGGTACTGTATATACAGTCAGGTCCATAAATATTGGGACATCAACACAATTCTAATCTTTTTGGCTCTATACACCACCACAATGGATTTGAAATGAAACAAACAAGATGTGCTTTAACTGCAAACTTTTAGCTTTAATTTGAGGGTATTTACAGTGTAGGAATTACAACAGTTTGTATATGTGCCTCCCACTTTTTAAGGGACCAAAAGTAATGGGACAAATTAACAATCATCAATCAAACTTTCACTTTTTAATACTTGGTTGCAAATCCTTTGCAGTCAATTACAGCCTGAAGTCTGGAACGCATACACATCAGCAGACGTTGGGTTTCATCCCTGGTGATGCTCTGCCAGGCCTCTACTGCAACTGTCTTCAGTTCCTGCTTGTTCTTGGGGCATTTTCCCTTCAGTTTTGACTTCATCAAGTGAAATGTACGCTCAATCGGATTCAGTTCAGGTGATTGACTTGGCCATTGCATAAAATTCCACTTCTTTCCCTTAAAAAACTCTTTGGTTGCTTTCGCAGTATGCTTCGGGTCATTGTCCATCTGCACTGTGAAGTGCCGTCCAATGAGTTCTGAAGCATTTGGCTGAATATGAGCAGATAATATTGCCCGAAACACTTCAGAATTCATCCTGCTGCTTTTGTCAGCAGTCACATCATCAATAAATACAAGAGAACCAGTTCCATTGGCAGCCATGCATGCCCACGCCATGACACTACCACCACCATGCTTCACTGATGGGGTGGTATGCTTTGGATCATGAGCAGTTCCTTTCCTTCTCAATACTCTTCTCTCCCCATCACTCTGGTACAAGTTGATCTTGGTCTCATCTGTCCATAGGATGTTGTTCCAGAACTGTGAAGGCTTTTTTAGATGTTGTTTGGCAAACTCTAATCTGGCCTTCCTGTTTTTGAGGCTCACCTTGTGGTGAACCCTCTGTATTCACTCTGGTGAAGTCTTCTCTTATTTGTTGACTTTGACACACATACACCTACCTCCTGGAGAGTGTTCTTGATCTGGCCAACTGTTGTGAAGGGTGTTTTCTTCACCAGGGAAAGAATTCTTCGGTCATCCACCACAGTTGTTTTCCGTGGTCTTCCGGGTCTTTTGGTGTTGCTGAGCTCACCGGTGCATTCTTTCTTTTTAAGGATGTTCCAAACAGTTGATTTGGCCACACCTAATGTTTTTTCTATCTCTCTGATGGATTTGTTTTGTTTTTTCAGCCTAATGATGGCTTGCTTTACTGATAGTGACAGCTCTTTGAATCTCATATTGAGAGTTGACAGCAACAGATTCCAAATGCAAATAGCACACTTGAAATGAACTCTGGACCTTTTATCTGCTCCTTGTAAATGGGATAATGAGAGAATAACACACACACCTGGCCATGGAACAGCTGAGCAGCCAATTGTCCCATTACTTTTGGTCCCTTAAAAAGTGTGAGGCACATATACAAACTGTTGTAATTCCTACACTGTTCACCTGATTTGGATATAAATACCCTTAAATTAAAGCTGACAGTCTGCAGTTAAAGCACATCTTGTTTGTTTCATTTCAAATCCATTGCGGTGGTGTATAGAGCCAAAAATATTAGAATTGTGTCGATGTCCCAATATTTATGGAACTGACTGTATCTCCTAAACTTTCACCGTTTAGGAGATATTTAATGTATACTATGTCGTTTACATAATCGGCACATGCTCTCTGAAGGAACGGCCACCCGCACCGTTTCTTCATGGCCTGTGCTGTGACTGGAGGCTCCTGCACGCATGCTTGTGAGTGTCTTCATCGCGACTCCACACAGTGAGGAAGATTCCAGCTGTGTCAGCGGTGTGTGGGCGCCATTGCAGGGCATCTTTCTAAGATAAGTATTTCATAATGAGCTGTATGTGATGCATACTAGCTCATTATACCTTTGTCTTACATGTTTTTTTTTTATCTGGGTTTACAAACGCTTTAAGTGCAGGCAGGCAGACAGCTAGTATAGAGCTTACATATGTGTATGTGAGCTGCTTTACCTGCCAAAGGATGGGCAGTTTAGCCATGGTGAGATCAATGCCAACAGACTGTGTATATGGTTGTTTGTTGCATTGTGCCACCTGATAGGGGGAATAGTCACATTCAGCACCCTTACAAACACCAGCTAACAGAGTAACCTATTTGATGGAGATTTGGCCATCATGGACTAGCTCCAGATTCCGTACATTGCTAAAAGATGTATGTGAAAGGGCTTGAATGTGCATTTCAATTTATAACAGCCGTGCCAAGGTACAGCTGCAATTACAACTGGCAAAGTGCAGGGCAAATTCATTAGCCAAATTGAACTGTGAATATCTGAGGGAACCCAACATTCAAGCCAAGAATTGCAAATCACCCTATCCAACAAATTTGCAGCACTCAAACCATCAGGTGAGGTATCAGAGTAAATGCTGGAATGTGCCATCCCTCTGTGTCCATCCACCCACTGTCAGTCACAGTCATGGATTTCAGACAAGTGCCTAGATCTGGTGGATAAGGGGAATCAAACATGTTGACCTTAAGCAGGGCTAGTGACTGAAAGAAGCAGTCAGACAGAAGATGAAGGCAACATAAGAAGCCCACTAAGTAAGTGCAGAAGCCAGCCTGGGGAAAGCAGAATCCAACTATATGCATCAGACCTTCAAGAGACTGACAGGAAAAACCAAGTCAACAACATGAAGAAAGCTAATGGCACTTTTTTTGAACTTCCCTGGTGAATGCCTACAACAGTGGACATCATTGTGCCAATCCTAAAGATAGCAATAGCTGGTATGGTACATCAATAAGATCAAGGTCATCTAAATGTGATGCCTCTAACAGATTTTGGGTGTGTTTCTTCATGTCAATTTGAGCAAGGCTGTCAACTTGCAGGAGAAAAATAATTCCAAAAAAGAAAACCATTATAGTTTGGCCACGTTTTCAAAATGAACACCAGTTGGCTGCTATATAAACTCCTGAGGTGGGAGCAACCTATCCTCTGGAGCAGGGGTTTTCAATCTTTGGCCCTCCAGTTGTTCAGGAACTACAATTCCCATCATGCCTAGTCATGTCTGTGAAGATCAGAGTTTTACAATGCCTCATGGGGCGTGTAGTTCCGCAACAGCTGGAGGGCCATAGTTTAGCAATCCCTGCTCTGGAGTGTTCCATAAGCAACAAAGAAAACATGACTCAAGTAAATCAAAGAAGACCTAAGTAACCAGCAAAGAAACATGACGTGGCCAGAAATATCGCCAACTATCACCAAGTGTGGAAGCATATTGTGAACAATTGTCATCCAATAACCAGCTAAGGATTAATGAAGAAGAAGAGGGACAAACAATGTTCTCAGCACAACCCTTCCCTGTGAATACCTAAAACACAACAGTTGAAAAGTAAAAGATTGTTGTCCATAAAATATTATGGTGTACTACCCATATAAATGTCCAGGATGTTGGATCTAAACATGTTGCTTGGTATAGTATATAAAGATATATAAAACAGGTGACTGTATTCCAAGAGGGATGCTATGTCCAAACAAGAGCTGGGAGACCCACGCTGCAACAGAAGAGGGAAAGGGGAGAGAAGCGCCAAGCACACTCTTGGTTTAATACAGTTTTAATGATCTATGAGTAATATACATAAAATGTTTCACTCACAAAGGTATCAACAGAACAAGCGTGAGACCTGAGAAGGCTCTGTGCAGAGATCTCCTGCTCATGGTGGAGCTGTGAGTCCATGCCGCTGCGGCAGCACCAGTGTCAGAAGGATGTCGGAGAATGCTGGGGGAGCAAGCTCTCAAAAGCCGGGAACTCAAGCTGTCAACTTTGGAGGGGAATAGGCAATCAGGATGCATTTCGGAGGCAAGCTACGCCTCCTTCCTCAGCCAATAGAATTATTCCAAGAAGACCTTCCAAATTATTTTTAGTTCAGATCAGTCACTTCTGTAATTTAGGAAGCCCTTGCAGACAGCTCATACAGGTCAATGACCTCACTCCTACCAGTACACAATTTTACCAAATGCCTGCATCCAAACTACTAATTTGAAAATCAGGGTGATTGTGACATCATCTGCTACTCATATCCACCATGCCAATCAGAGAAAACCTTGTATTCATTGGAAAAAAAAATAAGACATTTGCTGAATGGCACAGGGAGTAACATCCTATGTTTAGTATACATACAGAAAGTTGCTCCAGCAGGGGCAAGGTTTTAACCCCTTCCCTACCATAATCAAAAATAAAAATTAATTAGGCTTAAGATATACTTCATTAAAGTGCTGACTGTATCAAACTACATAGTTCTTATGATAAATTTGAGAAACATATGCAGAGTATCCAGAATACTGAATTTTTTTTTTCGTTATTT